>JARGCV010000073.1:5330000-6530000 GCA_034064705.1 Bothrops alternatus | reverse complement strand
AGTTAAAGGTGCTTTTTTCTTCAAAAGGTAACTGGACTGGTTTTTTTTTTCCTTGGGGGGAAAAACGTCCTCCTCAAGGAAAAAACAGTCCAGTTGCCTTTTGAAGGAAAAAGCACCTTTGAGACTCACTTTCTAATCACTTTTGAAAATTGCTCATTAACTATGTCTAAGCTATTTGAGACCTTTAGAAAGACAAGCTTGAAAACTGCAGGAGGAGTAGCAGAACCTTGGGGTGGAGTTAAAAGAGGGATCAGCCTAGAAGCCCTATGTAGCCACAAGCAGACTAAGTCCATCCCCCCTGGAATTCTGTTGACCCTTATCTAACTCCATGCAGGTGCTGACCACTATAATATAATAATAATAATAATAATAATAATAATAAACAATTGTCGATAAGAAAGACAAAAAAAGTCTGGATAGTGGACGTGGCAGTGCCTGGAGACAGCAGAATAGACGAGAAAGAACTGGACAAGATAACAAAATACAAAAACCTACAAATAGAAATAGAAAGACTGTGGCAAAAGCAAGCAAGGGTAGTACCAATAGTAATAGGCGCCTTGGGTGCAATCCCAAAACAACTGGAGCACCACTTGAACACCATTGGCATTGACAAATTTGCCATTAGTCAATTGCAAAAGGCGGCCTTACTAGGAACGGCTTCCATCTTGCGACGATATCTGTAATACCATCAAACATCCACATCTGCCTATCCCAGGTCCTTGGGAAGGACTCGATAGGTAGACAAAATGCCAAATCCAGTCTGAACATCTGGCTGACTGTGCGACGATCCATAATAATAATAATAATAATAATAATAATAATAATAATAATAATAATAATATAATAAAGTTGGAAGGGACCTTGGAGGTCATCAGGCAGGTAACCCTATACTGTTTCGGACAAATGGCTGTCCAGTTTCTTCTTAAAAACTTCCAGTGTTGGAGCATTCACCACTTCTGGAGGCAGGTTGTTCCACTGGTTAATTGTTCTAACTGTCAGGAAGTTTCTCCTTAGTTCTAGGTTGCTTCTCTTCTTGGTTAGTTTCCACCCATTGCTTTTTGTCCTGCCTTCAGGGGGTTTGGAGAATAGCTTGACTCCCTCTTCTTTATGGCAGCCCCTGAGATATTGGAACACTGCTATCATGTCCTCCCTCGTCCTTCTCTTCGTTAAACTAGACATCCCCAATTCCAGCAACCGTTCCTTATATGTTTTAGCCTCCAGTCTCCTAATCATCTTTGTTGCTCTTCTCTGTACTAGTAGAGAAGATTCCTGTGCATTGTTTTTTAAGCAATAAATCGATTTAACTGGACCTTCATGTGTGAACCTGGTCTTTTGCACCTGACAAAATGCTGTGTCTGCCTTCAATCCTGAATGAAAATTTTAATAAGTTTAAGAATTAAAGAATCTGAAATAAACAGCAAAAAGCTAAATAACATTTTGAACTTGGTTAAAATTGGCTCTGATTTTATTACTATTGCAATATTCTATATAATTTTAGACAGATATTTTAAAATAAATCAGAGAAAAACAGTTGAGGAACCCTTTTCTAAACCTCTAACTTAAGAATTCAACATGGAATCAGTGTCTGCAAGGAGTATTAATCCTTCCATTCCCCACCATCCAGTCATAGCTGAAGAAGCTTCTTGGATGAGAAGCGACACATCTTCAAAGAAAAACAAGAAAGTCCAGTTGCCTCGTGAAAAAGCATCTTTGGAATCAGTGTAGGACACAAGCCAACTAAAGCCCTCCAAAACATCCTAACTAAACCAAGAGACCCAGCAGCCCCAGAAGAAAAACCAGGAGTCATCTACAACATACAATGTGAAGACTGCAACAGCCACTATGTAGAACAAACAGGCAGAAGGCTGGCCAAATGCATCCATGAACACCAACTAGCAGTCAGAAGACATGATGAAAACTTTAATTTCATAACATGTGGACAGACTTAACCATAGTTTCAACTAGGAAACTTGTGACCATCCTAGACCAAGCCAAGTCCAAAAATGGTAGGGAATTTCTAGAAGCCTGGCACTCTGACAAATTAGCCATCAATAGACACATAGACATAAACAATATCTACATATTATGCAAAAGAGACAATCAACAAGGCAAAAAAGGAACAAAAAGACCAAAGCACCTCCCCGCCAGATGAGTATAGATTAACTCCAAGATTAACATCGTACCAACAATCAAGTAAACAATGCCCCAGTCAAGGAACTGTCAAACAAGTCAACAGTAAACTGCTCAAAGAACCTCTAAGACCACCTCCACCAACACTGACAGAGCAAGCCACTAGAATATAAACTGAGAGCAAACCCCACTCCTTACTAGCACTGATGATGTTACCTAGTTTGGGTAATGAAATGTCTGCAAGGAAACAACCAAGCTCTGTGAGCACCAAAGACCCCTCATTTCAACCCTGAGCTACAAATATTCTCCTTTATTGGGACAAGGATCCAGATGAAATTGGAATACTGAAACTTTTACATAAGATTTACAATAATTATAAAGTACAATTAGCTATTTGTGAGAAATGGATCCTGTCTTGGGTTTCATAATACATAGCATAGATAAGAAATTTCATAATTTCAAAAACTGGACACTAGAGGGGACTAAAGATTTTAGATAGAAGAAAGATATACAAGCCAGTAAGATGATCTAAAACATGACAATAAAAATACGGAAGGGGACTTTTGAAGACTGGAATCAGAAATTAGTAGGCACAATTTCAACAATGTCAGTAATGTCTGCTTCTAGGGATAGACAGACTGTGTCCAAAAGATGTCATTGAAGACATGTCAGATGTAGAACAAAATTAACTGACAAGACAGAGATGGTATTGAAAGTGGATTTACAAATGATAGGCTGAATGATTTAGAAAAGGATGTTTCACTGGATCTACACAAGAAATTGAGTGACATGACATGAAATGACAAACCAAGAGAGTGATCTGGATAATTTTTCATTGTGGATTTACACAAGAGGCTTAAGTCCTAGGACAATATTTGAATGAACTAAAGATCAAGACTGTTAGCAGTAAAAGGAAGGAATATAAAGTTGGTTAATTTGATCATAGTTTTAAAACAAGATATGTTGTTACTTCTGGCAACCCTTTATGGACTTTCTGCTGACACGAGGACTGAAAAGATGATGTTTATAGATAAGAGATAGGATATCAGATGAAGAGATTAAATTAAGAGAGGGTGAAGTGTTACTAAATTTGTGATGAAGGTTGGAAGGTTATCACTTTTTATATTCTTTCTTTTTTCTTTTTCCTTCTGCTTTTTACTCCTATTTTCCATTCTTTTTTAAGTTTAGTTTGTATTAAATTTTACAATAAAATTTTACAATAAAAATCAATCGTCCTTCTCTTCATTAAACTAGCCATACCCAATTCCACCACTGTTCCTTATATGTTTTTGCCTCCAGTCCCCTAATCATCTTTGTTGCTCTTCTCTGTACTCTTTCTAGAATCTCAACATCTTTTTTACATTGTGGTGACCAAAACTGGATGCAGTATTCCAAGTGTGGCCTTACCAAGGCATTGTAAAGTGATCTTGATTATATTCCTCTGTTAATGCAGCCTAGCACTGTGTTGGCTTTTTTGGCAGCTGCAGCACACTGCTGGCTCATATTTAAGAGATTGTCCACTAGGACTCCAAGATCCCTCTCACAGTTGCTACTATTGAGAAAGGTACCACCTATACTATACCTATGCATTTGGTTTTTCTTGCCTAAATGTAGAACCTTACTTTTTACACCATTAAATTTCATTTTGTTAGATAGCGTACAATGTTCAAGTCTGGTCAAGATCCTTCTGTATCTTAAGCCTATCTTCTGGAGTGTTGGCTATTCCTGCCAGCTTGGTGTCGTCTGCAAATTTGATGAGTTCCCCATCTATCCCCTCATCCAAATCGTTGATGAAAATGTTGAAGAGCACTGGGCCCAGAACAGAGTCCTGGGGCACCCCACTATACACTTCCCTCCATGTAGATGCAGTTCCATTGAGGACCAGATGCTGAGTACGGCTGGTCAGCCAGTATACTTTTGTTTGTTCTCTAATCCATGTACAGGTCTTTCTATCTTGTCTTGTAATGCCAAGCATGTATCCTTCCATAGCTCTTTGCACCACTTGTAGTTTTTGTATCAATTGTGAGGTTCATGTCCATGTTTCACCGACATATGTTAGAGCAGGTAGCACACACTGATCAAAAACTTTTCAGGCATAGGGGGAGGTTCTTTTGAAAATTATGCTTAGCTTGCTGAATGCCTGCCAACCACATTTAACATGCCTTTCAATTTCCCTTATTGTATCACCTTCCACTGAGATCTGTTGGCCAAGGTACATGCAGTGTTCCACTATGTCTAGTTCTCCAGATATAAAAATTTTTCTTTGGTGAATTTATTAAACATAACCTTGCTCTTTTTCAGGTTTAGTTTTAAGCAAAATGGTTCTCTTGCTTTGTGTAGCTCTTGTATGTGTCTTTGTAGCTCTTCTGGGTCTTGTAAGAAGAGAACAACATCACCTGCAAATCTTAAGTGATTTAAATAGGCGCCATTGATTTTTATTCCATATTTTGCCCAGTCTCGTTTGTTAAATACTTCTTCAAGGCAGGCTGAGAAAAGGATAGGTGATATTATATCACCTTGTTGTATACCTTGTTCTATGTTGATTTCCACTTTAAGACCATTAAGGCAAATTGTTGCCATTGTTTTTTCATATATTGATTGTAGTAAGTTTATGTAAGCAGTGTCTATGCCTTGGTTGAGCAATGCATTAATTATTGCTTTCTGGAGTATACCTTTTCATACTCAATGAAAGCCATGCACAGAGGCATGGTGTACTCGTTGTGCCTTTCAATGACCTGGATGTGATCCATTGCCTCCAGGGAATGAGGGCCGTTTTTGAGTTTGTATTGGCATGTGGAAGGAATAGACCATAATTTGCCATACTGGTCCAATGTGGGTTGGCAGATGTGATTGGTGTTAGTCTTGGTTATCTATCATGGCCTGTTCACTAAAAATGTGAATCCCGGGTATATTCATGTTGAGAAAAATAGTCAAACACTGGGATAATATAAAAATAACAACTGTTTAATAAACTTAGCTTTCGTCGGCTAACTGCCAACGTCGTCAGAGTGGAATGCTGGAGGTTCAGAAACCTGCTTATAAAACCAGCTGTTTTTGCGCTCTGCTCATGGAGCGCATTGCCAGTCTACCCGGCCCAGTTAACCTATTGTTTCTAGTTGTCTCGCATCCGTCTGCATATTCGTGAGTTTGGGGATCATCGCCTCTCCTATTGTCGCTCTCTTTGTCCGCTTTGGGCATGGCTGGATACCTGTTGCCATGGGATGGTCTTCCAATGTTCCTTGTCCTATGGCCATCCTCCCGTTTTGTGTGTAGCACCCCGTCTCCCATCATTGGTTCCTGCGTGGATCGTGTTGGGGATTCCTCCCCTTAGCCGGTCATAGTTCTTTGCTGTTGTATGGGCCCTTGATTCTGATCTTGCATGGGCTGCACCCGTTGCAAGTTGTTGCACCATTGTTCCCACTTCCTTAGTGCCTGATAAGCAGGCAGTAACTCTATGTGGCAATTGATAGAGTGCTCGTCAGATAGCCACACTTCTTTTAGCAACTGGCTGCCCTTGGTGACATTGACCTTGCCAGGGCGGAGGCCATCACCCAGGTTGTCATGAGCAGAGCGCAAAAACAACTGGTCTTATAAGCAGGTTTCCGAACCTCCGGCATTCCACTCTGACGACGTTGGCAGTTAGCTGACGAAAGCTAAGTTTATTAAACAGTTGTCCTTTTTATATTATCCCAGTGTTCGACTATTTTTCTCAACACACACACACACACACACACACACACACACACACACACACACACACACACAGAGTATACAGTGAGGGAAAAAGTATTTGATCCCCTGCTGATTTTGTACATTTGCCCACTGACAAAGAAATGATCAGTCTATAATTTTAATGGTAGGTGTATTTTAACACTGAGAAACAGAATAACAAAAAAATCCAGAAAAACGCATTTCAAAAAAGTTATAAATTGATTTGCATTTTAATGAGTGAAATAAGTATTTGACCCCTTCGCAAAACATGACTTAGTACTTGGTGGCAAAACCCTTGTTGGCAATCACAGAGGTCAGACATTTCTTGTAGTTGGCCACCAGGTTTGCACACATCTCAGGAGCGATTTTGTGGGGAGGAGCCAAGATGGTGGACAGGCAGCAAAGGCTGTAAAGAGCTCCTCCAAAAGTAAACGTTTTTAAAAAAAATTAAAATTTTATTTGTTGTGATAAATGTCCAATTCTCCTTTAAGAAATCCTTCTCTGCCTGGATGGGCTTCCCTTTTCCCCCCCTTACAGGCTGTCAGCTAACAGCTGTACTAGGGGGGTGGAGGAAGATGCAGGGAAAAGTTTTGTTTCTTGAGAAAGACGTCATGCTTTCAAAGTGTATGTTTTAACTATGTACGTTGATTGGCTGTAAATCAGTAGGGTGACAATTTGTGGGTAGAGACCTTTGATGTGCAATAAAAGTAGAGGCCTGGCTTCTGCTGTAGCTTCCATCCCGAGACAAGCTCAGGTCTCTGTCATTAATCATGGTTGCCGGGACGCCACGGACACACTTTTGCAACAAGTGGTGACCCCGACGTGATAACCCTGAGAGGTTATACGTCCCTGGACCCTCATACTTACCGCCCGGACGTGGCCAAGCGCGCTTCATCAGTTCATCACTGGACGAGGACTGACCCCACGTATGTTATGGGGGGAGATCTCTCAAAGGTGCAAGAAATGCATTTGACTGGGCTCAGAGAGATAACCAGGAAGAATTATGTTTATTTTACAGCTAAGAAGCTGACAGAAGGAGATTTAAGATCTCTCCTTGAATTTATTTGGAAACACATTCCTTTCTACCCAGAGGCAGGCTGCCTTAAAGTTGAAACCTGGAGGAGAGTGGGGGAGTTGTTATATACAAATTCTAGGGCCCCTGCTTCTATTTTAACATCTTGGAGAGTAGTGTTAAAAGCTTTGGAGACACAGGAACAACTATTATTAAAAACATTACTGAATCCATTGAATTATAATGAAGTTCAACTTCTTCCCCCTGCCAGTGAAACTCCAGTAACAGTTAAAAATCACAGCAGGGTTTTCCCTAACAATGTTGAATTGTGTGATCCTCCAGCTCTGACCAAAACAAGTAATTTTATTCAGGAAACATTACAGAATGATTATGAAACAGGAGAATTAAATGCTGAGGAAATGGCAAGTTTATACCCTGTAACTATAGGTGTGGATGCACAAATGAATCCAGCTAGAGAAGTGAATAAAATTATTGTTCCCATGGGGCCCCTACAGTGTGGCCTGCCAAATCCAAATTTGATTCCTCAAACATGGGACCTTGTTATCATAGACTTAAAGGATTGCTTTTTTAGTATTCCTTTATTCCCAGAAGACAGAAAGTTATTTGACTTTACCGTGCCATCAATTAATAATAGTGCTTCTGCCACTAGATATCAATGGACTGTGCTACCTCAAGGTATGCTGAACAGTCCAACCATGTGTCAAATGTATGTGGATCTTGCATTACAACAATTTCGTAAATTACATATTAATTGAAAAATTTATCACTATATGGATGACATTCTCATTGCCGGCCCAGGGCCAAAAGGCATGATTATGGCTTCATATAAAGAATTGGAAACCACGCTGGCCAGGGCAGGATTGGCTATTAGCCCTGGAAAAATACAAAATACAGCGCCATATTTATATTTGGGACACAAATTGCAACAAGCCCATTCATCGCCCCAAATGGTGCAATTTGATTTGCCACTTGCACCTACATTGGTTCAACTACAACAATATTTAGGAAATATTAATTGGTTAAGGCCATATATAGGTCTTTCTACCTCGACCCTTTCTCCTTTGTTCATGGCATTAAAAGGCCTCAAAAATACCACAGACGTTGTGACATTGACCTCTGACCAGCTATTGGTCGTTGAGAAAGTCCAAACAGCCCTCAACACTCAGTGGACTGATCGGTGTGTTGACAATCACCCTGTGCATTTGAATGTGATTTTTGATCGACCACCCACAGTGGCAATTACTCAATCTAATAAGCCTACAGAAAATTGTTTTCACTCCAACTATGATTTTGGCTGAAATTACACATCGTGGCCACACGATGGCGCCAGATTTTTGGAATTGAATTTGCAATTATTTTTATCCCATTTTCCTTAAAATTGTGGGAAACTTTGATTCAAAATAATTTGGTTTTGCAATTATTGATTGGTGATTGGCCTGGTCAGGTTTTTTTTGTCATTCTCCAGCAGATCCATGATTTTTGGCCATAAAAATTTACCTTTTGCTTATATCTCTCCTAGTTTGGATGAGACTTTGTTGACACTATTTTTGACATTGCAAAAATTTATTGAGACAAGATATTGTCCTTATTTTATTGCACATATCCGAAGTCATCAAAATTTTCCAGGAATTCTCAGTGAAGGGAATTCCCAGGCGGATATGGCAACACACGTTATGACTATGCAACAACCCACTCCCTGGGATAGTCATAACTATTTTCATCAAAACGCCAAGGCTTTGGCTAAACAATTTGGCATAACCCCCGGGAGGCAACAGCTATCATCCAACAGTGCCCCAACTGTTCACAAGGACTGTCTATTCCAATGGGTGTGAATCCCCGTGGACTTGAGGCATGTCAAATTTGGCAAATGGACGTTACCCAATATGCATCTTTTAGTCCATGGAAATATATACATGTGACTATAGATACATATTCTGGGTTCATCCTTGCTACTCCACAGCGTGGAGAGGCAACTAAACATGTCATCAATCATTGTATTTGAACTTTTAGCACTCTGGGTACTCCTAAAGAATTAAAAACTGATAATGGATCCGCATATTGTAGTCATGGATTTGCTCAGTTCTGCAATCGGTGGGACATTATTCATAAATTCGGCATTCCTTACAATTCACAGGGGCAAGCAGTAGTGGAACGGGCCAATTCCACTCTTAAGCACATGCGTGACAAATTAAAAACAAAAAATGGGGAAAATACCCCCGGACTACCTGGAGTGCAAAATCATCTTAATTTAGCTTTATATACTCTCAATTTCTTAAATCTTACTGGCACGCCCCCTAATACAGCTGCCAGCAGGCATTTTTCTCCCCTTCCAGACGCAGCAACCACGGTTCGACCGCTAGTTTGGTATCGTAAACTACCAGACCCCCAGTGGAAAGGACCAGCTGAACTTATTACCTGGGGTCATGGATATGCTGCGGTGCAACATGAAGGCAATACGATATGGGTTCCTGGCCGCAATATTCGCCCTTACAGTGTACAGCCAAAAGATTGCAAAGACTCTGGTGAGCCCAAAGTGGACAGACAATGAATTTTGGAAGGACAATAAAAGTTAGTGCCTTAACAAACCATACTGACTGCTGGATGTGTACGATGTCACCATCGGATGCCAGTCAAGGACTTTCTTTAGTTGGACTTCCTTTGAACAACACTGGAGCCAGCAAAAGTTTTGTACATATTAATGAGGCAGGACATTATACGCTGCCACTTAGGTTTTATTATGTAGATTTTGCATTAGTGTGTTTTAATTTTTCTAAGGAAATTATTCTTTTAAGTATATATCTCTCTTGTAATATCACCTTTAATATGTCTGATCATTGTGATCAAAGCAATAACAAAGTGTATGCAAAATGCGAGGATGGAGAGTACAATGCAAGTGTATTGGGTTTGTAGCTATTTTAATGGCACACGGAATTGGACTGCAGCCAATGACAGTGATGGCCATTGAAATGCTTAATGAAGAACAAGGACAAACCCCTCCACCAATATCCGGAGATCATAAGCATTGGGGATATTTGGAATGCATTCTGGTTTTGGTTACCAAATTTTCAATGGTTAAGAAATTTGATAAGTAGTATTATTTTGTATTGTTATATTATTCCATTGTGGATGTTTTTATATACAATGTTTGCCTGGTATTTTTGCTATGATGAAATCTTTTATACCAAATAACAAATTGTCTCAACAAGTGAACATTAGTCAACAAGGATTCGAGCGGATGCCAATGGATAAACAGCCACCTCAGTTGGATGAAATCGAATACATGGACTGAAAGCCTTTGCTTCTAAACAAAAACAAAAAAGGATGAGATGATGTGATAAATGTCCAATTCTCCTTTAAGAAATCCTTCTCTGCCTGGATGGGCTTCCCTTTCCCCCCCCTTACAGGCTGTCAGCTAACAGCTGTACTAGGGGGTGGAGGAAGATGCAGGGAAAAGTTTCGTTTCTTGAGAAAGACGTCATGCTTTCAAAGTGTATGTTTTAACTATCTATGTATGTTGATTGGCTGTAAATCAGTAGGGTGACAATTTGTGGGTAGAGACCTTTGATGTGCAATAAAAGTAGAGGCCTGGCTTCTGCTGGGGCTTCCATCCCGAGACAAGCTCAGGTCTCTGTCATTAATCATGGTTGCCGGGACGCCACGGACACACTTTCGCAACATTTTATTCTATTTTTATTTTAAGTTTTTACCCCTTTTTAACTTTACATCTTAAACTAATTTTTAACCTATTTTTAAACCCGTTTTAACCCCTGCTTGACTTTTTATAAAAACATAGGAAGGAGCCCAGAAGCCGGAGTCTAGTGGAATTGTAATGCAGCTGACTAAATGGACCTTGGCCTGATTGGAAAAACATGACTGCGACAATGTCCAGACAACCCAAGATAAAAGACTTTTTTCAGATAATGGACACTGCAAGTAAGTCTCCTTTTCTCTTTTCTTCCTCTCTTGTGACCCCAGCAAACAAACCTAGCCCCCTTCTGGATTGGGAAGAAGACTGCTTCTCTGTGGAGGATGGAGTTGCAACTCCAGGGGAGAACAAGAATAATACTAGGAACAATTCTAAAGGAGACTTGGAGTTGGTTTCTAAAAAATTGTCTACTAACAGCACAAATAGTCTCTGTTATATTTGACCAGCTCCTGGAAGCAAATGGAGGGATCAAAGAACTAAAGCTCCTAATGAGAAAACATGTCAATAAGCTAGCTGAAGAAGTAAACAGCAAGGCTCACATCCCAAAGCTTACCCATGATGTTTGGCCAGCCTGTGTGGATTGGGGGGGTGTCTCAGGATGCGGTGGAGAGGCTGGTCTTGCAGAGACACAGGATCTTACTCCAAGTTGCTAACACCCCTCTGAACAAGGGTAGGTGGCACAACAGGAGAGTGGTTTTGATCTCTCTATCCCAACTCTTACGCTGCAGGGTATACTTTAATGAGCTAGTAGAGATTTCCTGGCTCCCCCACAGACAAGGCTGCAAAAGAATATTGCTAACCTTTGGGCAGACTGTTCTGCCATCAATGTTATTTAGGCTTGAGACCTTATTAAAGACATTTTGTATTTGGCCAAGACGGGTATTTCATATCACCCAAATTCAGTCCCTGTTAAAGTCTGGGCAGAGAGCCAACACTGAGGGAGGACGACATTAATCTTGGGAATTCCAAAACACCAATGGCCAAACAAACAAGCCCTCAATTAACAAGGTTAGGAAAAGACAAGGACAATAAAAAAGAATATTTAAACCTACACAATGGAAAGCTTCGGTTCATGGATGATGAAATAGAGCTAGTTCACCAGTTTGCTACCCTCTGCCCAGACCAGGAGATGATATTGGAGAAGATTGATGCAATTGGTCAAGTGTTGAGGTTGGCAGCTGGTGTAACAGAAAGCTTGAATGTTTTGCTTCCTTCTGGTTGCTCCTCCATGGAAATGCTATCAAGTCTGACTTTTGAAAGCACTCAAGCCCCAATAAATAAAAAGAGAAGGCGTACCAGCCCAAAACAAAAAGAGGAGGAAAGGGACATCCAACAGGACTTGGTAGTACAAGTCCAAATTGACCATCCAGCAGGTCAACCAGACAAGGAGAGGGAAAGCCCGAGTACCACCTGGAGAGGTGCCAGTCTTGTAGTGGAAGCAGAGGCATTGTCATGTGTCTGATTAACAAAACACTTCAAAGAACTTTCAGGCATTTTTTTTAACCTAAAAAGCCTTTATTAGTATTACAGAGTGTCAGCACAGCACGGTGGAATGCTAAGATCTGAATTTCCCTTCCTTTGCACATAACATTCCAGGCATTTCCCCTCCCCTATTTTGAGGTCATGATTCACATCTTCCAATTAACTTGGAGGGCAAAGATTTACTTCTGTTTCTTTTTCCCGGCCTTTCCTTATATTCTCCTCCCCTTTCCCTGTCACCTGATTTAACTCTAAAAATACCAGACAGATCCTGTAATGTAGACAAAGCATATGTTAATGACCAGTTCTCGGTTTGTTGGGGTATTTCGCATGAAACCTTTTGACGAGCCTGTCAGCTTTCACCTCACTGGATTTCACCCAGGTGGCTTCAGACAACAGGTATACCTTCCATTTTACTAGGTACTGCAATTTCCCTTTAAAAATTCTAGAGTCTAGAATACGTTTCACTTCATAGTGGGTCTGTCCCGCAACTACAAGGGGCCCAGGTGCCTTCTTTGGGGGAGGTCTTAGAGTGGAGCCCCGATAAGGTTTCAACAAGCTACAATGGAAAACTGGGTGAATTTTCCCTAAAAGTCTAGGGAGTTTTAGTTCTACTGTGACCGGGTTGATGATCCTAACTATGGGGAAAGGCCCCAAGAATTTTGGTCCCAATTTCTGCTGGGCAATTTGAGGCGTAGATATTTAGTTGACAAATAAACCTTTTCCCCAACTTGGAATGTTCTTTGGGGAGCCCTCTTTCTATCAGCCTGCTTTTCATAGGTTTCAAAAGTCTCTTTTAAAGCAGTTTTTGTGTTTCTCCAAACTTCTTCCCACCCTCTCACCCATTGGTTAAGTGTCTGGGAATTGGAGGGCACCTGAGGGTATTCAGGTATTGGGCTGAACTCTTTTCCTGTGGCCACTCTGAAAGGTGTGTAGCCGGTGCTGCTGTGCACAGAATTATTGTACGCCACCTCCGCAAAAGGGAGGAGGTCAGTCCAGTTTGTCTGCTGGTAAGAAACGTAGCATCTAAGATATTGCTCCACCGTTTTGTTAGCGGACTCTGCAGCCCCATTCGTGGCAGGATGAAAAGCAGATGATAAACCTTGAGATGATCCAATTAATTTAAGGAAACTCCTCCAAAACTTTGCTGTGAACTGTACCCCCGTCAGAAATTATTTTCTTAGGGGCGCCATGCAGCTGGTAGATGTGTTTCAGGAACAATTTGGTCAGTCGTTGGGCAGATGGGAGTCCTTTGCAGGCGATGAAATGAGCCTGCTTCGAGAACAGGTCTATTAAAGTCCAGATGACAATATTTCCACTACTTTCAGGTAGGTCTACTATAAAGTCCATAGCTATTTCTTCCTATGGTTGAGAAGGGTCTGCCACGGGTTGCAGTAACCCGGGGGTTTTCCCTGGGATTCTTTTCATTGTGGCACATACAGTACAACTTTTTACATAGTTTGCCATATCCCCTTTCAGCCCCAGCCACCAAAATTGCCAACGGGTGAAGTGGAGGGTTTTCAAATATCCACAGTGTCCAGCCTGTTTTACATCATGGCTGTGTTTGAGGGCATTAAGACGGAGGGCTTCGGGCAAATATAGTTTACCCCCTTTGTAAGCCAAGCCATCCCTGCACGTTAGGGAGGTGTGATTATCTTTGAACCATTGGTCGGTGAGGAGCTCTCGTTTTATTTTCTTTACTCCAGGGTCATCAGGATTGGGGACCCTGCGAGGTGTAAGTTGAGCGGCAGTTTGTGGATTGGGGATCATTGCCTCGTTAACCTCCCGTTCGCTTTTGTATTGGGGTAACTGGGATAGCGCATCAGCTAGGAAGTTTTTTCCTCCTGATATGTACTTTAGAGTGAAATTGAAGCGGTTAAAGTACTGTGCCCACCGTACTTGCTTTGGGGACAATTTGCGGGGAGTTTTCAGTGCTTCTAGATTTTTGTGATCTGTCCATACCTCAAATGGCACCTTGCTCCCTTCTAGACAGTGTCGCCAGTTTAATAGCGCCCATCTAATCGTGAAGGCCTCTTTCTCCCAGATTGCCCATCTCTGCTCGCTCTCAGTAAATTTCTTAGAGGTGTAGGCGCAGGGTTGCAGGATCCCACTTTTGTTCTTTTGCAGTAACACAGCTCCAACTGCCACATCGCTGGCATCGGCTTGAATCACAAAGGGTTCCCCTGGGCAGGGGTGCTTTAGGACCGGTTCAGCAGCAAATAGTCTCTTTAAATTCTCAAAAGCTGTTTGACAGTCGATTGTCCATGCTAGTGGTTGGCCCGGTCGTGGCTTCCCTCCTCCTTTGCCTGTTTTGAGTAGTTCTGTAAGAGGTAGGGCAATCTCGGCAAAAGAGGGGATGAATTGACAATAAATGTTGACAAAACCCAGAAAGCTCTGGAGCTGTTTGCGAGTCTTTGGGGGCTGCCATTCAATTATAGCTTTCACCTTGGCTGGATCCATTTCAATACCCTCGTTGGAAATTCTGTAGCCAAGATAGTCTAATCAGGTTTGGTGAAATTCACATTTCGACAATTTGGCATATAGCTTGGCATTCAATAGTTTCTTTAACACTTCTCTCACCAGCTTTATGTGATCAGTCATATTCGTGCTGTATATCAGGATATCATCAAGATACACCAAAACCCCTTTGTACAAGTGATCATGTAGGACCTCCTTAATCAACTGCATAAATACGGCTGGGGCCCCCTGTAGTCCAAATGGCATGACTTTGAACTGATAGCTCCCCATAGGACAGTTGAAGGCAGTTTTCCACTCGTCTCCCTCTTTTATTCTCACCCGGTAATATGCCTCTCTTAGGTCTAATTTAGTGAAGACACTCCCCTTAGCCAGATGGGTTAATAAATCCTTTAGGAGGGGGAGGGGATATTTATTTCCCACACTCACAGCGTTGAGACCCTTATAGTCTACGCAGAGAGGAAGAGACCCATCTTTTTTCTCTTTGAACAACACAGGAGCTCCCACGGTAGATTTGGCCCATTTGATAAACCCCCTTGCTACGTTTTTGTTCACGTATCGCTGCATCTCCTCCATTTCGAGGGGGGACATGGCATACATTCTCGGTCATGGGAGTTTGGCTCCTGGCACCAGTTTGATGGAGCAGTCATTGGGTCTGTGAGGGGGTAGGACATCACATTCTTTTTCACTAAATGCCTCCGCCAGGTCCCAGTATTCATTGGGGATGACTGGTTTGCCTGGCGGCGGTGAGGCAGCCATGTGCGCTCGCTCATTGGGTGGCCTAAGATGCCCAGCAACATCTTTTGAATCGATGGGGGGATTAGGCCCTATAGGTAGTCTCACAGTTCTCATTCCTTTCTCCCACCAGATAAACGGCTTCCATTTGTCTAACCAGGCTAGCCCTAGGATCACCACCTCAGTCATTTTTGGAGCCACCAGGAAGCGAACAAACTCCCAGTGTGCACCTATTTCTAGGCGTAAGGGCTCAGTTAATTGTGTGACAAGAGTCCCTCCTATCAGGGAGCCATCGGCTTGCTCAAACCTCACCAGTTTGGAAAGCTGTTTTGCCCGTATGCCCATTTTCATGGCAAACGGCAGACTAATAATGCAGCGGGTGCATCCAGAATCAATTAGCATGTTTAAGTCCATTTGTGCCCCAGACTTAGGGATTATAAGTTTGGCGGCCAGTGAAAAAGGCTGGATTTGGCGACTCACCATCGGGTCATTCTCTCCTTCATCGTCGCTGTCAAAGGAGGGTAGAGCAGGGGCGGGTCCACCCAGAGTCCTGGCATCCTCCTGTGTGTGGGGTGACATATGGGCGACAGGTTCCTGCGTGAGCCGGTTGGATTTTTCTCTCGTTAGCCGCTGAGCAGGTTTCTTTTGCATTGCTGGTTCTGGTCTGTTCTGCAGTCAGGGGTAGGGGACTGGACAGGTGGCCGCTCGATGTCCTTCTTGTCCACACCAGAAACACTTAAAGGAAGGGCATGTAGGTGGCCTGGGTCTCTCAGCCATTGCAGTAGTTGAAGGCTTTCGTGGGGTTGATTGGTGTCCGGGTAGCTCTGGTTGCTGCTCGGGTTCGTGTGGGGGAGGCTTCTTATAGCGAGAGAGCTTAACATCTAGCTTCACTGCTGTCTGGTACCACTCCTGTAGCCAATCAGGTACTTCTCGATAGATGCAGGCCTGAGAGAGGTGATCGTCTAATCCCTTGACGAAATATTGAATCAGGGATTATTCGGGCCACCCGTCTATTCAGCCTGCTGTCTTGCGGAAGTCTCGCACGTACTCCAGGGGAGGCCTGCCGGCTTGTTTTATTTTGTGGATTTGTTCTGCTGCTTTGAGGCCCCTGGATGGGTCCTCAAATCTTTCTCTCAGTCCCAGGAGGAAAAGGTGGGGATCTCCCAGTTCAGGGGCTTGCTCACTGTATAGATTGTTCAGCCATTCAGATGCTTCTCCCTCTAGGTTGGATGCAATGACATCGACCATGGCACCTGGTTCCGGGCAGAGATAGGCCCAGCGATTCAAGTGAGAACGCACTTGGTTCAGAAAAAAAATCAGCTTCTCTGGGTCCCCATCGAAGGGTGCTCTGAAAGGTGGTGCCAATACAGGCTGTTGCGGCCCCCACTGGGGCTGTTGGCCCCATCCTGCCTGCTGATCCACTGGCTGCTGAGCTCTCTGCTGCTGGCCAACGGGGCTGGTGGTGCCCCCTGCTGTTGTAGGCCTCTCAATGGCTTTTGCACCACCCCAAGCTGCTGCAAGGCCTCTATTAGCTGTGGTATGCTCAGCTGCTGCTGATCATTCATCTGCTGGAGAGTCCCATCTACCCATTGCTGCAGATGCCTCAGACTGGAATTACTCCTCTCTTCAGGGTTGGGGTTCCTGGCAGGGGAAGGCAGGATCTGACAGGCTCTCTGCTGGGCCATGGGAGGGGTATAGGCTCCTCTCTCTGGGAATTGTGTTCTGCTTTTCACTTCTGGGTTTTGAAATCTTTCCAGCGACTCACCCAAAACTTTGTTATCTCTGCATTCTGCTTTTGAAGTCTTTGCTCTCGGCTGGGCGATCTGCCAAATTCTTTCTCCCTCGGCTGGCTGGCTGCCGTTCCACTGATTTGTATTTGTCTGTCAAAATTCATCTTCCCACAGCATGCTGTCTTCAAGTAAACTCCCTTTTCTCATGATAGATTTTTTTCCCCTGAATCTTTACCAGCTCCTCTCAAGCTTAGAGGCAGTGGACGGAGTTCAGGACCCCAGGTCGTTTGAAAAGGATTTGAGATCTTAGCATGATGTCATGTGTCTGATTAACGAAACACTTCAAAGAACTTTCAGGCATTTTTTTAACCTAAAAAGCCTTTATTAGTATTACAGAGTGTCAGCATAGCATGGTGGATGCTAAGATCTGAATTTCCCTTCCTTTGCACATAACATTCCAGGCATTTTCCCTCCCCTATTTTGGGGTCATGATTCACATCTTCCAATTAACTTGGAGGGCAAAGATTCACTTCCATTTCTTTTTCCTGGGCTTTCCTTATATTCTCCTCCCCTTTCCCTGTCACCTGATTTAACTCTAAAAATACCAGACAGTTCTGCATATATTGTCAAAGCAAGAATATTTAATATTAGCAGCGTTGACAGGCATACTGACAGTCAGGTTAGAGAGGAGCAACAAAAAGCTCTGTAACCCTTGAGGAGAAATATCGAACCTCACAATAACTGTTTATATGGGAAGCATAGTTGATATTGACCCAGCTCCAACATCAAGTTGACATCCGTCATTTCTACCACCTAGCCAATCAACCAAGCCAGACCACTTTGCCCCTGGGAATCCCATACAGATGCTGTCTTGGAATGTGGCTGGCTGGAAAGGGATGGTTGATGCTGGACTAATGAATTTCCTCTCTAGATTTGATGTAATAGCCTTTCAGGAAACCTGGTTAACCAAAATGGATGAACCAGTACAACTGCCAGGCTTCCAGGGATGGACTTCCCCAGCCCAAAAAACAAAGGGAGACCCTCTGGTGGGTTATGCATTCTTATAAAGCAAGAATTGCAATGGCAGGGGGAGAAACTATACAACGAAGACAAGTATTCGTACTTCCTAGCTGTTAAATTTGGATATAAAGAGTTCGAGTTAATACTGGTGAATGTGTATATCCCTCCAAACACATCCCAGTATTATAACTCCGAATACTGGATGGGTCTGGAAATTATCCTAGACCACAGGTCGGCAACTTGCAGCTCCCAGCCTCTTCCGTCATTTGCAGAGAGAGACAGAGACAGAGAGAGGCACTTGCGCTTCCCTTCTCTCTCTCTCTCTCTCTCTCTCTCTGTGTGTGTGTGTGTGTAAAAAAAAGAGAGTGGACTCACGGTGTTCTCCGAGGAGCTGAAAAGCTTACTGGGCGCGGCTCCTCCCTTTGCTGCGTCTCTGCAGGAAGCAGGAAACAGGAAGAAGGAAGGGCAGGAGAGAGCTAGCTAGCCCAGCTATGCTGGCTCAGGAATTCTGGGAGTTGAAGTCCGTGAGTAATAAAAGAGCCGAGGTTGCCCACCCCTGAGCTCGTTGGAGAACAGCTTGAAGCCAGCTTGCCAGGTGAGCAGAAGATCGGAGAGAGGGGGGGAGAGAGAAAGAGAGAAAGAAAGAGAAAGGGAGAGGGAGAGGAAAGAGGGAGAGAAAGAGAGGGAGAGGAAAGAGAGATAGAGAGGAGAGAAAAAGGGGGAAGAGGACTGGCAGATCAAGGGTGGAAAGAGAGGGAGAGAAGGAGGGAGGGACAGAGAGAGACCCTTTTGACATCTAAAATGAAGTTAACACTGCATATACCCTTTTTTACCTTTATGATATCTATCTATCTATCTATCTATCTATCTATCTATCTATCTATCTATCTATCTATCTATCTATCTATCTATCTATCTCAGGGCTTTTCAACCTTTTCACCCATTGTACCACCATATGGCAATATCCGAGTACCACCAGCCGCTTAGCAAGGGGTCAAAAACTTGATGACCCCTCCAAAAAAGGAAAAATGATGAAGTACAGGTAGTCCTCGACTTACAACAGTTCGCTTAGTGACTGTTCAAAGTTACAGTGGCACTGAAAAAAGTGCCCCCCAAGCCACAGCCGAGCAAGACACCTGCCTGCCCACCTGGTGGCACTCTTCCTCCTGTCTGAGGTTTTCATTGTTGTGAGCATTTCTGTTGAGGATTGGCAGCAGGGGTGGGGTGGGGGGTGTTTGGGTTTTATTCCCCCTGTCTGCTGGGTGGTTGCAGCAGGTTTTGGTCACTTCATATGACCCTGGGACACTGTGACCATCATAAATATGAATCAGTTGCCAAGCATCTGAATATAAATCACAAGACCCTGGAGATGCTGCAACATTCCAGCTGATCGGTGCTTCCGCTGAGCCCTGACAGCCCTGCAGCTCCAGCCATCTCTCGCTCAGGCTTGTGTGGTGTTGCCACCAGTTCAGCTCATTCCCCTCCCACACTACCACTTTTCTAGGATGGTCGCGTACCACCTGCCAGGTGCCAATGTACCACAGGTGGTACCCGTACCACTGGTTGAAAAGCCTTGATCTATATAATGGTAAAAAAGGATATATGCAGTGTTATCTTCATTTTAGATATCAAAAGTGTTTTGCGGCTCCCAGTGTTTTGTTTTCGGTGGGAAACGGGTCCAAGTGGCTCTTTGAGTGTTTTGGGTTGCCTACCCGTCCTAGACAATATATACATATTGTACCCTCAGTCCATAGTGGTTCTACTAGGAGATTTTAATGCTAGGTTGGGTCCCTCTTTGTGTAAGTTAGCCCAGAAGAAGGGAGTCCCAGGGGAGTTTTTTTGATAACCATCCTCAGTGGCTCTTGAGAGACTGCAAAAGTAACGCTGCTGGCCTGCTCTTAGTTACCTTAATTTTTAAGGGTAATCTTCAAATTCTGGGAGGTAAGGATAAAAATTACACGTATCCTTACACATACCACTCGGCCCATTCAAGTAGTGTACTGGATCTTTTTTGTGTGAGTAGAGACAAAGTCGACCTCGGAGGTCATGGTACACTTTAGCGACAATAGTGATCATCAGCCTGTAAGTGTGATATTGCGAGGCCGCTCAGATTTGAGACCATATAACATGGCTCACAGATGGGTCACCAAAAAGGTATAGGTGACACAAAATAAAAGGATAACTGGGGCCAAAGTTGACACTAAGGCAATATCAGACTGCCTTAAAGCAGAGAATGCTACCAACTCAGCCAGAACAATCCAGTCATCTGTCGGCCTTTAACACATTCTCAAATCTCTGTATCTCCCTAAAGAAACACCTAACAACTAAACCTGCTACAAAAAGAGCCTGAGTGGGTAGACCCCATTGGTTTGATCCTGAATGCCAGCGCCTGAAAAAGAAATTGAAAGCAGCCACAAGGCTTGCCCAGAGGAATCCTACTGCTTAAAGAAAAAATTAAAGAAAAAAGTTTTGCCATCTCAATCTGGTCAGAACTCAAGTTGGCTGCCAAAAGACATAACTCAGTAATATTCTGGCACTCTGTAGCAGGAGTCCTAAAGGAACGGAGATTTGCATTTCATATACCAAACCCAGCTGAGGACTGAGAGAATTATTATCAATGCCTGTTTGCTTCTACAGAACCTGTAGAGCAGGGGTGTCAAACTGCCGGCCCATGGGCCGGATGTGTCATGACAAAACTGCACCCACGCCATTGCCGGCAATGGAAAAAAGTCACGATATGTCACGTGACGTTGCGAGTTTGACACCCCTGCTGTAGAGAAACTGTTTTTAAGCAGTGACTTAGTAAATAGTAGAGCTCTGCCCCTTTGGCCCCCAGTCTAGGTAAAAGAGATACAATCCATCATTAAAAGCCTAAATAGTAATAAAGCCCCCGGTGAAGATTTTTTTGCCAGCAGAATTATTTAAGAAATTCCCTGACTGGTGGGGTCCAGTACTGGCAAGTCTTTTTACACATATAACACCTGCCATATACCAGATGGGTGGAAGATGGCAATAGTTGTCCCCATATAGAAAAAAGGGAATAAAAAGGATCCTAGTAATTATAGGCCCATTAGTCTTATTGACATTGTAGCAGGAATATATGCTAGGTTCCTTTTGAATAGAATTGAAATCTGGGTAGAGGAAAATCATATCCTTGCAGAAGAACAAGCAGGTTTTAGACAAAACCGATCTACCATCGATAACTGCTTTGGCCTAAACCATCTAATTGACAAATATGCCTATAAGAGGAGACCTGTTTGCTGCTTTTATAGATCTTACAGCATTTGATACTGTAAACCAGGGGTAGGCAACCTTGGCTCTTTTATGACTCGTGGACTTCAACTCCCAGAATTCCTGAGCCAGCATGGCTCAGCTTGGAAACCTCTCCCTTTCCCCTCAGTGTGGCTGGCTCAGGAATTCTGGGAGTTGAAGTCCACGAGTCATAAAAGAGCCAAGGTTGCCTACCCCTGCTGTAAACAGAGAAGTACTATGGAGTAAATTGACATCTCTTAAAATAGAACTTAGATTGCTAGCTTTGATTAAAGCCCTTCACGTTAAGTACCTGTTTGAAGGTGCGGTATGGGGTAAATGGGGCCCTGACTAACAGGATTCACACAAATAAAGGGGTAAGACAAGGGTATATCCTGGCCCCATCATTATTTAATCTATAATGACCTGCCAGGGTTAATGAAAGATCCCATGGTACATATGCCGATGATCCTAAATACATACTGTAATAGCTTGCTCTATGCCGACGATATGATCCTATTATCGTATTCACAAGTAGGATTCTGCAGGCTATTAAGGTTTAACTCCTATTGCCAGGACAACTCCCTAACCATCAGTAAATCTAAATAAAAAATCATGGTGTTTGGAAAACATCATGAGAGACATAGATGGCAATTAAATGGTGAACCAATTGAACAGGTTAACACCTTTGTATACTTAGGCATAACGTTTTCCAAGACTGGATCTTGGGTTTGCCATCATCAACGAAGCACACTTAGAGCAAAGGCTTGTTTGAATCTACTGCTTAAATTAAAGAATCATAGTTATCCAGGGTCCCTTGTTCCATTAATCAGAGTATATAAAGCTAAGGTTACTCCTATGCTTTTGTATGGAGGAGTTTGGGGTATATATTCAATTACAACACTAGAACAAATGTAGTCCCAGCACCTGAGATGTATTCTGGGTGTAGATCCAAGAACATCTGCTGCAGCAGTTAGAGCTGAACTGGGAATTCATACAATTCATGCTCTATTCAAAATTTATTTTTAATTATTTTAAATTTTGTATATTTATATGTTTTTTTAAATTTTAGGCTGTACACCGCCCCGAGTCCTTCGGGAGAGGGGCGGTATAGAAATTTGATTAATAAATAAATAAATAAGATCATATAATTACTGGCATAAAATTAATGGAGAGTGATAGACTCCCAAAGTTATGCCTACTAGAGCAGATAAAATTACAATCACAAACTTCCTGGTTTGCTAAATTGATAAATTTTGTAAGAAGCTATGGCCTTCCCGTCTCTTGCGTAACAGGGGAACGATCTAAAAAAAGAGTTGACCAAAGAATTAAGGATATTGAAGCACAAAATGACATAGCCATCCTTAGTAAGGTGGGTAACTTGAAATGGCTGAGCAAATACAAACACACTTTTCAAGCAGACAGCTATTTGAAGTTACAACTGCCAAAACATATTACGGAAATATTCACACAAGCAAGATTTGAACAGCTCAACACAATGGTCAGATATGGGAGATTCCACTCTATACCCTATAATGGACGTCTCTGCACCTGCGGAACGGCAGAGGTTGAGGACCTGGCTCACATCCTATTTCACTGCTGCCTGTATAAGAGGGTGAGAGACAGGTACCTTGGCCTATACACTAAATGAATGACCCATTGGGACCCCCATATCAAAATAACTTACCTTATGTGCGGACAGAATTTGAAAATTACATTTAACACAGCACAGTACCTGAGCAAAATGGTTCGGCTGAGATGGGCATATGTGAGACTGATTGGGGTAGATTGTAGGGGTGATAAGATTATATTTTATCTATCTACATATTAAACTGCTGTATTTGATTCTAATTTCATTTTTAAAATGTATTTTATCCCAATTTCATTTTAAATTGTATTTTATTTCTATTTTATTCTAAATTATATTTTAACCAATTCCATTCTAAATTGTTTTTACTGCATTTTAGTATAACATGTGTTTGAAACTCTGCACCTTGATATGGCCCACAGGCTAATCAATAAAGGTATTATTATACTTGTATTGATATTGTAACTGCTGTAAATTTTGCTAAAACCTACAGGAGGGATTTTGTCCCACTCCTCTTTGCAGATCCTCTCCAAGTCATTAAGGTTTCGAGGCTGATGTTTGGCAGCTCGAACCTTCAGCTCCCTCCACAGATTTTCTATGGGATTAAGGTATGGAGACTGGCTAGGCCACTGCAGGACCTTAGTGTGCTTCTTCTTGAGCCACTCCTTTGTTGCCTTGGCCGTGTGTTTTGGGTCATTACCATGCTGGAATACCCATCCATGACCCATTTCCAATGCCCTGGCTGAGGGAAGAAGGTTCTCACCCAAGATTTGACGGTACATGGCCCCGTCCATCGTCCCTTTGATGCGGTGAAGTTGTCCTGTCCCCTTAGCAGAAAAACATCCCCAAAGCATAATGTTTCCACCTCCATGTTTGACGGTGGGGATGGTGTTCTTGGGGTCATAGGCAGCATTCCTCCTCCAAACACGGTGAGTTGAGTTGATGCCAAAGAGCTCAATTTTGGTCTCATCTGACCACAACACTTTCACCCAGTTCTCCTCTGAATCATTCAGATGTTCATTGGCAAACTTCGGACGGGCCTGTAATAATAATTGAAACTCCACGAGGTGAGATCTTGCAAGGAGCCCCAGACCGAGGGAGATTGACAGTTATTTTGTGTTTCTTCCATTTGCCAATAATCGTACCAACTGTTGTCACCTTCTCACCAAGCTGCTTGGAGATAGTCTTGTAGCCCATTCCAGCCTTCTGTAGGTCTACAATCTTGTCCCTGACACCCTTGGACAGCTCTTTGGTTTTGGCCATGGTGGACAGTTTGGAATCTAATTGATTGCTTCCGTGGACAGGTGTTTTTTATACAGGTAACAAGCTGAGTTAGGAGCACTCCCTTTAAGACAGTGCTCCTAATCTCAGCTCGTTACCTGTATAAAAGACACCTGGGAGCCAGAAATCTTGCTGATTGATAGGGGATCAAATACTTATTTCACTCATTAAAATGCAAATCAATTTATAACTTTTTTGAAATGTGATTTCTGGATTTTTTGTTGTTATGCTATCTTTCACCGTTAAAATAAACCTACCATTAAAATGATAGACTGATCATTTCTTCGTCAGTGGGCAAACGTACAAAATCAGCAGGGGATCAAATGATTTTCTCCCTCACTGTATGCTAACCAGATATGAGGTTCATGTAGAGAAAGGTAGATTGATTCATGTCATGTTTGCTTTTTCCAGAAACACCCAGATTATCCAAACTTTACTTATTTGATTTGTATAGCTGCCCATCTCACATTTGTGGCTTTGGGTTGCTCACATGATTAAACAACCAGGCAAAAAACCAATAAACAGAATACAAATACAAATATCAATGAAAAACTTTTCAAACTTAACAAAAGAAACGAGGGGTTGGCATCATGGCACATACAATAATCATCACATTTTCTATCCTAAGATAGCATCCAAAACACCCAACATTAAAAAACAAACTGAGAAGATTGCCAAGTCTCAGGAAATTCTGTCCTCACCTGAAATTATATGAGATTTTGGACAGGACCACAAATATGTGAGATTTAGTGATTGACTGAGATTTTGACCATTAAAGTGCAGGGACATGCAACTTCAATCAGCCTGAGAGCTACACTAGACTTTATTTGGCACTTCACTCACCAAACCCTCATTCATCAATCAAATGAATGAATGAATAAAACCAGCTTGGTTGCATAAAGAACTCTCTGATAAAGTGAAAGGCAAAAAGGACAAGTATAAAAAGAGGGACACATTAGAAAGGCAGAATACAGCAAGGCTTGCGTAAAAAGTAAAAAAATAACCAAAAAAAAGAGCTTCTTTCAACATGTAAAAAACAAGAAAAAAGTCAAGGAAACGATTGGCCCATTAATGGGAGAAAATGGCAAGAAGGTGACGAGTAGCACAGAGAAAGCAGAACTGCTTAACTCGTTTTTTGCATCTGTCTTTACACAAAAGAAAAAAACAGTCCAACCTATCAAAAACAGTACCATAAAACAGATTAGGAATGCAAGTCAAAATAGGGAAGAAAACAGTAAGAGAACACCTATCCACTCTAGATGAGTTCAAATCACCAGGACCAGGTGGATTACATTCCAAGGTTATGAAGGAACTGGCAGATGTGATCTAGGAACCACTGAACCATATCTTTCAAAGATCCTGGAGCACCGAGGAACTGCCAGATGACTGAAAAAGGGATGATGTGGTTCCCATCTTCAAAAAAAAAAGGGGGGGGAATGGATCCAGGAAACTACAGACCTATCAGCCTTGCATCAATACCTGGGAAAATTCTGGAAAAGATAAGCAATGAATCTGTGAACACCTAGAGGCAAGCAAAGTCATAACCAGAAGCCAACATGGGTGTGTCAAAAACAGATCATGCCAGACAAATCTTATTGCATTCTTTGACGAAGTGACAAAATTAGTGGATCAGAGAAATGCTGTGGATATAATTTACTTGGACTTCAGTAAAGCATTTGACTACAACCTATTACTTGATAAGATGGAAAACTATGGATTCCAAAATCCATATGGAAACCAAATGATTCATTACTGGCTGACCACCCCCACTTAACGTGTAGTCCTTAATGGAATTGCATCTACATGGAGGGAAGTATGCAGTGGGGCAGCTCAAGGCTCTGTCTTAGGTCCAGTATTCTTCAATATATTCATGAATGATTTAGACGAGGGGATAGAAGGGGAACTCATCAAATTTGCAGATGACACCAAGCGGGCAGAAATAGCCAGCACTCCAGAAGATAGGCTCAATATACAGAAGGATTTTAACAAGAGTTGAACATTAGGCCCTATCTAACAAAATGAAATTCAGTGGTGAAAAAAGTAAGGTTTTGCATTTAGGCAAGGAAAACCAAATGCACAGGTATAGTATAGGTGGTACCTGGCTCAACAGTAGTAATTGTGAGAGGGATCTCGGATTTCTAGTGGACAATCACTTAAATATGAGTCAACAGTGTGCAGCAGCTGCCAAAAAAGTCAACACAGTGCTCGGCTGCCATTATCAGAGGGATAAAATCAAGATCATGTGAAGTGTTAGTACCACTTTATAAAAAGATGACATGAAAATGAAAAACTAGTTAGCATTTTTCTAGTTAATATTACATGAAATTTTGATTGCCTTGCTTGTTCAGGAGAATAGAACAAATCTAACCACTTTAGAATGAGAAAACTCTTTGTCCTGTGAATCTACAGTTGAGATCCACAAAGAACAGAATAGCACAAAGAAACTGACCCATAAACATGGTACACTTCTTTATTGAAACACCAGAATACAGCGTATTAAACTCTATTTTAACTATTAATATTTTTCCATAACATATATAAATTATGATTTATTACGACTCTGGCATATTGTTACATTATCACCCACCTAGTCAGTTTTAATTGTATAAATCAACCACTTTCAATTTTCATAAAGCAAACATGATTTCATGACCAGACCAGGTTATACATAATACATTTTATGCTCTTAAAATAAGAAAGTGATTGTAGATTAGTAAATGGTGCTAAAAAGATGTTTGTTTTTTTTACACAAAAATAACTTTTTCTTTTCTGGCTTTAAAACTTCTGGAAATATTACATCTTTGAGGTCTCTATCAAGAGAAGTCATTTTATAGAGCGTTGTCATTTTGCAGCATGTTATAAAGAAGACAAAAAGGTTAGACAACAGATTCATAGGCACATTAGAAGGCACACATAAATAAGCAGGAATCTGTTTTTTGGAGACAGTTGCATCCTTGAATGAATTTAAATAAATATATCAACAATGACACAGCTGGTTTGCAAGTTGGCCATTTTGCAGCATGACCTAAATTTCTAAAAAGACAGACTTTAGGAATGTATGAAGACTAAAACAATGGTTATTAACCTTTTTTGAAAAAAGAAAAGAATTTTGTAGTAGCAATAGTTTTTTTATTATACTTTAGGAAACAATATATACAAAGCTGAGCTTTCCCACCATTTTCAAACAGTGAGACACTCCAATTACACAAAGTCAGCATTTTGTGATGGCTAAGAACAGCAGTCAGCACCAGACTTGAACAGTTAGCTACAACACAACCATCCTTTGAAATGAAAAGTCATAATAGCAAGACAGGTTAAAAACCAGGTGTTAACATATGACAACTGTTGGGAGGTGTCACTAATCCATGTTGAATGTCATTAAATAGTTTATACACAATTGCATTTTTTTAAATAAACCTCCCTTGAGGACTTATTTTTAATTTAGTGCAAAAGTATTCAACAAGAATAGCTTTGATGAAGAATCCCTGAACAGTCCAAATTGTAATATGCTATCAACCAAAGGAAAAGCAAACCAGTGATTTTTGTTTGTTTTAAAACATGTTTATTACAACAGATACAATTCACATCTGACTAGCCTTTTCCTTCTTTCCCTCCCACAACCATGTTAACATTGGGCTATTTCCTTATAAAGCTGAGAAAGGAAAGTACTTTCAAACACATGTGCCCAGTAGTAGTATCAGTCCATTCTTTCAGGGTGCAAATGGAAATACATTTCAATAATTTATACAAACAAGTAGGTTATGCTCAATCACTGCAATTTTAAGCTACTGTACACAGGAATGAAAAGATTATAGAAAAATGCCGTAACAACAGTGCCTTATGAAAGGAAGAAATTAGAAAAATTAAACTGATAAAATCAGAATCAGGAATTCAAAAGGAAAATGAACACAGAAAATGAAAAATACAGCTCTGTAAAACAAATGGAAAAGCACTATTTTTGATCAGGTGCAAGCGTGGAAACAGTTATTTCATGATATTTTGTATATTACCCTAACTGTTTCAAACTTTGAGACACAGATCATTTGGTGCTTGCATTGAATTTCAGGAAATGAAAGATTTCTGAATGATAAATTAACTAAAGAGAACTAATTTTGCAAACAGGTTTACATGTAAAAGACTAGGTATTTAGCCATCTTATCACTGATTACTTTTGGATGTCTAAGCTCTGATACACATGTCTTCCCATGGCTTCACTCTACAAAACGTATTTACAACATGAAGAATACATCTACAAGAAATCTACATTTCAAGAGTTTTACAAATCATCCTTGTATTTTTCTCCTGAATGACTTCCTTCCTTTCCCTTTTCCCATGTTATTTTGTATTGCCCAACTCAATGGTCCAAAGTCTACTCAAATGCAGCCCAAAAAAGTTAAGACTGGGCAACAGGTTATACAGACTTGTATTCAAAACCCATGTGTTTCACACCATGAAGGAATTCTGATTCTTTAGTTTTTCAAGTTCTTTAATTTGTTGTCTCAAAAAGAGTATCCTATAAAAACAAAATAATACAATTATCACCTGAGAGACCAAACTGACTCTTCAGTAACAGTTATACTGTGAAAAATACTACTAGTTTATATGCTTTTTTAACTTTAAAAAAGGATAAAATTCTTGGACCTGGAAATGGTTGACCTACCTTAATGGCACACATAATAGACTAAATTATTATTCAAGATCTGGAGCACATAAGGGTACCTTCAGTAGTTCAATGACTGTGGAGGGAGGTATTATGCCTGTTTCAGTGAGCATCATCCTGGTGTTAAATTCTAACCCTTCCTAGCCCTTGACTATGCACTAGGGAATGCATCTCAGTAGTTCTTACATTTATATAAAAGTTGTACAAGCAAACATAACTGAAAATTTAGCAAACCAAGAAAATGCACACAAAATAATTACCTTTGCTCACGCAAAGTTGCTTGAATTTCACACACTCGAACTAAAGATCTTAAGTTTTTTAATTCAGTACAAATTTCAGACATATGGATACTTCCTGTATTATGACCTTCTTCACGCAATCTGGATGCCTAAAGAATTAAAAGCAATTATTCAAAAATGTATTTCATTTACTAGATAACTTAGTAGATGTAGACACCTATAAAAGAATACAGTATTAGTGAAAAGATGTCTATATGACTAACATGAGCTGCAGTGTGGGAAAATAAAGAGCACTGTTTCCTGTCATCCATAAAATAACAATTTTCAACTTTACTGTATGACAGCAACTTAGATTTCAGCTTACTTTTTCACTAAGTTTTACATATCACTGAAAAAGTTTGGCTTTTTTCCAGACAAAACATTTAATTTTCACTCATAAAAAAACTATAGTGAGGTATCATTGGTCATAACAATGCAAAGCTATTTCAATATTTTGATTCATTATTGGTAATTATGCTTACAAACAATCCTCAGAGACTAATCATGAGAACCATTACTTAAAAATCTTTCACATTCTGAATTTCTCACAAGAAAAAGGTGAAAATGTGATAACTGTAACAATTATAAAAACAGCATACAAAGACTTCCGTTGGGAATTGTTGAAATACTGCAAGGGGAATACCAGCAGCAACTCATTCTGTTTTGCCCATGTAAGAGTCCCCCCTCCCTGCAGAGTCTGGCCTCTGCTTTAGAAAAGCTGCTTGTCCAGAAAGAGCGCTTTAAATCAGGATTCCCCACTGAGTGAAGGGAAGCAGCCTGGCTCCTCGCAAAAGCAAAGGCGCCACTTGCACCAAGAGCAGGAAGAAACACTGCTCTCATTTTGGTCAATGGGGCTTTGAGAAGATGCATCAAGAGAAGCTGCTAAAACTTGGGGTGTCTCTTTCCCCCCTTTATCCTGACAATGAAGGGTGCAAAGCCTAAAGTGCACAGCTTCCCTATTTCTACAGCTTTAGAAGCACCAAAATGAAGGCTTGCTTCCCTCCCCAAGCTTTACTAGCGTATGCTAATACCTTGGGAAGGAAGGCTTGGGCTTCTCCAGCATCTCAGGGGAAAAAACAACAGCTGCTTCTGGAACTCTGCCACATGGCCCAGCAATAGAGCAAATTTCTCCTTCCCTACCCCAACCCTGGGGATCTTGGAAAGGTAAGTGAGCAATCAGTGATGAGTGGGGAGGAGGCCCAAGTGGCTGTGGGGACCCCAAGTGGTGGGAAACAGAACATGGGGTATCTCAGGGTGGGAGGGAAGCCTTGGGAGGCTAGAGGCAGAGGCAACCCACCCAAGGTACCCCATATTCCACCTAAAAACCTGCACATTTGTTTAACGAATGCATAGGAGTGAGCAGGGATAGAGGCTTGTTCACTTAACATAATTCACTTAAAATCCTCTTGATTTACGAATATAATTGGCAGGCTCCATTACATATGTAAGTCAAGGATTACCTGTATCCTACTATAGCGTGATGCAACTCTGACCCACCGACTGGGGTAGGCTCTGGGACTACTAAAACATGATTAACTTACTAACAGAAAGCAATCATTAATAATTTTCCTACCACCCAAGATGTTCTTCAGCATTAAGGAATAAATAAAATGTAAGATTGTTGCAATCACTGTCTGTTTTATTACATTGACTTGGTTGACATGAAGTAATCTTAAATTCTGAAATTCTGAACTCAACAGGCAAACTCAAGGCAAGGCACTGTGGGGAAGACTGCAAAGACAGACTCTGATAAGATAGCATTATATAATTGAAATGATCCCAGCTGGGTAACTTTGGGCCAGGTGTTCTATCTTAGCCCAAACCACCTCATTGGGTTGTTGTTGTGGGGAAAATAGGAGGAAAGAGCTTCAGTTGCACAAAATAAAAGGATTAAAATAAAATATGCACAAAGGTCAAATATATGGTATTTATAGTTGGAAATCAAGAATGGATATATAAACAAAAATCTAACAAATGTTACAATTTGTACTATACAAATCCCTAGGACATTGATGGCGAACCTTTTAGAGACTGGGTGCCCAAATTGCAACCCAAAACCCACTTATGTATCATTGGGTGCCGGGTGGGCGTGGCCCATTGGGTCGGTGTGGCCCATTGGGTGGGCGTGGCTGCAGTGGTAACGGCAGACTGGGTGGGACTAAAAAGTTCGATCAATTCCAACTTTGCGAGATCTTTTTTTTTTCCTGCAAGAAGTTGAAATTGATTGATTGAACCTTTTTTTTTTGTACACGGCGGCAGAGGCCTAAAGCAAAAAGGTTTTATAAAACACAGCTGAAGGCCTATGACTGGGGCGATAGGTTCGCCACCACGGCCCTGGGACTAATGACAGGACAACTACATATTGTAAAGGCAATAAATAAGTAAAAGAAAGCCAGGTTTTTGGACTCCTTCCCAAGATGGCTGTTGAATGGTAAGGGTTTTTTCCTCTCTTGCTGACGATTTGTTTTTGCTGCCAAAAGCTGGCTGTCCTGTGCTGCTCCCTGGATTTAAATTGGAGCATTTAGGAATGACTCAAGACGACTTTTGGGTGACCATGGACCCACCTGGGGAGTCTTGAAGATTCCAGTTCCCTGTGGGAGTGGTTGGAAAGTCACTGGTTATGTGTCAGACCCTCAAATGTATTTCTTAAGCTTTCATTTTTGGGTTCTGCCATTCTATTGGGGGGGCACTTGTGCTGGGAAAGGGTGGGGGACAACCTATGGGTCTCCTGCAATGTACTTCCTTTGCTTTGTTCTATCCTCTTTGAAGTATCTTACTTGGGGTGTGAAAGGAATGTGCCTCTGGCCATCTGCCTTATCTCCAGTTGGATGGGAAGAAGCTGCAGAGAAACCTGACAGCCTTGAGAATGGCGCCTTATTGGTTCTTTCCCACAACAATTTAACACCTATGGATTGGTTCAATTCAAACCGGCCAGATGGACATTTGGGGTGGGGTTTAAAAGGGTTCTTTTAATGTAACGTTTCGCGCGGGAAATCCTCAGATCCTGCCTTACTATCCTGCTATCAATACCTTCCAATAAAAGTTCCTGTTGCGACAATGCAAGTTTCAAGAGTTCTGTTTACTTGGGAGGTTTAACTGAGGCAGGTCCTTACATCTTTGTCTCGGCAATTTATTCCTTAAGTATGCTGGGTTTTAACTTCACTTTTTGAGTCTTCTGTTTTTCTCTGCTTTTTATCTTTAAAAGTTGACTGGTCGGTTGAATGCTGATTTATTTTACCCCTCCCCTCCAGATTCTAGCTGTTCTTTTTTTCCTTTTTCCCTTTGATTTATGTTGTTGTTTTGAATAACGTTTGCCTTTCCTTAAGGAAACAGTGTGTTCTTTCATTTGATTTACATTAATATTGGACTGTCACGTGTTTTTTGCATTTTATTAATATGCAAAATACAGTGCATTCAAAAAGTATTCAGACCCCTTTCACTTGTCAATTTTTTATGCTGCAGCCTGCTTCTACAGTTGTTGAAATTCATTTTTTTCCTCATTAATCTACACTCAGTACCCCCCACCCCTTAATGACAAACTGAAAACAGAATTTTAGAAATGTCTGTAAATTTATTAAAAAGAAAAAACTGAAATTGAATCACATTGGCATAAGTATTCAGACCCTTTGCAACAACACTTGAAATTTAGCTCAAGTGCCTCCTATTTCTCTTGACAGGTCAGCACTGACATGTTTCTACGTCTTGACTGGAGTCCACCTGTGGTAAATTAAATGTATTGGACATGATTTGGAAAGGCACGCACCTCACAGCTCACAATGCATACAGTAGCAGAGCAAAAGCTATGAGGTCAAAGGAACTGCCTGCAGAGCTCAGAGACAGGATTATTGCAAGGCACAGAACTGGGGAAGGCTACAATAACATTTCAGCTGCACTGAAGGTTCCTAAGAGCACAGTGGCCTCCATAATTCTCAAATGGAAGATGTTTGGCACAACAAGGACTCTTCCAAGAGCTGGTCGCCTGGTCAAACTGAGCAACTGGGGAAGAAGGGCCTTAGTAAGAGAGGTGGCCAAGAACCCGATGGTCACTCTGACTGAGCTCCAGAGATCCTGTGTAGAGTTGGGACAGAGTTCCAGAAGGACAACCATCATTTCAGCCCTCCACCGATCTGGGCTTTATGGCAGAGTGGCTAGACGGAAGCCTCTCCTCAGTGCAAAACACATGAAAGGCCACTTGGAGTTTGCAAAAAGGCACCTGAAGGACTCTCAGACTGTGAGGAACAAGATTCTCTGGTTGGATGAAACCAAGAATGAACTGTTTGGCCTCAATTCTAAATGTTACATTTGGAGGAAACCAGGCACCACTCATCACCTGCCCAATATCATCCCAACAGTGAAGCATGGTGGTGGCAGCATCATGCTGTGGGGGTGTTTTTCAGCAGCAGGTACTGGGAGACTGGTGGTCAGGGTTGAGGGAAAGCTGAAATGGAGCAAAGTACAGGGATATCCTCTACGAAAACCGGTTCCACAGCACTCAGGACCTCAGACTGGGCCGAAGGTTCACTTTCCAACATGGCTACGATCCTAAGAACACAGCCAAAACAACACAGGAGTGGCTTAGAGACAACTCTGTGAATGTCCTAGAGTGGTCCAGCCAGAGTCCTGACTTGAACCTTGTTGAACATCTCTGGAGGGACCTAAAAATGGCTGTCCACCAACAGTCACCATCCAACCTGACTGAGCTTGAGAGGATTTGCAAGGAAGAATGACAGAAAATCACCCAATCCAGGTTTGCAAAGCTTGTCTCGTCATACCCAAAAAGACTTGAGGCTGTACTTGCTGCCAAAGGTGCTTCAACAAAGTACTGAGCGAAGGGTCTGAATACTTATGCCAATGTGATATTTCAGTTTTTTCTTTTTAATAAATTTACAGACATTTCTAAAATTCTGTTTTCACTTTGTCATTAAGGGGGGGTACTGAGTGTAGTTTAATGAAAAAAAAATGAATTTCAACAATTGTAGAATCAGGCTGCAGCATAACAAAATTGACAAAAGTGAAAGGGTTTGAATTCTTTCTGAATGCACTGTATTTGGAGCTTATTTTTAATTTTTTTCTGTTAATCTTGGATCGAAAATATCCAGAAAATATCTTCCCTGTTTTTTTGTTTATTTCTTCAATTTGCTTCAGCATTCTTTGTTTCCTGGCTAAGTTACACAGAGCAATAATGTATCAGATTACAGTCAAGCAAGGGTGGCTGATATCTGGAAAAAGATCATTTGGTAACAGGCAATTTTTAGTTGAAAGCTTTTTTTAAAAGTCTGATGAAATGATAATGGCTGTGGAAGATATTTAGATGCATGGAGCTCTGGATAAATTAGATTCACAAAAGGAATGTGATTTGAAGGTTGCAAACCCATTGGAAAGAGCTATGGACTGTACAGACTTACAACTGAGTTGATTGCATATGCCTCTCTAAAGTTCAAGCCTGCATTCTTTTACAACAGCAGAAGCCTGATTGAATGGAGAAGTGATAAATTGATTTTCCATAGGAGGACTGAAGGAGATTGGGGAATGGATTTATTGCACTTAATCGGAAACCATTTTCATCTGGACTTTGTTGGGAAGACAGACTGATTATGGAGACTGAATTTATTATATTTAACCAGACAATAATTGACAAGAGATGGTATTAAGAAACAAACACTGATAATTGATCCAGGACAAATTACTCTTAACACTTGGGACGATTTGGCATAGATAAGATGCTGTGGGACTTCCAGTTTGGCGTTCAAGGAGATGGGTGGAAGAAGCCGGGGCTCCAGCTTCTTAGTCCGATTTCGTTCTGCCCGGCGACCCCAAGGGGTCAGAAAGTTGCCCTGGAGGGGCAACGAAGGACGGATGCCTCAGGAGTCCGGACCAGACGGCGGTCGGTCCAGACGGACTGAAGAAACCCTCCAAAAGGATGGAGGAAAGGCCGCCTGGTAAGTCCATACAGCCTAAGTCATCACCAGCCGAAAGAAAAGTGAGGAGCCATGACGCTCCGCTAAACAGCTGATTGTCAACAGTATGCTGAAACTGGGTGAGCCTGCTCTTTCATTCCTTTTCCTTTTGGACCTAGAGATGTTGATCCACTGATTGGGAAGAGCTATGAAGTAAAGACCCCAGAAGGACTAGGGGAGAAAAGAGTTAAAAGTGGCGAGCAACGACAGGAGGGGGAAGGATTTTAAGGAAGATAAAACAACTTTTAAAAATTGAATTTAGACTGACTCAAAGAAAGAATATCTATCCTACAGGATGTGAAAAAAATTTTTTTAGATATAATTCCTAGGGTAAATAACCCATAAAGAACTTTAAAAGAAACACTTTGTAATAATCTTTTAAAACCAGATATTGACAAAACAGTGTACGAGGACATCTAGTGGTGAAAGGAGATACTACAGTAATACTAAATAATAAAAGAACCTGAAAGTGTTTGACCTTGAAACAACATCTGGTGTAAACAAAGTGCCTTTGTGTGAGATTATAAGTGAAAAGACTTTCTACAATTAAATTTGTTGACTCTGGATATAACCAAAATAGGAATTACTTGGAAACAGCGGGCGTTTTGCATCTGTGACTCGACTGGAGGTTTTGGATTTGGCCTAAAGTAGTTGGCTCCTTTTACGGTTTGGATTTTAGCCTAAGATAGTTGGCTGGAAAAATGAGTACATCAAATCTCACCAGACTTATGAAAAAGACTTCCTCTGCACCCTCTGTTGGAACATCTAGCCCAACAAGCCAGGGATCTATTGAAACAATGTTGTAGTGTGAGAAAATAAGCACTGCTCAAAATGAGATGCAAACTACATTAAAATTAATTCAAGAATCAATACAAAAAAACCACGAAGAGGCAAAAAGTAATTTCGATAATTTAAATGAACAAATCTCGGACATAAAGACACAATTTGAAGTCCACCACCAAATGATTGTTAAAAATGAACAAAGAATTCAGAAAATGGAAAATAAATCAGATGATATTGACAAAAAATGGAAGTACTAATACAAGAAAATGAAAAACTAGAACAAGCAAATAAAAATCTAGAAGGAGCGGTGGCAATCTTAGAAATGGAGAAGGAGGAACACTACTTAAGATTTCAAAATATTTCTGAAGACAGAGAAGAAAATATAGCAGTTGTGATTATTGATCTTCTGGCAGAGGCTTTGAAAGCAGACAGAGCAGAGATGCAAATGGAGATCGATGAAATATTTCAAATGAATTCAAGTTACGCAAGGAAATATAAACTACCCAGAGAAGTGCATGTAAGATTTATAAAGAAAACAACAAGAGATGAAATACGGAGAAAAGTTAGAGATGAGCCATTACAATACAAAAATAAAGAAATCATGGTGTTAAAGCAGATACCCAAGAGAGTAAGAGATACTCGAAGACAATATCATTTCCTAACTACAAAGCTGATTGCAAAAGGCATAAATTTCACATGGTTAATACCAGAAGGGATTTTAATCAACTGGAATAATACAAGATACCGATTGGATTCAGTTTGGAAAGCAGAAGATTTTGATGAAAGAAATCGAGCATTCTTAGATGAAGGAGTGCAACATTGACAAGAGGAGAGAAAAGATCAGAAACAAATAGAAGAAGCAACTGAAGAAGCAATTATACAAACAGGAGAACAGAAAGAGAAATTGGATCAAGAGAGTGAAGGAACCGCCAGAGAACAGAGGATTACGAGATCGACTAGACCTAAAAATAAATAATTGAAATGGAGAAAACGGAATTTTTTCAGTGAATATAAATGGACTAAACTCCCCATCAAAAAGAAACAAAATTTTTAGAAAACTACAAAAATTAAATATAGATATAATTTGTTTGCAAGAGACACATATAAAAAGACAATATTATAAGCTGTTGGAATACCCAAAAATTGGGAAACTTTACCATGCATCAGCACAACAGAAAAAAAGAGGTGTTGCTGTATATATTAAAGAGACAATAGATTCTAAAATGATTTATTCAGATGAAGAAGGAAAAATTGTGATGGTAGAAATATACTTACATCAAAAACAAACATTGTTGGTAGTAATCTATGCACCAAATAATAACCAGGAAAAATTCTATCGAAATCTCCATAGAAAAATAATAGAAATGGAGTACCAAATATTTGTTTAGTAGGAGACTTTAATGCGATAGTGGATGGGACATTAGACTATAAAAGTAGTAAAACAGGAAAAAGTGGAAGAAAAAGATTACCTAAGACCTTTTTTAACATGATAGAAGAAATTGGAGTACAAGATGTTTGGAGGGAAATCAATCTAGGAAAATTACAATACACGTTTTATTCAAACAGTCAAAAATCATGGTCCAGAATCGACATGATCTGGATGACATCTGAACTGAGGACAAATATGCAGGAAATTGAGATAGAACCAGGTACATGGGCAGATCACAACCCTTTAAAAGTGACATGGAGAGGAATACAAAAAAAAAATCAAGATGGACTTTGAACCAATCTATATTAAAAGAAAGAGAATTTGTAGAACTAGCAAAAAAAGAAATGGAGTTTTTCTTCAAAGAAAACAAAAAAGAAGATACAACATTACAAAATGTATGGGATACAGCCAAAGCATACTTTAGAGGTATAGCTATAACATACATGGCAAAAAAGAACAAACAGAAAAGACAGCAATATATACTATTAAAAGAAAAAATTGAAAAACTAGAATCAGAATGCAAATGAACCCACAAAAGATTCTGAAAAGAGAAATGGGAAGAATAAAACAAATTAAATCTGTTGGATTCAGAAAAATTGGCACAGCAAATAAAAAGAGCAAAACAAAACTTTTTTGAAAATGCAAATAAACCAGGAAGATGGTTAGCTTATAAACTTAAAAAACAGAAGAAAATGATAAACAATTTAGTACATGAAAAAGGTTGCCTACAATTTAAAAATGAAGAAATAAAAAAGATAATTTATTTATTTTATTTATTTATTTTACGATTTTTATACTGCCCCCCTCCCGAAGGACTCGGGGCGGTGTACAGCCCAATTAAAAACATTTACATACAAAAGGTAAAATTATTAAAAATAAATTAAATAATTTGGCCCAATCATTTAAAAACCCAATTACCTAAAAATAATTTAATTCGATCATTTAAAACCAATGCTTCTTAAAACTCAATCCCCTAAGAACAATTATGGCCTTGTTGGAACCGGAGCTACTATCCCAGGCCGGCTTGTCGAAATAAATATGTCTTTAATTCTCGACGGAAGGAACGCAATTCCGTCAACGTACGGAGTTCGGGGGGGGAGCTCGTTCCAAAGCGTTGGAGCTCCCACAGAGAAGGCCCTCCCCCTGGGGGTCGCCAGCCAACATTGTCTGGCCGACGGCACCCTGAGGAGACCGACTCTGTGGGAGCGTACCGGACGGCGGGAGGTATTTGCTGGCAGAAGGCGGTCCTGTAAATATCCGGGTCCGATGCCATGGAGCGTTTTAAAGATGGTCACTAACACCTTGAAACGCACCCGGAAGGCCACCGGCAACCAGTGCAGCTCGCGCAGGAGCGATGTTACATGGGCGCGCCATGGCGCTCCGGTCACTACCCGCGCGGCAGCATTCTGGGCCAGCTGAAGCCTCCGGGTGCACCTCAAGGGGAGCCCCATGTAGAGAGCATTACAATAGTCCAGCCTGGAAGTGACAAAGGCATGAGTAACTGTGCATAGCGAGTCCCGGTCTAGGAAGGGACACAACTGGCGTACCAGGCGAACCTGATAGAACATCCTCCCGGCCACAGCCGCCAGATGGTCCTCTAAAGACAGCCGTGAGTCCAGGAAAACTCCCAAATTGCGAACCCTTTCCGAGGGGGCCACTGTTTCGCCCCCAACAGACAACAAAGGAGTCAATTGACTAAACCGGGACGACAGTAGCCACAGCCACTCGGTCTTGGAAGGGTTGAGCTTGAGTCCGTTCTTCCCCATCCAGACCCGCACGGCCTCCAGGCATTGGGTCAGCATGGCAAGAGCATCGTTGGGGTGGTTCGGCGTGGAAACGTACAGCTGAGTATCATCAGCGTACAGATGGTACTCCACACCAAAACCACGGATGATCTCACCCAGCGGTTTTACATAAATGTTGAACAGTAGGGGCGAGAGGACCGACCCCTGAGGTACCCCACATACAAGGGGTCTCGGGGTCGACCTCTGACCCCCTGTCAACACAGACTGCATCCGGCCGGAGAGGAAGGAGGCGAACCACCGCAAAACAGTGCCCCCTATACCTAACCCCTCCAACCGTTGCAGCATGATACCATGATCGATGGTATCAAAAGCCGCCGAGAGGTCCAATAGCACCAGAGCAGAGGAACAACCTCTGTCCCGGGCCCGCCAGAGGTCATCCACCAACGTGACCAATGCTGTTTCCGTGCTGTAGCCAGGCCTGAAGCCCGACTGGTGTGGATCCAAGTATAGCGATTCCTCCAGGTGTCGTGGGAACTGTCTGGCAACCACTCTCTCGACAACCTTCGCAAGAAAGCAAAGGTTGGAGACAGGACGATAATTTGATAAAACAGCTGGATCCAGGGTAGGCTTAAGGAGGGGCCTCACTACCGCCTCTTTCAAGGTGGCAGGGAAGACACCCTCGCTTAAAGAAGCATTAATAATTACCTGGAACCAGCCTCGTACCACCTCCCAGGATGCCAGCACCAACCAGGAGGGGCATGGGTCCAATGAACAAGTGGTAGCCCTAAGTCCCCCAAACAACCTGTCCACGTCCTCGGAAGTCACGGGGTCAAACTCAGCCCAGATAACAGTCTCAAGACCAGACTCCGTCTCTTCCACCGGACACACCCAGTTGAAATCAAAGCCTTCCCGTATCTGAGCGATTTTATCATGCAGATATTTTCCGAAATCCTCAGCTCTACCTTCTAAGGGGTCTCCTCTCACCTCCTGATGAAGGAGGGAGCGGGTCACCCTAAAGAAGGAAGATGGGCGGTTATCTGATGACGCGATAAGAGCAGTGAAGTAAGAACACTTCTCTGCTTTTATCGCCGCTAGGTAGGACCTAATATGGTCTCTTACCAGTGTTCGGACAGATTCGGCAAGGCTCGATCTCCAACTGCTCTCTAGGTGTCTTTTCCGGCGTTTCATCTCTCTCAGCCCCTCATTATACCAAGGGGCCGATCGAGACGCACGCCGAATCAGAGGCCGCAAAGGCACGACCCGGTCTAGAGCGCCGGCCGCAGCCCTATCCCAGGCTGCCGTCAGCTCTTCGACCGAGTCGTGTATCCGAACCTCAGGAATTGGCCCAAGCTCTGCCTGGAATCGCTCGGGCTCCATCAGCCGCCTGGGGCGGTACCATCTCACCGGTTCCACCTCCCTGCGGTGGGGTGCAACGGTCAGAAAGTCCAGGCGTAGGAGAGAGTGATCAGACCATGACAGGGGTTCAATGACTATATCCCCTATATTCTGACCACTCAGCCACTGTCCAGAGACAAAAACCAGGTCAAGCGTGTTCCCCCCTGTGTGTGTGGGGCCTTGAATTACCTGGGCCAGGTCCATGGCTGTCATGGAAGCCATGAACTCCCGAGCCTCACCGGACACCCCGCCCGCGAACGGCAGGTTGAAGTCACCCATAACTATCAGCCTAGTGACCTCAACCACCACCGCGGCGATAACGTCCAGGAGCTTGGGCAGGGAGGTTGATACGTGGCAGGGAGCCAAGTACGTAATCAACACCGCCCTCGGGCCCCCAAGGTCCCACTTCACCAGGAGGGATTCACAGTCCGCCGTCTGAGGAACAGTGACCTCCCTCGGCCTGAAATCTTCCCTAATCACGACCGCCACTCCTCCACCCCTGCCCTGAGCTCTTGGCTGGTGGAATGCAAGGAAACCCAGTGGGCACATTTCCACCAGAGGGACACCGCCCTCTGGTCCCAACCAGGTCTCTGTTATACCCGCCAGATCTGCTCCCCCTCCAAAATTAAATCTTGAATGAGGGGAGCCTTATTTATGTGTGGTTATAGTACTGTGGGAGAAATAATTTGCCAGTGTTCACCAGCTTGTAAAATTTAGTGCAAGAGCTCAAATATCTAAATAAAGTCAAACCTGCATTGCAAAAAAAAAAAAAAAATTTTACTTCAATAATGGCAGAGAGACTGAAAAGATTCCTAACTGAATTTATACATTCAGACCAAAATGTTTTTTTGCCAGAGACAAATTAAAAATAATTTAAGAGTGATAATGGATATATTGGAATATTATGAATTACATCCAGGGAAACAACTGGCACTAATATTTCTAGATGCCCAGAAGGCATTTGATAATGTTTCCTGGCAATTTATGATTCAGCAATTAAAAATAATGGACTTTGGACAGAACTTTATAAACATGATAAAAATAATATACAATAAACAGCTAAAGTGATTGTGAATGGAGACTATACTGAGAACTTTGAGATAAGAAAAGGCAAAAGGCAAGGATGTCCATTATCTCCATTGTTATTTATTTTCACTTTGGAAGTTCTAAATAGAAATATTAGACAAGATATAGAAATTAAAGGACTAGAAATAAAAGGTGAAACATATAAATTACAAGCATTTGCTGATGATTTGGTATTTATTCTAGAAGAAACTTTGGAGATGATTCCTAAACTATTGGGAAAGATAGAACAATACGGAGAAATGGGAGGCCTGAAAATAAACAGAAAAAAACCAAAGTAATAGTTAAAAACCTTACAGATAAGCAAAAAAACAAAAACAAAACAAATGTCAGAAAAAAACAGAATTGCAAATAGTTAAATAGGTCAAATATCTGGGAATATATTTAACAGCAAGATGTTCAACGATAAAAGAAGATAATTATATGAAACTATTGAATCAAGTAAGACTGGATTTGGAAAAATGGAAAAACTTGCAATTGTCAATATTAGGAAGAATTGCTACAGTGAAAATGAACATACTACCAAAAATCTTATTCCAAACAATACCTATAAAACTTGGGGAAAAAATTTACCAGAGTGGGTTTTATATTATCAAGCATCTGCATTAACGTGGGTAAAAGAATGGATAACACTTAGAAATAAAAGGCTGTTGTGTCTGGAGGGGCATGATTTACAATTGGGGTGGCACGCTTTTTTATGGTACGGGAAAAATAAAATTCATAAATATTTCCAAAATCACTATATAAGAAATGCATTATTAACAACATGGGAAAAAATAAAATGTAAAATATATTTGAAAATTCCAGGGTGGTTGTCAACAATGGAAGCATTTGTACACCCAAATTTAGTGAACTTTGAAAAAATCTGGACATATAGAGATATTCTAAACCAGCGGTTCTCAACCTTTTCCGGGGCTCGACCCTGGCCCGCATCACGCATGCGCGGCGCAACGCCCCGCATCGCAAAGGGGGAAAAATGGCGGACCAAAAAAAATGGCCGACCCAAAAAAAAATGGCGAGCCCGCATCGCGTATGCACGGCGCGACGGCCCGCATTGCAAAGGGGAAAAAAATGGCTGACCAAAAAAAAATATATAAAAAAATGGCCGACCCCCCCCAAAAAATGGCCGACCAAAAAAAAAATGGCGGGCCCGCATCGCGCATGCGCGGCGTGACGGCCCGCATTGCAAAGGGGAAAAATGGCGGACCAAAAAAAATGGCCGACCAAAAAAAAATTTAAAAATGGCGGACTGCAGTGTTTGGCGACCCCCGTGAAATGGTCGTTTGACCCCAAATGGGGTCGCGACCCACAGGTTGAGAACCGCTGTTCTAAACTCTGAGGGAAATTTAAACCCTAAACAAGAAATGGAAAATCAGGGTATCAATTTATCATGGTGGGCACATTTACAAATGCAAGCTAGATATGATAAAGATGTTAAACTGTATGGATTTTATAAGGAACAAACTGTGTTTGATAAGACATTGTTAACTTTTGATGAGAAACTAATTAATAAAATGTATAGTTTTCTATTAACTTTGAAAATGGAAAGCGAACAAGTTAAAGAAACAATGATAAGGTGGGCGAATTTTTTTGGATACAATATGGAACTAGAAAAATGGCAAAATTTATGGGAAAGAAATTACAAACTGACAATGTCAACTTCCTACAAAGAAAATTTATATAAAATGTTTTATAGATGGTACTTGCCACCACCAAGACTAGCAAAAATGTTCAAAAACATGTCAGATAGATGTTGGAAATGTAACCATAAGTCAGGCACTTATTATCATGTTTGGTGGACTTGTGACAAAGTAAAGAGTTATTGGGAAAAGATACATGCCTGGCTAAAAAAAGATGTTGGGAGAACATGTAGATTTTAAACCTGAACTTTTTTTTATTAGGTATAATGCCAGAAAAGACTAACAAACAAAGCATATATTTGATTTTGCATGTCACAACAGCGGCAAGAATTATATTTGCGCAATACTGGAAAAACGAAGGCATACCATCAGATGAAGAAATAATTTTAAAAATACTAGAATGCGCAGAGATGGATAGACTGACTATGAGATTGAAAGAAAAAGAAGAAACGGAATATTATCAAACTTGGGACTTATTTTATCGATGGCTAGAGGAAAGAATAAAGGATTAGGAATTAAATATGTATTAGCGAATGTAAACTCAGCACGTTTGTTGAAAAATTATTACTGAATGTATGGGGAAAAAACCAATAAAAACTTTTACAAAAAAAAGATGATTTGGTAAATTTTCTGTTAACAGTTTGTTAACAGAGGGTTTTGAAACTTTAACCTTGTCTTATTATTATTGTTCTTCCTGTTAACTATTTTACCATTAATATAGTATATAGATGACAGGTCAATAATTTACAAAAAGATTTAGTAATTTAAACATTTTGGGGGCCTGTTACACAAGGGGTGGGAAACTAATATTGTTGCAATGCAGTGTTCCCCTATAGAATTATCACAGAATTTACACCATTCAATCCAATTCCTTGCTCAGTCAATAAATCTAAATTAAAGAATCAATGACAGATCATTGTCCATCCCCTGCTTGAGTATATTAAATGAAAGGGAGCTTACCTCCTTCCTGAGTAACTGGCTCTGTTAAATACTCTTAAAGAAGCTTAGTGTCAACGCTGCTAATATTGTATATTCTTGCTTTGACAAAATATGCAGAAGTGTCTGGTATTTTTAGAGTTAATGCAGAGGAGAAGGAGGGAGGAGGGAAAAGCCCAGGAAAGGAAGGGAACCTTTGCCCTTCACACTAATTGGAGAACGTAAATCATGACAGCAAAATAGGGAGTGGAAATGCTAGCAAAAATAACTGCTCGGTGGGTGGGGATTTCAGATCTTAGCATTGCCTTTCTTCATGCCTGTGCCGACATTTTGTCACATAAATAGACTTTTTAGGATAAAATGCCTGGAAGTTCTTTGAGGTGTTTCATTAGTCAGAACCATGACACTTAGATAGGAAGGAGTTCCTAAGAAACTGGAAGCTAAAAATTGGGATATGTAAAATTACATGTTTTCAGAATCTATTTTCCCTTAGATGAAAATTTGAACCTTCCAGATGTGGTTCACACATTTCCAAAAGTAAATCTTTCAGAACAGTAATCTCCTGTGGTTCGGACATGGTATGGTCCAGTGATATAACCTCAGAACTTCCAAATCAGTGTTTCCTGAAATATTCTGGGAGGTTTATACACATCTAACTAAAAAGCACAATTGTTGACTTCCGGTTCCACGTCGTAGCAAGATGGGCGCAGTGAAGCGGGGCTCTGCCTCCCACGTCCAATTTCGCCTTGCTGGGGGTCCAAAAAGGGCCTAAAGTCACCCCGGAGAAGCGACGAAGGAGGGGACCCTCATCGATCACGGTGAGGCAGCGGCTGAACTGCTTGATCCGAGGAAGCCCTCTGAACCAACAGGCGAAAGACTGGCTGCAAGCAGCCAGTCGGAAGCTACCGACAGCTGGGAAAAACATGCATGACCAAGGAGAAAAGCATCGTGTCTGGAACTGGGTGAGATCAATCTTCCTGCTCTATAATTGTAAAAACCTTTTTTTTAAAAAAAAAAGCCCAAAAGCAAGGCTCCCAGAAGCAAGAAGGTGGGGGGGGGCTATCCCTTCTGGTACCCCTCCTACTAGAAGAATAGCAGTGGCTCAAAACCTTCGGGAGAAAAGAAGATAGATCACAAAACTAACTTGGAAACAATTTAAAGTTGTAAGATTGAAAAATTTGGGTGATCTAAAAGACTTTGAAAACTTTACTATTTTCTTTTTCCTTTTTTGGAAAAAGTATCAAACAGAGCTTTCAAGAAATAAGTCCTGGTTGAAGATAGACCTTTCATGACATCTAGTGGTGGAAAAAAGGATCAGCACCAAGATTTTGTTTTTTATTCGGCCTGGAAGAAATGACCTTGGCTTGAAGCCCAGATAGAGATAGCATACTAGACTCTTTGATGTGTCTGAACTTCTCAGCCTTGCGATTGCAGCTGGAAAAGGGAGAAAAAAATACCTCTTTGGGCTGTTTTTTCTGCAAGATGGATTATAACTATAAACTATTTTAAAGCCATTCGGCTTTCCTGGATTACAAATACTATTTGTGCTGCAGTGTCAAGAATTACCTAGAGACAGAGGAAATTGGATTTTTGGCTATTTTCTTTAGAAGAGGCCTTGTGGATTATTAATTTGGAATTGCAAGACCTTGAGGAGTACAAACTTTGGCTGTTTTGGATTATTGGACTTTTGGGCAACTGTGTGGCGTTGGTGTTGAAAGACAAAGTCAAAAGTGGATTATAAACTCTATTCTGCTATTGTCTCCCTTTTGGGGGGGAGTGTACTGGATAATAGATCCCTACGTTCAAGAACTATTCAGAGACAGTGGAAATTTGACTCTTGGCAACCCCATTTGGGGGAGCTTTTATGGATTATTAATCCTATATTCAGGACCTTTTGGATTACAAATCTGGGCAGACTGACAACTTTGCACCTTCGGGACAATTGTTTGAAGCTGGGACTGAAAGACAGAAGTGGACTAGAAAGTTTTCTTCCTCCTGCTTCCCCCTGTGTGGGGGAGTCTATTGGATTATAAGAGGCTACAGAAAAAGACTACAAGACTTATTGGAGACGAACTTAAAGGTTATATGGTAATATTGATTGTAAGATTGGAGGGTTTGTATAAAGTTGATAATAGGGGTATATATTAGAACTGAGAAAGCTTTGGAGGGTGGGAACAAAAATAAGTGTTTCTAACTTAGCTAAAGCTAGCAAAAAACCATCCTCAGCTCCGTCTTCTACTCAAGTTATGCAAGAAGAAATAAAGTCCCCAGAGAGATTCATGTCAGATTTGTCAAAAGATCAAAAAGAGATGAGGTATTGAGAAGAGTGAGAGATGACCCATTGCAATATAAAGGAAAGAAATTGTGATTTTGCAGTAGATACCTAGGAGGATAAGGGATTCAGGAAGAGAATATCAATTTTTCACCAAAAAACTAATTAAGAAAGGAGTGACTTTTAGATGGCTGATGCCGGAAGGGATACTAATCAATTGGGACACAAAAAGATACAGATTGGATTCCATCTTTAAAGCAAGAGACTTTTATGACAGATATAGAGCTTTTCTCGAAGAAGGAAACCCAGAACTTCAACCAGAAGGGGAATTAGAAGGGGCGGCCAAACAAAGAGAAGATGAAGAAATAGAAATTACAAATCAAGAAGAAGGGGCTAAAGGGGAAGAACAGAGACAGACTAGAACAACTAGGAGAATAAAACCTAAATATATCTGAAGAAGATGGAAAAAGATAATGGGATGCTCTCAATGAATATAAATGGACTGAACTCCCCCTTAAAAAGGAAAAAAGTCTTTACACAATTACAAAACTTAAAAATGGATATAGTCTGTCTCCAAGAAACACATATTAAAAGGCAACTTTATAAATTTCTGGAATGCCCGAAAATTGGGAAACTTTATTTCTCACTAACACAACAAAAGAAAAGAGTAGATCTATATATCAAAGAAACAATGAACTCCAAACAAGTCTACTCGGATGAAGAAGGAAGAATATTAATGGTAGAAATAGCGATAAATCAAAAACAGACATTGATGGTAGCAATTTATGCACCCAATAATAAACAAGAAGAATTTTATCAAAGACTACATAAGAAAATGGTGGAAATGGAGTACCAAAGTATTTGTTTAGTAGGAGATTTTAATGCAATTGTAGATGGAAAGTTACATTATAGAAGTAGTAAAATAGGGAAAAAAGGAAGGAACATTTTAACTAAGGCCTTTTTTAAAATGGCAGAGGAAATTTGTATACAGGACATATGGAGAGAAATAAATCCTAAGAACTCTCAATATACATTTTATTCAAATAGCCACAAATCATGGTCTAGAATTGACATGATATGGATATCTCCTGAATTAAGAAGGGGCATACAAGAGATTGAGATAGAAACTAATGTATGGGCGGACCATAATCCGATAAAGATGACATGGAGAGGAACAAAGAAAAAACCAAGATGGACATTAAACCAATCCTTATTGAAAGAGAACGAATTTATACAAAAACCTGTAAAGGAAATGGAATTTTTCTTCAAAGAAAACAAGAAAGAAGATACATCACTCCAAAATGTTTGGGATACAGCCAAAGCATATTTTAGAGCAGGGGTCTTCAAACTTGGCCCTTTTATGACTCATGGACTTCAACTCCCAGAATTCCTCAGCCAGCGTGCCTGGCTAAGGAATTCTGGGAGTTGAAGTCCATGAGTCATAAAAAGGCCAAGTTTGAAGACCCCTGTTTTAAAGGATTAGCCATAACTTATATGGCGAAAAAGATGAAAGACAAAAAACAACAAACTAAGCTAAAAGAAGAACTTACAAAACTAGAATTAGAATTACAAAGACACTCACAAAAGAAAACTCTTAAAAAACAAATGGAGATAATAAAACATAAATTAAATTTAATAGAAGCTGAAGAAATGGCCCAACAAATCAAAAGAGCAAAACAATTTTTTATTTTTTGAAAATGCTAATAAGCCAGGGAGATTGATTGGCTTATAAACTGAAAAAAAGAGAAGAAATTGATAAATAAGTTACAAGATGTGACAGGCGGTTTACAACGTCAAAATGATGCGATAAAAAAATAAAGAATTTTATGAAGCACTTTATAATATAGAAGAAATTCCTCAGGAAAAACTAAGGCAATATATAGAAAATGCTAAGCTACCAAAAATCTCAGAGAACTTCAAGAATATGCTAAATGGAAAAATAACAGTGATGGAGTTGACAGAAGCTATAAAAAGACAAAAAGCGACACCAGGCCCAGATGGGCTACTGGCAGAATTTTACAAATGCTTACAAGATACACTAATCTTACCAATGAAAGAAGTGTGTAATGAGGTATTATTAAAGGCCAAATTACCAACTACATGGATAGAAGCTAATATTACGCTAATACCCAAAGAAGACTCAGACTTGACCCAGATAAAGAATTACAGACCAATATCTCTACTAAACGTGGATTATAAAGTCTTTGCTTCAATAATAGCTGAAAGATAAGGGTAAAGATGGTCAAGGGGGGCGAAGTGGGTGACCGAAGTCCATGCAGGGATGGCTTCTCTCCCCCCACCCACCCAGAGGCCTGAAGCGGCAGAGAGGAGGAAGATCTCCTGAAGAAGGGAAGGGGGACAATATAAATGTATATGGATGGGTAAGATTTTATGTTTTGGGACAATATGCTTACTTTGTAGTTTTAGTTTTGTAAGATTTATGTTAGAGCACATATGGAGGCCAAAGGGAATATGTAATATAAGGAATAGATGGGGAAATCGTTGAAGAGAGCTACTTGGAATGTACATGGCTTGGGGGAAAAATATAAATGAGCAAGAATTGAAAAATCAATTAACAAAGAGAAAATAGATATTGTATTTTTACAAGAAACAAATCAAAAGAAAGAAGGGGTGAATGAACTTATGTTATATTGGGCTGATGTATATGAAAAGGCATTTGGTATATCAAAAGCAAGAGGGGTAGCAATCATGGTAGCTAAAAGATGTGAATTTAAGATAAAAGTCATAAAAAGGGATGATATGGGAAGATTTCTTATAATTCAAGGCGTGATTTATGGACAAGAGGTTACTTTAGCAAATTTGTATGCACCTAATACAAATCAAGGAGTTTTATAATAGAATATATAAAGAAATAGAAGAACTAAAAAAGGTTATGTGATAATGGCAGGTGATTATAATACGGTTATGGATACAGGAATTGATAAAACTAATCCATCGAAAGTGGAAATAAAGTATAATAATACAGATTTAAGAAAATTTATTAATAGAAATAGATTAAAAGATGTTTCGAGAGAATTACATGGCAATCCAAAGAGTTATACATATTTTTCTGGTAGACATAACAATTTTACAAGAATAGATTATATATTTGTAACATCGGAAATATTATCTAAAATAATGAAAGCAGAGATAAAAGTAATTAAAATATCAGATCATGCAATGGTAACTATGGAAATGGAAACAGATTGTGATTATAAACAGGCAAGTAGATGGAGAATGAATTCGAGGATTTTTAAAAATAAAGAGATTTTAGAGAAAATGGAAAGAGAACTAAAAGAAATATGGACTATAAATGAAGAAGGAGGTAGTAATATAGGTGTAATATGGGATGCAATGAAAGCAGTGGTAAGAGGTTTAGGGATAAAATATTCTTATAATATAAAAAAACAAAAAGAGAAATATATAAAAAGGTTGGAGGAGGAAATTAAAGAACTAGAGAGTAAATATATAGAAAGTAGAGAGAATAGGATTATGTTAGAATTATCAGCTAAAAGAGTTGCAAAATATTGAGTTAGAACAAATTCAAAGAAATCTTATTTATTTAAATAGGGAATTTTATGAAAATAGTAATAAAAAATTCTAGAATGTTGGCTAGACCCCCACAAGCTAAAAAGGCAAAAAGCCTCATTGGAGTAATAAAGAATGATAAGGGAGAAAGATGTAATATGAATGAGAGAAAAATTGTTGATATTTCCGAAGTTTTTTGAAAAGTTATACAAGGGAAATGAAATAAACGTGAATGAAAGTCAGGTATATATAGAAAAGAATTTCAATTGTAAAATTCAAGAATATGATAAAGAAATAATGGAATCACAAATAGAAGAGGAGGAGATACTGGAAGTTATTAATAAATTGAAAATAGGCGAAGCACCAGGGTTAGATGGACTAGGTGCAGAATATTATAAAAATTTTAAAGGACTATTGGTGCTGAAGATGAGGTTAATGTTTAATAAAATAATGGAAGTGGACATTATTCCAAGTTCCTGGAAGCAATCTCTGATAGTATTGATAGCGAAACCTAATAAAGATCTTACAAACCCAGTGTCATGGTTACCGACTAATGAAACACTTCAAAGAACTTCCAGGCATTGTTTTACTCTAAAAGCCTTTATTAACAGTGTAACAGATTGATGGCACATCATGGATGGATGCCAGAATCTGAATTTCTCTTGCTTGCGTCTAACTTTTCTTGCTAAACCCCTCCCTTATTTTGCAGTCATAAGTTACATCTTCCAATTAGCCGGGAGGGCAAAGATTCACTTCCGTTCCTTTTCCCAGGCTTTCCTTATAAATCTCCTCCCTTTCTCTGTCATCTGAATTAACTCTAAAAATACCAGACAGTTCTGTATATTTTGTCAAAGCAATAATATCCTATATTAACAGCGTTGACATCCGCCCCCCCTTACAAAAAGGACAGATCCTGTAATGTAAACAAAAGCATATGTTAATGACTAGTTTTCGGTTTGTTGGAGTATTTCGCATGAAACCTTTTGACGAGCCTGTCAGCTTTCACCTCACTGGATTTCACCCAGGTGGCTTCAGACAACAGGTATACCTTCCATTTTACTAGGTACTGCAATTTCCCTTTAAAAATTCTAGAGTCTAGAATACGTTTCACTTCATAGTGGGTCTGTCCCGCAACTACAAGGGGCCCAGGTGCCTTCTTCAGGGGAGGTCTTAAAGTGGAGCCCCGATAAGGTTTCAACAAGCTACAATGGAAGACTGGGTGAATTCTTCTTAAAATTCTAGGGAGCTTTAGTTCTACGGTGACCGGATTGATGATCCTTACTATGGGGAAAGGCTCCAAGAATTTTGGTCCCAATTTCTTACTGGGCAATTTGAGGTGTAAATATTTAGTTGACAAACAAACCTTTTCCCCAACTTGGAATGTTCTTTGGGGAGCCCTCTTTCTATCAGCCTGCTTTTTATAGGTTTCAAAAGACTTTTTTAAAGCAGTTTTTGTGTTTCTGCAAACTTCTTCCCACCCCCTCACCCATCGGTCAAGTGTCTGGGAAGCGGAGGGAACCTGAGGGTATTCAGGTATTGGGCTGAACTCTTTTCCTGTGGCCACTCTGAAAGGCGTGTAGCCCGTGCTGCTGTGCACAGAATTATTGTACGCCACCTCCGCAAAAGGGAGGAGGTCAGTCCAGTTCGTCTGCTGGTAAGAAACGTAGCATCTAAGATATTGCTCCACCATTTTGTTAGCGGATTCTGCAGCCCCAATGGTGAAAATGAAAAGCAGATGAAAAGCAGATGATAAACCTTGAGATGATCCAATTAATTTAAGAAAACCCCTCCAAAACTTTGCTGTGAACTGCACACCCCTGTCCGAAATTATTCACTTAGGGGTGCCATGCAGCCGGTAGATGTTTCAGGAACAATTTGTTCAGTCGTTGGGAAGATGGGAGTCCTTTGAAGGCGATGAAATGAGCCTACTTTGAGAACAGGTCTATCACAGTCCAGATGACAGTATTTCCTCTACTTTCAGGTAGGTCTACTATAAAGTCCATAGCTATTTCTTCCCAGGGTTGAGAAGGGTCTGCCACCGGCTGCAGTAACCCGGGGTTTTTCCCTGTGATTCTTTTCATTGTGGCACATACAGTACAACTTTTTACATAGTTTTCCACATCCCGTTTCAGCCCCGGCCACCAAAATTGCCGGCGGGTGAGGTGGAGGGTTTTTAAATATCCAAAGTGTCCAGCCTGTTTTACATCATGGCTGTGTTTGAGAGCATTAAGACGGAGGGCTTCAGGCAAATATAGTTTCCCCCCTTTGTAAGCCAAGCCATCCCTGCACGTTAGGGAGGTTTGAATATCTTTGAACCATTTATCGGTGAGGAGCTCTTGTTTAATTTTCTTTACCCCAGGGTCATCAGGATTGGGGACCCTGCAAGGCGTAGGTTGAGTGGCAGTTTGTGGATAGGGGATAATTGCCTCGTTAACCTCCTCCCGTTTCCTTTTGTACTGGGGTAACCAGGATAGTGCATCAGCTAGGAAATTTTTTCCTCCTGGTATGTACTTTAGAGTGAAGTAGAAGCGGTTAAAGTACTGTGTCCACCGCACTTGCTTTGGGGACAATTTGCGGGGAGTTTTCAGTGCTTCTAGATTTTTGTGATCTGTCCATACCTCAAATGGCACTTTGCTCCCTTCCAATGGCGACAGTTTAATAGCGCCCACCTAATCGCGAAGGCCTCTTTCTCCCAGATTGCCCATCTCCGCTCGCTTTCAGTAAATTTCTTAGAGGTGTAGGTGCAGGGTTGCAGCACCCCACTTTTGTTCTTTTGCAGTAACACAGCTCCAACCGCCACATCGCTGGCATCGGCTTCAATCACAAAGGGCTCCCCTGGGCAGGGGTGATTTAGGACCGGTTCAGCAGCAAATAGTCTCTTTAACTTCTTAAAAGCTGTTTGACAGCCCATCATCCATGCTATCGGTTGGCCCGGTCGTGGCTTCCTTCCTCCTTTGCCTGTTTTGAGTAGTTCTGTAAGGCGTAGGGCAATCTTGGCAAAAGAGGGGATGAATTGACGATAAAAGTTGGCAAAACCCAGAAAGCTCTGGAGCTGTTTGCGAGTCTTTGGAGGCTGCCATTCGATTATAGCTTTCACCTTGGCTGGATCCATTTCAATTCCCTCGTTGGAAATTCTGTAGCCAAGATAATCTAATCGGGTCTGGTGAAATTCACATTTGGACAATTTGGCATAAAGCTTGGCATTCAATAGTTTCTTTAACACTTCTTTCACCAGCTTTAGGTGATCAGTCATATTCGTGCTGTATATCAGGATATCATCAAGATACACCAAAACCCCTTTGTACAGGTGATCATGTAGGACCTCATTAATCAACTGCATAAATACGGCTGGGGCCCCCTGTAGTCCAAATGGCATGACTTTGAACTGATAGCTCCCCATAGGACAGTTGAAGGCAGTTTTCCACTCGTCTCCCTCTTTTATTCTCACCCGGTAATATGCCTCTCTCAGGTCTAATTTAGTGAAGACACTCCCCTTAGCCAGATGGGTTAATAAGTCCTTTAGGAGGGGGTATTTATTTTCCACACTCACAGCGTTGAGACCCTTATAGTCTACGCAGAGATGGAGAGACCCATCTATTTTCTCTTTGAACAACACAGGGGCTCCCACAGTAGATTTGGCCCGTTCAATGAACCCCCTCGCCAGGTTTTTGTTCACGTATCACTGCATCTCCTCCATTTCGAGGGGGGACATAGCATACATTCTCAGCTGTGGGAGTTTGGCTCCTGGCACCAGTTCGATGGAGCAGTCATTGTGTCTGTGAGGGGGTAGGGCATCACATTCTTTTTCACTAAATGCCGCCGCCAGGTCCCGGTATTCATTGGGGATGAGTAGTTCACCTGGCGGCGGTGAGGCAGCCATGTGCGCTCGCTCATTGGGTGGCCTAAGGTTTCCCGCAACATCGGTTGAATCAGTGGGAGGTTTAGGTCCTATAGGTAGTCTCACAGTTCTCATTCCTTTCTCACACCAGATAAAGGGTTTCCATTTGTCCAACCAGGCTAGCCCTAGGATCACAGTCTCAGTCATTTTTGGAGCCACTAGGAAGCGAATAAACTCCCAGTGCGCACCTATTTCTAGGAATTAAGGGCTCAGTTAATTGTGTGACAAGAGTCCCTCCCATCAGGGAGCCATTGGCTTGCTCAAACCTCACAGGTTTGGAAAGCTGTTTTGCCCGCATACCCATTTTCATGGCAAACGACAGACTAATAATGCAGCGGGTGCATCCAGAATCAATTATTTATTTATTTATTTATTAATTAATCAAATTTCTATACCGCCCCTCTCCCGAAGGACTCGGGGCGGTGTACAGCCTAAAATTTAAAAAACATATAAATATACAAAATTTAAAATAATTAAAAATAAATTAAATCATTTGGCCAAAATCCCATTTAAAACCCAAAACATACAAAATTTAAAATCTTAAAAAATACTCAGTCCCCCTAAAACATTTTGACCCTATTGGAACCTAAATTAGCACGTTTAACTCCATTTGTGCCGCAGACTTAGGGATTATAAGTTTGGCGGCCAGTGAACAAGGTGGGATTTGTCAACTCACCATAGGGTCGTTCCCTCCTTCATCGTCGCTGTCAAAGGAGGGTAGAGCAGGGGCAGGTCCACCCGGAGTCCCGGTGTCCTCTTGTGTGTGGGGTGTAATCTGGGCAACAGGTTCTTGCGTGACCCGGTTGGATTTTTCTCTCGTTAGCCCTTGGGCAGGTTTCCTTCTCGCCGCTGGTTCCGGTCTGCTCTGCAGTTGGGGGTAGGGGACCGGACAGTTTGCTGCTTGATATCCCTTCTGTCCACAAAGGAAACACTTAATTGACGGGCCTGCAGGTGGCCTGGGTCTTTCAGCCATTGCAGTAGTCGGAGGGTTTCGTGGGGGTGATTTTTCTTCGGGTTGCTCTGGCTGCTGCTCAGATTCAGGTGGGGGAGGCTTCTTATAGCAGGCGAGTTGAATGTCTAGCTTCACCGCTGCCTGGTGCCATTCTCGCAGCTGTTTCTTCCTTTTAACTGCCAGTGGGGGTTTGAACTGATTAGCTGGGAGCTTGGCTGTGTTCTGATTGGGTGGAGGTGTGTTCTGATTGGTTAGGGGCTTGGCTGTGCTCTGGATGGGGAAGTGTTCTGTTTGGGTGGGGGCTTTGTTGTGCTCAGGTTAGTCTGAGTTGCAGGGGGATTAGAGATGGTGAGCTGCATAGCTGTTTGGCTTCGCGTTCGTGGTCGTGCCTCATCTTCATGGTGGGTGTCAGTTTGCTTCATGTATGGATTGGAGGGGTTTAAAGTGGCTAATGATGCAGCTGTGGTCTGGCTTCTGGTTTGTGGTCGTGCCTCATCATCAGTGTGGGTTTGGGTTTGCTTTTTGCATGGATGTGTGGTGGTGACATCCTGTGTGGTTTTCGTGAGTGTGGGTCTGGTGTCATTCTTTGTGTTAGGGACTCGTTTGTCAATAAGGGCGGGTTTCCAAATGGCTGGTAGGCGGGAGGTATCATCTCATTTGTTCATGCTGTGTGGGCGTTTTTCTATCTCGATGGCTTCTCTGATTATTCTGTTATTAAAGTGTTCAGTTTTGGCAATAGTTCTGGTCTTTTTGAAGTCAATTTCATGTCCTGTGGCTTTAAGGTGTTGGACCAGGGAAGAAGTTGGTTCCTCTTTTTTGACTGAGTTTTTGTGTTCTTCAATGCGTGCACTTATTCTTCTGTTGGTTTGTCCGATGTATGTGGTGGGGCAAGCAGTACATGGGATTTCATATACTCCTTGATTTTCTAACTCAATTTTGTCTTTAGGGTTTCTTAGGATGGTGGATATTTTTCTGTTTGTGCAGAATGCTGTCTTGATGTTATGTTTGTGGAGGATCTTGCTGATCCTGTCTGTGGTGCCTTTTATGTATGGGAGGAGGGCTTTGCCGTTTTCTTGTTCTCTGTCTTGGATTTTAGTGGGAGTTTCTTTTTGGATTAAGTTGGAAATCTTATTTCTATGGAATCCGTTGGATGTTAGTACATTAGTGAGAGTGTGTAGTTCAGTTTTTAGGTGTTGTTCGTCAGCTAGGCGTTTGGTTTTGGAGATGAGTGTCTTGGCTACGGAGTTGATCTGTGCTGGGTGGTGGTGTGAGAGTGCGTGCAGATAGCGGTTTGTGTGTGTTTTCTTCTGGTAGATGGTGTGTCCTAGGGAGCCAAGACACTTCAAATTCCACGTGGGAGAAAACCCGAAGAACCAAAGACCTATATACAAACACCCGCGAAAACCTCAGAAAACAAATTAATTATATATATATATATATATATATATATATATATATATATATATATATATATATATATATATATATATATATATATATATATATATATATATATATATATATATATATATATATATATATATGCAGGTCTTTGGTTCTTCGGGTTTTCTCCCACGTAGAATTTGAAGTGTCTTGGCAACGTTTCGATGAAATCTCATTCATCATCGTCAGGCTGGTGCTTTTGGCTTCTGCTACCAGGAGCAATGTGTGGTCTAAGCTGTTTTTTCCTTTTAACTGCCAGTGGGGGTTTGAACTGATTGGCTGGGAGCTTGGCTATGTTCTGATTGGTTAGGGGCTTGGCTGTGCTCTGATTGGCTGGGGGGTTGGCTGTGTTCTGATTGGCTGGGGGGGTGTTCTGTTTGGGTGGGGGCTTTGTTGTGCTGGAGAGGTTCAAAGTGGCTAATGTTGCAGCTCTGGTCTGGCTCCTGGTCTGTGGTCTTGCCTCATCATTGGTGTGGGTTTGGGTTTGCTTTTTGCGTGGCTGTGTGGAGGTGGCATCCTGTGTGTTTCTGGTGTCAATCTTAGAGTTAGGAATACGTTTTTCAATAAGGGCGGGTTTCCAAATGGCTGGTAGGCGGGAGGTATCATCTCGTTTGTTCATGCTGTGGGGGCGTTTTTCTATCTCGATGGCTTCTCTGATTATTCTGTTATTAAAATGTTCAGTTTTGGCAATTGTTCTGGTCTTTTTGAAATCAATTTCATGTCCTGTGGCTTTAAGGTGTTGGACCAGGGAAGAAGTTGGTTCCTCTCTTTTGATTGAGTTTTTGTGTTCTTCAATGCGTGCATTTATCCTCCTGTTGGTTTGTCCAATGTATGTAGTGGGGCAAGCAGTACATGGGATTTCATATACTCCTTGATTTTCTAACTCAATTTTGTCTTTAGGGTTTCTTAGGATGGTGGATATTTTTCTGTTTGTGCAGAATGCTGTTTTGATATTATATTTGTGCAGGACTTTGCTGATTTTGTCTGTGGTGCCTTTTATGTATGGGAGGAGGGCTTTGCCGTTTTCTTGTTCTCTGTCATGGATTTTGGTGGGAGTTTCTTTTTGGATTAAGTTGGAAATCTTATTTCTTGGGAATCCATTGGATGTTAGTACATTAGTGAGAGTGTGTAGTTCGGTTTTTAGGTGTTGTTCGTCAGCTAGGCATTTGGTTCTGGAGATGAGTGTCTTGGCTACGGAGTTGATCTGTGCTGGGTGGTGGTGTGAGCGTGCGTGCAGACAGCGGTTTGTGTGTGTTTTCTTCTGGTAGATGGTGTGTCCTAGGGAGCCATTGGATTTCTTGTAGACTAAGACATCCAGGAAGGGAAGTTGGTTGTTAGCTTCTGTTTCCATGGTGAACTGTATTTTGGGGTGTAGGCTGTTGAGGTGTGTAAGGAAGTTGTCCAGTTTTCCTTTGCCATGTGGCCAGATTACGAAGGTGTCATCTACGTATCTGAGCCAGAGTTTGGGTTTGTGATCAGATTTTTCTAGAGCTTGGGTTTCGAAGTGTTCCATGTAGAGGTTTGCAATGACAGGTGAGAGAGGTGATCCCATGGGTGCTCCTTCTATTTGTTTGTATTTTTGTCCGTTATAGATGAAGTATGTGTTGGATAGACAGTGGTTGGTCAGATCTAGGATGTGTTTGGGGGGGTTATATTTGTTTTGGATAGCTGTTAAGGCTTCTTTGATTGGCACTTGGGTGAAGAGGGATATGACATCGAAGCTCACGAGTAGGTCGCTGGGCTGTAAGTTTTGTTTCTTTATGATCTCTATGAACTGGAATGAGTTTGTTACTTGTGAGGTGAACTCATTCCAGTTCATAGAGATCATAAAGAAACAAAACTTACAGCCCAGCGACCTACTCGTGAGCTTCGATGTCATATCCCTCTTCACCCAAGTGCCAATCAAAGAAGCCTTAACAGCTATCCAAAACAAATATAACCCCCCCAAACACATCCTAGATCTGACCAACCACTGTCTATCCAACACATACTTCATCTATAACGGACAAAAATACAAACAAATAGAAGGAGCACCCATGGGATCACCTCTCTCACCTGTCATTGCAAACCTCTACATGGAACACTTCGAAACCCAAGCTCTAGAAAAACCTGATCACAAACCCAAACTCTGGCTCAGATACGTAGATGACACCTTCGTAATCTGGCCACATGGCAAAGGAAAACTGGACAACTTCCTTACACACCTCAACAGCCTACACCCCAAAATACAGTTCACCATGGAAACAGAAGCTAACAACCAACTTCCCTTCCTGGATGTCTTAGTCTACAAGAAATCCAATGGCTCCCTAGGACACACCATCTACCAGAAGAAAACACACACAAACCGCTATCTGCACGCACGCTCACACCACCACCCAGCACAGATCAACTCCGTAGCCAAGACACTCATCTCCAGAACCAAATGCCTAGCTGACGAACAACACCTAAAAACCGAACTACACACTCTCACTAATGTACTAACATCCAATGGATTCCCAAGAAATAAGATTTCCAACTTAATCCAAAAAGAAACTCCCACCAAAATCCATGACAGAGAACAAGAAAACGGCAAAGCCCTCCTCCCATACATAAAAGGCACCACAGACAAAATCAGCAAAGTCCTGCACAAATATAATATCAAAACAGCATTCTGCACAAACAGAAAAATATCCACCATCCTAAGAAACCCTAAAGACAAAATTGAGTTAGAAAATCAAGGAGTATATGAAATCCCATGTACTGCTTGCCCCACTACATACATTGGACAAACCAACAGGAGGATAAATGCACGCATTGAAGAACACAAAAACTCAATCAAAAGAGAGGAACCAACTTCTTCCCTGGTCCAACACCTTAAAGCCACAGGACATGAAATTGATTTCAAAAAGACCAGAACAATTGCCAAAACTGAACATTTTAATAACAGAATAATCAGAGAAGCCATCGAGATAGAAAAACGCCCCCACAGCATGAACAAACGAGATGATACCTCCCGCCTACCAGCCATTTGGAAACCCGCCCTTATTGAAAAACGTATTCCTAACTCTAAGATTGACACCAGAAACACACAGGATGCCACCTCCACACAGCCACGCAAAAAGCAAACCCAAACCCACACCAATGATGAGGCAAGACCACAGACCAGGAGCCAGACCAGAGCTGCAACATTAGCCACTTTGAACCTCTCCAGCACAACAAAGCCCCCACCCAAACAGAACACCCCCCCAGCCAATCAGAACACAGCCAACCCCCCAGCCAATCAGAGCACAGCCAAGCCCCTAACCAATCAGAACATAGCCAAGCTCCCAGCCAATCAGTTCAAACCCCCACTGGCAGTTAAAAGGAAAAAACAGCTTAGACCACACATTGCTCCTGGTAGCAGAAGCCAAAAGCACCAGCCTGACGATGATGAATGAGATTTCATCGAAACGTTGCCAAGACACTTCAAATTCTACGTGGGAGAAAACCCGAAGAACCAAAGACCTGCATACAGACACCCGCGAAAACCTCAGAAAACATATATATATATATATATATATATATATATATATATATATATATATATATATATATATATATATATATATATATATATATATATATATATATATATATATATATATATATATATATATATATATATATATATGTCAAGTGTTTATTTTTTAGATTGCACCCTGTAAATATATATATATATATGTAGGTCTTTGGTTCTTCGGGTTTTCTCCCACGTAGAATTTGAAGTGTCCCATTGGGCAGCGACCGAGGCAGGGGAGCGGGAAGTTTGCACTGTAATCGAAGCCAAGGAGTCATGGAGGAAAAGGCAGCGAAGGCCTCTTCCTGCAGGAACTTTTAATGGAGAGTCTGAATCTTTCCGTCAGCAGCCTATCGAAAGCCAGCACGAGCTATCTAAATAACCTAGTGGATATTGCCGTGGCTCTGGAGACAAAGGACACATCTCTTGCAAGTTTTATTCCTGCCATCAACGACTTGACTTCTGATCTGTATGGAGCACAGTCCAAAAACAAAGAACTCGAACTCAGCACCCTGAGGAGAAAGCTCACATCAGCGCTTGTGCTGGAAAAACACCTTCAAGTGCCAAGCGGCTAGTTGTAGCCACTGTGGGTCTGGATGTTGTAGATTCCCCTGGGTGAGCGACACCTGATGTGGGGGAATTATCCAGACTGGCGAGATTGAAAGGTCTACGAGGTCTGCAAACCATGGCCGTCTTGGCCAGTGTGGGGCGATCAAGATCACCTCCGCTCTTTCCAGGATGACCTTGCGAATGGTCGCCTGAATCAACGGAGGGGGTGGGAATGCGTACATCAGCCCCCGAGGCCACCTGCACCTGAGAGCGTCCGTTCCCTCCGCTCCCCAGGTCGGAAACCTGGATATGAAGCGGGGGAGCTGCTTGTTCTTGGGGGAAGGGAAGAGGTCCACTAGTGGACGGCCGAACCTGTTCGCGATTGCCTCGAACAGGGCCGGGTCCAGCTTCCACTTCGCGTGATTCACTGTGACTCTGGTCAGTGAATCCGCTTGGCTGTTTGCCTCCCCAGATATGTGCTCTGCTTTTATTGACCCTAGGTGTGACTCTGCCCAAAGCCCCAGTTCTCGGGCTTCCTGCATGAGAACCGCTGATCTCGTTCCCCCCTGCTTGTTCACGTGTGCCTTGGCTGTCACGTTGTCCGTTAGGACCAGCACGTGTCTTCCCTTCAGGCTGGGGGAGAATTGACGGAGAGCTAGGTGAATCGCTCTTAGTTCGAGCCAGTTGATGCTGTGGACCAGGTCCCGGGGTGACCATCTGCCCTGCGCTATCTGATCCTGGAAGTGAGCTCCCCACCCGAACTGGCTGGCGTCGGTGGTCACCGTTAGTCTGTCTGGTTCCCTGAACAGTGTTCCCCTGGCCGTGGCGGTAGAAGTCCACCATCGGAGGGATGACAGGACCTGGGGAGGGAGTCTGACCTTTCGGAGGGATGCGCCCTGGTTTAGTCTTTGGTAGGGGAGAAGGAACCATTGGAGCCTTCTGGAATGGAGTCTGGCCCATGGGACGATGCCCAGGCATGAGATCATTTTCCCCAGAAGTTGGGACAGTTGCACTATTGTGGTTGAACCCTTCCCCTGAACGAGGCGTGCGAGCTTTCGTACGCTGTCCCGCCTTTCTTGAGAAAGGTGTACTAATCCTGTTTCTGAATCTATGATCGCCCCTAAATGTAGTAGGCGAGTTGATGGTGTGAGGTGGCTCTTTTTGTAATTTACGGAGAAGCCGTGTTTCTGTAGTGTGCTTAGCGTGACCCGCAGGTCTAAGTGGGCCGCTTGTTGTGAACTTGATAGGATCAGAATGTCGTCTAGGTAACAGAGGACGCGCACCGGTAGCATGCGCAGGTGCGCAGCCAACACGGCCAGCACCTTTGTGAATACCCTGGGTGCCGATGACAGGCCGAATGGTAGGGCCCTGTATTGGTAGTGTCTGTTTTTGTGACAGAACCTCAGGAAGCGTCGATGTTCCTGCCTTATAGGTATGTGTAGGTATGCCTCTGTGAGGTCTATGGATGACAACTGACCCCCCCTTCGGATGCTGGCCAGTATGGATCTGAGGGATTGCATTTTGAACTTTTTGTATATTACGAAGTGATTGAGCCTCTTGAGGTCTAGAATTGCTCTCCAACCGCCGGATGGCTTGGGTACGACGAACAGGATGGAGTAGAACCCCTGTCTTTCCTGTCCTGTCGGGACCGGTTCTATGGCTCTGATTTCTATCAGGTGTTCTATGGCCAGTCTTAGCAGTCTTGCTTTTGAGGGGTTTCAGGACTCCGGACACCTTATGAATTGACTCGGGGGGGGGAGCGTAGAACTCTAAGGCTAGGCCCTGAGTTACCGTGTCCCTTACCCAGGCGTCTGTTGTGGTGTTTCGCCACACTTGGCTGAACAGCGCCAGGCGACCCCCTATGGGGCTGTCCCAGGCGTCACTTGGGAGTGCCTGTAAGGACGTCCCGTCCCTCCTCTGGCGTTGCGTTTTGGGAACTGGCCCCTACCTGCGGCCGGGCGGTCCTGGAAGCGCTCCTGACCCAAGGGGAAGGTGCGCTGATTTCTGGGCCAATCCCAGGACTGCCCCCCTCGAAAGGGTTGTCTCCATTCTCCGGACCCGCTCTGGCGGGGCCCCTGCCTGTGGAACTCTTGGCCTCGCCTCTCTGTTCCCCTGGAGGGATGGGCGAGAACCTTTCTCTTATTTTTGTCCTCAATCACATACGGTTCCAGGATGGGACCGAACAGCTTGGTTCCTGAGTATTTGGCGGTGGCTAGTCGCCATTTGGACTTAAGGTCTGTCTTCCATGTTTTGAGCCAAAGGAGCCTTCTGGAGGCTATTGTTGACCCTATGGCCCTGGCTGAATATTTTGAGGCCGACAAGGTGGTGTCCGCCATGTACTCTGCCGCCAGTAACAGTTTGTTTAGCGTTTGCTGTGCACGTACCTGATCTGGTGGTACACTTGCCTGTACCTCCTGAAGCCACAAGATTGACGCCCTGGCCACCAGGGAGGCTGAGACCACAGCTCTGATCGCCCAGGCTGCTGAGTGGTGCGTCCGGCGGAGCGCGAACTCAAATTTCTTGTCCTCGGCCTTCATGGATTCCGCCATGTACTACTTGGAGACGGCGTGGTTGCCAATGAGGCCCATTGTGATTCCAGCGTGGTGCGGAACACTAACGGACATGGTACCTTTATCTCATCCGACCGGGTGGACCTTACCTCCCTCCTCCTCGGGGGAGGCGGATTTTGTTTCTTTATCCCTTGCCGGCAGGCTAAGGGTGGCACAGGTTTTGAGCATGAGTAAACGGAACTGAGCCGAATCGAACAGCCCTGAGGTTGAGGCCTGTTCCGGAGTCTCGTCCTCCTCTTCAGACAGTTGGCGTCCAGATGTCTCCCAGTCCTCCGGCTCCTCCTCTGCAATCTGTGAAGAGGACTCAGAATCCTCGGAGGCTTGGGTGAATGCGTGTCCCCCGCGAAGCGGGGGCGCTGGCTGTTTGGTGTGTTCCTGAGGGAAAGAAGAGAGCTTGGAAGTCATAAAATTATCAAATGCCTTTTGCATATATGTTTGTAATTGTTCCAGCCACCCTCTTGGGAGGCCTGTGGTTTCCTGTTCTGCTTCCGCCTGTGTGTCTGCAGGCTCGGCATGCTCTGGTGTGGACGGAGTGGATTGGGGAAAAATCAGCCTGCTCAGTCCCTCTGGACTGAAGCCTCTGGGCCTTGGCACACTCTCTCTCTAGCACCTGGTGCCTCCTTAAGGCCTGTCGCTCGGCTGCCTTCGACGGCTCTTTGTTTAGGTGCTTTGTTTTTGCCTTCTTCTTGCCCCCCCCCCGGTTCCAAATCCGTGGCCTTGCGTTTTGGGGAGGGAGGGGGGGGAGCTTGAGCCTTGGTACACCTGAAGCGACGCACTGTCTGCCATCGTCCGTCTGGGATCCCAACGAGGTCACCGAGACAAAGGGGGGAAAACAAGGGCTCAATTCCCAGGCAGGTAGGGCCAGGCCCCGTTCTGCACAGATACGCTGGCAGTGACAGTCGGGCAGACTTATCGCTTGGGATCGTCTGCGAGGCTGAATGGGATTCCCCCCGGATATAATCCCCAATAATCCACTCCGTTATCCGAACTTGGCCTTGCTCCTGTTCGGATAATCTTCCCCCTCTCGGCCTGACTAAGCAGGCACTGTGGTGGTTAGGGGACGTGGTTGCCTGTCGCAGCGGTAGCCGCTCCGCAGGCCTCCGTTTCCGGCGATTAATCGCCCTGCCAATCCCCCCCCCCACTCGAATGGCGCTCAGGCCCTGCTCGGTGGCTAGGGCCTGCGGAAGATGGCGGTCTCTGCTACTGAGCTAGGCCTGCCCCTTTTTCAAAATGGCTCCCGCGCCAAACTGTGAGGCCGGCTAGCCAAGATGGCGCCCGTCCTCCTTGCACGCGGTCCCTAATGGCCGCCGACGCCCCCGGCTCGCCTCTCTACACAGCCGAAATGGGGTCTGCGCCGATCGCCGGTCTTGCGGCTGGCGGCGCCCTCCTCCCCCCTCCGAAACCCCCACTTGCGCTTAGGAGCTTGGTGATGTCCTCTCCGCGCTGTGGTTGGTGTCCCGGCTCCTTCCTTCGACGGCGCTGGGCGTTGGAATGCCCCGGGGGGAGGAAGATCCTCGGAGGATTCTGGCTGCGATCTGGAGCTGCGGGCCGATGCCCCCTCCGGCTCCCTAGCGTGGTCCCGTGGGACCTCGAAGCCCTCTCAAGACCCCGCTGCCGCTGGATCCTCCGTTGTAAAAGATTCTCAGTACTTAAGCTCAAGGAGAATTTAAGTACTCAACTTAAAAGAAAAACTAATCCAGCTAAACTGCTCCTGCTTCAACAAAAGAAACTTTCCTCTCGGAGCCTACTCTAAGAGATGTTCTCGGGCTGAAGACTAGGAAAAAACTGGGAGACAGGAAGTCCGGTCAGAGGACAGGAAGCCCGGTCGGAGGCGGAGCTAAGAGTTTGGGTCCTAGTCACATGGGCAGGAGGACTGCGACGAACCCATCCTGTGGATTCGTAATCCACATGCTGGAGAATAAATAAGGAAAACACTAAAGTATTAACAAAAAAACCCCAACAGATAAACAGAAAATTCAACTTGCTAAAATGACAAACCTTCAAATAGTTAAGAAAGTCAAATATTTGGGCATTTATTTAACTGCAAAATATACCACATTAAAACAAGATAATTATGAGAGATTAATGAAACAAATGAAAATAGACCTGGAAAGATGGGAAAATCTTCAATTATCACTCCTAGGAAGAATAGCGACGGTTAAGATGAACATTTTACCAAAGCTAATTTTTTTATTCCAAACAGTTCCTATTAAACTTACTAAGAATTTTTTTGATGATCTAAATGCAATGATTTTAAGATTTATATGGCAAAGAAAGAAAGCTAGAATCAAATGTAAATTGTTACAAGAATCTAAGGATAGAGGGGGCGGGGCTTTGGACTTCCAGATTGGAGACTTTATTATCAAGCAGCTATTCTGCTTTGGCTTAAAGAATGGATTGTATTGAGAAATAAAAGATTTTGCTTTATTTAGAGGGACATGATCTTCATTCAATTAGGTTGGCATGCTTTTATATGGTATGAGAAAACTAAAGCACATAAATACTTTCAAAACCATGCGATAATAAACGTACTACTTTCAGAATGGGAGAAAATCAAACATAAAATATATATGAAAATACCTGAGTGGCTTTCAACAATGGAAGCATTTGCTTATCCAAATCTGATTAACTATGATAAACTGGTTAGTTATAAAGATATTTTGGACAAAGAGGGAAAACTTAAGGACAGGCAAACTCTTCAACAACAAGGTATTGACCTGACATGGTGGTCCTATTTGCAAATTCAAACAAGATACGAAAAAGATATAAAATCAACAGGATTTTATAAAAAACAGACTCCACTAGATAAAATTTTGTTAAAAACAGATGAGAATTTAATTAAGAAACTCTATAAATTTCTTTTAAACTGGAAGATGGAAGAAGAACAAGTGAAAGAAACAATGATAGTATGGGCAAAGAACTTTGGATATTCTATAGATTTGGAAGACTGGCAAAAACTTTGGGATAAAAATATTAAGCTTACTAAAGCAGCAGCATATAAAGAAAATTTATATGAGATGTTTTATAGATGGCATATGACACCAGTTAGCAAAAATGTTTAAAAATGTTTCGGATACTTGCTGGAAATGTAAACAACAGCCAGGCACTTATTACCATGCCTGGTGGTTATGCACCAATGCTAAGAAATACTGGTCTAAGATGCATAGATGGTTGGAAAAGATGATGAAAATACAGATAGAATTTAAACCGGAATTGTTTTTGTTAGGAATATTAAGACCTAATTATGGTAAAGAGAATGACTATTTGATACTGCATGTTTTAACAGCCGCGAGGATAGTATTTGCCCAATTTTGGAAAAATGAGAATCTACCATCTGACCAGACTATAATTACTAAAATCTTAGAGTGTGCAGAAATGGATAGATTAACATTGGAGATGAAAGAAAAAGATGACTCAATTTATTTTATAATTTGGGAAATTTTTTATCAATGGTTAGAGACACATTAGAACCTGAAAAGGACTTAATATTTCAGAATAGATGATTGATTTTTAACCGAGTTCTAATTAATAGGTTGATGACATTGTTATTTTTAGTGATTTAGTGATTTTTATCTGTTAATGTTGATAGTCAGGATTTTTTGAGATTTTATTATTTGTGTTTATTTAATAGATGAACTTATTATTTGTTTATTAATTGTTTGTAATATGGCTATAGTTAAGCTTATTTTAAAAATGTTTGAGTATGATATTTACTCATTATTATGATCCGGACAGTAGCTTGTTTGTTAAAATATGAGATTGTACATATCCTTATTTTATCCTAAATCCCCTATTCCCTTCCCCCCATCCGCTTTCCTTACCATACCCGTATTGTTCCTATTTTTTCCTTATGTATATAAACTCAGTAAAATATTGTTAAAAAAAAAGAAAAGAAAGAGAAGGCAAAACTATTCAACTCATCACACAGTCCAATTTTGAGCAAATATTTCCAAGTGGGACCTGTGGTAAAAATGCTGGTAAATATCATGTTCCTGTTCAGTGTTTGAGAAATACTAAAAACAAATGGTTAGATTCAGCTGCATAATAGTCTTACAATATATTAAGCTATGAAATATACTGACCGGGTTCATATACTGAGTCAAAATGTGATCTGTTTGCTTCTGGCTTATGGAAGTTCAGCCAATTATTATTTAATCAATCTTAATTAAGTATAGCTTGGCATTACAAATGAGTCCAGCAATTATATGATCTTATATCAGTGTCCCAGCATGGGCCTAAAGATTAATCAGATTTTCTTTTATATCTGGATTACTCCAACTGAGCTACTGTGCTGACATATGCTGCTTGTTCAATCCTGGTTGGTTTCTCCTGCCAGTGAAAGATTGCCCAAACCATACATGGACTGCTTGCTTAGCATTAAGTCTACATGAAATTACAGATTTGTTATTAAGATCAGTCTTTCCGGAAAAATCTAAAAACTCATCTCTGCTGGCAGGCCTGTGGATGATTGTGGTTGATTGTTGAATTGAATGTGTGTTTTATTGTATTTTTTAGATATCTTTGTTTGGGGGTTTTTTTATTGTAATTTATTGTTATATATATGTTGTTAGCCGCTCCGAGTCCCCGGAGAGGAGCGGCATACAAACCCAAATAAATAAATAAATAAATAGCCTCACAATGTGTAAGCAGAGGTCCATGGACAGAAGACCTGGGAATACAGTACAGTATTATTATTATTATTATTATTATTAATTTAATTTCTATGCCGCCCTATTCTGCTTTAAAGACCTAGAGAGAAAGCTTACTGAATTTCTAGGTCACACAACTGCTGCTGATATATCAGGTAATTGCAAATTATATATCTAATAAATGCCTATGTGTACAGAGTTAGGATGGAAAACAATTAACAGTTAACTACTCTAGGTTATATAATATTTTAAAAAAACCTACCTCTGCTGGTTCTACAGCAGGGGTGTCAAACTGCTGGCCCGCAGGCCAGATGCGTCATGCCGAAACTGCACCCACCCCGTTGCCAGCAATGGAAAAAAAGCTGCGATACGTCGTGACACGTCACGTGACGTTGCAAGTTTGACACCCCTGTTCTACAGCCTGTTTCTTCCCATGGAAGGGAACTATTCTACCCCCCCCCCCAAATCTCCAAAGTGAAGAGTAGAAAGTTTATGAAAAACATTAGCAAAGAGTACTTATTAAATGTTATCAGACACACAAAAGTGCTAATAGATCAGATCTACAACACACAAGAAAACACTGAATGTACAATCACCTGCTTTTCTGCATGATCTGCAGGCCATCCTTGGACATGCTTTATAAGATTCTCATTGAAATGGCCTGCTAATGTAGGAGTTAATGAACATGTAGGACGTCCAGATACATTTTGTGGTGCTGTTGTGTTTGAAACACTTGTATTGGAGGTATGATTTGGACCAGGAGATGGACTACTATAAGAAAAAGAATTAACTGTGTCACTGTACATTAATTCATACAATTTTCAAATCTTCTATCTGTAAGACATTTTTTCCTGCTACTTTGCCAGCCAATAATGGTATGCATTAAAAATATGAAATGTATACATTACATAAATATATTGTCTTAGATTTATGCAAGTTATACTGAATTATTTCAATAATCATTGACATAATTTCAGTAATAACATGTTGATTTTAAACATTGGCTATTCTTAGTGAATCACCAAAGAAGCTAATGAGTTATTAGACTACATGTATATTTTATTCACTGCTTTCCACAAATCTTTAGTTTTTATACTGTAGTTGAAGAACAGTTTTTTGATGTATTCCATTTAGAGCATGGGTGTCCAACCTTTTGGCTTGCCTGAGCTGCACTGAGTAAAGAGGAATTGTCTTGGGCCGCATATAAAATATATAATGTAGTTAATGCATATAAATAAAACTTCATTTTTTATATGAACTTATGGGGCTGCATTACTAGCTGTCCAGGGCTACATGCGGCGCGTGGGCTGGATATGCCTTTTTTTAGAGCTTTTTGAATTGGAGTGGCATAGAAATGTTGACAATAAAAGAAACAGCAGCCAAGAAAAAACACTTTTAGAAAACTATCTAGGCTTACTTTTACATTTAAGAAAAAACAACTATTATCATCTATCAAACTGCTGTTTCTTTGAAGGATACATATTTACTATTGTTAACTCCAGCAGCATCCACCTTCTCCCTCTGAGAAAGAGATGGGAGAAGGTAAAACATATGGCTTAGTAAGAGATGTGCAGTTTCTCTGAAATGTATTTAAGCCAAATTGTCTCTTAGGTTGTACAATGAAGTTTGTGTTAATGAGTTACTTTAGACCCAGTTTATTCTAGAATGAAGGTGATAGGAATTATTTTCATAAAAATCAAGGGAATGGGTGGGCAAAAAATCTGCCTTTATCATGTTTCAAGTCTTACATAGCTCTCTGATATCTCCAGCCATGTAGTTCTTCAAATAAAAGTGAAGTATAAACATTTATTCTATTGCTTGGAAACAACTGAAATGGTTCTCATAAATTTGATAACTCAGTGTACTTTCACTCTGTATTTTACAATTAGCAATATTTGGGCTCAAAGTGGAAAATGTTTCTGGTTCAACAGAATCCAAATGTTTAACACACAACTATGCACAGCTCTTAGGCAAATGCATTTGTTCAGGTCCAGCTTACTAGAGCCCTTGTGTTCTTTCAGCCAACTTGCACTATGTAAGAAAAACATTAAAAGATACTGGTGGTTAAATTGCAAATTTAGCAATATGATTAGTAGTTTTCAGAAGAGATATTTCTTCTTAAAATCAGAGTGACCCAGTTAAAATAAGGAAATATTAGATCCACAATTATTACCTTTGCAATGCATAATTCAAAGTTTAATTTAAAAACCCTATGTGTATGTGTAGATATGTGTAGATGAGAAAGCATGCCATTCAAAACGAGCATCTATAATCAACATTTCTAGAACAATTCATGGTGAAATCAATGCTCAACTAATTTAAATTTACCTTGAATGCTGAAGACTTCGAGGAGAAGCAGGTTCATGACCTTGTGGTTTGTCAGCAATCATAGGCTGCTGAGACACTAATTGCAAAACTGGTCCTTGCTTAATACCTGAAGTAGCAACCTGAAGTTCAAAACTTGATTAGATATCCAGATTTGTTCAAACAGCTATAATCAACAGACTGTCCCTCATCAATACTTATGCCAGAAAAATATAAGTTCTAGTGTTATATCATACTAAGACTATTAGCTAAATTAATAACAAACACAAAACTTCTATTGAGATGTTCTAGCTCAGGGGTGTCAAACTCGCAACGTCATGTGACGTGTTGTGATATATCGCAACTTTTTTTCCATTGCCGGCAATGGGGTGGGCGCAGTTTCGCCATGATGCATCCGGCCCACGGGCCAGCAGTTTGACACCCCTGTTCTAGCTCACATTCTGATAACACAATCCTAAGAAATACAGCAAGGGCTGAATTTTTAACACCACGACCTCTTGGTTTGCTTGGCAAGGCATCCATGTAGCTCCCTTTGGGAATACAAAGGCCTTGGGATCTTGTGAATATTCAGTCACCTTCTATTTGGCCTGAGTTGTTGCTGACTCAATCCCAGGTAGTGAGCCTCTATGAGCACAAAAAGCAGCCAGCTGGAGTGTATATAAAAACCTTGTCACAAGTCACCTATTCAAATGCCAGACACAGGACTGTATCTTTTGTTACTGGTGTTAACAATCAAACCAGTAACACAGAGATAGGAATACACACAAAAAATAAAGCTAGTTTTTCTTCCTTCAGAAACCAATTCACACATTTAAGATTAGCTGTGAAAAATATCTTAAAACATTTCAGTCTTTTATTTGATAGAAGAAACATTACAATATAGAAAGTACTAAAATGGTTATCAATTGAATGTTGTTGAGAATGCTTAAAATCTGCAGATGACACAATGGTGAGGCTTTATTAGGAAGGGAGAGATTTCAAGATCTGGACACAATGGGTGAGATTGAATTTAATAGAGTCCTGCATTGCAGTAAGAAAAATTAAAGCCACATGTATACAATGTGGAAGACCTAGAGTGGCAGTAGTACATATGGAAGGGTTCTGGGTGTCCTTGTCAACCACAATACAAGCATGAGCCAGGATGTGATGCAGCTGCAAAGAGAAATGCTATCTTGGAATTCATTAAGCATTAACCTGCTCCTATGTGGACCCAATTTTGGGAACCATAGTTCAAAAAGAAAAGTTACAAATTTAAACACATTTGGAGGAGAGGTACTCTGAGGCACAGTTAAAGGATCTGGAATGTTTAGATTACAAAAGAGAATTCTGAGAGGAGATATAATAGCAGTCTTCAAATATATGTAGGGCTGTCACACAGAAGAAGGAATAGATTTCTTCCCTATTTTCTTCAGGACCAATGGGTTTAATTCAGTTAAGTCAGTTAATTAGCCAAATGGGTTAAAATTACAATGTTTAAGTTAGATATTAAATAGTAGGGAGGAATTTCTTGAATGTACAAGCTGTTAATCAAGGGAAAAAATGCTACATGAAATGGTGGCCTTTCCTTTGATGAATGTTTTCATAAGGCAGGCTAGATGATCACCTCTCAGAGATACTCCATTGGATCATGCACTGACCTTCCAATTCTATGATTCTATGAAAATACTGGAGACTAGCAATAAACAGAGTTTTATTCTCACAATACATTAAAAACTTACCTTTGGCTGTGATGATACAGATTTCAAAGGAACTGTGTTAGTCTGAGGCGTGCTTATTTTTGGAGATACATATGATCTTGGTGATGAAGCATCCGATGTTAAAGACATTGGGGACTGATTAGATGACTGAGCTGTGAATAAAATCAAGACAGCATTATAAAAACCTATTGACTGAGTATTTTTAAAGGAACAGTATTTTTATGACAGTTAAGACTGGCAAGCTTATAAATAAATTTGCTGTCACTAAAATGAGGCCAATGCTGTTATTACTGTATTAAAGAATAAAAATCTTACACTGACAAGGCACACAACAGCTATTAGTGCCACTGCAATAAGTAATATCTAGGAAGCACTAGACAACCCATGACCTGTTGAGTTACTATTTCAGAGATATTTCCTTATCAGAAGGAATCAGAGCATCAGAAACCTTCCTTTCTTCCTTAACCATTTGTTTCTCCCTCCCTCCCTCCTACACATTCTTGCTGATTTGTCCATTTACTTTGCTTGTGGAAAGCTAGCAGGGAAAAAGTCAGTGGGGAAGCCAGCAGGAAGTTGCAAGCCAAGGCTGCTGCCAGGTGAGGGAGGGAGAAAGGGTCTACATGGGGGAATGGGTCAGGAAAGGGGTTGGGGCTGTGTGAGAGGTGCTGCATGGGTTGGGAAGGGTGTGTGGGGTGCACTAGGGGTGCCGCATGGATCAGGGAAGGTGCAAGGGGGCAGAATAGGCTGGTGGAACACACAGGACAGTGGCATGGGCTGAGAAGGGTGCATGGGGGTTCATTCCTCCCTCCCCTTTGAAGCAGGTAAGTGGCTGCTGCTGGGTGGGGCATTGAGGGATTGCAAGACTGGCTGGGAAACTGTCACGGAATGTTGAAAATGAAGATCATGTGACTGCAGCAGCACAGTAACAGCCAATAGCACTAAAACAGCCACAACTTTCCCAAATTCCCTCGAAGTCATGTGTCACGGATTTTGGATATGTTCTGTAAGCCCATTTCAGTTACCTTGGTTGAAAAAATGTTGCCCTATGATGCATCATTTCGCTCATTTAGATCATGACAATGAGTTTTTTAGTAGTATATAAGTAAATTGTTTTCAACAGCCTTTTTTGGAACTGAGAAGTGCATAAATTACAGCAAAATAAATAAATAAATAAATAAGCAAACAACTGTATGCTCTGATCTAGGGTTAGCTTCCTATGGGAACCACTTCCATAGCTTTATAATCTAAAAAACTAAGGACTGCACACAACATATAAATATCAAATTGCTCCTTGCACACATAAGTTAACTGTATTTAGAAAGAAAAGATTTTGTTTATTTTTCCCATTTCTGAACTGCCCATCTCCGTCAAAGAGGAACTCTGGGGTGTGTACAATAAAACAAACTGTGCCCAAACACTGAGCCATAAGCAGTGTGGACCAAGACTGAAGAATATGTTAACTATGGGCACAGACCTGAAATATGTGTTCTGGGTAGAAGTGCTGGAAAGTGGAAAAAGAGGAAGGCCATGGTTAGTTCTGCATCGGGTTAAGGGGAGGTAGATTGTTGAAAGGGGAGCTTCAGGTTGCCTTCTGCTTCCTGTTTATCTTGAACTAAGAATTTTCAGGAACTCTTCTCAACTAGTATATTTGAATTTGTCTCTAGTTTTGATGCAAACCAAACATTACAGTTGAGTATTTGGTGTGAGATAAATGTGATTTAGATGCATTTAGTTCCAAGGTTGATTTATATTTTGAGAAGCCTTCCTGTATTTATTCTATCATATTATTGTAAACACACTTACAGGAAACAGAATACATTTGGCAAGTTTTCTGTAAGATTTTCATTGTGCAAATTACAATTAGCTGTTGGGAAGACAGATTTAACTTCAGTTTATCACTGGGCATTTTGTCTTTGTTCATTGACTGGCATAAGGAACTTCAGAATTCAGCTGTATGGACTTCAGAGTTACTATTTGGCCTACTGGAATCTTGGCAAGCACTGGGATTTCTGTACTTAATTCTATAAGATATATATGGAAAATATTGACCCATTTATGAAAATCTTATACTATTAGATAATCCCGGTTTAACTATAGTGGATTTTTTTTAAATGGGTGGATTAAGATGGAGCTCTTATATTATTATTACTAGGCATCAACTCAGCCCTGTAGAGGCTATTTTAACACACTTGTCATACTGAACAAATCTGATTTACCCCTCAGAGTGCTTCTTGCTATTTTATTGAACTGAAGTATTTATCTGATCTAGTTGGAGCAGATGTTATTATTACTTCTTAAATTTGTAATTTTGGAGAAATGAGCTGTGATTTCTAAAGTTAAATCTTTTTAAGAAAATTGATGAAACTGATAGTAATGATATCTGGAATAATGAGTTTAAATGTCCTTGTAAACCTGTGTATAATCACTTTAAATAGTTTTCTATGATCTTAAAATGAGATTAATACAAAGGAGATTGCTTAACATAAATCAGATACAATCTTTTATATATGCTGGTGTAATTGCCTAAAAGATGGACATTAATTCACATGGTTGAACCAGTTCTAACTGCCACACGCAGGACTGAAATAAATAGGGTAAATAAGGCTCTGAATCAATTTTTCTGTGTTAATTATGGCTATATTCCTAGTATTTGATATATGCAGAATTATGGAGTTTTGGGGCTGACTAAAAGAATGTCCATACAACATCGGAAAGCTAAATTTACAACTGATTTGCAGCAATAGATCATTGTTGTATTTGTCCACATTTAAATTAGACCTTGTGTGTGTGCGTGTGTGCTTCTTTTGCCAAATAGCAAGGAGGAAATCTTTAAATGATAAAGTCAAATTATTTTGAAGTTATTCTGTTTCTAATGTGACTTTCCAGGACTCTTTATTCTTTAATATCACAGCTACTAAATTTGAGGTTATATTCTTAATATTGTTGCATATACTGTATGTATACAAGTAGTCCTCAGTTAACAACCATTCATTCAGCGACTATTCAAAGTTGCAATGGCACTGAATGAGTGATATTTATGACTGGTCCTCAAAGTTCCAGCTGTTGCTACACCCCCCCCCCCGTCACATGATCATGATCCAGGCGCTTGGCAACTGGCTCACACTTATTATGGTCACAGAGTCCCATGGTAATGTTGTCACCATTTGTGACCTTACTTATCAGCTTTCCACAAGCAAAGTCAATTGAGAAGCTAGCAAGGAATGTTGTAAGTCACTCCAGCCTTTTCTCCCGAGGAACCCCATTATGGTGTATGAGATCTCAGGGATCTCTTACTCTATAGAGCACAATCATTCTGTAGCACCCCCTCCCCAACACACCTGCACTTATGCAACACAGCAGTGAAACCTCCCAGAACACACTCACCACAGCAACCCCACACCTCACTCCATAGTGCTCACCTACCCACAATCCTGCTTGTGAGCTGCCCAAAACTTGCAACTTCCTGCCAGCTTTCCCACTGACTTTGATGGTGGGTATGCGGCAGTAAGTCACAAGTCGTGGTCACATGAGGTCCTCACTTAATGACCCACAATCCTCACTTAACAATGGCAACAGAGACAGCTGGGATTCCTGTTGCTAAGTCAGGGGTCATGTGATGTAGCACTTTATGGCTGTTATAACTTAGCAATTACTGTCCCAATTACTGTCATTAAGCAAATACTACTTGTAGGTTGATTTCTATTAGATTAATATAATAAAAATTACCCAATTCAAGATACTAGAAACATCTGAAAATATGTATTTTCTGTAGTGCATAAACAGTAACTTTAAATTGCAATCACAAGGTTGCATATACCACTGAACAGATATGATCTTCACATACAATCAGCCCTTCAAGGTAGTCCAGACCAAGACACCAAAGTTATGAATACTAGTACTACTTTTATTATAAAGTTACAGTAACAGAATTTTGAAAGTCTGAATGTGCCTTGAAAGTCTGAATGTGCCTCTCTCCTCCCTGCCTTTTATGTCTATGGAGATTCTCAGTCATCCAGATCATGGTTGTCCCAAAGGTGCTTTTTCAAGAGGCAACTGGACTTTCTTGTTTTTCTTTGAAGCCGTTTCGCTTCTCATCCAAGAAGCTTCTTCAGCTCTAACTGGATGGTGGGGAATGGAAGGATTTATAAATGGCCAGCTGTCTGCAAGGAATATAAATCCTTCCATTCCCCACCATCCAGTCAGAGCTGAAGCTTCTGGGATGAGAAGTGAAACGTCTTCAAAGAAAAACAAGGAAGTCCAGTTGCCTCTTGAAAAAGCACCTTTGGGACATCCCTGCCTTTTACATTCCAGAGAACTAGGGAGGGTCAACTCTTGAGATTCTTGCTCAAATTACATTCCTGCTTTGGACTCAGATTTCGCTTATCTGACCATTGTCTAGGTTGCATCTGTTCCTCCTGTCTCAAGGCTGCTCACACAGCCCATTACACATACAGAGCAAACCTTGATTTGAAAGTTAAGTGGATTTCTAATGATAGCCAAGAATACACTTATTGTGCAGACCCAAAACATGAGATCCACGTCTTCACAGGCAGGTGTGCCTGTTGGACACACAGAGATTACCCAACCTGTCCCTGTTAGAAAGTCTGGTCCTTTTAAAACTAGGGGTAAAACTTCAGAAGCTGTGTACTGAGGCTGAGAAAACCAGAGGCCTGTATTCCACAGCCTCCAATTAACATTTGGGAATTTTCAAGAAGTTGGAATAGTCCAGCTAACTGTTTTCTTAGCAACATTTTCAGATGTGGTTTGCCACTACCTTCTTCCTAGGGCTGAGAACAGTCGACTAGCCCAAAGTTACCAGCTTGCTTTGTGTCTAAGGCAGGACCAGGATTCACAATTTCCTGGTTTCTAGCCTTTACATCAGGGGTGTCAAACTGCCGACCTGCGGGTTGGATGCATCATGCTGAAACCGCACCCACCCCATTGCCGGCAATGGAAAAAAAGACGCGATACATCGTGACACGTCACATGATGAGTTTGACACCCCTGCTTTACATCAAACTGTTTATTAGCTTTATTGTAAGTGTTCCCTCTCAAAATACTATGTGAAACAAAAAATATATGCTAAAAGGTAATGATATAGTAATATAACAACAACAATAATAATAATAATAATAATAATGATAATGATAAAGTTGGAAGGGACCTTGGAGGTCATCTAGTCCAACCCCCTGCTCAGGCAGGAAACCCTATACCATTTCAGACAAATGGCTGTCCAGTCTCTTCTTAAAAACTTCCAGTGTTGGAGCATTCACCACTACTGGAGGCAGGTTGTTCCACTGGTTAATTGTTCCAACTGTCAGGAAGTTTCTCCTTAGTTCTAGGTTGCTTCTCGCCTTGATCAGTTTCCATCCGTTGCTTCTTGTCCTGCCTTCAGAGGCTTTGGAGAATAGCTTGACTCCCTCTTCTTTGGGGCAGACCCTGAGATATTGGAACACTGCTATCATGTCCCCCCACGTCCTTCTCTTTGTTAAACTAGACATAGCCAATTCCAGCAACCGTTCCTTATATGTTTTAGCCTCCGGTCCCCTAATCATCTTTGTTGCTCTTCTCTGTACTCTTTCTAGAGTCTCAACATCTTTTTTACATCGGGGTGACCAAAACTGGATGCAGTATTCCAAGTGTGGCCTTTGTAAAGTGGTATTAACACTTCACGTGATCTTGATTCTATCCCTCTGTTAATGCAGCCTAGCACTGTGTTGGCCTTTTTGGCAGCTGCAGCACACTGCTGGCTCATATTTAAATGATTGTCTACTAGGACTCCCAGATCCCTCTCACAGTTACTACTATTGATCAAGGTACCCCCTATACTATACCTGTACATTTGGTTTTTCTTGCCTAAATGTAGAACCTTACTTTTTTCCCCATTGAATTTCATTTTGTTAGATAGCGCCCAGTGTTCAAGTCTGTCCAGATCCTCCTGTATCTTAAGCCTGTGTTCTGGAGTGTTGGCTATTCCTGCCAGCTTGGTGTCGTCTACAAATTTGATGAGTTCCCCATCTATCCCATCGTCCAAATCGTTGATGAAGATGTTGAAGAGCACTGGGCCCAGAACAGAGTCCTGGGGCACCCCACTATACACTTCCCTCCATGTAGATGCAGTTCCATTGAGGACCACATGCTGAGTACGGCCGGTCAGCCAGCTACGGATCCATCTGGTGGTGATGCTGTCTAACCCGCATTTTTCTATCTTATCAAGTAGTAGGTTGTGGTCTACTTTGTCAAATGCCTTACTGAAGTCCAAGTAAATTATATCCACAGCATTCCTCTGGTCCACTAATTTTGTCACTTGGTCAAAGAATGCAATAAGATTTGTCTGGCATGATCTGTTTTTGACACAAATGCAAATCAAGCAAAACAATTTGGCAAATGGTAATTTAGTTGTTCGTAGATAATTAGCAGGGCAATCATTGGACAAAATTGTTGCACAAATCTTTACAATTTCATCCTTTCTGTGACTGAATATATTTATGCTAGATGGTGTAAAAACATTTATATTTATTACCCCCCACAACCTGCCTCAGATAAACATACATAGACACAAACAGGGTTTCTCTGGAAAGTAACTTTTCATTATTTTGCAAGTTATATTTTATTAGCCAAACTCTCATGAAATACAAGGCTACTTTACAAAGAAGGCAAGAAGAAACTTCCAAATTACCTTGTGTGGAAAGCTGTGTTGCTTGAGTAATCAGGGAACTTATATTAAAAGATGGTCCAGCGGTGAGAATTTTATGAAGAATAGACTGCAGAGAAGCTTGTGTCACAGCAGCTGTAAGAACTAATATACAAATAAAGATTCCCTAAACTGAAGCTAGTTAGTATTTTGTACTCTCCTTCTGAAAGTTCAGTGTGAATGACATTAGTAGTTTCTTCTTGAAAATGTCAGATTGGTCTCTCAAGCCAGTAAGAGATAACTTGCTCTGCTTCTCCCTCCTGTTATCTTCACAATAGCATGATATCATCTACCTCACTAGTCTTTGTTATTCCCAAGATCTAGGCTCCAGAGAGAGCAACATCATTACAATTCTTACTAGGATTCATTAGAGTTTCCAGAAGGATGCAAATACAGGAAGTCCTTGGTTAATGACCACTCATTCAGTGACCACTCAAAGTTACAACAGCACTGAACAAGTGGTATTTATGACCAGTCCTTGAATTTGTGGCCATTGCAGCACCCCTATGGTTATGTGATTGCAATTCAGGCACTTGGCAACTGATGTACAAATATGATGGTTGCAGTGTCCCACAGTCACATGATAGCAATACCACTTAGAGTTATATACCGCTTCATAGTGCTTTACAGCCCTCTCTCTAAGCAGTTTACAGAGTCAGTATATTTCCCCCAACAATCTGGGTCCGTATTTTACCAACCTGGGAAGGATGGAAGGCTGAGTCAACCTTGAGCCGTTCAGAATTGAACTCCTGGAGTGAGCAGTGAGTTAGCCTGCAGTTCTTCATTCTAACCACTGTGCCACCACAGCTCTTGGAATGTTGTAGGCATTCATGATGCATGAATGCCTACAACAATCACATGATTTCCAGTTGCAGCACTCACTGCCAGCTTCCAAAAAGCAGTCAATGGGAAAGTCGGCAGGAAGTTACAAGTTACAGTCATGTGAAGTTGCATTTAACAGTGCATGATTCACTTAATTACCGCAACTGGAACTGCCATCGTAAGTCAATGCAGTTGCCTTGTTTTTCTGCTTTACAACCACATTGCTCGGTCACAGAATTTCTGGTCCAAATTATGGTTAACTGAGGACTACCTGTATCTGTACTCAGAAATAAGCCCTACTGAATACAATGGAATTCACTCCCAAGTAAATGAGTATAATTGCAATCTCTTAATTTATGAAATGAAAATATTGGTATCAAATTTTCATTATTTAAAATTTTATTTCATGACCAAGTTTTCTATTAAACTAATTTCAAACAACCTACTGTATAAAGAAAATGTACAGAACATTTTATAATTCAAAGTTAAAAAACAAGACCTGGTTTTAGCAAAGACAGTAGATCCACACATCAAAGACATGAGGTTCCTACCCCAACTTCAGTGAAGGAATAGGGCATTTGTAAAGAGAGAAAGTAATATGTAAGTAGTATGTCCACACTTCCTGATTCTACTTTACAAATGCTTCTCTCTGGACTATTTATAGTGATATGCTCTCAGTCATTCTCTGAGTGCAAAGGTCAGTTAACAAAATGATCCCAGCACCTCCGCAATGAGGAAAAAACATTTGGGGATCTTTTTAGTTTGGAAGAAATGTGACTAAAGAGGATACAATAAAGGTGTATAAAATCACTAAAAAGTCAATAAAATGGACAGGATGGATTTTTTTCTCATAAAAAAACTAGGACTGGTTCATCTAATGACACTGAGGTTATGCAAAACTGGCAAAATAATGTGCAGCACAATATATTAATCTACAGAATTCCTTAATATATTTGGTGAGGGTTACTAGTTTGGATGGCTTTAAAAAGTTATTAGATAGTTCATGGAGGACAGGCCTAACAAGAAGCTACTAATTTTGAAGATATGGTTAGCAAATGTGAGAAGCAAAATAGTAGCTACACATAGAACCTTGGCTATTTTTATGTTCTAAGATGGAACATTATGTCTTTAAGAGGGAAAGAACAGAAAGAGGTGTTTTCTGTAAGACAATTGAGAGTAGAATTCAACTTTTAAGTTTCTGTTCTCTTTCCCACAATTCCTGTGCAAATACTGGGTTTAACACCTGTTGCCAGACATTACAGAGCACTATCTTAATACAGAATATAATTAACCAAAAATTGTCTTTTACAAACTTCTTACAATATATTCCATTTTTAATACTGTATTTTCTTATAAAAGTAAAATTTCCCAATCAATACATTTGGATAATTAAAAAACTCAACCTACCTTCATTTATTTTGGATATATCTACGCTAGAATTATTAAGCTGCAAGGTGGCTTGAAGAGCAGGTAGCAACTGTCGAAGGAGATTGGGGTCCTGAAGTAATGGAGGAATTGGTGATTGTGAGACAGGTGAAACAGGGACAGTAGAAGCAGATGAAGCTGGTGCAGAAGGTAGGTTTAATCCAGAAGCACATGGTGTAGAAGTTGTGCATGAGTGGGATAGAGACTTGTCCATAGACAAAGATTCTGAAAATGAAAAAAAAGTTGCTTTTTCAAAAAAAAAACACTCTCTCACCTACCATACATCAGTTACAGGGAGGCTGGAAATTGAATCTCCACCCTTTCATAAGGTATCGGGAGATGGGTTTTAAGGAAATAAAGTTGCTTCCGCGAAATATGACCTCCTGTCACCATTTCTGTTTGTTCTGCTCCTCATCTGAACACAATAAAAGGAAATAATGCTCTGGGGAGACAAGGTATATAAAAACATTTTGAAAGATTATCAGTTTTCCTTCTACTTATTCTAAAATGATTATATAACTGAAAATTTCCCAAAGCAGTTGACCAAAGAGAATGCTATAGAGTAAAATTCAACATAAAACATACATCGGATGACAGCAAATGATATGAGCAGAAAGCAGTAACAAGCAACATCCATAGACAAAATCGACTGATTCAGAACAAAAGTTTGATAAGATAGTATCAAAGCTTTCAGAATACATAAAAATATGAACAAATCTTTATTTTATTCAGTGACTCTTTTGCCTGTTACAAAAATTTATAAACTTCTTGGTTTGACTCATGTTATAATTTGGAATGTCAGGCACAAGAAACGAGGAACAGGAGTAGAGTTCAAAGCACTGAAAGTTTATTTCATGCTACCTACTCAAGAATCTGATCTACTAATGGTCTAGTCAAATTGGCGCTAGATAGACACACAACAGAAATCATGGGGGGGTGGACTTAGGTCTCTTGTGGGAACATAGCGACTCCAAACTGTTTTGCTTGACCCTACCCTCGGGGTCTGCCTGATCATCTCCTATATCGCTCCCCCCTCCAACCTGGTCCCCTCCCTCCTCCATGGCCTCTTTGAAGCTTTTCTCCCCCCTACTGTAAAGTTTCTTCAAAGTCAGAGTTCTCCTGGGAACTTGGTAAGGGAGGGAAGGAAGCAGTCTCAAAGGAATCTTCCTTCCTCACTTATGAAGCAGCTGGTGAGCCAGGTGGCAGCTGCTGAAACACAGAAACAGCGTTAGAAGGTCCCTCCCCTACCTAGGAGTTGAAGGCAAGAGGTGGAAGGCCCATCGTAAGCAAGTGTCCCACCTCCCCCCCCCCCAGCGATCCAGAGAGGCTGGTTAACTCCTTCATCGGGTGGTACAGAGCGGAGGTCTGGAAGCTTGGGTGGTCATAGTTTCTCAGGGAAGGATAGGTGAAACTGGCGAACTAAATCCAGCACATGAACATAGCGTTGAGTTTTCCCAGGAGTGATCAGCAACAGGGTAGCCTTTCCAATGAATCAAATACTAAATTTCTTTGACTCTGTGTAGAGTCCAGGATTTCCTCCACCTCGTATTGTTTCTCTCTCCACAAAAACTGGTGGCGGGGGCCAGGGGGGGGAGTACTGGCATTGCAGAGTGCTGGGGGGGCATCCTTAAACAGCAAAGATTGATGAAAGACCGGATGCACTTTCATAGAGGGAGGCAATTGGAGATGGAAGGTGATGGGACTGATCTGTCAGAGAACCTTGAATGGCCTCACCAATTTAGCATCTAGCTTCTTGGAAAGTCTTGAGAATGCTTTAAAACTTGGTAGAGAGCCAGACCTTGTCCCCTACTGCTATTGGTGGCCCCTCTCATCAGTGGGCATCCACAGCCTTCTTGTTAAGACTGCTATGCTTGGTTGAGCTGTTGCTCCAATAGGGCTTGGGCAGTGAGCTGCTCCTGTAAGAAGTCAACAGCTCCTAGGACAGAGGAGTCTTGTACGGGGTGATTTGGCAATACTTTCAGGTGTATGCCATACAGTTTGAAAGGGTGTCATTGAAATCAATGTGCGGAGAGGGTTAATATAAGGAAATTCTGCTGGGGCAATGATGGCCAGTTGTCTTGGCTGTAGGTACAATAACATCTCAAATATTGTTGGAGCAACTGGTTAGTCGTCTCTGTTTCACCATTCGTGGCTGGGTGGTGGGCAGAAGATAGGGTGACTTGGTCATTCAAAAGCTGGAATAGTGCCTTCCAAAATTTGGATTGGAACTGTGAGCCTCTGTCTGAAAGCAGTGTTGACACCATTCCATGATAGCAAAATACGTAGTCTAGGTAAAGCTGGGCTGGTTTTTTTGGCATTGGGTAAGCACTTGCAGGGTATGAAATGAACCATCTTGGTGAAAAGATCTACCACCACCAAAATGGCTGTGAAGCCTTGGATGGGGAGTAAATCAATATGAAGTTGAGAGAGACTGTATGCCATTGCCGGGGGTGTGTGGGGAGGGGTTGCAAGAATTCTGCTGGCTTCTGGTGGAGGGGCTTGGCCTTTCTGCATGTGTGGCAAGATGCCATGTAGTCCTTGATGTCCACTGATATCTTAGGCCACCCAAAATTTCAATGCTCTGTGCAGTTTTGAACACTCCCCTATGCCCTGCTGTCTAGTTCTTCTGGCAAAGTTGAAAAACCTCTTCCCTGCAAAGGAGGGGGGGACTACTATTCTGCCTTTGTGCTTCAAAGCTCTTCCCTCCCCTGCAAATAGGGATACAGTACCTGCTGAGGCTTCCTTGAGGTCATCCATTCAGGCCCGGGAGAAGTGGTCCAGATTTCTGTGCCTTCATTTTGGTGGACAAGTCCTGGTGTGGTTGGGTTGCCTGCAACCTCTCAGTGGGTGTTGAGTGTGGTGGTAGCCAGAAATAGGAAGGCTGTAAAATTGTTGTGGCCAGTGGAGCATGTTGAGTTTGAGAGAAAGAACATCTGGCATCAAGTTCTTTGCACCTGGGACATATTGGATGTAAAAATCAAAGTGTGAGGAGAATTGTCTCTAATTTGTCTGGGGGAAAGTGGCTTGGTCTGTTGCAGGACATGTAGATTCTTACAGTCTGTGTTGACCTCTATGGGAAAACACATGCCTTCCACGAAGTGTCTCCATTTTGGGAAGACAGATTTTACCTCCAAGAGCTCCTTGTTAAAATGTCATAGTTCCATTCTGGGGTAGTCAAAGCTCTTGAGAAGAAAGCACAGGGCAACAGGCATTTGTCCTCCTCACCTTCTTGTTGAAAGACCACTGATGGCTGCATCTGAAGCATCTGTTTGAACTACAAATCTCTTTGGTGGGTCCGGATGCTGAAATAAGGCTTGGCAGGCAAAATGCTGCTTTAATTCCTCAAATGCAGTCTGGTGTGTGTGGATCCAAGCAAATTTAATTCCTTTCTTTGTCAGGTGGGTAAGTTGTTTGACCTTGTGAGTGAACGCAGGAATAATTCTTCTGTAGAAGTTAGCAAAGCCCAGGAAACTCTGAATGTCTTTGGCTGTGCATGGGGCTTGCCAGTCCAGCACTGCTCTGACTTTCTGGGGATCCATCTGGATACTTCTTGTGGAGATACGGTACCCCAAAAAGTCTGTTTCAAATCAAAGCCACATTTTCTGGTTTGGCAAAGAGATGGTTGTCTGTTAGACTAATGAGGACTGTCCAGATGTGTTCTATATGCAGGGATTTGTTCTCAGAATAAATCAGGATCTCTTCCAGGTAAAACACTACAAATTTATCAAGGAGATCAGAAAAAATTTGGTTCATATGTTTGGAAAACACTGCCCATGTTTACTAACCCTAACAGGATGACCGTGTATTCAAATTTGCCATACCTGGTGTTGAAGGCAGTTAAGTATTTGTGGTTCTCTTTAATCCTAACGAGATTGTAGAGGTCCAATCTAGAGAAAATGCATGCCTTTTGCAGTCTATTTAAAACAGCGGTTCTCAACCTTGGGGTCGCGACCCCATTTGGGGTCGCGAGACCATTTGGGGTCGCGAGACCATTTCGTGGGGGTTGCCGGACACCGCCGGCCGACATTTTGTTTTTTTTTATTTTTATTTTTTTTAATTTTAATTTTTTTTAAATTTTTTTATTTTTTTTGGCGCGCACGCGCCGGGCACGCTCAGATCCGCCCGTCGCGCCAGAAAAATTTTTTTTTAAAAAATTAAAATAAAATAAAATAAAATAAAAACAAAATGGCGGACCGCAACGGGCGGATCCGCGCATGCGCAGCACGTGCAACTGGCCGATCCGCACAGGTGCAGATCCGCCCGTCGCGGCCGCCATTTTTTTTATTTTTTTTTAAATTTTTTTAAATAAAAAATAAAAAAAACAAAATGGCAGCCCGCGACGGGCGGATGTGCGCATGCGTGGCGCGTGCGACGGGCTGATCCGCACATGTGCAGATCCGCCCGTCGCGGCCGCCATTTTGTTTTTTTTGTTTTGATTTTTTTTAATTTTTTAAAAAAAAATAAATAAAAAACAAAATGGCGGCCCGCGACGGGCGGATGCGCGCATGCGTGGGGCGTGCGACGGGCTGATCCGCGCAGGTGCAGATCCGCCCATCGCGGCCGCCATTTTTTTTTATTTTTTTTTTTAAATTTTTTTAAATAAAAAATAAAAAAAACAAAATGGCGGCCCGCGACGGACGGATGTGCGCATGCGTGGCGCGTGCGACGTGCCGATCCGCGCATGCGCAGATCCGCCCGTCACGGCCGCCATTTTTTTTTATTTTTTTTTATTTTTTTTTAAAAAAAATAAAAAAACAAAATGGCGGCCCGCGACGGGCGGATGCGCGCGTGCGACGGGCCGATCCGCGCATGCGCAGATCCGCCCGTCGCGGCCGCCATTTTGCTTTTGTTTTTTTTTATTTTTTAAAAAAAAATTTAAATTTTTTTTTTGCGCGCGTGCACACACGCGCGCACCCCCGAGTCGGGGTCGCAGCGCGCATGGGTGGCGCAAGTGGGGTCTCAACCTCAGAAAGGTTGAGAACCACTGATTTAAAAGATCTGGAATTAATGGCAGCGGGTAGTGGTTTCTGACCATCAATGAGTTTAGCACTTTGTAGCTGTGAACTACAAAAAGGGAGGGGGGCATCCCACTTTCACTTAATGCACTTGCATCTTGTTTCTTGGGAACAAAAAAGTCTGGAGCTGAGTCTGGTGAACTAATATCCACTACTCTAAGGGTAGAAGAGCACACCTGAATTAACAATCTGGCTTTGAAAAGTTCTGTACCACTTAAGATTCCAATACTCGTGCCAGGTAGATGAAAAATAACAAGACTGATGTGCCTCCATGAACAGCGGAGATGATGCCTAATTGTACTAAAAAAGGCTACTTCTCACAAGAAAGCCCACAAGATCCAAAGAGGTTCTGTGGGCTCTTTGTGAGTCTTGAGCGTCAGGGACTGTGGGAGACATAGCGAGCTCACAACCATAGCGAAGCCTGTAAAAGGACACTGGGTTTGGACAAATATTTATTTCAAACTTAAAGAGAGATCTTCAATGCAGCACAGCAATCAAAATACCTGGTGAGTGATACTTCATTCCAGATTAAAGATAAGAACAAAGGAACAATTTAAAGGATTGAAAAATAAAAGCAAAAAGATTGCAAGAGTTTAACTTTAAAAAGTTTAAAATGGGCTGATAGGACAGTTGAATTTTGATTTACTGATTTTGAAATATTTTTAAAACAAGTAAAAAGTTAATATATGGTACATCTCCATGGTAAAGAGTTCTATTTGAACTAATTGGGGGTAACAATTGACAGCTATGCAAAACAAAACATATGGGAAAGTTGGTAAGATCATCTGACTACAGAACTAGGGTGAACTGAATGAGGCTAAAGATTTTACATGTAAGAGAAAGGAGAGAGAAGTCCCTCTTTTACTTTTATTCCACCTTTCTGAACTGAAACAGCTATTGGAAAAGTAGTAAAACTTACAGTGACAGAAAAAGTATTATACTTGTGGTATATACACCCCCTGATGCTAACATAACCGTGGCCATGAATTATCTATTAACTACCATTTACAAACAGCAGCAGGCCTACTCGGGTGGAGTGTTGGTGGCTGTAGGTGATTTCAATCAAGCCAACTTTGGGACGTTGGGTTCAACAGCTACTGTTTTTACAACTACTCCTTCTGTGGGTTTTGGCTCTGGACTTTTTAGCTCAAAGCTCAAAGCCTACCACAGGTTCTATCTTAGGAGGGACTAATACAGGAACAGCTACAACTATTGCGGCAGGATTTACAGCTACAGCTACTGTTTTTACAACTACTGCTTTTACAACTACTCCTACCGAGGGCTTTGGTTTTGGACCTTTTAGTTCAAAGCCTACTACACGTTCTATCTTAGGAGGGACTACTTCTGCTTCTACAATTACTCCTGCTTTTACAACTACTCCTGCTTTTATAACTACTCCTGTTTTTACAACTATTACTGTTTTTACAATTTGAGCTGTTCTTGAGCTGTTTTTTTTAACTGTTGTTTGTCCAAATTTTAAATAGTTAACTTGTTTAATACCATTTTAAATTGAATTGTTAGATGCTGAATGATGTGGGGGGGATTGAATGTTTGTGGAATGAATCGGGTTGAAAGGATGGTTAGCTTATTGTTTTAAATTGTTTGTTTAAAGGGTAGTTTTTGTGGGTGGGATAAATTAATGATATGGATGGAGTTGTGGTTGAGTGGAATGAATGGGATGGACTGGCTAGCCTGCCTGGCGCAGCAGAGGTGGAGGGGGGCGCTGGCTCTGGGGTGATAGAGGGCCAAAGTATACCGGTCTTGCTGGGGAGAGGCAGATATGGCGGGGGCCACAGGGTAGGCCATTCCCGGGGAACAAGAGCTCACTGTTTAAAAGCGATCCCTTGCTCCGACCCTGTGAGTTCAGCCCGAAGTACTGGTGATGGGGGAAATCCGGACCCTGGGCTCAGGCTGCTGCTGCTCAATGCCAGGTCGGTTGTAAATAAAGCTCCCCTCATCCATGATCTTCTCCTGGATGAGGAGGCTGACCTCGCATGTGTGATCGAGACCTGGCTGGGCCCGGAGGGAGGAGTTCCTCTCTCTGAGATGTGTCCAGCCGGGTTTCAGGTATGGCATCAGCCACGACCCCAGGGAAGGGGGGGAGGAGTGGCTATTATAGCCAAGAAGACCTTTAGCCTACGCAGGCTTGCTGTTTCTGAGATTGCGGGTTGTGAGTTGCTCCTTGTGAAGTTGGACCTAGGGGTTCAGGTGGGCTTGTTGCTCGCGTACCTGCCTCCCACCTGCGTGTCAACAGTCCTGCCTGCGCTACTTGAGGAGGTTGCTGGGCTGGCGGTTGAGTTCCCCAGGCTTATTGTCTTGGGGGACTTAAATCTTCCGTCGCTCGGCGAATCCTCTGGGTTGGCGCAGGAGTTCATGGCCACCATGGCAACCATGAACCTGACTCAGGTAGTTCAGGGTCCGACTCACAAGAGGGGACACACTCCCGACATGGTATTCCTCTCAGAACAGTTGAGCAATGATCTGAATTTAAGGGGCTTAGATATTTTGCCTATGTCATGGTCAGATCATTTTCTGCTACGGCTTGTTTTTAAGGCTCCAATCCTCCCCTGCAGGGAGGTGGAACCGATTAGGTGGTTCCGCCCCAGACGTCTGATGGATCCAGAGAGTTTTCAGAGGACGCTTGGGGAAATACCGGATTCTCTCATTCACAGTTCGGCAGAGTCCCTGGTTACGGCCTGGAATATGGCTGCGAAGGGGGCTCTTGACCGGATTGCGCCGCTGCGACCTCTCTGTGGTAGCAGACCCAGGAGATCTCCTTGGTTTACTGAGGAACTCAGGGGGATGAAGCGCCAGAAGAGACGCCTAGAGAAGCGATGGAGGAAAAGTAAATCCGTATCTGACCGAACACTTGTAAGATCTTATATCAAGACTTATCAGGTGGCGCTCAAGGCGGCAAGATGCGCGTATCATTCCGCCTTGATTGCATCTGCGGAATCCCGCCCAGCCGCCCTGTTCAGGGTAACTCGCTCCCTCCTTAATCAGGGGGGGGGTTGATGCACCCTTTCAGGGTAGTGCTGAGGACTTTAATAAGTTTTTCGCAGATAAAATCGCCCAGATTCGGATGGACCTTGACTCCAATTGGAATGCAGTATCGGCTGATAATGATTCAGTCGAGATGACAGGGACTCGTCTTGATCCTGTTGTGTGGGAGGAGTTTGACCCAGTAGCACCTGATGAAGTCGACAAGGCCATTGGAGCTGTGAGCTCCGCCACCTGTTTATTGGACCCATGCCCCTCCTGGCTGGTTTCGGCCAGCAGGGAGGTGACGCGGAGCTGGGTTCAGGAGATTGTCAACGCTTCTTTGAGGGAGGGGTCCTTTCCGGCTCCCTGCAAGGAGGCAATTGTGCGCCCCCTCCTCAAGAAGCCTTCCCTGGACCCAGCTGTTTTAAACAACTACTGTCCTGTCTCCAATCTTCCCTTTATAGGGAAGGTTGTTGAGAAGGTGGTGTCACTCCAGCTCCAATGGTCCTTGGATGAGGCCGATTATCTGGGCCCTCAACAGTCAGGATTCAGGCTCGGCTACTCCACGGAAACTGCTTTGGTCGCGCTGACGGATGATCTCTGGCGGGCCCGGGATAAGGGATTATCCACTATCCTGGTGCTACTTGACCTCTCAGCAGCTTTCGATACCATTGACCATGGTATCCTTCTGCACTGACTGGAGGGGTTGGGGGTTGGGGGCACTGTTTTGCGGTGGTTCACCTCCTACCTCACTGGTCGGTCACAGTCAGTGTTGGCAGGGGGTCAGAGGTCGACCCCTAGGTTCCTCCCTTGAAGGGGTCCCTCAGGGATCGGTCCTCTCCCCTCTGCTGTTTAATATATACATGAAACCGCTGGGTGAGATTATCCGACAACATGGGGTGAGATATCATCAGTATGCTGATGATACCCAGCTTTACATCTCCACCCCGTGTCATTTCAGTGAAGCAGCGGAAGTGATGTGCCGATGTCTGGAGGCTGTTAGGGTTTGGATGGGTGCCAACAGGCTCAAACTCAACCCCGACAAGACGGAGTGGCTATGGGTTCTGCCTCCCAAAGATATTTCAATCTATCCGTCCATTAGCCTGGGGGGGAGCTTTTGACCCCCTCGGAGAAGGTCCGCAACTTGGGCGTCCTCCTCGATCACAGCTAAATTTGGAATATCATCTTTCAGCTGTGGCGAGGAGGACATTTGCCCAGGTTCGCCTGGTGCACCAGTTGCGGCCCTATTTGGACCGGGAGTCTCTTCTCACAGTCACTCATGCTCTTATCACCTCGAGGTTCGATTACTGCAATGCTCTCTACATGGGGCTACCTTTGAAAAATGTTCGGAGACTTCAGGTAATGCAGAATGCAGCCGCGCGAGCAGTGTTGGGCTTGCCTAGAAATGCCCACATTTCGGCATCACTCCGCGAGCTGCATTGGCTGCCAATTGGTCTCCGAACCCAATTCAAAGTGTTGGTTATGACCTATAAAGCCCTACATGGCATCGGACCAGGTTATTTACGGGACCGTCTGCTGCCTCATGAATCCCAGCGGCCGGTTAGGGCCCACAGAGTCGGCCTTCTCCAGGTCCCGTCAGCCAGACAGTGTCGCCTGGCGGGGCCTAGGGGAAGGGCCTTCTCTGTTGCGGCCCCGGCCCTCTGGAACCAACTTCCCCCGGAGATCCGTGTCGCCCCCACCCTCTCCGCCTTTCGTAAATTGCTTAAAACACACTTTTGCCGGCAGGCCTGGGGCAGCTAACATCTTGCCCCTAGCCAGTGTATGTTCGTGGAATGATTGGTTTCTTTTTTTTTTTTAACTTAAGGGTTTTTTTTTTAACTTAAGGGTTTTTTATATGTATATAATGTAATTTCTATCATGCTGTGAGCCGCCCTGAGTTCTCCGGAATAGGGCGGCATAGAAATTAAATTAATAAATAAAAAATAAAATAAATTCCAAAGGATCTTTGAGGAATTGGGAAAGAATGTTACAGCTACAATAATAGCACCAATAACTGCCTGTGTGAATGCACCATTTAGAAGAGATAAGAGATGAAGAGTAAATTTGAAGACTCTGCAGAACTAAGTGGAGAGGTGGAATAAATTAAGGTAGAAATTTTTGAAAATAAAATAGAAACAATAAAAAGAGAGGAAATGCAAATATTAGGAGATGAAAAATCAAGCAGTTAACGGGTTACTACTGGATTTACAAGAGAAAGAATATTGAGACCAAGAGTAATTCTAGAACTTGGTGAAAATAGTAGGAGAGGGCTGTTGAAGTCTTAAAATTAGGATGGGAAGAAATGGGTGGAGATCAGATTCTATAACAACTTAATGCCAAGTTAAGGATTAATAATGCCAGAATGCTATGCAAGAGAGAGGAATAGAAAATAGCAATAGCACTTAGACTTATATACTACTTCATAGTGCTTTACAGACGTCTCTAAGCGGTTTACAGAGTCAGCATATTGCCCCCAACAATCTGGGTCCTCATTTTACCGACCTCAGAAGGATGGAAGGCTGAGTCAACCTTGAGCCAGTCAGAATCAAACTCCAGGCAGTGAACAGTAAGTTAGCTTGCAATACTGCATTCTAACCACTGTGCCACATCTTGTTTGATCACTGATAACACAATAAGTACTTTTACAAAATACTGGAAATCTTTTATGGACTTCTCACTGAAAATGAATAGAACAAAGTTAATGATTTATTGGATTTACCAAATGAAAAGGGTTGCACATAGGAAGAAGTTATTTATGTGATGCAATTTCAAAGGGAAATGTCAGACATGAACAACCAGACCCACACATGGAGTTTATACTAGCTACTTTATTTTTCTCTGCCTATAATACAGGAATTTTCCCAGACTGGCAACTTTCACCTGAGAAAGATTAGATACGTCTCAAAACATATTGGGGTGGTGGTGGTCAGACCTTGCCCTCTTGTGTTTACATAGTGTGTCCAGGCTAATTCCCCACTTGAGCCCTCCTCCTGATGGGGACAGTTGCTCTCCAACATCACCCCCTCCCTCTTCCAAGTCATCTCACAAAGAACTTGGGAGGAGTGGGAGTGAAGCCAGTTCAAAGAACTCTTCCCCCAAATCTGAAGAATCCTCTGTACCAGATGACATGTTTTGCAAAACATCTAGATAATTTAGATTCGTCCCCCTTCTCCCTCGGTTGGGCCTCACTGATCACCATGCACCCCTCTGGAGGGTTCCCCTCTGCCAGGTTAACCCCTTCATTTACAGGTTCCCCACTAGGTTCCAGTACCGGGCAGGGAGTTGGGAATTTGGATGGCCTTGGCTTGTCTGGGAAATGCTGGTGGAATTGCCACATCAAGTCAGGAACATATATGTATCTGGCATTTTCCTAGGAACAGTCTGACTCTTGGTAACTCCTCCAAGGGTTATGTACTGCAGGCCTTTGCCCCTTCTCTTAGAGTTTCTGCAACTTAGTACTCCTCACCTTTCACAATCGGTGGTGGCAGCAGGTGACGCGAATGTAAAGGGCTAGAAAGGGCTACCATGACCAGCAATGAATGATGAAAAACTAAGTAAACATTCATGGAGGGTGGCAATTGCAAATGGAAGGCCATGGCATTAATCTGCTTGAGAACCTTAAAAGGCCCCACAAACTTTGCATCAAGCTTCTTAGAGGGAAGAAACCAGGAATTTGGCAGATAGCCACACTTTGTCCCCTTAAGCAATTGGCAGTCCTTCCTGTGGATGGGAATCTGTAGACCTCATGTGAGAGAGTTTAGCATGGTCTAGCTGCTGTTTCAAGAGGGCCTAGGTTGTCAGCTGTTCTTGTAAATAATCCTCTACTCCTGGGACAGTGCTCTTCTATGGCACAGCCAGCAGCACCCTGGGGTGTCTGCCATACAATACCTGAAAGGGGGTCATAGAAATTGATCTGTGGAGTGCATTACTGTAAAAGAGAACTGTGTGAAGGGGATCAGTGAGGGCCAGTTATCCTGTCTGTAGGTACAGTAACATCTCAAATACTGCTACAACATCAGGTTTTCTCAGCCTCACCATTTGTTGCAGGGTGGTGGGTGGATGACTGGGAGACCTGGACCCTCAAAAGATAAAACAGTGATTTCCAAAACATGGAGGTAGATTGACTCCCACTGTCTGATAAAAGTCTTGAAACCATGCCTCTATAGAAAAAGGCATGGTCCAAAAGAGTTGAGCTATTTCTTTGCAGTACAGTAGGGAACCCCTTGCAAGGGATGAAATGTGCCATTTTGGTAAAAAGATCCACTACTGCCAATATGGAAGCATAGCCTTGGACTGGACATAAATCAGTAATAAAATCCAAACCTTTTGATTTTATGACAGCATTCAGTCTTTTGGGGTAGCAGCCTAACAGCATGGCACATCTTGCCTTGGGCATCTTTGCCCACTCTTCCTTGCAAAACACTCCAAATCTGTCAGATTATGAGGGCATCTCCTGTGCACAGCCCTCTTCAGGTCACCCCACAGATTTTGAAGTGGATTCAGGACCGGGCTCTGGCTGGGCCATTCCAAAACTTTGATTTTCTTCTGGTGAAGCCATTCTTTTGTTGATTTGGAGACATGCTTTAGGTCATTGTCGTGTTGAAGGGTAAAATTCCTCTTCATCTTCATTTTAGCAGAAGGCCCGAACATTTTTGTGCTAAAATTGACTGATATTTGGAAATGTTCATAATTCCCTCCACCTTCACTAAAGCCACAGTTCCAGCTAAAGAAAAACAGCCCCAAACCATTATGCTGCCACCACGCTTCACTGTGGGCATGGTGTACTTTTGGTGATGCTCAGTGTTCTATTACACCAAACATACTTTTGGGAAATATGCCCACACAGTTCAACCTTGGTCTCATCAGACCATAACACATTTTCCCACTTGCTTTTGCCAGACTTGATGTAGGTTTTTGCAAAATGTAGCCAGGCTTGGATGTTTTGCTTTGTAAGAAAAGGCTTCTGTCTTGCCACCCTACCCCACAGCCCAGACCTTTGAAGAATACAGGAGATTGTTGTCACATGTAGTACACAACCCCAATACTTGCCCGAAATTCCTGCAGCTCCTTTAATGTTGGCAGCCTCTCAGACTAGTTTTTTTCTTACTTTTTCATCAATTTTGGAAGGACATCCAATTCTTGGTAATGACACTGTTGTGCCATTACTTCTCTACTTGTTGATGACTGTCTTTACTATATTCCATGGTATATCCAATGACTTGGAAATTTCTTTGTACCCTTCTCCTGACTGATACCTACCAACGAGACCCCTTTGATGCTTTGTAAGCTCTTTGCAGACTATGGCTTTTGCTGTAAGAAGCAACTGAGTAAATGTCAGAAAAATCCTACTAGCACAGCTGAACTTTATATGGGCTTGATCAGAGTCACTTTAATTGATGACAGGTGTGTACTATTTAACATAGTTTGGATGTGATTGGTTAATTCTGAACACAGTCACCTCCCTACTTATAAGAGGCTGTGTACAGTTATGCAACTATGTTACTTTAAGTTTTTATTGTTATTTTTTCCCTAAAGATTTCAGCTTGTTTTTGAGTTGTACAGCTTATATATGTTAAAGGTGAAAAAATTTCTGAAGTGATTTATCTTGGTCTGATTTTTTTTACATCTCAAAAACCTTGCACTGTAACGGGTATGTAGACTTTTTATATCCACTATAGCTCCTCACTTTTGGGTTAGGACAAAAAGTAAAAAAGAAAAATTACAGCTTCAGAAGATAAAGTATTCCAGATTTTCAGCTTATATTCATTGTTATTTAATTAATAATTCCTACTTGTAATGATATATATGACAAAGTGAATTAAACTGTATCATGGAAGATTCTACTGTCAGAAAGACTTTCTTAATTGAACTGTTTTGTTGTCCTTAGAGCATGGGTGTCAAACTCGATTGTGTCACGTGGCATATCATGATGTTTTTTGCCTTTGCGGAGGCAGGGTGGGAGTGGCCTGTGTGTGACACATCCAGCCCGTGGGCCGCCAGTTTGGCACCCCTGCCTTAGAGAAAGTCCATATGATACTGCAAGTATAAAAACATTTGCTGATAGATTATAAACTATTAAGGATAGAAGCAGAGGCCTGACTCTGACATTAAACCAAGTCTGCAGATGTTTGTCCTCTTTAGCTACTTCTCTAATAGATGTTATTAATTTGAATTTCTGACTGCAGAACTGAACTGTCCTTAAGTTGCTTGGCTGAGTTATTTACTGCCACTTAATACTAATGATCAATCTGCTGAAATTTACCTCTTGTCATCATGCAGACCTTGATGTTCCACTGGTGCTTTTAGGAAATTGCAAATCCTTAATATTTATTATTTGAATTTATACAGAATCTGACCTCTATGAAATGATAGGTGTTGAAGCCACAGGAACCTTGGGAGGAAGTGATCATGCAATATTGGAATTCAACATTAGGGAAGCACAAGCAATAGAACACAGTCAAACTAGAGTCTTGGACTTTAAGAGAGCTAATTTCAATAAACTTAGAGAGGGCTTGGGAAGGATTCCATGGATGAGAATCCTCAAGGGGAAAACAACTCAAGAAGCTTGGGAAATTTTGAAAAGTGAGATAATAAAATCCCACTCTAGCACAAAACCAACAAAGAGGAAAAGTAACAGCTCTCAAAAGAAACCAGCATGGCTGCATAAAGAACTCTCTGATAAATTGAAAGATAAAAAGGACAAGTATAGAAAGTGGAAACAGGGACACATAACTAAGTCAGAATATCAGCAAATAGCCCGAGCCTCCAAAGATGAAGTGAGGAAAGCTAAGGCTCAAAATGAACTAAGGCTTGCAACCAAAGTCAAAGATAACAAAAAAGCTTCTTTCAACATGTAAAAAACAAGAAAAAGGGAAGGAAATGATTGGTCCATTAGTGGGGGAAAGTGGCAAGAAGGTGAAAAGCAACAGGGAGAAAGCAGAACTATTTAACTTGTTTTTTGCATCTGTCTTTACACAAAGGGAAAAAACAGACCAACCTATCAAAAATAGTGCCATAAAAAACAGTATAGAAACACAAATTAAGATAGGCAAGAAAACGGTGAGCACCTGTCCAGCCTAGACGAGTTCAAATCACTAGGACCAGATGGATTACACCCCAAGGTTCTCAAGGAACTGGCAGATGTGATCTCAGAACCATTGAACTATATTTTTCAAAGATCCTGGAGCACTGGGGAACTACCAGAGGACTGGAAAAGAGCTGATGTAGTTCCCATCTTCAAAAAAGGAAAAAAATGGATCCAGGAAATTACAGACCTATCAGCCTGACCTCAATACCTGGGAAGATTCTGGAAAAGATAATCAAACAACAAATCAGCGAACGCCTACATGCAAACAAAGTCATTACTAAAAGCCAACACGGGTTTGTCAAAAACAGATCATGCCAGACAAATCTTATTGCATTCTTTGACCAAGTGACAAAATTAGTGGATCAGAGGAATGCTGTGGATATAATTTACTTGGACTTCAGTAAGGCATTTGATAAAGTAGACCACAACCTACTACTTGATAAGATAGAAAAATGTGGGTTAGACGGCATCACCACCAGATGGATCTGTAGCTGGCTGACTGGCCGTACTCAGCGTGTGGTCCTCAATGGAACTGCATCTACATGGAGGGAAGTGTATAGTGGGGTGCCCCAGGACTCTGTTCTGGGCCCAGTGCTCTTCAACATCTTCATCAACGATTTGGACGATGGGATAGATGGGGAACTCATCAAATTTGTAGACGACACCAAGCTGGCAGGAATAGCCAACACTCCAGAACACAGGCTTAAGATACAGGAGGATCTGGACAGACTTGAACACTGGGCGCTATCTAACAAAATGAAATTCAATGGGGAAAAAAGTAAGGTTCTACATTTAGGCAAGAAAAACCAAATGTACAGGTATAGTATAAGGGGTACCTTGCTCAATAGTAGTAACTGTGAGAGGGACCTCGGAGTCCTAGTGGACAATCACTTAAATATGAGCCAGCAGTGTGCTGCAGCTGCCAAAAAGGCCAACACAGTGCTAGGCTGCATTAACAGAGGGATAGAATCAAGATCACGTGAAGTGTTAATACCACTTTACAATGCCTTGGTAAGGCCACACTTGGAATACGGCATCCAGTTTTGGTCACCACGATGTAAAAAAGATGTTGAGACTCTAGAAAGAGTACAGAGAAGAGCAACAAAGATGATTAGGGGACTGGAGGCTAAAGCATATAAGGAACGGCTGCTGGAATTGGGTCTGTCTAGTTTAACGAAGAGAAAGACGAGGGGGGACATGATAGCAGTGTTCCAATATCTCAGGGGCTGCCACAAAGAAGAGGGAGTCAAGCTATTTTCCAAAGCACCTGAAGGCAGGACAAGAAGCAGCGGATGGAAACTAATCAAGGAGAGAAGCAACCTAGAACTAAGGAGAAACTTCCTGACAGTTAGAACAATTAACCAGTGGAACAACCTGCCTCCAGAAGCGGTGAATGCTCCAACACTGGAAGTTTTTAAGAAGAGACTGGACAGCCATTTGTCTGAAATGGTATAGGGTTTCCTGCCTGAGCAAGGGGTTGGACTAGATGACCTCCAAGGTCCCTTCCAACTTTATTATTATTATTATTATTGTTGTTGTTGTTGTTGTCAAATTTACTCAAGGTACACCCAACCCTGCCATGACTGCTCAAAAGTTCTCCCATGACTTCTCAGGCCAGTTTGTAAAATGCTGACATCATCATCATTTATGTCAGTTGCAATTATTGGCACTTCTCTGTAAAAGTTTTAATACAGGGGTGTCAAACCTGCCGGCCCATGGGCCGGTTCCATCATATGGAGGCCGGGACCACCCCGGCTCTGGCAATGCAAAAAAAGTCACAATACATCACGGTACATCACATGACACCGTGAGTTTGGCACCCGTGTTCTAATATATCTATACCAAAATCAAATGAAATGTTGACAAGTTTATAATTCAGCTACTCCTACGGAACTAGATCAGCTGGCTCCAACAGCAAATAGGTTTTTGCCTATAGTGAAGTCTAAAATTATGTAATCATACAGGTAGTCCTTGACTTACTACCGCAACTGAGCCCAAAATTTCTATTGTTAAGCAAAACAGTTAAGTGAGTTTTGCCCCATTTTATGACCTTTCTTGCCACAGTTAAGTGAATCACTGCAGTTGTTAAGTTAGTATCATGGTTGTTAAGTGAGTCTGGTTTCCCCATTGACTTTGCTTGTCAGAAGGCTGTAAAAGGTGATCACAGGACCCCAGGACATTGCAACTGTCATAAATATGAGTCAGTTGCTAAGTGTCTGAGTTTTAATCACATGACCATGGAGATGCTGCAATGGTCATAAGTGTGAAAAATGGTCATAAGTCACTTTTTTCAGTGATGTTGTAACTTTGAATTGTCACTAAATGAACTGTTATAAATCAAGGACTACCTATACTCAAATTCAGAGATTGGAATGAGATTATAGCAGGGGTCTTCAAACTTGGCCCTTTTATGACTTGTGGACTTTGTCTCCCAGAATTCCTCAGCCAGGCACGCTGGCTGAGGAATTCTGGGAGTTGAAGTCCACAAGTCATAAAAGGGCCAAGTTGGAAGACCCCTGGATTATAGGAAACTCCCAATAAGCAGGAATCCTTTCAGCAAGTCTTCTCTGTTTACTTTAATTCATTGCAGCAGGCAATGCTCACTGCTCTTTTTCCTACGTGTTGGAAACATATTTACAGTAAATCTGTCCTTGATTAAAAACTGCCTTCATTTGATCCTTCTGTTTCTTCTAACTCCTGCCCAGTGTCTTTGCTTTTTATCTAAGGTTCATAAAACAATAGTTCTCAGTTCTTGCTTCACTTTCTACCAAAACTTTATGGACCTATTTCAATCACACTTTCATGCGGGATAGACTACCAAGTCTATACTAGCTTGTTAGTGGCCAAGGCAAAATCTATCATTGTTATCAGCACTGTTAGAGCTGCACCTTTTATCACCAAATCTTACTATGTAGTACAACTGAGTTCCTTTGGCCATATACAGTAGGTACATTTCACTTGGTTTCAAACTAACCTGTTTTACAGGATATTCTCTCTGTTTTGTAGAAGAGTTTCATTTCTACAGCTTTCCCACTGTCAATAGGAATTCCTCCAGACTCAGTGTGGGGGTCCCTTTTTATCTTCTTTATATGCTTTTCCTCTATGCTGATTTTGTATTATAAATTCAACTACCATGCATATGCTGACAAGTTTCAGAAGTATTCATCTGTCCCTATTCTACTGGACATAATGAGGGGCATTTCTAACTGCCTAGGCACAATTTCAGATTATATGTGCTTCCACTGTTTTAAACTTAACATAGGGAAAGCAGATATTGTGTTCTACTCTGATCATCCCTCCTTTTCATGTTTCTCACTGAGTTCAAGGCTGCCAACTACAAGTCTCCCCAAGTATTTATCCACAGAAACATTGTGGATAAAAATCCCAGGACAGGAAACTAATCTGACGTTAGGGATCTGCTATCGCCCTCCCAACCAAACTCCAGAGGCAGATTGCTATTTGGAAAAAGAATTTAAGGAGGCCTCAAAAAGAAATAGGGTAGTCATAATGGGGGACTTCAACTATCCCCAAATAGATTGGGTAAATTCTTGTTCTACACATGAAAGAGAGACAAGGTTCAGTCTAACCTCAGTTCCAGGCAAACTGATGGAAACCATTATTAAAGATAAAATTACAGGGCACATAGAAAAACAGGCATTGCTGAAAGAAAATCAACATGGTTTCTGCAAAGGCAAATCATGTCTTACTAACTTGTTAGAATTCTTTGAGGGTGTAAATAAATACATAGATAAAGGGGCCCCAGTTGATATTGTATATCTTGACTTTCAAAAGGCTTTTGACAAAGTCCCTCACCAAAGGCTCCTAAAAAAGCTCTCCAGCCACGGAATTAGAGGACAGGTCTTGTCCTGGATTGGTAACTGGCTAAATTGTAGGAAGCAAAGGGTGGCAATAAATGGACAATTCTCCGGATGGAAAGAAGTGAGAAGTGGTGTACCCCAAGGTTCAGTTTTGGGGCCTTTACTTTTTAATTTATTCATCAATGATCTGGATGTAGAAGTTAATAGTGAGGTAGCCAAGTTTGCTGATGACACTAAATTGTTCCGGGTTGTGAAAAGTGAAACTGATTGTCGGGAGCTCCAGAAGGATCTCTCGAAATTGTGTGAGTGGGCAACAAAGTGGCAAATGCATTTTAACCTAAACAAGTGCAAAGTTATGCACATCGGGGCAAAGAACCCCAATTATACTTACCAACTGATGGGGACCAAACTTTCTGAGACAACCCAAGAAAGGGATCTTGGGGTTTTGGTGGACAGCTCGATGAAGATGTCAACCCAATGCACAGCAGCAGTAAAAAAAAGCAAATTCCATGCTTGGCATGATTAGGAAGGGAATCGAAAATAAGTCAGCAAGTGTTGTATTGCCTCTCTACAAATCGATGGTGAGACCACACTTGGAGTACTGTGTACAGTTCTGGTCACCGCACCTCAAGAAGGATATAATGGAACTGGAAAAGGTGCAAAAAAGGGCAACAAGAATGATCAAGGAAATGGAGCGCCTCCCTTATGAAACCAGATTGCAACGCCTTGGTCTCTTCAGCCTTGAAAGACGGCGTTTAAGGGGCGACTTGATCGAAGTGTATAAAATCATGCATGGGATAGAAAATGTGGATAGAGAAAAATTCTTTTCTCTATCACACAATACCAGGACAAGGGGGCACTCCCTAAAGCTTATAGCTAAGAAAGTGAGGACAAATAAAGGGAAATATTTCTTCACCCAGAGGGTCGTTGATTTATGGAATTCACTTCCTGAAGGGGTCGTGACAGCTGTCAGCCTTGCCAGCTTCAAGGCAGGGCTAGATAGATTCATGGATGCCAAGTGTATTGGTGGTTATTAAAACAGATGTCCATGTGCCGCCTCTATGTTGGTTGAGGCAGGCAGGATTCCCTTGAGTACCATTTGTTTGGGGGTCAAGGGAAAGGGAGGGTTTTGCCTTCTCTTTCTGCTCAAGATCCCCATGTACATTTGGTGGGCCACTGTGTGACACAGAATGCTGGACTCGATGGGCTTTGGCCTGATTCAGCATGGCTCTTCTTATGTTCTTATGTTCCTCGACATGTTACGGTAGCCGATTATTCCCTTGAGCAGATGGTCATGGAACCTACCAGGGGAAAGGGGATCCTGGACTTGGTTCTAACTAATGCACAGGATTTGGTTCATGATGTCCTTGTAACCGAGCCCATAGGAACCAGCAATCACAACACAATAACCTTCAACTTAACCATGGATAGCAAATTGTCAGTGAAAACTAACACAGAGACCTTAAACTTTCACAGAGGAAATTTTGACAAAATGAGGAAAATAGTAAAGAAGAAACTAAAAGGAACAGTAAAAAAAGTCAAATCCCTCCAAAATGCTTGGAAACTGTTTAAAAATACGTTACAGCAGGCTCAAATAAAATGCATTCCTAAAAGAAGAAAGAGGATTGGAAAGTCCAAGAGGATACCAGTATGGCTTACGAATGAGGTAAAGGAGGTTATTGGAAAGAAGAAAAACTCATTTAAGAAATGGAAGGCTCTTCCTACCGAGGAGAACAGGAGGGATCACAAACTCTGGCAGACCAAATGCAAAGCGATAGTCATGAAAGCCAAGAGAGACTTTGAGGAGCATATAGCCAAGAATATTAAAAATAATAACAAAACCTTTTTTAAGTACATCAGAAGCAGGAACCCAACCAGAAAATCAGTTGGGCCACTTGATAACAATGGTCAGAAGGGGATAATCAGAGAAGACAAGGAGATTGCTGAGAGGCTAAATGACTTCTTTGCCTCCGTTTTCACCGAGGAGGATAGAGAACATCTGCCTGCCACTGAATTAGTTTTCCCAGGGAGGGAAATAGAAGAATTAAACCTGATAGAGATAAACAAGGAAGATGTTCTTGCATGCCTTTCTAAACTAAACGTCAACAAATTGCCGGGTCCAGATGGCATCCACCCTAGAATTCTCAAGGAACTCAAGTGTGAAATTGCTGAACTTCTAGCTAAAATATACAATCTTTCTCTAAGATCAGGCACTGTACCGGAGAATTGGAGGGAAGCAAATATAACCCCGATCTTCAAGAAAGGATCCAGAGGTGATCCAGGAAACTATAGACCAGTCAGTCTAACCTCAGTTCCAGGCAAACTGATGGAAACCATTATTAAAGATAAAATTACAGGGCACATAGAAAAACAGGCATTGCTGAAAGAAAATCAACATGGTTTCTGCAAAGGCAAATCATGTCTTACTAACTTGTTAGAATTCTTTGAGGGTGTAAATAAATACATAGATAAAGGGGCCCCAGTTGATATTGTATATCTTGACTTTCAAAAGGCTTTTGACAAAGTTCCTCACCAAAGGCTCCTAAAAAAGCTCTCCAGCCACGGAATTAGAGGACAGGTCTTGTCCTGGATTGGTAACTGGCTAAATTGTAGGAAGCAAAGGGTGGCAATAAATGGACAATTCTCCGGATGGAAAGAAGTGAGAAGTGGTGTACCCCAAGGTTCAGTTTTGGGACCTTTACTTTTTAATTTATTCATCAATGATCTGGATGTAGAAGTTAATAGTGAGGTAGCCAAGTTTGCTGATGACACTAAATTGTTCCGGGTTGTGAAAAGTGAAACTGATTGTCGGGAGCTCCAGAAGGATCTCTCGAAATTGTGTGAGTGGGCAACAAAGTGGCAAATGCATTTTAACCTAAACAAGTGCAAAGTTATGCACATCGGGGCAAAGAACCCCAATTATACTTACCAACTGATGGGGACCAAACTTTCTGAGACAACCCAAGAAAGGGATCTTGGGGTTTTGGTGGACAGCTCGATGAAGATGTCAACCCAATGCGCAGCAGCAGTAAAAAAAGCAAATTCCATGCTTGGCATGATTAGGAAGGGAATCGAAAATAAGTCAGCAAGTGTTGTATTGCCTCTCTACAAATCGATGGTGAGACCACACTTGGAGTACTGTGTACAGTTCTGGTCACCGCACCTCAAGAAGGATATAATGGAACTGGAAAAGGTGCAAAAAAGGGCAACAAGAATGATCAAGGAAATGGAGCGCCTCCCTTATGAAACCAGATTGCAACGCCTTGGTCTCTTCAGCCTTGAAAGACGGCGTTTAAGGGGCGACTTGATCGAAGTGTATAAAATCATGCATGGGATAGAAAAGGTGGATAGAGAAAAATTCTTTTCTCTACCACACAATACCAGGACAAGGGGGCACTCCCTAAAGCTCATAGCTAAGAAAGTGAGGACAAATAAAGGGAAATATTTCTTCACCCAGAGGGTCGTTGATTTATGGAATTCACTTCCTGAAGGGGTCGTGACAGCTGTCAGCCTTGACAGCTTCAAGGCAGGGCTAGATAGATTCATGGATGCAAAGTGTATCGGTGGTTATTAAAACGGATGTCCATGTGCCGTCTCTATGTTGGTTGAGGCAGGCAGGATTCCCTTGGGTACCATTTGTTGGGGGTCAAGGGAAAGGGAGGGTTTTGCCTTCTCTTTCTGCTCAAGATCCCCATGTACAATTGGTGGGCCACTGTGTGACACAGAATGCTGGACTCGATGGGCTTTGGCCTGATTCAGCATGGCTCTTCTTATGTTCTTATGTTCTTATGTTCTTAAGTATGAAGAACCTAGGAGTCTAAAACAGTGATATTGCCTTTAAAACCTTGGTTTTAAAATCTGCTATGTCGATGGAAAAAATTCAGAGAAGAGCAACTAAGATGATCAAAGACCTGGAGACTAAAACATACGAAGACCGGCTATGGGACTTGGGCTTGCCTAGTCTAAAGAAAAGAAGAAATAGGGGCGACATGATAGCAGTGTTCCAGTATCTGAGCGGTTGCCACAAGGCAGAGGGGGCCAGGTTGTTCACCAAAACACCAGAGGGAAGGACGAGAAACAATGGTTGGAAACTGATCAAAGAGAGAAGCAACCTGGAATTAAGGAGAAACTTCCTGACAGTGAGGACAATCAACCAGTGGAACAGCTTACCCCCAGAAATCGTGGGCACTCCATCACTGGAGATTTTCAAGAAGAGACTAGACATTCACCTGTCTGAGATGGCATAGGTTCTCCTGCTTGAGCAGAGGGCTGGACTAGAAGACCTCCAAGGTTCTGTTCTGTTCTATTCTATTCTATTCTATTCTATTCTATTCTATTCTATTCTATTCTATTCTATTCTATTCTATTCTATTCTATTCCTATTCTATTCTAATGTAACATATGCAGATTCCATTGGTTTCTCATAACTGAGAAGGCCATGCCCTTGGTTCATATCTTATCTGCGTCATACTTGGATTACTGCTGGCTGGATTACTCAAGAACTCACTCTGTCTTCCTATGTGAATCCAGAATTCTATACACACTATTCAAAACTTTGCAATTTTCCTTACCACTTTATCACCAGCTGTTCCACTACTTAGAAAAAGATACCATTATAAATTTATGGTGTTAACACAGCATGCTTTACCTATGGGCAAACTCTGTACAGGTAGTCCTTGACTTACGACAATTGAGCCCAAAATTTCTGTTGCTAAGTGAGACATTTGTTAAGTGAGTTTTGCCCCATTTTACAACCTTTCTTGCCACAGTTGTTAAGTGAGTCACTGAACTTGTTAAATTAGTAACACAGTTAATCTGGCTTCCCCATTGACTTTGCTTGTCAGAAGGTTGCAAAGGGTGATCACATGACCCCAGAACATCATAAATATGAGTCAGTTGCTGAGTGTCTGAATTTTGATCACATGACACAAGTACTACTACCACCACAGGCTGTTCACACTTCAGGTAGAGTTGTTCAATTACATGTGAGGTGGTTGATGTAGTAAGTGAATATACAAGAGTGTGCCACCAATGGTTTTTCATCAAAATAGAGTGGAAGATCCAGCAGGGCTTTCACAAACTCCATTAATGGGCCCTGTACATTTTTACATGTTATTAATGGCTAAGTCAAAGAAACACTTATCAAATGTGTTGGCAACATAAAATGGAGTGAAGTAGTAAGACTGAAATAATTGAGTACAGTAAGACAACAGAAATAAAATTGAAAACTATCACAATAGGTGTCAACGCTGCTAACATCGGATGTTCTTGCTTTGACAACATATGGAGATGCATCCATTTTCCTTTAACGTTTTACTTTTAGAGTTAGAATTAGATGATACTGGGGGGGGGGAGAAGGAATGTGCATGGGAGATTAGTTAGACAAAACAATACTGTATAATGGTGAGAAACAAGGCTGTTTGTAATAAGAGATGATAAGACACGGGGGATGAAGAACTGGGTGGAAAGCCAGCATTTCAAACTAATTGTGATTTTTGACTGTTAGTTAGAGGAGGGAATTGTGCTTTGATACTATGAGGGGAGGGGAAGCCAGAATTTGGCTTGGACTATGTACGTGCCGATGTGTTGCTACTCGCATAAAGATTCTTTAAGGTAAACCATGCCTTGAAGTTCTTTGAAGAGTTTCATATGTCGGAACCATAACAATAGGTTAGTGAAACAACACAATTATACCAAAACAATAGAATTAAAATTTAACAGAAATAAAGGAAATATGTGCTTATGAAACAGAAAACAAATGCACAGGTATAAAATGGGAGTTCTCTGGCTTGAGAATATTACTTCTGACAAGGATTTTAGAATATCTGATTACCAACTATGCGGCTCCTTAAACAGGAAATGCAATTTTAAGCTGCATCAACTGAAATATAGTTCATAAATCTCAGAAGCTAGTAATTATGGGGGCGTTGCATTGGTCAGAGCACCTTACGTCACTGCCCAGTCACCTTATAGGGGAGATGGCTGCCATAAAAATTAAATAAATAAAATTAAATTTAAATAAAATTACTACATCCAATCTTGAGCACACAACTATCCACCTGGTACTGGGCTTCAAAGAATAATAGTGATCAGTAAGTAGTTGACTGGTATACAACTTTAACTACAAAACTTTGATATTATAAAATTAATTACAGAAAAGCATAGACAAAAACCTGAGACATGAACAAACTTTGTCTCTCTGCATTTAGCCATGTGATTTCCACTACATGGGAGCCACTCATTTAGCAATGAAGGCTTCAGTTAACTAGTTTCCTGCTACAAAGAGAAAAGATCAATAACTTCTGAACAAGACAAGAAATGAAGCCAATCATTAACAATATTTTGATATATCCAAGAGCTACCAAAACTAAACTCCTTGTTCTCATCGTCTCTTTCCTGGAAAACAAGCTGCAGTTTACATAATAATATAAAAATATTATTAGAAATGGCTGAAAATTCAACACATTTACAAATATCAAAACATACAGCAACTTCCTTTTACTAGAAACATCTAATATATTTAAAAACAAGTTTTCAAAATAAAACAAATATAAGAACATTTCTCAATTATGAACATATAGGACATAAAGCAGAAGCAAAGTGTTTTGGCTTTGGAGATAGGAATCTACAAACTGTCTTCTACAAAGTCAGACTATTAAGTCTATTTAGCTCTGGACTGTCCTCCCCAACTTGCAGTATCATCCTAAGGTTTCAGTTATAGAACTAAAGATGGTAGGAAAAGAATCTGGAACTTACTGCATGCAAAGAATATACTCTATTACTGAGCTTATTGCACTTTTCCACAAGTTTATGGTACAAAACTGGAGATAGTTTCCAGAAATGTTGAAATCATAGAAAATGAAGACAATTTTAGGAACTGAAATATGTGTGCAATAGCAGCCTAAGCTTATTTCATTATTTTACTAAACACTAAAACTCTAATAACTTGGCCAGTAATTCAACGGAGAAAATAAAATTTATAATAGCAAACTCAAAATATCATTATCCAGGGACAGAAACTCACTCGTGTATTTTTTTAACCACCCTTGCACAAAGCTCCATATATTGTACTTAAAGATGTGTCTTGAAAATGAAGACATCCTTTGAAACATACCACATGATATGCATATCACATCATATGCACATTAACAGACTGAAGAAATGAGGAAAGCCAAAAAGTCTTTTGCTCCTACCAAATACCTCCATATTTAAATCTGTAGAAGTTAATGAATTTAGCAATATGGCATCTATACTTTGAACTAGCATGCACAGACAGAATCACAGAGTTTGTAGTTAACAGAAAAATTCAGGTTTCTCCACAGAGCAGACTATTGTTTTAAGGGTACATATTTCAGTCCCCATACTCAACACAAAATAAAAAGATTAATACACACCTGACAAATATTTTCTCTCTGTTTTTTGTGAAAGGATGGAAGAAGTGGGCACAGGCAGTTTTGATAAAGGTGCCCCATTTGCATCAAATGATTTCTTTGTCTGATGATCTGACTGTAGAGAAAATGGACTAGGAGGAACAGAACTTGGAGTAGTAGAAGGGTGAACCATTGTTTTGATGAGATGCTGTCCTGGGGTAGAACTAGTGTGAGCCTCTGTTCTTGGCAATCTGTAGTCTCTGTCATTGTGTCTGCTTGTCTGAGACAAAATATTCTGTGGGAGCATATTAGCAGCATCACTGGAATGCTTGTCTTCCACTTTGGTTTATTATTCACAATGTTGAAATGAGAGACAAAAAATACCAAGTTAGAGCTCTGTTAACATACTGCATTTACTGCATTTTTTCCTATTTCAGCATCAAGATATATTAGTATACACTGCTATTTTAAAACAATCCTTAAACATTGCTTAAATCAACATGAACTGTTGCATTATCTCCATTATAAAAAAAACTATAGAATTTTGAATGTTTCAGCAGAAGACGGCATATCTATGAATATTTCTGAGAACTTGAAATTTAGTATTTTGACTTAAAAATCTACAGGTAGTCCTCAACTTACAACCACAATTGGGACTGGAATTTCCACCATTAAGTCAGTGTGGTTGTAAAGCTAGTTGTCAGGTGACTGCACTGACTGATGGCAATCCTTACTTTCTGTTGTAGTCATTAATTGAGAATCATAGGTTGTTAAGTGAGTACCCACCCCAATCCAAGCCATTCTGGGTGTGGACCCTCCCAGCCTTGAGCTTTAGTAAGGTAAGGGACTGCCTCCAACTCAAAAGTTTGCAAAGACAGCACAGCTTTAGCCACTTTGGAAAACCGTGCTGTCTTTGCAAGCCTTCCCCACCCAATTTCCCAAGTGGCTAAAGCTGTGCTATCTTCACAAACCTTTCTGAAAACAGTGCAGCTTTAGCCATGTGTAAGAAACATTTACCAGAGAGGCTGGGTTCAAAAAGGAACAGCAAGGGCAGAGAGTCCCTGGGTGCAAAAGGCAAAAGGTTGGTGCAGGGAACTGGGAGAAAGCAGTTGCATCAATGAATGCTTGCTAGCACTTGCTGGGGAGCGAAGGAATGCTTGCTAGCTTGTTTGCTGAGGTGGGCCACGTGGAGCCAAGGAGAGAAGAAGTTGGGCAAATGTTTGCTGAGGCTTCCTGGGATAAAGGAAGCAGCGGAGAGCAACACAGTTCTGGGGCTGCTTGCTGCCTTGCAATGCAGGGTGCAGGGCAACCAAAAGGACAGAGATGAGGGGGAGAAAATAGGTGGGTGGGGGAAGTTGAAGTACCCTTACGATTGTAAGTGCAGGTGGGCTGCAAAGCACCTGAATTTTGATAATGTGACTAAAGGGGCACTACAACTGTAACTTCAGGCATGGGTCGTAGCTCCATTTTTTCAGCACTGCTGTGATTTCAAACAGTTGCTAAATGAATGGTCATAAGTCGAGGACTACTTGTACAGTGAGGGAAAAATGATTTGACCCCCTGCTGATTTTGTACGTTTGCCCACTGACAAAGAAATGATCAGTCTATAATTTTAATGGTAGGTGTATTTTAACAGTGACAGAATAACAAAAAAAAATCCAGAAAAACGCATTTCAAAAAAGTTATCAATTGAATTGCATTTTAATGAGTGAAATAAGTATTTGACCCCTTCGCAAAACATGACTTAGTACTTGGTGGCAAAACTCTTGTTGGCAATCACAGAGGTCAGACGTTTCTTGTAGTTGGCCACCAGGTTTGCACACATCTCAGGAGCGATTTTGTCCCATTCCTCTTTGAAGATCTTCTCCAAGTCATTAAGGTTTCAAGGCTGACGTTTGGCAGCTCGAACCTTCAGCTCCCTCCACAGATTTTCTATAGAATTATGGCAGGCATGTCAAACTGCTGGCCCACGGGCTGGATGCGTCACACCAAAACCGTGTCATGTGATGTGACGTGACATGACATCACAAGTTTGATATGCCTGTATTAAGGTCTGGAGACTGGCTAGGCCACTCCAGGACCTTAATGTGCTTCTTCTTGACCACTCCTTTGTTGCCTTGGCCGTGTGTTTTGGGACATTGTCGCGCTGGAATACCCATCCATGACCCATTTCCAATGCCCTGGCTGAGGGAAGAAGGTTCTCACCCAAGATTTGACGGTACATGGCCCCGTCCATCGTCCCTTTGATGCGGTGAAGTTGTCCTGTCCCCTTAGCAGAAAAACATCCCCAAAGCATAATATTTCCACCTCCATGTTTGACGGTGGGGATGGTGTTCTTGGGGTCATAGGCAGCATTCCTCCTCCAAACACGGTGAGTTGAGTTGATGCCAAAGAGCTCAATTTTGGTCTCATCTGACCACAACACTTTCACCCAGTTCTCCTCTGAATTATTCAGATGTTCATTGGCAAACTTCAGATAGGCCTGTACATGTGCTTTCTTGAGCAGGGGGACCTTGCGGGCGCTGCAGGGTTTCAGTCCTTCACGGCGTAGTGTGTTACCAATTGTTTTCTTAGTGACTATGGTCCCAACTGCCATGAGATCATTGACAAGATCCTCCCGTGTAGTTCTGGGCTGATTCCTCACCGTTCTCATGATCACTGAAACTCCACAAGGTGAGATCTTGCATGGAGCCCCAGACCGAGGGAGATTGAGTTATTTTGTGTTTCTTCCATTTGCCAATAATCGCACCAACTGTTGTCACCTTCTCACCAAGCTGCTTGGAGATAGTCTTGTAGCCCATTCCAGCCTTCTGTAGGTCTACAATCTTGTCCATGACACCCTTGGACAGCCCTTTGGTCTTGGCCATGGTAGAGTTTGGAATCTGATTGATTGCTTCCGTGGACAGGTGTTTTTTATACAGGTAACAAGCTGAGTTAGGAGCACTCCCTTTAAGACAGTGCTCCTAATCTCAGCTCCTTACCTGTATAAAAGACACCTGGGAGCCAGAAATCTTGCTGATTGATAGGGGATCAAATACTTCTTTCACTCATTAAAATGCAAATCAATTTATAACTTTTTTGAAATGTGTTTTTCTGGATTTTTTGTTGTTATGTCTCTCACTGTTAAAATAAACCTACCATTAAAATGATAGACTGACCATTTCTTTGTCAGTGGGCAAACGTACAAAATCAGCAGGGGATCAAATATTTTTTCCCTCACTGTATATAATTTGTATTGTCATTATTATCATAGCACAGTAATACAAATACAAGAAAAAAGCTTTATTTTCTTTTGTTGATATGTAATGTATAGTTATCAAATTAATCACCAAAACTATTTCAGTGCCCGTATTAGATAACACAATGTTAAGGGGGGGATGACAAATTAAAGTTTAACCTTTTTGTAAAATGTGGTCAACTGAAGAAAATAACATGCACAGGAATATTATTGCATTAAAATAGACATACTTCCACTAGCAAACCCACTAGCAGCAGTCGTTTGCATCACCTCTCTTCTGTAATCTCTATCTTTTGGAAAACTGTTGACAGACATTTTGCTTGCTTCTTTTTGTCTCTGCTCTCTGGTGAAAAAATAAATAAATTATAAAATGAAACAATTTGGTAAGTTTACTATTCTACAATTTATGTCTATATTAATTATTTACCTTTCAAGCCATTCTTTTGGTTTTTCCCACTGTGAAACTTCTGTTCGGCAGTTATAGTAATATTTTTTGCCAGAAGAACTAATGTGCTCAGACCAGTCATCTGCAGAATCATAAGACTTAAAAAAAAATTGCAATCAACCTGATGGACTTCAGAAATATCATCTCAGTTTTGAACATTAGCACACATTTCATTAAAAATATTCTTTTCAGGAAAAATCAATAAAGCACAAAGCATTTTATCCTATAATTTTTAATAGGCTTCAGCTCAACCCAAGGAAGGCTGAGTGGCTTTGGATGTTTGGGCCTTCTGGTGTGAGTAACCTTACACTGTTGGTCGTGGATGAAGTGGCACTGCCTCAGGCAGACCCGGTGTGTGATCTGAGGGTCCTCCTGAACTCACAACTCCTGCTCAAAGAACCAGTAAAAGCTGTGGCTAGGAGGGCCTTTGCACACCGGCAGGTTGTATGCCAACTGCGCTCATTCCTAGACTGGGGGGCCCTACTCACTGTCACTCATGCCCTTGTGACCTTTCGTGTAGACCAGCGGCCCTCAACCTTTGGGGCATCAGGGACCGATTCCGTGGAGAGAGGTTGTTTCACAGACTGGAGGGGGCGTGGTTTCACATGCTGCCTGCATCCCATGGATGGGGCTTTGCTTGTTTGTATGGCCTGGTTTCTGGCATGCCACAGCCTGGTGCCAGTCCATGGACCGGGGGTTGGGGACCCCTGGTGTAGACTGTTGCAATGCACTTTACATGGGGCTGCCTCTAAAAAGTATTTGGAAACTTCAGGTGCAGAATGTGGCAGCATGGGTAGTAAATGGTGCTAGTTATTTGGCACATGTAACGCCACTACTCTGTCAGCTGCATTGGTTGCCAGTGTGCTTCTAGGTGCAATTCAATGTGCTGGTCATCACCTTTAAAGACCTGCATGGCGTAGGACTGGGATACTTGAGGGACTGACTCTCCCTAGTTATTTCTACCCGTCCGATCCAATCAGACAAGATTGGAGATATGTCAGGTCCCATCAGCCAAAGAATCTTGGTGGGCAGGGCCTAAAAGAAGTGCCTTTTCTGCCACAGTGGCCAGCTTGTGGAACATCCTACCTCTGAAGATCAGGATGGGTCCAACACTGCTGACGTTTAGTAAGACCCTGAAGACCTGGTTCTGTGCCCAGGCCTGGGGTCCTGAGGGTGTGCAGAGACTAGCTTCTTGGTTATATTAGTGATTTCAGCTGGTGTTACTTGGCTGATGTGCATTTTTTGTAATGTTTATCATTGTTTTACAGGTAGTCCTCGACTTAGGACCAGAAGTGAGACCAAATTTCTGTTGCTAAGCAAAACAACTGTTAAGCAAGTTTTGCCCATTTTACAACCTTTCTTGCCACGATTGTTAAGTGAATCACTGCAGTTGTTAAGTTAGTAACACCAATGTTAAGTGAATCTAGCTTCCCCATTGACTTTTCTTGTCAGAAGGTCGCAAAAGGTGATAACATGACCCCAGGACACTGCAACCATCATAAATACATGCCACTTGCCAAGTGTCCAAATTTTGATCATTTGACCATGGGGATGCTGCAATGGTCATAAGTGTGAAAAATGGCCATAAGTCACTTTTTTCAGAGCCATTGTAACTTTGATTGCTCACTGAACGAATAGTTGTAAGTCAAGAACTACCTGTAAGTACTTTATGAGTAAGATTACCTTATTAATACCTGGAAAACCCCCACACCAGAGTCATGAGATTTCAATTCAAGGTCTTAATTACTTATTTCAGTGCCGTTGTAACTTTGAACGGTCACTAAATGAATGGCTGTAAGTCAAGGACTACTAGTATTTGATTTTAACTTGTTGAGACGGGCAGCTATATAAAGCGGATAGATAAACAATGAGATAACTAAACTAACTTAGAAACTGAATAACAACAAAATTTAACAGCTTTCAAATAGTAAATGGAGAATTTAGTTTCACTTGATAGAATTAAACTAGTGGAGATACGCTATCCAATCTGCTATTGTAACAATTTATATAATATGCTTTGGACTCAACTTATCCAGAACAGAAATTGCCTAGAACATAGTATGTACAGTTTTGTTTGCTTGATTTCTATTAACCGTAATTAGCTAAAATTTCTTGAAAAGGGAAGCAAAGTATATGCAAAATTTAATAAAATAAACTTGATTGGCCAATTCAGTATTAGTACTTACTGCATCAGATGTTTTGCTTGGATTATTGCTAGGGTTAGAAGAATGTGAATTTGAGCTATGAAGAGCACTGTGGTTATGAGAGTTTTCTTGTGGAGAATAACTGGTCCCTAGAAAACAATGGTTTATATTATTTCTCAATTACTTAAGTCCAACATACTTTATCTTGGTGCATATAGGCCAGTGGTGGTGAACCTATGGCACGGGTGCCAGAGGTGTCACTCGGAGCCCTCTCTGTGGGCACACGTGCCGTTGCCTCACCCCACGACCCCCTCACCAGCAGCCCCCCTGGAGGAGAGTTGCCCCCGAGCGTGGCCCATGTGGAGCAGCACAGCCAAGGACATGGCAGCCAGGCAGCGTAGACAAGACTCTGCCCTCACGCCCCATCGGGCACAGTTGATGCGGCGGGGCACAGGCAGAGGGCGTGGCCGCCATGGCGCTGCTGGGCTGCCTGGGCGATCTACAGCGGGCCCTGGAGGCGATGAGTGGCCCTGCGGGCAGGCTGGGTGGGGGCGGGGCAGGGGTGGAACAGGGCCGGGCCCAGTTTTTGGGCACTCGGTCTCTAAAAGGTTCGCCACCACTGATATCGGCTAAGCACCATGTGTCTCACATATACACTGTACAGCACCGATTTTCCACTGAACAAATAAAGCTATATTTTCTAAAGAAAAATGTTTCTGAACTGAAAAATGATAAATTTAATAAATTTTGAAATTAAAAATGTTCAGCACAACTGTCCCAGTAAAGTTAAATCAGAATAAAATTTACAACTTCCACAACGAAAACTAAACAACATTCTAAAAGATTACTTCAGAAATATGCCAAAGTATAACAGAGCCATGAAGTTCACATTGAAAGTTTTTATCATCTATCCATCCATCTTCAAAATGCCTCAAACTCCCAGCCCCCAAGAGGCAGTCAAGTAAAGTACCATGTTCAATGGTATTGATAAATGTGGAGAGGTCCAATTACAATTAGGAGACGACTACTCCCATGCAGATCCTGAGGAAAATAATCCACCAGTGACCAGAATAACAGAGTTGGAAGGGACCTTGGAGGTCTTCTAATCCAACCCCCTCAAGCAGGAAACCCTATACCATTTCAGACAAGTGGTTGTTCATTCTCTTCTTAAAAACCCACTACTTTTGAAGGCAAGCTGTTCCACTGATTAACTGTTCTCACTGTCAGGAAATTTCTCCTTATTTCTAGGTTGGTCCTCTCCTTCATTAGGCTGATTGATCTGTAGTTTTCTGGACCCATTTCCCTCCCTTTTTGAAAATTGGAACCATATCATCTCTTTTCCCATCCTCTGGTAGTTCCCCAGTGCTCCAGGAGCTTTGAAAGATTTGGTTCAGTGGTTCCGACAACATGTATGCCGGCTCCTTCAGAACCCTGGGATGTAATCCATCTGGTCCTGGTGATTTGAACTTGTCTAGAGTGGATAGGCATTCTCTTACCTTTTTGTTGCCTATTTTGACTTGCAATTCTATTCCGTCTTTTATGGTACTGCTTTTGATAGGTTGGACTACTTTTTTCCTTGATCTTTTTCTTGTTTTTTACATGTTGAAACTTCATTACTGTTAACTTTTTTTTGCAAGTCTTAGTTCATTCTAACCCTTAGCTTTCCTGACTTTGTCTTTGCAGATTTGGGCTATTTGCTGGTATTCTGTTTTAGATATGTGACCCTCTTTTCATTTTTTATACTTGTCATTTTTATCTCTCAGTTTATCAAAGAGTTCTTCATGCAACTATCTTGGTTTCATCTGGGGACTCTTATTTTTCTTTCTGAGTGGTATTATGCTAGGCTGGGCTTTTATAATCTCATTTTTTATAATCTCATCTCATAATCCCAAGCTTGAGTTGTTTTCCCCTTGACTTTATTCTATTACTTGTGCCTGCATTATGTTGAATTCCAATATGACATGGCCACTCTCCCCTAAATTCCCCTCAATGTCAACCCCCCCCCATTGTTTCATCTCTATTAGTAAAAATTAAGTCCAATATAGCTGACCCTCTGGTTCCCTCCTCTACCTTTTGGATGACAAAGTTGCCTGCTAGGTGTGTCAGGAACCTGATCGATCTCCCACTTGATGCAGAATTTGTCCCCCAGTTGATGTCAGGGAAGTTAAAATTCCTCATTACTACTGTGATGTGTTTTCTGCACACCTTAGCTAAATGATTAGCAAAAAGTTCATCTATAAGAGCCGTGGTGGTGCAGCAGTTAGAATGCAGTATTGCAGGCTAACTCTGCGCACAGCCAGGAGTTCAATCCTGACTGTCTCAAGGTTGACTGTCTTCCATCCTTCCAAGGTCGGTAAAATGAGGACCCAGATTGTTGGGGGCAATATGCTGACATTGTAAAACACTCAGAGAGTGCTATAAAGCACTATGGAGTGGTATACAAGTCTAAGTGCTATTGCTATTTCCTGTTTGGTTGGGTGCCCTGTAGTATACACCTGTGTCAATGTCATTCTTTTTTCCTTTTATATTAACCCATATGCATTCAAGAAGGCTTTCATCCTTGGGTATTATGCATTTTGTAGAGGTGTAGTGATTTCTTACATATGATGCAATGCCATCTCCTGTTAGGTCTGTTTCCTTTGAACAGTTTAAATCCTTCTAGTTGTACGTTCCAGTCACGGCTTTCATCCCACAAAGTTTCATTAGTGTATAGGCATCTGAGTCCTTTTTGACTGACCCCGTGTTTGCTTTCTTTATCTCCTGTTTTGTATCTGAGTTCCCCTTCTTTCTTGCTATTTGGTTGATTGCCTTGAGGTTTATGCTTGGGATTATGTCCTAAAAATTGGTCTCCCTCCCCCTCCACTTTTAGTTTAAAGCCCTTCAGATAAGGTGAGGCAGTTGGTTTCCAAAAACATTGTTCCCAGTTCTTGTGAGGTGTAGCCCATCCCCTGCCAGAAGATCTTCATGTAGGTATTGTAGACCATGGTCTAGGAATCCAAAGTTCTCTCAACAGCACCAGCCTTTAAGCCATTGGTTTACTTCAAAAATTCTGTTCCCTCATTTGATGTTTACCTTTTGTTGGGAGTATACATGAAAATACCACCAGTCCTCCTATCTCTTTGGCTTTCATGCCTATCTGCTCATAGTATCTCGATATTATTTTCAGGCTCTTTGCTGTATCATTCCTCCCCATGAAAAAAATATCTCAACCAGTATAATTAATTTATACAAGTCAACATTTTGTTTGAGTTTCCCCTCTATCTGTTACTATTTACTTTTCATGAGAAGAAAGTGGATCAAATGGATTGGCCTTCTTCTTTTATACATGTACTGAAAGTAGCGAGCGGCAACACATTTTTCTGAATCTGTGCAATATGCAATAATTGTCATAATTATATGGCATATATAAGAATTTCAAATTACTAAGTATAGTTTCAAGTATAGTTTTAATACTTATTTCTTATAGTATACAAGGCAGGCCAGAAAAATACCATGGTTAATGTTTTCAAAAGCAGTCAAGTGATCTAAACATCTTAAAATGTCACCATCCAATTTTGAGTTATGACTATTTGCATTTACAGGCATACAGTACCTATTTTATTGTGCTTTGCCTTATTGCACGAAGGTCTTTAACAAGACCTTCCACCAGCAAAAAGATTAAAACTCAGTGAAGGCTCAGATGATGACTAGAATATTTTAGCAATAAAATATTTTTAATTAAGGAATATATGTTGGTTTTCTTAGGCATAATAAACATAATACACATGTAATAGACCACAATATAAACATAACTTCTATATGCACTGGAAAAACAAAATATTCATGTGACTTACTTTATTGCAATATTTGCTTTACTGCTGTGGTCTGGAACTGAAACTGCAATATTTATTTACCTATCAAATTTATTTATCAAATTTCTATAGCGCCCATCACACTTGTGTGACTCTGGGTGGTTTAGAAATAAAATCAGATATCTTGAAGGTAAGCCTGTATTTACACTGTCTATATTTGTTGCTTCTATTCAACTCCCATCTCATATCCAGATTGAAATTAAAAATATTTTGTGGATCTGTTTATTTATAAAATTTATTGGCCGCCCACCTTACCACAGGATAACTCTGGGTGGCCATTACATACGTTGATTTTTAAAAATGTAAAATGACCAAAGTAGGAGTAAAACTATCAGTCCTATCTCATAAATTATCTTGAGTTATTCATATTTTAATTGCATTTCTATCTCATAATTTAAACTGCAGAAGTTGGGACATTCAAGAAGTGATAGTATAAGACAGCACAAGCACATCCTAAAATATTTTAAAATAGCTGAAAATCTGTGAGACTGACAAATCTCACAAAATTTCAGAATTCTCTTCCACATCTCATGAGATATTGACAACAATATAAGATTTGAAATAAGGGTTTAACATTAAAAAATAATTTTGGGTTCAGACATAAAACATCTGGAGAGGGGCTGTATTGCTGACCATTTTGCTGTGTTTTTGGACTAAGAAGCATCTGTGCACTCTAATAAAAGAAGCACCCCAATAAAAGAAATGAGAGCTGTCCAAGTGATTCAATTCAAGAAAGAATGCTAAAGTTAACGAATAAAGAATTCTCTTTAAAATATTCTGATACAAGCCTTTTTTTTAAAAAAAAATTATCCCACCTTCATTTATATACATAACTCAAGGCAGCAAACATGCCTAATGGTCCTTCCTCCTATTTTCCCCACAACCACCATCCTATGAGGTGAGATGAGTTGAGATAGAGTGATTGGCCCAAAGCCACCCAGCTGGCTTTCATTCCTAAAGTGGGACTTGAACTCAGTCTCCTGATTTCTAGCCTGCTGCCTTAACCACTAGACTAAAGTAGCCCTAAACCTGCTTTAAAATTAAAAAAAAAAAAATAAAGATGGAAATCTAAAGGACTGCATTTCCTTTTTGCTTAGGGGAACAAGGACGAAAGAACCATAAGATTTACATACAAGTACTTTCTCTTGGGAAAATGTACAAGCTCAACATTGGTGTGTTTCATTTAATTCTATAGCTGCCATCTCTCTCAGAAATATATAGTCCGTGACAGAGAATGAGTGTACAGCTAAATCCAGGCTTATACTGTCCGCACAGAATGCCACTGTTTTCTATAGCCAAGAATACAAACAAATGGATCATCATACAAATTAACCCAGAGTTCTCACTCAAGTCACAAATGACCAAGCTCAAATTATCCTACTTCAAACACATTATGCAAAGACCTGGCTCTCTAGAGAAGGCTCTAATGGTGAGAAAGATGAAGGAAAGAGGACAACCAGCAACCACATGGATAGACTCAGTTACAGTGGTGATAAGTGCACCATTGGGAGATCTAAAGCAGGGCTTTTCAACCTTTCCACCGATTGTACCACTTTTAGGATATGGCAATATTCGAGTACCACCACGGTGTCAAAAACGTGATGACCTCCATCCACAAAAAGTGATAAAGTACAGGTAGCACACAGGGTCGGCCTCCTCCGGGTCCCGTCAGCGAAACAATGTCGTCTGGCGGGCCCTAGGGGGAGGGCTTTCTCTGTTGTGGCGCCCACCCTCTGGAACCAACTGCCTCCTGAAGTCCGCGTTTCCCCGACTCTCCTGGCCTTCCGAAAGAATTTAAAAACCTACCTCTGCCGGCAGGCCTGGGGATGATTGTTGATTGTGGTGTGACTGATGAGTATGTATGGGGTTTTATTTTTAATGTTTTTTTTTTGTTCGGATTTAGTCAAAATTGTTTTATATATATGTTGTGAGCCGCTCCGAGTCCTCGGAGAGGAGCGGCATACAAATCCGAATAAAATAAATAAATAAAAATAAAATAGTCCTCGACTTACAACAGTTCGCTTAGTGACTGTTCGAAAAATGTGACTTTATGACCATTTTTCACACTTATGACCGTTGCAGCATCCGCAGGATCACGTGATTTACATTTGGATGCTTGGCAACTGATTTTTATTTCTGATGGTCACAGTGTCCCAGGGCCATGTGATCCCCTTTTGCAACCTTTTGACAAGCAAAGTCAATGGCCAGGGGGCATGGCCAGCTCAACGTTGCTCAGGTCGGGGAGGGCTGTGGGGGGGCAAGGGGGCTGGGGAGGATCTGGGGGTCTCTGATGGAGGGCGGTGGGACTGGGGTGGGCACCGGGGCATGGTCCACTGGAGGAGCCTTGCCATCCCTCTTGGGCCGTGCGGGGGACTCCCAGATGGTGGCGCGGGCTACCTGGAGCCCTGGGCAGCGGAAGGCAAGCGCCCAGCCTGGCCCTCGAGCTCCTGGGGCACTAGGACCCTGCAGCTCAACCCAGTCCAGCCCCACTTCCCTGAGGGGGCGTCCGGCTGCACTTACCTCCTCCTCGAGGCTGCTGCTGTGCTCACTCTCCTTGGCCAGGTTGCTCATGGTGGGTGCAGGAGGGCAAAGTGCTTGGGTCAGAGGGAGGCCCACTCCCTCTCCATGCGAGGAGACCCAGCTTTGTAACCAAAGCATCCTTCGCAATAGGATGGGAGTCCACCAGGATAGGCCAGGAGGAGGGGGCAAGGGCATAGCGAAAGGGCAGCTGGGCTGCTGGTGGCCAAGTGCTAAGGCAGGACTTCCCTCAGAGCCTGCCTCCCTCCCTCTCATTATAATCTTCCTTCCTTTTTCTTTTTTTCCTTTCCTCTTCATTTTTCTTTCTTTATTCTTCCTTCCCCTCTTTCCTTCCTTGGTCTCCTCCTCTCTTTCCTTCTTTTTCTTTGTCTTTCCTCTTTCCCTTCCTCCTTTCCTGTCCCTTCTTGGATGCTCAAATGCAAAAGGGGAAACATTTCTCAATGCCTCCTTGCCTTGTGATCAAATGCCACTTTTGCCAGTAGTTTGTAATCACTTAAAAGTCTGAGAAAAAACCAGGCTCAGTTTATCCCGTGCTTGCATTTACTGGGGGTGTCCACAGACAACAGTACAGCAAAACTGTCAAAATGGTGGCTGTGATAGTTGATCAGAGCTCATCCGTTTTTTATGTGCAACAGTTTTAGCATTTAGGAACAGAGGTAAATTAGTTGCTTTTCTATTAATACATAATCCTTAAAAGGGCTCTTCTGTACTGACTCTGCCCTGGTCTAATTCAGACTGGAAATATAGCAAAGGAAAATATTTTTCCCGTTCTGCTTTGTGTTCTTTGCAACACACAAGGAGGGGATACTTTCCTAAGAGCTCATAATTCAAGAATACCAATGTTAACTTGGATTGCCAACAAAGTCCTGTCTGTGACAAAACAGAACACAAAATTGCTTTCTCCTTTGAGCCCAAGTCTTAATGGATCCAGGATTGAACCAGAACTGTGTGAACTGGGGTATCTCCAACAAAGTTGCCTCTCCTTCCTTCCTTCCTTCCTCTTTCCTTCCCTCCCTCCCTCTCATTTCCATCCCTTCCTTCTTTCTTCCCTTTTTCCCTCCCTCCCATTCTCTCCTTCCTCCCTCCCTCCCATTCTTTCCTCCCTACTTCTCTTCCTTCCTTCCTTCCTTCCTTCCTTCCTTCCTTCCTTCTCATTCCCATCTCCTTCCTTCCTTTTTCCCTCCCTGCCTGTATTTTCTTTGTTATTTCTTTATCTACTGTATACCTGCCATGAACAAAAATTAACATGGTCAGAGATCAAAGATAATGGATTTGCAGTCCAAAACTAGTGAGAAAGATTTATTTACTGCTACATTTAAAACTGAAGTTCTGTCTCCTGATACTCACATAACGGCCACATTCCACAAGCACTAAATCTAATGCAATCAAGTTCAAATTCAACAAGTACATGAGAAACAAGTTCTATGTAGGAGCAGAGCTAAAAAATCTAAACTAATTGTCAACGCCGCTAACATCGGATGTTCTTGCTTTGACAATATACGAAGATGCAGACATTTTCTATTTAACCTGTGTATTACTTTTAGAGTTAGAATTAGATGGTGCTGGAGGGGAGGGGGAAGAATGTGCATGGGAATTAGTTAGCCATAACAATATCTCAGTAGAGTATTCTTCAAGGTTGTTTGTAATAAGAGGAGATAAGAAATGGCGGGTTATGCAACTGGAGGGAAAGTTCGCACTTCAAACTAATTGGAGAATGTGATTAATGACTGTTAAATGAAGGAGTGAATTATGATTAGATACTATGTGTTTAGGGGAGGAGAATTCAGATTGTGGCTTCGCCTATGTACGTGCCGAAGTTATGTTTTCTCATTAAAGATTCTTTAAGGTAAACAATGCCTCAAAGTTCTTTGAAGAGTTTCTTCCTTCGGAACCATGACATCAAGCCAAAATCTACAAACTTTTCAAACCATCTAGGGGTCCCGAACCCCAGTCGCTATTCCTAAACTAAAGGAATAGGCTGACGAAGATTCGGGGAAGATATCATCATGGAAGAAGAAAAACTGCCTGAGGCCAGCACCCCAGCAGCAGCAGCTTCCGGGGGGGGGGGGCACAGCCAGCAAGCCGGTGGAGAAAGAACTCTTGCAGATCAGCAAGACCAAAGCAGCAAGGAAAGCTGATTTGGTCGTCAGACTGGGGTAAGCCCAGCGGAGACTCCAGACACTTCGAAACAGCCTTGCCACCCTCAAGGGCTTCAAAAGCAGATGAGGTGGAGCTACAACAAAGGGATTCTTGCATATTGCATTCCCCAGACCGGTGGAGAGCTGCCAGGCTGTCTGACACCGAAGACTCGGGTGAGTGGAAATATCTGTCTGCAGCTTGTAGTCAGGTCAGTAGAATATTTAGCAGAAAGATTTGAAGAGTTAGAAGTGAGAAGTGGACAGCAACTCCTGCTGAGAGCGGCCTCCAGCCCCTCCCTCACAGATCAAACAGCCTTCCAGACCCTGGAGTCCCCTGCCAGAGCGTCCAGCCCCACAGAGAGAGGGAACCCCAGCCTGGCCCCCCTGCAGCAATGGGGAATTTGGCAGCCCCCGCAGGTGGAAGGTCAGCAACCTCTGAGCTTGCATCAGCTAATAGAGGCCTTGCAACAGCTTGGGGTGGTGCAGAAGCCAGGACAGCAACAGCTGGTGGGCCCGCAAATGCGGGAGGTCCAGCAACAACCCCCACTCATCCAGCAACCATAGAGGGGCCTGCAGCAACAGAGGGCACCACCAGCCCCTGCAGTCTAACAGCAGGGAAGACCACCGCAACCCCCACTCACACACCAACCATTGAAGGGCCTGCAGCAGCAGAGGGCACCACCAGCCCCCGCAGGCCAAAACCAGAGAAGACAGCAGCAGCCCCCACCCAGGCAGCAACCTTTGGAAGACCTCCAACAACTCGAGAGGCCAGTACTACCGGTATTTTATTTATTTTTATAAAGATTTTATTGGGGTTTTTTTTCATCAACATATGTTAATTTTTCCAATCAAGTTGTCTGGAGTTTGCTATGCTAATACATGTTCATTTCCTAATCCTTCATTCTTTCCTCTAGCCAAGAATAAAATAGGTCCCAAATTTGATAGTAGTCTGTATCTTCTTTATCTTTCAACCTCATAGTTAATCTGTCCATCTCTGCACATTCCAATATTTTCCTGATTATTTCTTCTTCTGATGGCAGTCCTTCATTCTTCCAGTATTGTGCAAAAATTATTCTCGGTGCTGTAGTGATGTGTAAGATTAAATATAATTTCTGCTTATTAGTCTTTTCAGGTATAATACCTAGCAAAAAAAGTCCAGGTTTAAAATCCACTTGTTCACCCAATATTTTTTCTAACCACATATGTATCTTTCTCCAATAGGCCTTTCCCTTACCACATGTCCACCAAATGTGATAGTATGTGCCTATGTTATGTTTACATTTCCAACATCTATCTGACATATTTTTAAACATTTTTGCTAATCTTGCTGGAAGCAGGTGCCATCTATAAAACATTTTATACAGATTTTCTTTGTATGAAGTTGACATTGTTAATTTGTAGTTTCTCTCCCATAACATTTGCCATTTTTCTAATTCTATATTATAGCCAAAAAAAATTGCCCATCTTGTCATTGTTTCTTTCACTTGTTCACTTTCCATATCCAAAATTAAACAAAAGTTATATATTTTCTTAATTAATTTCTCATCTGAGGTTAACAAAATCTTACCAAACATAGTTTGATTCTTATAAAATCCATACATTTTTACATCTTTTTCATATCTACTTTGTATCTGTAAATGTGCCCACCAGGACAAGTTAATTCCCTGATTTTCCAGTTCTTGTTTAGATTTTAATTTCCCATCAATATTTAGAATATCTTTATATGTCCATATTTTTTCAAAGTCTACCAAGTTCGGATGTATAAATGCCTCCATCGTTGATAACCACCCTGGAATTTTTAAATATATTTTAGCTTTAATTTTTTCCCATACTGTTGACAAGGCATTTCTTATAAAATGATTTTGAAAGTACTTATGGACTCTGTTTTTCCCGTACCATAAGAAAGCGTGCCACCCCAATTATAAATCATGTCCCTCTAGATACCACCTTTTATTTCTAAGTGTTATCCACTCTTTCACCCATGTTAACACAGATTCTTGGTAATACAACGTCCATTCCGTCAACCCAAAACCTCCATTTTCCTTAGTATCTTGTAATGTTTTCATCTTAATTCTAGCTTTTTTCCTCTGCCAAATAAAGTTCAAAATTAATGAATTTAAATCTTGAAAGAATTTTCTCTCAAGTTTTATCAGAATCGTTTGAAATAGAAATAAAATCTTCGGCAGCACATTCATTTTTACTGTAGCAATTCTTCCTAATATTGACAGCTGCAGATTTTTCCATCTTTCCAAGTCTAGCTTTATTTGCTTCAATAATTTTGTATAATTGTCTTCTTTTATTGACGAACACTTAGCCGAAAGATGCACTATTTGTACCTGTTTTCTCTAGTATTTGCCTTTTTTGTTTATCTGTGAGGTTCTTTACTATTACTTTGGTTTTTCTTTATTTATTTTTAGTCCTGCCATTTCTCCATACTCTTCTATCTTTCCCCATAGTTTAGGAATCATCTCTAAAGGTTCTTCCAAGATAAACACTAAATCATCAGCAAATGCTTGTAACTTATATGTTTCATCTTTTATTTCCAATCCTTTAATTTCTGTGTCCTGTCTTATCCTTCTATTTAGTACTTCCAACGTAAAGATAAATAATAATGGAGATAGTGGACACCCTTGTCTCGTACCTTTTCTTATCTCAAAGCTCTCCGTATAATCTCCATTCACTATCACTTTTGCTGTCTGGTTGCTATATATTGTTTTTATCATATTTATAAAATTCTTTCCAAAATCCATTGTTTGTAATTGCTGAACCATAAATTGCCAGAAAACATTATCAAATGCCTTTTGGGCATCTAAAAACACTAATGCTAATTGTTTCCCTGGATGTAATTCATAGTATTCTAATATGTCCATTATCACCCTTACATTGTTTTTTATTTGTCTCTTCGGTAAAAAGCCGTTTTGATCTGGATGTATAAATTCAACTAAGTATTTTTTCAATCTCTCTGCCATTATTGAAATAAAAATTTTGTAATCCACACTGAGTAATGAAATCGGTCTATAGTTCTTAATATACGTCAAGTCTGAATCTTCTTTTGGTATCAAAGTAATATTTGCTTCTATCCATGTATTTGGAAGTTTGGCCTCTAACAATAGTCCATTACAAACATCTTTCAGTGGTTTGCTTAATGTATCATGTAGATTTTTATAAAGTTCCGCCGGTAGCCCATCTGAGCCTGGTGTTTTCCCATTTTTTTGTCGTTTTATAGCCTCTAATATCTCCATCATTGTTATTCTTTCTTCTAACATAGTTTTAAATGTCTCTGGAATTTTTGGCAATTTACTTTCTTCTAGATATTGAGCAATTCTCTCTTTTTCAGCCTCCTCTTTGCCATACAATTCCTTATAATATTTCTCAATTATCTTTTTTATTTCTTCCTTTTTAAATTGTAAACAACCTTTCCCATCTGCTAAATTATGTATTATTTTCTTCTCTTTCTGTTTTTTGAGCTTATAAGCTAGCCATCTTCCTGGCTTATTGGCATTTTCGAAGAAATTTTGTTTTGCTCTCTTTATTTGTTCCACCAATTTTTCTCAGTCCAGAAAATTCAGCTTATGTTTTATTATTTCCATTTCTCTTTTCAAAGTATTTTTCTGTGGATTTTGTTGTAATTCTGTCTCTAACTTTCTAAATTTTTCTTTTAATAATAAATATTGCTGTCTTCTCTATTTATTTTTCTTTGCCATGTACGTTATAGCTATACCTCTAAAATACGCTTTAGCTGTGTCCCATAAGTTTTGTAGTGATGTATCTTCTTCTTTATTTTCTTTAAAGAAGAATTCCATTTCTCTTTTCGCCAAGTCTATGAATTCTTTATCTTTTAGTTGTTGTGATAAATGTCCATTTCTCCTTTAAGAAATCCTTCTCTGCCTGGATGGGCTTCTCTCTCCCTCCCTTACAGGCTGTCAGCTGATAGCTGTACTAAGGGGGTGGAGGAGAAAGCAGGGAAAAGTTTCGTTTCTTGAAAAATACGTCATGCTTTCAAAGTGTATGTTTTCACTATCTGTGTAATGTAATTGGCTGTAAATCAGTAGGGTGACAATTTGTGGGTAGAGACCTTTGATGTGCAATAAAAGCAGATGCCGGGCTTCGGCCGAGGCTTCCAGCCCAACAGAAACTCAGGTCTCTGTCATTAATCATGGTTGCCGGGACTCCACGAACACACTTTCTTGACAAGTGGTGACCCTCGACGTGATAACCCTGAGAGGTTATACGTCCCTGGACCCTCATACTTACCGCCCGGACGTGGCCAAGCGCGCTTCATCAGTTCATCGCTGGACGAGGACTGATCCCTCGTAAGTATGGGTGGGGATCTCTCAAAAAGGCAAGAAACACATTTGACTAAGCTCACAGAGATAACCAGGAAGAATTATGTTCATTTTACAGCTCAGAAGCTGACAGAAGGAGATTTAAGATCTCTCCTTGAATTTATTTGGAAACACATTCCTTTCTATCCTGAATCAGGCTGCCTTAAAGTTGAAACCTGGAAAAAAGTGGGGGAGGTTTTGCAGGCAAATTCTAGGGTCCCTTTTCTATTTTAACATCTTGCAGAGTAGTGTTAAAAGCTTTGGAGACACAGGAGCATCTCCTACTAAAAACATTACTGAATCCATTGAATTATAATGAAGTTAAACTTCTTCCCCCTGCCAGTAAAACTCCAGTAACAATTAAAAATCACAGCAAGGTTTTTCCTAGCAATGTTGAGTTGTGTGATCCTCCAGCTCTGACCAAAACAAGTAATTTTATTCAGGAAACGTTACAGAATGATTATGAAATAGGTGAATTGAATGTTGAGGAAATGACAAGTTTATACCCTGTAACTGTGGGCATGGATGCAGAAATTGATAATGGATTTGCTCACAAAATGATTCCAGCAGATTGGAAGGCATTAATGCAAATGATTTTAACACCTGCGCAGTATTTATTTATTAATTTATTTATTTATTAAATTTCTATGCCGCCCTATTCCGGGAACTCAGGGCGGCTTACAGCATAAATAGAAATCCAATAAAAACTAAACTGTACATATATAAAAATATAAAAAAGAAGAACCCCTAAATTAAGAACCATTCATACAGCAAACGTACACACAGACATACACTGGCTAGGGGCAAGATGTCAACCGCCCCAGGCCTGCCGGCAGAGATGGGTCTTTAGTAGTTTACGAAAGGCGGAGAGGGTGGGGGCGATACGGATCTCCGGGGGGAGTTGATTCCAGAGGGCCGGGGCCGCAACAGAAAAGGCCCTTCCCCTAGGCCCCGCCAGGCGACACTGTCTGGCCGACGGGACCTGGAGAAGGCCGACTCTGTGGGCCCTAACCGGTCGCTGGGTTTCGTGAGGCAGCAGGCGGTCCCGTAAGTAACCTGGTCCGATGCCATGTAGGGCTTTATAGGTCATAACCAACACTTTGAATTGCGTTCGGAGACCAATAGGCAGCCAATGCAGCTCACGGAGTGATGCTGAGATGTGGGCATTTCTGGGCAGGCCCAACACTGCTCGCGCGGCTGCATTCTGCATTACCTGAAGTCTCCGAACGTTTTTCAAAGGTAGCCCCATGTAGAGAGCATTGCAGTAGTCGAGCCTCGAGGTGATAAGGGCATGAGTGACTGTGAGCAGAGACTCCCGGTCCAAATAGGGCCGCAACTGGTGCACCAGGCGAACCTGGGCAAATGTCCTCCTCGCCACAGCCGACAAATGATGTTCCAAGTTTAGCTGTGGGTCGAGGAGGACGCCCAAGTTGCGGACCTTCTCCGAGGGGGTCAAAAGCTCCCCCCCCAGGCTGATGGACGGATAGATTGAATTATCTTTGGGAGGCAGAACCCATAGCCACTCCGTCTTGTCGGGGTTGAGTTTGAGCCTGTTGGCACCCATCCAAACCCTAACAGCCTCCAGACATCGGCACATCACTTCCGCTGCTTCACTGAAATGACACGGGGTGGAGATGTAAAGCTGGGTATCATCAGCATACTGATGATATCTCACCCCGTGTTGTCGGATGATCTCACCCAGTGGTTTCATGTAGATATTAAACAGCAGAGGGGAGAGGAGTTTGGGACTCCCAGTATCGTATTCAAGCTATTCAGAGAGGCACTGCTCAATTAGTGCCAGACCAAATTTATGGCTCTGGACAGTTCACTGCTGTTGGACAACAGCCAGATGCAACTATACATGGTGTAATTTTACAGGCTGTTTTTGCTGCTTTAAAGGTAGTAGATGAAAGTGGAAAATTTGGCAAAAGTTTTACTCAAATTAAACAGGGAACTACTGAGCCCTATGATGAATTTATAAATAGACTAAAAGACAGTATTGATAAAGAAATTGCTAATGAATTAGCTACAAAAGAGATTTTGATGAAATTGGCTGTTGAGAATGCTAATGCAGACTGCAAAAGAGTTTTGCAACCCTTAATTGGCACTGGTCAAAAGACACTTCCACCTACATTGGTTCAACTACAACAATATTTAGGAAATGTTAATTGGTTAAGGCCATATATAGGTCTTTCTACCTCGACTCTTTCTCCCTTATTTATGGCATTAAAAGGCCTCAAAAATCCCACAGACGTTGTGACATTGACCTCCGACCAGCTATTGGTCGTTGAGAAAGTCCAAACAGCCCTCAACACCCAATGGACTGATCGGTGTGTTGACAATCACCCTGTGCATTTGAATGGGATTTTTGATCGACCACCCACAGTGGCAATTACTCAATCTAATATGCCTTCAAGAAATTGTTTTCACTCCAGCTATGACTTTGGCTGAAATTACACATCGTGGTCACACGATGGCACCAGATTTTTGGAATTGAATTTGCAATTATTTTTATCCCATTTTCCTTAAAATTGTGGGAAACTATGATTCAAAATAATTTGGTTTTGCAATTATTGATTGGTGATTGGCCTGGTCAGGTTTTTTTTTTGTCATTTTTCAGCAGATTCCAGATTTTTGGCCATAAAAAAAATTACCTTTTGCTTATATCTCTCCTAGTTTGGATGAGACTTTGTTGACACTATTTTTGACATTGCAAAAATCTATTGAGACAAGATATTGTCCTTATTTTATTGCACATATCCGAAGTCATCAAAATTTTCCAGGAATTCTCAGTGAAGGGAATTCCCAGACGGATATGGCAACACGCAAGTTATGACTATGCAACAACTTACTCCCTGGGATAGTCATAGCGATTTTCATCAAAACGCCAAGGCTTTGGCTAAACAATTTGGCATAACCCCCGGGGAGGCAACAGCTATCATTCAACAGTGCCCCAGTTGCTCACAACAAGGACTGTCTATTCCAATGGGTGTGAATCCCCGTGGACTTGAGGCATGTCAAATTTGGCAAATGGACATTACTCAATATGCATCTTTTAGTCCGTGGAAATATATACATGTGACTATTGATACATATTCTGGGTTCATCCTTGCTACTCCACAGCGTGGAGAGGCAACTAAACATGTCATCAATCATTGTATTCGAACTTTTAGCACTCTGGGTACTCCTAAAGAATTAAAAACTGATAATGGATCTGCATATTGTAGTCATGGCTTTGCTCAGTTCTGCAATCGGTGGGACATTATTCATAAATTCGGCATTCCTTACAATTCACAGGGGCAAACAGTAGTGGAACGGGCCAACTCCACTCTTAAGCACATGCTTGACAAATTAAAAATGAAAAATGGGGAAAAATACCCCCGGACTACCTGGAGTGCAAAATCATCTTAATTTGGCTTTATATACTCTCAATTTCTTAAACCACCTGGCACAACAACTAATACAGCTGCGAGCAGGCATTTTTCTCCCCTTCCAGATACAGCAACCACGGTTCGACCGCTAGTTTGTATCGTAAACTACCAGACCCCCAGTGGAAAGGACCAGCTGAACTTATTACCTGGGGTCGTGGATATGCTGCGGTGCAACATGAAGGCAATACGATATGGGTTCCTGGCCGCAATATTCGCCCTTACAGTGTACAGCCAAAAGATTGCAAAGACTCTGGTGAGCCCAAAGTGGACGGACAATAATTTTGGAAGGACAATAAAAAGTTAGTGCCTTAACAAACCATACTGACTGCTGGATGTGTATGATGTCACCATCGGATGCCAGTCAAGGACTTTTTTTTAGTTGGACTTCCTTTGAACAACACTGGAGCTAGCAAAAGTTTTGTACATATTAATGAGGCAGGACATTATACGCTGCCACTTAGGTTTTATTATGTAGATTTTGTATTAGTGTGTTTTAATTTTTCTAAGGGAATTATTCTTTTAAGTATATATCTCTCTTTTAATATCACCTTTAATATGCCTGATCATTGTGATCAAAGTAATAACAAAGTGTATGCAAAATGTGAGGATGGAGAGTACAATGCAAGTGTATTGGGTTTGTAGCTATTTGAATGGCGCACGGAATTGGACTGCAGCCAATGACAGTGATGGCCGTTGAAATGTTTAATGAAGAACAAGGACAAATCCCTCCACCAATATCCGGAGATCATAAGCATTGGGGATATTTGGAATGCATTCTGGTTTTGGTTACCAAATTTTCAATGGTTAAGAAATTTGATAAGTAGTATTTTGTATTGTTATATTATTCCATTGTGGATGCTTTTATATACAATGTTTGCCTGATATTTTTACTATGATGAAATCTTTTATACCAAAGAAAAAATTGTCTCAACAAGTGAACATTAGTCAACAAGGATTCGAGCGGATGCCAATGGATAAACAGCCACCTCAGTTGGATGAAATCAAATACATGGACTGAAAGCCTTTGTTTCTAAACAAAAACAAAAAAGGATGAGATGTTGTGATAAATGTCCATTTCTCCTTTAAGAAATCCTTCTCTGCCTGGATGGGCTTCTCTCTCCCTCCCTTACAGGCTGTCAGCTGATAGCTGTACTAAGGGGGTGGAGGAGAAAGCAGGGAAAAGTTTCGTTTCTTGAAAAATACGTCATGCTTTCAAAGTGTATGTTTTCACTATCTGTGCAATGTAATTGGCTGTAAATCAGTAGGGTGACAATTTGTGGGTAGAGACCTTTGATGTGCAATAAAAGCAGATGCCGGGCTTCGGCCGAGGCTTCCATCCCAACAGAAACTCAGGTCTCTGTCATTAATCATGGTTGCCGGGACTCCACGAACACACTTTCTTGACATTTAGTATAGATTGGTTTAAAATCCATCTTGTTTTTTGTATTCCTTTCCATGTTGCTTTTAAAGGGTTATAATCTGCCCATGTGCCTATTTCTATCTCAATTTCCTGTATGTCCATCCTTAATTCAGAAGTCATCCAAATGATGTCAATTCTTGACCAAGATTTAGGGCTATTTGAGTAAAAAGTATATTGTCGATTTTGAGGATTGGTTTCTCTCCAGACATCTTGTATTTCAATTTCTTCTACCATATCAAAGAATGTCTTGGGTAGTCTTCTTCTTACGGGTTTCCCTGTTTTGCTACATTTGTAATCCATTGTTCCATCTACTATCGCATTAAAGTCTCCTATTAAACAAATATTTTGGTATTCCATTTCTATTAATTTCCTGTGTAATCTTTGATAAAATTGTTCTTGATTTTCATTTGGGGCATAAATTGCCACTAACAGTATTTGTTTTTGATGTAAATATATTTCAACCATTACAATTCTTCCTTCTTCATCTGAGTATATTAATTTAGAATCTATTGTCTCTTCGACGTATACCGCCACCCCTCGTTTCTTTTGTTTTTCGGGTATTCCAACAGTTTATAATGTTGTTTTTTTATGTGTGTCTCTTGTAAACAGATTATATCTATATTTAATTTCTGAAGTTTCCTAAAAATTTTATTTCTTTTTGTTGGGGAGTTTAGTCCATTTACATTTACCGAAAAAAATTCATTGTTTTTCTCCATTTCCTCTTTCATTACTTATATTTTGGTCTAGTCAATCTTGTAGTCCTTTGTTCTCTGGCAGTTCCTTCTCCTTCACCTGTTTGTTCACCTCTCTCCTTCTGTTGTTCTGCTTGTGCTGTTACTCCTTGAGCCGTCTCTCCCATCTGCTTATCCTCTTGTTGTTGATGCAATTCTTCATCCAAGATTGCTCTATTTCTTACTTCAAAGTCCTCTGCTTTCCATATTGAATCCAGTCGATATCTTGTATTATTCCAGTTTATTAAAATGCCTTCTGGCATTAGCCATCTGAAATTTATGCCTTTGGCAATCAATTTTGTAGTTAGGAAATGGTAGTGTCTCCGGGTATCCCTTACTCTCTTGGGTATCTGTTTTAGGACCACAATTTCTTTATTTTTATATTGTAAGGGTTCCTCTCTCACTTTTCTCAGCACTTCATCTCTTGTTGATTTCTTCATCAACCTCACATGCACTTCTCTTGGTAATCTGCTTTTTCTTGCATAGTTTGAATTCATACGGAATGTCTGCTCTGTCTGCGTTTAAAAGTTCTGCCAACAACTCAATAATCACCATTTCTATATTTTCTTCACTATCTTCAGGAATATTTTGAAACCTCATAGCCCATTCTAGCTCTTGATTTGTTTGTTCCAGTCCTTCATTCTTTTGCAATAACATTTCCACCTTTTTGTCAATGTCTTCAGTTTTATTTTCCACTTCCTGGATTTTCTGTTCATTTTTAATGATCTTTTGATTTTGAGCTTCAAATTGTGCCTTTATATCCAGAATTTCTTTGCTTACTTTCTCCAGTTTACTTTGTGTTTCCTCATGGTTCCTCTGCAAGATTTCCTGAATTAATTTTAAAGAGGCCTGTGTTTCATCTTGAGCCGTGCTTGCTTTGTCACGCTGTAGCAATGTACCGACAGAACTCTGAGTTGTTGGACTGGCTTGTCTGACAGAGGGCACCGAAGAGGTTTTCTTTGCAAGTCTGGAAATATTAGATGTACTCATTTTGTGGCTCACAGTCTTAACCTTATATCCAAAGCGTAAACAGGAATCAGCTGCTGTGAGGCAAACCTACCTCCTCCAGTCCCTTCTTGTATCTAAAGTGTTTTTTCCCCAGATAATGTCTATTTAGTTTTTAGCCAATGTCAACAAGCATAGCTGTAAACAGTCTTTTTCACTTGTTATCTCAGACCAAGGCTTTGTTTTGTTCTCAAGCTTCCCAAGGTCTCTCTCTTTTTAATTCTTATTTTTCGCCAGTAGATGTCCTGCTTGGCTTATTTATCAGTCTCCACACTCCGGTACTCCGATAGTTTGATATGCATTAACATTTCCCCTTAATGTTAAATTGCCGCTGCAAAAGTCTATCTGGGGGTCTTTACTCTTTCAAGTTCTACCTTTCAGGGTCTCAACATTTTCAATCACAAGAAGGAAAAAACTTCAGCTCACCTAGACATAGCATATTGTTGGAAATCAGCTGTTTTTCACAGCTTCCCTTCTGGCTGCAGACAACTTGGGCTGCCTCGGCTCTCCCAGCAGCCCTTCTTCTGCCCCTTTACAGGGGGCTTCAGTACACCCAGATTGGTCGCCACCAGATCCAAGCTCCTGAAATGTCCCTCTTTCTTCGTAGCCCCTCCAGGGCAACTTTCCATCCCTTTAAGAGACAGTAGGCGAAGCGAAACCGGACTGAGAGGCTGGAGATCCAGCCTCCCATGTCTGTCTCATTCTCTGCCAAACCAGAAGTACTACCGGTACTGCAACCACAGCAGAGGGGGTGGCCGCAGCCCCCGAACGTCCAACCCCTGGGCATATGGCAACAGCCAGGGTGGGGCCAGCTGCGACTGGGAGTGCAACATCGACAGTGGGGAGCTCAGCAGCCGTTGAATCAGCAGCCAGGATGGGGCCAGCAGCAACTGGGGGGGCAACGAGCGCAGTGGGGATCCCGGCACTAAGGCTGGATCCACCCCCCGCTCTACCCTCTTTCGACAGCGACGACGAAGGAGAGAATGATCCGATGGTAAGTCGACATGTCCCACCTTTTTCACTGCCTGCCAAACTAATAATCCCTAAGTCGGGAGCACAGGTAGATTTAAAAGAGCTAATTGATTCTGGATGCTCCTGATGCATCATTAGCTTGCCATTTGCCATGAAATTGGGTATACGAGCAAAATTGCTCTCCAAGCCCGTGAGGTTTGAGCAAGCCGATGGCTCCCTAATGGGAGGGACTGTTGTCACGCAATTAACTGAGCCCCTACACCTGGAAATAGGTGAGCACTGGGAGTTTATTCGCTTCCTGGTGGCTCCAAAAATGACTGAGGCGGTGATCCTAGGGCTAGCCTGGTTCGACAAATGGAAGCCGTTTATCTGGTGGGAGAAAGGAATGAGAACTGTGAGGCTACCAATAGGGCCTAACCCCCCCCCCAATTCAACAGACGTTGCAGGACACTTTAGGCCACCTAATGAGCGAGCGCATATGGCTGCCTCACCGTCACCAGGCGAACCACTCATTCCCAGCAAATACCAGGACCTAGCGGAGGCATTTAGTGAAAAAGAATGCGATGCCCTACCCCCTCACAGACCCAATGACTGCTCTATCGAACTGATGCCAGGAGCCAAACTCTCACACCCGAGAATGTACGCTATGTCCCCCCCCCCGAAATGGAGGAGATGCAGCGATACGTGAACAAAACCTACCAAGGGGGTTCATTGAACAGGCCAAATCTACCGTGGGAGCCCCTGTATTATTTAAAGAAAAAAAAGATGGGTCTCTTCGTCTTTGCGTGGATTATAAAGGTCTGAACGCGGTGAGTGTGGAAAATAAATACCCCCTCCCCCTCCTGAAAGACTTACTAACCCACCTGGCTAAGGGGAGCATCTTCACTAAATTAGACCTGAGAGAGGCATATTACCGGGTGAGAATAAAGGAGGGAGACAAGTGGAAAACTGCCTTCAACTGCCCTATGGGGAGCTATCAGTTCAAACTCATGCCTTTTGGACTACAGGAGGCCCCAGCCGTATTCATGCAGTTAATTCATGAGTTCCTACATGATCACTTATACAGAGGGGTTCTGGTGTACCTTGATGACATCCTGATATAAAGCACGAATGTGGCTGATCATATAAAGCTGGTGAGAGAAGTATTAAAGAAACTATTGAATGCCAAACTTTATGCCAAATTGTCAAAATGTGAATTTCACCAGACCCGATTAGATTATCTTAGCTACAGAATTTCCAACGAGGGCATTGAAATGGATCCAGGTGAAAGCTATAATCGAATGACAGCCCCCAAAGACTCGCAAACAGCTCCAGAGCTTTCTAGGTTTTGCCAACTTCTATCATCAATTCATCCCCTTTTTTGCCGAGATTGCCCTACCCCTTACAGAATTACTCAAAACAGGCAAAAGAGGAGGGAAGCCGCGACTGGGCCAACCACTAGCATGGACAATCGGCTGTCAAACAGCTTTTGAGCATTTAAAGAGACTATTTGCTGCTGAACCAGTCCTAAAGCACCCATGCCCAGGGAAGCCCTTTGTAATTCAAGCCGACACCAGCGATGTGGCAGTTGGAGCTGTATTACTGCAAAAAAACAAAAGTGGGGTCCTGCAACCCTGCGTCTACACCTCTAAAAAATTTACTGAAAGCAAGCGGAGATGGGCAATCTGGGAGAAAGAGGCCTTCGCGATTAGGTGGGCGCTATTAAACTGGCGACACTATCTAGAAGGGAGCAAGGTGCCTTTTGAAGTATGGAGAGATCACAAAAACCTAGAGGCACTGAAAACTCCCCGCAAATTGTCCCCAAAGTAAGTATGGTGGGCACAGTACGTTTCAACCTCACTCTAAAGTACATACCAGGAGGAAAAAAACTTCCTAGCTGATGCGCTATTGAGATTGCCCCAGTACAACAGCGAACACAAAGAGGTTAACAAGGCAATTATCTCCAGTCCACAAACTGCTGCCCAACTCATGTCTCGCAGGGCCCCTAATCCTGATGACCCTGGGGCAAAGAAGATAAAACAAGAGCACCTCACTGACCAATGGTTCAAAGATAATCAAACCTCCCTGACATGCAGGGATGGCTTGGCTTAAAAAGGGGGGAAACTATATTTGCCAGAAGCTCTCCGTCTTAATGCTCTCAAACACAGCCATGATGTAAAACAGGCTGGACACTTTGGATATTTGAAAACCCTACACCTCACCCACCAGCAATTTTGGTGGCCGGGGCTGAAATGGGATGTGGAAAACTATGTAAAAAGTTGTACTGTATGTGCCACAATGAAAAGAATCCCACGGAAAACCCCCGGGTTACTGCAACCGGTGGCAGACCCTTCTCAACCATAGGAAAAAATAGCTATGGACTTTATAGTAGACCTACCTGAAAGTACAGGAAATACTATCATCTGGACTGTGACAGACCTGTTCTCGAAGCAGGCTCATTTAATTGCCTGCAAAGGACTCCCATCTGCCCAACGACTGACCAAACTGTTCCTGAAACATATCTACCGGCTGCATGGCGCCCCTAAGCAAATAATTTCAGACAGGGGGGTGCAGTTCACAGCAAAGGTTTGGAGCAGTTTTCTTAATTAATTGGATCATCTCAAGGCTTATCATCTGCTTTTCAGAGTAGCCGTTCAGAGTAGCCACAAGAAAAGAGTTCAGTCCAATACCTGAATACCCTCAGGGGCCATGTGCTTCCCAGACACTTGACCAATGGGTGAGGAGATAGGAAGAAGTTTGGAGAAACACGAAAACTGCTTTAAAAAAGACTTTGGAAACCTATAAAAAGCAGGCTGATTAAAAGAGCGCTCCCCAAAGAACATTCCAAGTTGGAAAAAAGGTTTATCTGTCAACTAAATATTTATGCCTCAAATTACCCAGTAAGAAGTTAGGACCGAAATTCTTGGGGCCTTTTCCTATTGTAAGGATCATCAATCTAGTCACCATAGAACTAAAACTCCCTAGACTTTTAGGGAGAATTCACCCTGTCTTCCATTGCAGCTTGTTGAAACCTTGTCGGGGCTCCACTTTAAGACCTCCCCCTAAGAAGGCACCCGGGCCCCTCGTAGTTGCAGGACAGACCCACTATGAAGTGAAACGTATTCTTGACTCTAGAATTTTTAAAGGGAAATTGCAGTACCTAGTACAATGGAAGGGATACCCATTGTCTGAAGCCACTTGGGTGAAATCCAGCGAGGTGAAAGCTGACAGACTCATCAAAAGGTTTTATGAGAAACACCCCAACAAACCAAAAAAATAGTCCCTAACATATGCTTTTGTTTACATTACAGGATCTGTCCTTTTTGTAAGGGGGGCTGGATGTCAACGCTGCTAACATCGGATGTTCTTGCTTTGACAATATACGAAGATGCAGACATTTTCTATTTAACCTGTGTATTACTTTTAGAGTTAGAATTAGATGGTGCTGGAGGGGAGGGGGAAGACTGTGCATGGGAATTAGTTAGCCATAACAATATCTCAGTATTCTTCAAGGTTGTTTGTAATAAGAGGAGATAAAAAATGGTGGGTTATGCAACTGGAGGGAAAGTTCGCACTTCAAACTAATTGGAGAATGTGATTAATGACTGTTAAATGAAGGAGTGAATTATGCTTAGATACTATGTTTAGGGGAGGAGAATTCAGATTTTGGCTTCGCCTATGTACGTGCCGAAGCTATGTTTTCTCATTAAAGATTCTTAAGGTAAAGAATACCTCAAAGTTCTTTGAAGAGTTTCTTCCTTCGGAACCATGACACTAATAAAATAGAATCCTAAACACCAAAACAGATAATCATTTTAGAGAAACTCTCCAAACCACAAACCTACTGTTTCAAGGGGAATGCAATTTAACTGAGGACCAAAGGATCCTTCCTGATCAGCTAGCTTTACAATCCAAAACATCCTTACATGATCTTGATTTTTATTTGTCTCCAAACCACCTCTAGACACCTGTTTAAAAATTCAGTATTGTCCAAATTGTCTATGTGGAAAACAAAGCAACCTGCATGGTCTGGAGCCTTCACTGTGGTGACACTGTAGTATAAAACTCCACATAACTTCTCCCAGTGCTTTCAGTAGCTGCTAAACAACACTGGAGAGAGACTGAAACCTGAAGGTATCTTTTAAAAGTTCCTCTAGTAACAATCCATAACTTTTCCAAGAACATTCCAAAATCCTATTTGTCCATATACTTACTGTATCTATGTATTTCTTTTTTACTTTCTTCATCATTGCCAACCTAACCATTTTCAGTTCCTAATCTCTTGTATCACACTTCCAAAGTATGTGAGTTTCTGTTTGCTGATCATCAACCTCAAGGGATCAGTCAGTCTTTTATTTTTCTAGAATTGGTTGGTTCTTCTTATAAACTATGCCATAGTTAGCTGTCTCCACCTTAACTTGAGAATGTCTGTCTTCTTTTTCTCACTTTTCTCAATATCCAGCTTTCACAGCTGTATATCACTGCTGGGAAAACTATTTTTTTTCTTGCAATTGGAATGTCCTTATTTTTCATGATTTTGTCTAAATTTGTCATTGTCTTCCTCCCTTTTATTAATCATTTTATTTCTGTAGCCCATTGCCCATCTCTGTTCATGAGACCCTGAAAGCACAGTATGTCTATTGCTTAATGTCAGTAACTGTGAGAGGGATCTTGTAATCCTAGTAGATAATCACTTAAATATGAGCCAACAGTGTGCGGCAGCAGCCAATGCAATCCTAGGCTGCATTAATAGAAGGATAGAATGAAGATCATGTGAATTACTAGTATCGCTTTACAAAATCTTGGTAAGACCACACTTAGAATAGTGCATCCAGTTCTGGTCACTGCAATATAAAAAAGATGTTGAGACTCTGGAAAGAGTGCAGAGAACAGCAACAAAAATGAGGCTAAAACAAAGAACAGTTACGGGAATTGGGTATGTCTAGCCTAATAAAAAAAAGGACCAGGGGTGACGTGATAGCAGTGTTCCAATATTTGAAGTGCTCTTAAAAAGACCGGGGGGGGGGGGAGGTCAACCTATTTTCCAAAGCACCAAAAGGCAAGAAAAGAAACAATGGTTGGAAACTAACCAAGGAGAGAAACAACCTAGAACTAAGGCAAAATTTCCTTAACACTGAGAGCAATTAACCTATGGAATAGCTTGCCTTCAGACGTTCTGGGTGCTCCATCACTGTAGGCTTTCAAACAGAGTCTGGACAACTATTTGTCTGAAATGGTATAGGATCTCCTGCTCAAGCCGGGGGTTGGACTAGAACAGGGCTTTTCAACCAGTGGTATGTGTACCACCTGTGGTACTTTGCCACGTGGCAGGTGGTACGCGACCATCCTAGAGAAATGTAGCGGGGGAGGGGAATCAGCCGAAGCGACCCAAGCCTGAGAGGCAGCTGCAGGACTGTCTGGGCTCGGCAGAAGCACCAGGAGCCAGCAGGGCTTCAGCTGATTGGCGCTTCCGGAAGCAGTGCGGAGCTGAAGGTAAACTGAAGAAAAATGGGGGAGAGGAGGAGAGGAATAAAAGGAGATGGTTTGGGCGGGAAAGGGAAAAAAAGACAACAGGGAAAGAGAAGGGGAGGGAGTAGCTGTGGAAGGAGAGCTCAGCAGGCAGGGAGGAAACAGGGAAAGAGAAGAAGCAGCAGCTGTTGCTGGAAGAAAAGGTTGTTTTCTCCAGCCAGGAGAATGCAATCAGCGCTGATGAAATGAAAAGCTGGGAGATGAGCATGTGGGAAAGGAGGTTGGTTTATTTAGTTCTGGATCAGCTGGCAGCTTGATTGGGTTACCATACGGATTTTATAGCATTTTGTAATTCAGAGGCTCAGTTTGTGTGCTTTGGTTATTGGAATATTTTACTCTGTTTCACAAAGGCTAGCAATGAGTCCAAAGTGTTGACTTTCATAGGTTTAATCCCTTTAAACAAATGTAATTAGTTTTACCCCCTTATCTTGAGTCTGTCTATGGCTTTTAGAAAGTTTTTTTTGAAGGTAAACAGGCTTAATTTAAGGCTAAAGCTTTTTGCAATTGCCGGAGCCTTTCAGTCTCGGATTGCAACATTGTGACACGTGACACGCCTGAGGCAGCTTAAAGAAAAAAAACCTGGAGTTTAGTGTTTATTCTGGAAGGGTTTTGTGAGCCTTTCTTGCTTTGCACTTGATTCCTGTGTCTTTAAGGGTACAGGGAAGGGATGGGGGGGTGAATTCTTACTATACTATGGTAGAACTCAGAAGGCAGGGAGGAGGAAGAGGAGAGGGAGAGAAGAAGAAGGGCCGACCAGCCAGCTGGTAGTGGTGCATATTAATAAATATGGATAAATTCATCATACATTTGTCAGTGCAAAGGAAAAGTGATTTAGCAAAGGAACTGCCACCGAAGAAATTAAAACTGGTACTTTTTTCCTAAAGTTTGTAATGTTTTATTAGATTATAGAATAAAATACAAAAGCAAATAGTAGGACACAGTGGGGAGAAAAAGGGGGGGAAAGTGAGGGGGAGAAGGGAAAAAAACAGACTTCCTCTGTTGCAGTAGAAGGAAGCATTAACATTGAACCTCAACTTTTTACTTTTCCATAATATTATAAACTAGCCATTTCTATAACAACAAATGAACCTAATCAGTAAAACCCAAAATCCCCCCCGTTTTTTAGTCATCAAGTTTTTGACACCTTGCTATGCACTGGTGGTACTCAAATATTGTCATGTCCTAAAAGTGGTACAATCTGTGAAAAGTTGAAAAGCCCTGGACTAGACGACCTCCGAGGTCCCTACCAACTCTATTATTCTATGTTCTAAATCACCCCTCCAATTTAAGTCATCTACCATGTTTTCCCAAAAATAAGACCCGGTCTTATATATATTTTTTTTGCTTCCCGAAGAGGCATTAGGTCTTATTTTTGGGGGATGTCTTATTTTTTTCCAGGAGCTGCCCCACGTGCCCCACACCCACTTACCGTGCTGCAGGGCTCCTGTTACCGCCACCGCAAAGCCTATCACATTATAGCCACCACCGCAAAGCAGTTGCTGCTGCAAAGCGAGGCGCATCCCGCCACCATTGCGCTGTGCGGCACGTCCTGTCATTGCTGCCACGAGGCACATCCCGCGACATGCCTCATGGCAGTGGTGGCAATGGTGGGACGCACATCACGGCAGCGCGATGTGCCTTGCAGCAGCAACAAGACACATCTTGCAGCGGCAGCAACAGGACACGCCTTGCAGTGGCAGGAACACCAGCACAACGTGCCACACGGTGGCAATGGCAGGACACACCTCTCCGTGGCGGCAGCAATGGCTGCAGGACACGCCTAGCAGCGTGACATGCCTTGCGGTGGCGGTAATGGCAGCATGACACACCTCGTGGCAGTGGCAATGGCAGCGGGATGCACCTAGCGACAGCAGCAACAGCAGCGTGATGTGCCCTGTGGCGACAGCAGCTGCAGAAGCCCGGCGGCACGGTAAGTGGGTGTGGGGCACGTGGGGCACCCACCCCCGCCTCACATCGTCTCTTAGCAGCAAATAAGTAGGGTGTCAACACTGCAATATTGTATATTCTTGCTTTGACAAAATATGCAGAACTGTCTGGTATTTTTAGAGTTAATGCAGAGACGAAGGGGGGAGGAGGGAAAAGCCCGTGAAAGTGAAAGGAAGGAAACCTTTGCCCTTCACACTAATTGGAGAACGTAAATCATGACAGCAAAATAGGGAGTGGAAATGCTAGCAAAATAACTGCTCGTGGGTGGGGATTTTAGATCTTAGCATCCCTTCGTTATGCCGTGTCGACATTTTGTAACATAATAAAAAGACTTTTAGGAAAATCAATGCCTGGAAGTTCTTTGAAGTGTTTCATTAGCCGGAACCATGACATAGGGCTTATTTTTGGGGTAGGGCTTATATAAGGCCCACCCCAAAAATCAAGCTAGGCCTTATTTTGGGGTAGGTCTTATATTTGGGGAAACACGGTAGTACCATGTTTCCCTGAAAGTAAACTCTACTCCAAAAGTAAGCCCCAGCTAATTTTCGGGGGGCAGGCCCCATATAAGCCCTACCCCAAAAGCCCTAGCGCGGGGTGGGGCGAGTCGGCCCAGAACTGCCGTGTGACAGCCGGAGTGCCCCCCACCGCCAGCCTGCCAGGGCCCTTTGCCAGCAGCCGCTGGTGGAACTGGCTACCACCAGCCCCGTCTCCGTCCCGTCTGCTTGCCTGTGGCCGCAAGAAACCAAACCCTCGGCGAGCCCTGGCCTCCACCCACCCTGTCTGCTGGCACTACTGCTGCTGGGACATTTCTCGGCCACATTCTTGAGATTCTCACGAGATCTCATGAAGTTAGAATGTCTGATTGAACTTTTTTTTTTAGTCCCACAAACACGTGACGAAGGCTGAGAAGCGAACGGAGAAACGCAATGCAGCTGAAAGGCAGGTTAGTAAAAAAATGCTTGGGGGAGGTGAGGGCATCTGGGGGGGCGCAGCAACCTTACCCTGCGCAGCTTCGGCAGGTGTCTGGCAGGCAAAGCGAAGCAACTCCATCCCCCACCTGCCTTGCTTCCTCACCTCATGGCGGCAGCAGCTGCCGGCCAGGTGGAAGGCGATCCAGCTGAAGCAGCTGGTAGAGGCCAAAACTATATGCATCCTTTGGACTAAATTCAACTCCCACCTACAACAGATTATTACAGGTATCCGTACCTATCCTTTACAGTGCTGACTGAGAAAGACTGAAGAGGGTTCCAAAAGAGAAAAAAATAACAGCATTCCAACTTCCTGTTACCTCAGATTCAATCCATTACTTGCTTCAGCTATGCCCATTATGTAGCACCCAAAAGTGAATTATTGAAACAGTCTACATGGGGCTACCCTTGAAGAGTATTTGGAAGCTACAATTGGTCCAGAATGCAGCAGTGTAAAAAGTTCTGGAGGCCCCTAGGGTGGCATATGCAACACCACTGTTACATCAGCTGCACTGTCAATCTGCTTCTGGGTCCAATTCAAGGTGTTGCTCATTACCTTTAAAGCCCTCCATGGCGGTGGCCCTCAATCTTTTGGGCACCAGGGACCAGTTCCATGGAGAGAGGTTTTTCCGTAGACTGGAGGGGGCGTGGTTTTGCATGGTGCCTGCATCCCATGGATGGGGCTTCACTCGTTTGCACGGACCGGTGCCAGTCCACGGACTGGGGGTTGGGGACCCCTGCTCTATGGTACAGGTCATAGATATCTGAGGAACTGTCTTACCCCAATGGGATCTGTCCACCCCACTCGTTCTGGCAGAAAGGGCCTACTGCAGACCCCTTCAGCCAAGGAATTGTGGCTGGCAGGGTCTAGGAGAAGAGCCTTTTCTGCTATGGCCCCTGCAGTCTGGAACATCTTTCCCCAGGACATGAGATTCGCCCTCACCTTTCTGGCCTTTAGGAGGAGCCTTAAAACAGCAAGATGCACAGTACATGAATTTAATAAATAAAAATAATAGAAAGTGTTAACTGAGGGAATGCAATTTTAACAGGAAAAACTTTGAAAGAAAAACTGAAATATGCTCCTTATTGTTAAGGTAAGTGGTAAAGGAAACAAATATTCTTATGGTTAGCTGAACTGACAAGTTAGACATTTCATTTTTTAAAGGAGGCTTACTGTGAACATTAACAAAAGTTTGCAGTTATTGGTAAATAACGGGAGATTGTGTTATTTCCTTCTGTATTGAAAAACACTGATTCAAAAACTAGAAGCAAACTATAACATGATATGCACACAATATTATTCACATAAACAAAATATGAATAGCAGCATTAACCCTGGTAATATAATTAAACTACTAACTGCAACCTAATGGCCAACTATCTTTTTACCCTGGCTTTGATAAGCAAATGAAAAGACTCCTAACAATGAAATTAAATTACACTTGTATGTGAGCAAGTACATAGGCTCACACAAAATTTATGGAGAATCGGTAAAAATAAAAGAAACCCAGGTATTGGTCAGAGGAAAATAGTTTGACTCTGCTTATTTTAGTCTCCTTCACAAGATTTTGGGCAGTTTTAAAGTTACTATCGACAAAATTTGCTGCATTATATACAAAATAAAGTTAGAGTAGTAGCTTAGAAAATGAATTTCACATATGAAAACCTAATTATTAAAAAACTCAGTCCTAAATAATTTATAGTTCCTTTAATATTCAATCAGACAGTTAAATCCTAGCATTGCTTATTGTCAAGTATAGGATTACAACTGTAATTCATAACTATACTTACGATTATAACAAAGTTTCTGCTACCCAGCTAAAGGACATGCCAATTAAAAATATACTGTTTTATCTTAAAGAATTATATTTAATACAATGTTAAAAACTGCTGTCTTCTAGTGGAAAAATTACTTAGGACACTGGAAGGAATGCTTTTATTAAAGAAATTAGGATATGGAAAGTTATAAAAAAAATCCTTAACATTTTTTCCACTTGTAGCTCTTTACCATGTATTTGATGGTACCCATGGTCTAAGGCAGGGGTCCCCAATCCCTGGTCTGTGGACCAGCACTGGGCTGCGGCATACCAGAAACTGGGCCAAACAAACAAGTGAAGCCCCATCCACGAAGTGCAGGCAGCACAGGAAACCATGCCCCCTCTGGTCCACGGAAAAAACTCTCCACAGAACTGGTCCCTGGTCCCCAAAAGGTTGGGGGCCACTGGTCTAAAGACAATACGAACACGTTTTGTTTATTTTTCTGTTTATAGACAGCCAGTTAGTTATTGTTGTGTTTTTAAGTCACACACCATTTTCAGGGTCTTCAGAAAAATGTGAGCAAAATTACTTCCCAGGTTACTTTTACTCAACCCATACAATGACAAACTATTCCTGTATTCCAGTGGTTCTCAACCTTTTTCAGGTTGAGACCCCACTTGCGCCGTCCATGCGCGCCGCGACCCCGACCTGGGCGCGTGCGCGCGTGCGTGCGCCCCCCCAAAAAATGGCGCACAGCGACGGCCCGATCTGCGCGTGCGACGGCCCGATCTGCGCGTGGGCCGGGCCAATCTTCGCGTGCGCAGAACCGGCTGGCCTGCTGGCTCCAGACCAGGCCAGCCTCGCCTCCCATCGCTGCCTCAGAGACTCCAGCAGGCACACCGAGGAGCGGTCCGGAGCAGGCGGGCGCAAAGCTGCCTCCTTCCCGCTCCGCTCTGCCACGTCCCAGGCCCGGCCTCCAACTTGCCCTCCGGTAGCCGGCCAAGCGGTCGGGGCAGGCGGACCTCGAGGCGGGCCCGCACTTCACTGAGACCGGCTCGGCTGTGGCGAGAGGCGCCCGACGGCCGCCTCCGGCCCCCAAGTCCGCGCTCCTCTCCTCGCCCTCCTCCCCGGCCGGCGTCCAGGTCGCAGCGCTCCGCCTGCCAGGCTCGTCCGGGACTCCCGCGCCTTCCGCAGGGCCGGCAACAGCCTCAGGTAGGTAGGCGGGCGGCAGGACTGGGGAGCCCGCCCGGGCCAGCTCGCTCTTGGCGCCAGCTCGCTCTCAGCATCTGGCCAGGCTCCCCGGCTCCCTCCCCGGCTCGGCCTCCCCCCACGCCTGGCTCCCTCCCCGGCTCGGCCTCCCCCCACGCCCGGCTCCCTCCCCGGCTCGGCCTCCCCCCACGCCCGGCTCCCTCCCCGGCTCGGCCTCCCCCCACGCCCGGCTCCCTCCCCGGCTCGGCCTCCCCCCACGCCCGGCAGGGACTCACCAGGGTAGTTCATCTTCTTGCCGATCCGCTGGCTGGGCGCCTTACCGCCTGCTTCGGCCGCCGCCGCCGAGCGAGGGAGGGAGCGAGCAGGACCGAGCCAAAGCCAGGCAGGCAGGCAGGCAGCCAGCCCTCGGGAGCCCCGCCGCCCCCATTGGCCGCCACGGAGAAAAGGGGGCAGCGCTGGCGAGGGCCGGCCGGGGAGGAGGGCGAGGACAGGAGCGCGGACTTGGGGGCCGGAGGCGGCCGGAGGCGGCCGTCGGGCGCCTCTCACCACAGCCGAGCCGGTCTCGGTGAAGTGCGGGCCCATCTCGAGGTCCGCCTGCCCCGACCACTAGGCCGGCTGCCGGAGGGCAAGTTGGAGGCCGGGCCTGGGACGTGGCGGAGCAGAGCGGGAAGGAGGCAGCTTTGCGCCCGCCTGCTCCGGACCGCTCCTCGGTGTGCCTGCCGGAGTCTCTGAGGCAGCGGTGGGAGGCAAGCGGCCCGGTTGTGCTGTGCATGCGCAGTTCAGCCCGTTTTGCTGCGCATGCGCGGATCGGGTCGTCGTGCGCCCCGCACATGCGTGGTTCGGCCCGGACGCGACGGGCCGAACTGCGCATGCGTCGGCTGAAAAAAAATGAGAAAAATTGAAAAAAATGGGGGAAAAAATGGGGAAAAAATGGCGGACAGCAGCGTTTGGCGACCCCTGTGAAATGGTCGTTCGACCCCAAATGGGGTCGCGACCCACAGGTTGAGAACCGCTGCTGTATTCCATCCCGAGGAATATGTTCAAAATGTATTTTTTAGGTTGGGAAAAGTGATGGAATTGGCTGAGATGGCAAAACTGCTTTAATTAAAGAAAATAATGTATCCAGTTTTGTTTTCACTTGGAAACCACTTCTGGACTTTATGCTTGAAACAGAAAAAAATGAAATTTTGATTTTAGGTTTTAACAAAATACTAATACTAATAATAATGAAAACATCAAGCACACTGAAGTCAAGAAAAAGATTAGAGGTGAATACATCAAGAGAGTGAAGAAGATCTTAAAGTCCAAACTCAATGGAGGAAATACCATAAAGGCAATCAACACCTGGGCAATTCCAGTCATTAGATACACAGCTGGAATAGTGGACTGGACTCAAGCAGAACTAAAAGCAATGGATAGGAAGACCAGAAAAATAATGACAATGAATCATGCCCTTCATCCACGCAGTGACATTGACAGACTTTATTTGCCCAGGTTCGCCTGGTGCACCAGTTGCGGCCCTATTTGGACCGGGAGTCTCTTCTCACAGTCACTCATGCCCTTATCACCTCGAGGTTCGACTACTGCAATGCTCTCTACATGGGGCTAACCTTTGAAAAATGTTCGGAGACTTCAGGTAATGCAGAATGCAGCTGCGCGAGCAGTGTTGGGCTTGCCTAGAAATGCCCACATTTCGGCATCACTCCGCGAGCTGCATTGGCTGCCAATTGGTCTCCGAACCCAATTCAAAGTGTTGGTTATGACCTATAAAGCCCTACATGGCATTGGACCAGGTTATTTACGGGATCGTCTGCTGCCTCATGAATCCCAGCGGCCACTTAGGGCCCACAGAGTCGGCCTTCTCCAGGTCCCGTCAGCCAGACAGTGTCGCCTGGCGGGGCCTAGGGGAAGAGCCTTCTCTGTTGCGGCCCCGGCCCTCTGGAACCAACTTCCCCCGGAGATCCGTGTCGCCCCCACCCTCTCCGCCTTTCGTAAATTGCTTAAAACACACTTTTGCCGGCAGGCCTGGGGCAGCTAACACCTTGCCCCTAGCCAGTGTATGTTTGTGGAATGATTGGTTTCTTTTTTAATTAAGGGTTTTTATATTTATGTATATAATGTAATTTCTATCATGTTGTGAGCCGCCCTGAGTTCTCCGGAATAGGGCGGCATAGAAATTAAATAAATAAATAAATAAATAAATAAATAAATCTACCAAGGCAAATAGGTGGGCGTGGAATGCTGCAAGTACATCAGATGGTTGAAGAAGAAAAAATGACTTTGGAAGAATATCTGAAGGACAGTGATGAAGATGCACTGAAATTAGTATATCAGGAAGGCTTACTGACTACTGGAGAGACCAAACTGGCCTACAAGAAAGACCAAATGAAGAACAGAATAGAGGCATGGGAAGACAAAGCACTACACGGCCAGTACATTAAAAAAAATAGCTGGGAAAGCAGATAATAACAAGACCTGGCAATGGCTAAGAGCAGGAAAATTGAAGAAAGAGACCGAGGGACTAATTCTGGCTGCACAAGACCAAGTCTTAAGGACAAATACATATAAATTCAAAATTGAGAAGACAGCAACAGACAGTAAGTGCCGCCTATGCAAGCACGCTGAAGAAACAGTGGACCACCTGGTAAACTGCTGCAAGAAGATTGCACAGACTGACTACAAGCAGCGGCATGACAAAGTAGCAACAAATGGTGTATTGGAAGATCTGCAAGAAATATCATTTGCCTGTAAGCAAGAACTGGTGGGATCATAAAATAGAGAAAGTCATAGAAAATGATAAAGTTAAACTGCTCTGGGACTTCAGAATTCAAACAGACAAGCACCTGCAACGTAACACCCCGGACTTAACAACTGTCGATAAGAAAGACAAAAAAGTCTGGATAGTGGACGTGGCAGTGCCTGGAGACAGCAGAATAGACAAGAACTGGAGAAGATAACAAAATACAAAGACCTACAAATAGAAATAGAAATAGAAAGACTGTGGCAAAAGCAAGCAAGGGTAGTACCAATAGTAATAGGTGCCTTGGGTTCAATCCCAAAACAACTGGAGCACCACTTGAACACCATTGGCATTGACAAATTCGCCATTAGTCAATTGCAAAAGGCGGCCTTACTAGGAACCGCCTCCATCCTACGACGATATCTGTAATAACATCAAACATCCACATTTGCCTATCCCAGGTCCTTGGTAAGGACTCGATAGGTAGACAAAATGCCAAATCCAGTCTGAACATCTGGCTGACTGTGCAATGATAATGATAATGATAATGATAATGATAATGATAATAATAATAATAATAATAATAATAATAATGATGATGGTGGTGGTGGTGGTGGTGGTGGTGGTGGTGGTGGTGGTGGTGGTGTTGGTGTTGGTGTTGGAAGAGACCTTGGAGGTCATCTAGTCCAACCCCCTGCTCAGGCAGGAAATCCTAGGGCCTATACCATTTCAGACAAATGGCTGTCCAGTCTCTTCTTAAAAACTTCCAGTGTTGGAGCATTCACAGCTTCTGGAGTCAGGTTGTTCTAAGTGTCAGGAAATTTCTCCTTAGTTCTAGGTTGCTTCTCTCCTTGATTAATTTCAATCCATTGCTTCTTGTCCTGCCTTCAGGTGCTTTGGAGAATAGCTTGATTCCCTCTTCTTTGTAGCAACCCCTGAGATATTAGAACACTGCTATTGTGTCACCCCTAGTCCTTCTCTTCATTAAACTAGACATACCCAATTCCAGCAACTGTTCCTTATATGCTTTAGCCTCCAGTCCCCTAATCATCTTTGTTGCTCTTCTCTGTACTCTTTCTAGAGTCTCAACATCTTTTTTACATCGTGGTGACCAAAACTGGATGCAGTATTCCAAGTGTGGTCTTACCAAGGCATTGTAAAGTGGTATTAATACTTCACGTGATCTTGATTCTATCCCTCTGTTAATGCAGCCTAGCACTGTGTTGGCCTTTTTGGCAGCTGCAGCACACGGCTGGCTTATTATTATTATTATTATTATTATTATTATTTATTTATTTATTTATTTATTTAACTTCTATGCCGCCCTATTCCGAAGAACTCAGGGCGGCTCACAACATGATAGAAATCACAATAAAAATACACGAATATAAAAACCCCTAAGTTAAAAAAGAAAAACCAATCATTCCACAAACATACACACAAACATACACTGGCTAGGGGCAAGGTGTTAGCTGCCCCAGGCCTGCCGGTAAAAGTATGTTTTAAGCAATTTACGAAAGGCGGAGAGGGTGGGGGGCGACACGGATCTCCGGGGGAAGTTGGTTCCAGAGGGCTGGGGCCGCAACAGAGAAGGCTCTTCCCCTAGGCCCCGCCAGGCGACACTGTCTGGCTGACGGGACCTGGAGAAGGCCGACTCTGTGGGCCCTAACCGGCCGCTGGGATTCATGAGACAGCAGACGGTCCCGTAAATAACCTGGTCCGATGCCATGTAGGGCTTTATAGGTCATAACCAACACTTTGAATTGGGTTCGGAGACCAATTGGCAGCCAATGCAGCTCGCGGAGTGATGCCGAAATGTGGGCAATTCTAGGCAAGCCCAACACTACTCGCGCGGCTGCATTCTGCATTACCTGAAGTCTCCGAACATTTTTCAAAGGTAGCCCCATGTAGAGAGCATTGCAGTAGTCGAGCCTCGAGGTGATAAGGGCATGAGTGACTGTGAGAAGAGACTCCTGGTCCAAATAGGGCCGCAACTGGTGCACCAGGCGAACCTGGGCAAATGTCCTCCTTGCCACAGCCGAAAGATGATGTTCCAAATTTAGCTGTGGATCGAGGAGGACGCCCAAGTTGCGGACCTTCTCCAAGGGGGTCAAAAGCTCCCCCCCAGGCTAATGGACGGATAGATTGAAATATCTTTGGGAGGCAGAACCCATAGCCACTCCGTCTTGTCGGGGTTGAGTTTGAGCCTGTTGGCACCCATCCAAACCCTAACAGCCTCCAGACATCGGCACATCACTTCCGCTGCTTCACTGAAATGACACGGGGTGGAGATGTAAAGCTGGGTATCATCAGCATACTGATGATATCTCACCCCGTGTTGTCGGATGATCTCACCCAGTGGTTTCATGTAGATATTAAACAGCAGAGGGGAGAGGACCGATCCCTGAGGGACCCCACAAGGGAGGAACCTAGGGGTCGACCTCTGACCCCCTGCCAACACCGACTGCGACTGACCAGTGAGGTAGGAGGTGAACCACTGCCAAACAGTGCCCCCAACCCCCAACCCCTCCAGTCAGTGCAGAAGGATACCATGGTCAATGGTATCGAAAGCCACTGAGAGGTCAAGTAACACCAGGATAGTGGAAAATCCGCTATCCGGGGCCCGCCAGAGATCATCCATCAGCGCGACCAAAGCAGTTTCCGTGGAGTAGCCGAGCCTGAATCCTGACTGTTGAGGGCCCAGATAATCGGCCTCATCCAAGGACCGTTGGAGCTGGAGTGACACCACCTTCTCAACAACCTTCCCTATAAAGGGAAGATTGGAGACAGGACGGTAGTTGTTTAAGACAGCTGGGTCCAGGGAAGGCTTCTTGAGGAGGGGGCGCACAATTGCCTCCTTGCAGGGAGCCGGAAAGGACCCCTCCCTCAAAGAAGCGTTGACAATCTCCTGAACCCAGCCCCGCATCACCTCCCTGCTGGCCGAAACCAGCCAGGAGGGGCACGGGTCCAATAAACAGGTGGCGGAGCTCACAGCTCCAATGGCCTTGTCGACTTCATCAGGTGCTACCGGGTCAAACTCCTCCCACACAACAGGATCAAGACGAGTCCCTGTCATCTCGACTGAATCATTATCAGCCGATACTGCATTCCAATTGGAGTCAAGGTCCATCCGAATCTGGGCGATTTTATATTTAAGTGATTGTCCACTAGGACTCCGAGATCCCTCTCACAGTTACTACTATTGAGCAAGATGAACTTTGTTGTTAGAAAAATGGCTATTAGTCACTAAATATGTAAAGCAAAAAGTTTTGGTTGTAACTGTATTCTACTGCAGGGGTCCCCAACCCCCGGGTCACTGCCTGTTTCAAACCGGGCTGCGTGTGTGATGGGAAAATGCATACACAAAGCTCCACTTGCATGAGCTGTGGACTCTAGCGCTCGAGCGTGAAGCTCCACTTACACAAGCAGAGGGAGCTTGTGTGGAGGGTGCTTGTGCTCAAGCGTGAAGCTCCACTCGCACGAGCAGACGGAGTTTGCATGCGAAGCACCAATTAAGCTGTGTGCGTGCACCTGTCACTCACACGCCTCCCTGCCCCGCCAAGTTGGAAAGGTTGGGGACCGCTCTTCTACTACACTGAAAAAAGTTGGAGGGTTGCTGTTTTTCTTCCTTTCTCTTTTATGTGGAACCCCTGCCCCTATTCCCTTATGATCTTTGTTTGCATTTTATACTATAATAAACTTTAATAAAAAACAATATATATATTTTAAATCAGATTCATCTTTGCAAATTATTTCCAATAGAAATAATCTGAAATATCCCTTGCCTGAATACATGTAGAATATACTCATCAAACCCAATTGTAAAAGAACTCCTACAATTACAACAAAAAATTATTTATATAAACAAAGGCTTCATGGAAATATTTCTGAATTTGTAAAGCACAAATAACTATGCCAACAAGGCAATGTGTAAGACTGTTTTAATCTAAAACACTAAAAAGTCTGGTTTAATTTATCCAATTTATAAAAACCACTATATAGCATGTGACAATATAACTCTACTTTTAATTTCTCTCTACCCTGAATGTTTGTGTATAGGTGACAAAATTTACTTCAGGGCTGAGTGGAGGATTTGATAACAAGATTTTCAAGTTCCAATATTCAGTTATATTACATTATCACTTTAGTAAGCCTTTCCTATTTTTTCTGGGAATGAAGATAGGCAGTTGAAATAACAACAAATATTAACAGTGCCACACAATTCACATTACTTAAATAAAAGTAGAGTACATGTTAAGACTTGGTTTTCTGTATGCCATGAAATACCCACTTCACTCCTTTGCAATATCACTGTGGTAGATGACATTATTGTCATCATTGTGGTAGAAGATCATTATTCAATTTTAATTTGAACAGTGTAAAGATGATGTTACCTAGTTTGGTTAATGAAATATCTGCAAGAAAACAACCAAGCTCAGAGAGCACCCTGAGCTACAAATATTCTTCTTTGTTAATAAAATGAAGTATATGTACAATATTCCTAATTTTCTGATTAACAGTGATGAGCTGCATTTTATGACATGCATACTACAAGCAACGTGAGCTGAAACTTACTTCTTTAGGCATAAAACACAGTACATGTTTTAATGAAGCAATTACCGTTGCGCGCGCCACGCATGCGCGGATCGGCCCGTCGCGGTCCGCCATTTTGGTTTTTTTGTTGTTTTTTTCGCCGCGTGCGCGCCGCGCATGCGCGGATCGGCCCGTTGCGTGCGCCGCGCATGCGCGGATCGGCCCATCACACGCGCCGCGCATGCGCGGATCAGCCCGTCACGGTCCGCCATTTTTTTTATTTTTTTATTTTTTGTTTTTTGTTTTTTTTTCCGCCGCACGCGCACCGCGCTTGCAGATTGGCCTGTCGCGCGCGCGTGCGCCCGGGTCAGGGTCGCGGCGCGCATGGGCGGCGCAAGTGGGGTCTCAACCTGAAAAAGGTTGAGAACCACTGCGCTAAACCAAGCCTAATGATTAAAACGGCTCTGTGAACTTCTTGTTTACTTCCAAACAGTTAAAGCAGCAGGCCTGAACCAATAAGAATAAGAGCCCATATTATCCTGTTATGGATGTACCATATTTCTCTCAGGCAGCATACCTGCACACATAAAGCAATCAACAGTTCACTAGCCTTTCATGGAAAATATCAGAAGATCGGGCACTTTTAAGTGTCTCCAAAATAATGCTTTCTGAATTCTCTTCCCACTTGTAAAAAGCTGTTCAGATAGCCAGTGCTATTTTTCAGTATTGACTAGTATTAGCTGTAATATGCTAATATATCTTGCTACCGAATTTAGCTAATTGTCAAAGGAATTAAAAATTAAAAAGTAATTCCAGAACATTAAACATACACAAAATATGACAGCGATTTCAAAGAAAACACCTCAGCTTGCCAGACCATACATTTCTTATATGTAAAAAGGCAATTATCTACAAGATGAAAATAAAAGTACCATTAAAAAAACTACTAAAAACCTATATGTATATGTATTTTATGTAGTGCTCTGCCAAGCTGAAATAATGGTGAGGCAAATTGATTCAACTATTATTTTAATATTTAAAAAAAGATTAAAGGAAACTTACCACCATCCCTTTCTCTAACTCTGTGACTATGAATGGTTTTAGTTTTATTGTGTCCAGTACTGTCACTGTATTTGTTTTCAGGACTATCCGATCGCCGCAACATTTTATTTGGCGGTGAAGGGTCTGTGGCGTCTCGCATCTTGTCATGCCGGTGATCACCACCACTGGGGTGACTCTTTGATGTGTACTTAAGAGCCTGTAAGAAATTACAATAATAGATTTTTAAGTTGTGGTATTATACCTAGAATTACCATGGATGCTTTTATTATCCAGATTTTTAATCTAATATCTGACATTTAAAGTATATACTTAGGCATACTCTAGGTTAGTATTATTCTTGGACATAATCTCCATGGTGTATCACGAACTGTTTTTCAGACAACTCAGTTCAAAACAGGTCAACAATAGTTTGCGTTGCAGCTGTCCAAAATTATCTGTAGATCTACTTAACAAGTTATCCAGAATGTAACCCAATACTTGATTGCTTTAAAAATTTCCTAGCAATTGATTCTGGATGTTTGATTTTTATTTTCTATTAATGAGTTCTATCACTGATCAATGGGATCTATTAAAAATAATGCATTTAAGATTCTGATTAACCAAAACAGACAGTAGTGTGTACACTATCTTTAACAGAGAGTAACATATTTGGAGTATATTGTTCATACTTCTGTTTAAGAGAGCAAACTTTTGAAACACAGATGTAAATGTTAATAGTTATATAAATATCATAAATGATACTGCTATAAGAGGCATTTCATGGTGGTAACTTTTCTCTATTTATATAGCTTACCGAAACTACAAAAACAATTTTTTCAGAGACTACAGATTCAATAAATTCTCAGACTATGAAAGCGAGATAGTGTAGGTACATAGCAACTGCTGCACCTGTACTTTCATAGCAAAACTACTTTGTGCTGTATTGAATACAACAGAGAACACCTTTGATTAGCAGCTCTTCATCTGAATTATTTTGGAATATACACCTTTTGCCTAGTGGATATTTACACAAGGCAGGCTGTCATCCAGTACAGCCTCCAAATACACTGTCCAACAATTTTTTTTTGCAAGTTTTGCTTCCTGAAAAACTTTTGGTGATTATGATGGACCCCTTCAAACTGAACAGAAATATAATTTCAGAATGACTGTATCATGTAGGAATATTGAGAAATATGGAATTAACTTTTAATTACTATAATGTATTTAATCACATTTCCAACATGCTGCATGAGTTCAACAGAGCTAAAAGAGTTTTGCTACAGATTTTCATTTGTACTCGGTGTCTGATGCATCTTGCCAGTGTCCAGCAATAGTCAGCCAGCATGGATGGATTCCAGTTGCCCCGATACTGTTTTTTCATTGTGGCAAAGTCCAGGTGAAACCTTTCACCATGTTCATCGCTGACTGGACCTAGATTTTCGGGAAAGAAGTCCAAGTGTGAATGCAGAAAATGAATCTTCAATGACATATTGCACTTCATGGTCTTGTATGCTATAAGAAGTTTCTCAACCAACTGAATGTAGTTTGGTGCTCTGTAGCTGTCAAGAAAATTCTCAATTACATCCTTGAATGTTTTCCAGGGGATTTTCTCTGGCCTCACTAACAGATCTTTGAACCGTTTGCCATTGATGATGTATCTGATCTGTGGACCACCAAAAATGCCTTTCTTAATCTTGGCATCAGTTATTCTTGGAAACTTCTGTCTCAAATTGTCTCAAAGCATAGGGCCCTATACAAAAAGATGCAGTTCAGTGGTGAGAAGAGTAAGATTCTTCACTTAGCCAGGAAAAAAACAAATGCACATGTACAGAACAGGCAGTACCTGGCTCAACAGTAGCAACTGTGAGTGGTGGACCACCTTTTAAGTATGAGTCAGCAGTGTGCTGCAGCTGGTAAAAGAGCCTATGCAGTCCTAGGCTGCATCAACAGAGGGATAGCATCAAGATTGCAGGAAGTGATACTACTGCTCTATATTGCACTAGTGAGGCCACACTTTCAATACTGCATCCAGTTCTGGTCACAATATAAAAAAGATGCTGAGGCCCTGGAAACAGTTCAGAGAAGAGAAACAACGCTAAACCATACGATGAACAGCTAAGGGAACTAGGATATGTTTAGCCTAAAAAATAGAAGGCTTAGGGCAGACACGGATCGCAGTCTTCCAATACTTAAAGGGCTATAATAGGGAAGAGGGGGTAGTCTTCCAATACTTAAATGGCTATCATAGGTAAGAGGGGGTTAATTTATTCTCCATAGGACCTGAGGGCAGGACAACAACAAATGCCTTATCAGAGATCCAACTTGGAACTAAGGAGGAATTTCCCAACAATGAGAGCAATTAATCAACATAACAGCTTGCCTCCAGAAGTTGTGGGTGCTCCATCACTGGAGGTTTTCAAGAAGAGATTGGACAACTATTTGTCCAGGATGGTATGAGGACTCTTGCTTTGGGCAGGGGATTGGACTAGAGAACTTCCAAAGTACCTTCCAACCATGTTTCTATGCAGTAATGAAAATCTTTACCGTCCTTGTTCATTGCTTTCACTAAATTTTTCATCAGTTCTTGTTTTATGTGGAGGCAAAAATATTTTTCTCAGGTCAACAAGCAGTTCATTGTGCCACATTGTTCAGTCCCTGGAACAAAATTCTTTTTGTGTGGCCATTTCTTTTTAATATAATGTGACTCTCTTGCATGACTGTCTCATTTGCAAATGTAACAACAGTACTTGGTATATCTGAGCTGCATTCCAAGTAGCAGAACCACTACTTTCAGATCTCCAGATATTCCAGTTGTACTTGGTGTACTGGAGGTGCTTCAACCAGAGTTCTGTGTTTTCATGTTTCTTGAAAGGTTAAATTACACTCTATTTTCGTGATTAGCAGCCAAAAATCTGTAAGATACATCCAAAAGCGTTCAGGAAGTAAAACCTTTGTTGTCCAGTGATATTAAGCTCTGCTGGATACCTGACAGTACCTTAAGGGTCAAATAATTATTTTCATCCCACACTAATTATTTTCATCCTACAAACTAAAGTTGTGGCACACTCTCTGAGGGCTCTACAAAATCTGAGTACCTGCACCACCCCCAATTTACAAGGTCTTTGTGAATAGGAGAATTGAAGAACTAGAATTCCCCTACGGGTCAGGGGCCCAGGGTCCTTTTATTGTTTTAGGGAAGAGTTCCTATAAACAGATGCCTTACCGCTATCCCACCGCTTTCTTCCGGAGGAAAAAAAAACCAATGCCTTCCTCCCGTTCACCATAGTACCTAGGTCTCGTTTCCCTGCCCCGCAAGGCCCCTACCGTTGCCTCCCTCAGGCGCCCCGCACTCGCCGAAGGAAACCAACCGCAGCCGCCCCCTCTTCCTCCTCTCCCAGTCGGCCGCGCGCGGGACGAACGGGCGGCTCGTGTGCGGCCTGCAGCGTCGGCCGAAGCCTGCACTCGATTAGTTTAGCTCGCCCTCCCACACTCTAGTTGTTGGCGCCGCCGGGCCTCTCAATGTGGGGACTGCGGCGGGCGAAGAAGTCAGTACCTGGTAGGGCTGCGAGTCCCCCTTGCGGTCGTGACACCTGGAAGAGAAAGACAGAAACGTAGCGTTAGCGAGCGACGGTTACAGGCGATTGGCATGGAGGGACCGGGGGAGGGGGAGAAACAGCGACAGAGGCGCAGTCGGGGAGGGCGGGACGCGATAGGGGTATTTACCCATCATTGAGTCTTTGCTGTTTCCTCGCATACATTACCATCAATGCCCGGCCTGTGTGTGAAAGACTGAGGGGCCCAGGAGGGCACGGCCGGGCCACGGACGCCGCCGAGGCGGGGGAAGCAGAGCTCTGATCAGGGACGGGGAAGGGAGGGAGGAGGAGGAGGGGCGGCTCAGGCAGCTCAGCTGTGAGAGGAAGCGGTGCTCACGGGCCCATCTCTTCTCCGCACTCGCAAGGACAGGCAGTGCTGCACAACAAGCACACAGAGGCGCGCCGAAGACGACGACTTCTCCGCGGTCCGCCTTCACTCGTTCGGCCGCCGCTGCCGCCTCCCCCCCCCGCCACTGCCTCCAACACTACCGCTGTCCGATTACACCCGGGAAACTGGGACGTCACCGCCTTCGCTTAACGTCGGCTCCTTCCGACGAAACACCACCCCTATAATTGTTTTTAATAACCTCCTTCCTCTTTCTTAGGCATAAGCCCCGCCTACCTCCCCTCCAGATTCTGAGAGCCTCTGTTTGGAGGGGCATCGGCCGTTTCCGTTCAATGCCGGAAATCCCTTGCCGTGAAAGGTAAAGCTTGCGCGCTCGCACTCTGCTCCCGATTCTGATTTGTCTTCGGAAGACATCGGAGATTTCCGTTGAGCTCACAGCGCTCGCTTTTATGCGACGTTGGTATTCCCAGACGCTGGGTGTTTCCCCATCACCTCTGTATCCGTTGTTTCCGTAAGTGAAATGAACGTGCTCCGATAGGCACTTTTCCTGGTACTTCTAAAACCAACTCCCGAGAATGAGCCGTGAGCAATACCGGGCCACTGATTGGCTGAGGCTTTTTCTCTCGTTTGTTCCCTAACTTTAAATAGGTTGCCTGCTCTCGCGCATAAGGGTGGAACTTACCGGCGCCAGAGAAAATTGCACTCTGGCTGAAGATGGCAAAGCAGTGACGCCTTTGGTATGAATCTGGCTTTATTTTCCCGTTCTAACCCAGGGCCTTTGCGGTCCGTTCCCTTTTGTAGCCTCTGGGAAAACCGCCTGGGACGAGATTAAAACGGACTCCGAAACGATGCCCATGACACCGCAGTCCTGTTTGAAAAGTAGGTCTTTCAAGTAAGATTTACTTGTGGGAGGGCAGGCACAACTTCGCGCGGTTTTCATATATTGGACTGCAACTCTCATCATCCTGAGCCACCTTGATGTGTCTGCAAGGCGGGAGTTGTAATCCATCCCGTCTGGAAGGAGCTTTCGATGCACAAATATTTTAAGCACCGGAGCTCCTGAATTCCAACGAGGCTTCTGGCCAAACGTCCATAAGGGGGCGCTGTACGCCAGACGTCCCGCGCACCAGGCCGGGGGTGGGGGGATGAATCGTGCACCTCTGTCCAAAAATTGCTGGGTCTCGCTTGTAGTTTGCTTGGGGAAGGGGTGAGCAAGCAGAAGTTCAATTTCAGCACTGCGCAGACGCGTAGATGGACCTTCTAAGCCGCGCTTGGCACTGCTGCCTAAAGCTCGTGTGAAGTCTCCCCTCCCCCAGGGTGCCCAGTGGCTATTTCACAGACGCCTTTGAAGGATCCGTTGCAGCACCGTCCTCCAAGGCTGGAAACTATTGCAGAAAATCACAGGACTCAGACCACAGAATCAAAAGACTTAAGTCCTGATTTATGTCCTTCCTTATTCCCCCCTTTGAGACCAAATTTTAGGTAACAATTTGAGTCTCACTTTTATAGTTGCTTCTTAAACATTAGCTTTTTCCCAGCAAGTGAAGATAGCTTAGTACAGTGGTTCTCAACCTTTCTGAGGTTGAGACCCCACTTGCCCCACCCATGCGCGCCGTGACCCCAACCCGGGGGGCGCGTGCGTGTGCGCGCGCGCGCAAAAAAAAAATTTAAAAATGTAAAAAAATAAAAAAACAAAATGGCGGCCGCGACGGGTGGATCTGCACATGCGCGGATCGGCCCATCGCACGCGCCATGCATGCGCGCATCCGCCCGTCGCGGGCCGCCATTTTTTTTTTTAAATAAAAAAAAAATAAAAAAAAAATAAAATGGCGGCCGCGATGGGCGGATCTGCGCATGCGGGATCGGCCCATCGCACGCGCCATGCATGCGCACATCCACCCGTCGCGGGCCGCCATTTTGTTTTTTTTTATTTTTTTAAAAATTGTTTAAAAAAAATAAAACAAAAACAAAATGGCGGCTGCGACGGGCGGATCTGCGCCTGCGCGGATTGGCCCGTCGCACACGTCGCACATGCGTGGATCCGCCCGTTGTGGTCCGCCATTTTGTTTTTATTTTATTTAATTTTATTTAAAAAATATTTTCCGGCGCGACGGACGGATCTGAGCGTGCGCGGTGCGCGCGCGTCAAAAAAAATTTAAAAAATTAAAAAAAAATTAAAAAAAATAAAAATAAAAAAACAAAATGGCGGCCGGCGGTGCCTGGCGACCCCCGTGAAATGGTCTCGCGACCCCAAATGGGGTCGCGACCCCAAGGTTGAGAACCACTGGCTTAGTAGAATTTATGCATATATGGAGAGGCATAAAATATGGCATGATTAACACTTTAGACTGGCACCCACCTTTCAGTTTCTTGTTGCCAGTTCAAGCTAGAGGCAGATAGCAATAATAAGAAAGAATGAAAAATCCATAAAGTGATTCTCAGAAATCATCTTCCTCAGGCATTTCCTCCAATCCCCAGGGTGTAAGCCGTACATATACTCCATTGTCTGGATCCTCACGTTCCCTTCTTGGGTCTGAGGTGAACCTATTTGCCAAGGATCCTTCTATCATAACCAATTCCTTTTCAACCCTGATTTCTTTGACTGACCTCATAACTAATTGTCTGAGTAAAGGAATTTACACATGGGATGAAGGCTAGTCCTACTATGCCACATAACATGACAAACAACATTTGTTTGACCCAGGCGGTGCCTGGTAGCCACGAGAACCACGAGTCAGTTCCTTGTATTCCTTGTCTAATTCTGGATGCTCTATCCTGCAAGCCCTTTGCCATTTCTCTGACTACTCCTGATTTATTCATGTAAAAGCAACATTCTTCTCCCAAGAACAGACACAAACCTCCTTTCTCAGCTGTCAAGAGGTCTAAAGCGCACCGGTTTTGTAAGACTACTGCTGCCAAAGAGTCTATCTGATCTTGGACTTCTACCAGAGTCCCAGCAATCTGACTTAGGCTTTGTTGAAATTCCTCAGAAAGTTGCTGAAACTTTATTGCAGAATGGGCTAAACTTCCTACGCCTGTTCCAACTGCCATGCCTATTCCCAGGATAGCTAATAATGGTATTACAAGAGACGAATAGGCACTGCCAGAGGCTTCACTTGGATGACTAGTGGTGTATGGTGAGCTGCATATCCTGGTGGATTATCTTCTGCCCATAAGCAGGGCACATCAAACTCCTGCCAAGTATCGAGGACTCGAACCTCCTGGGTCACCATTATTCGCCACATCTCATCTGGAGGATGCTTCATTACTAGTGCCCTATTGTCTTCTTCAAATGATAAAGTTGCCCCCATTTTGCACAATATGTCTCGCCCCAACAAAGGAATGGGACACTCAGACATGTATAGGAATTGATGTTCAATGTCCCTTCCATTTAGGGAACATCTCCCAGAATTTTTTTAAGTCACCTGGATTGGCCTTGGGGTCTCCATAATCTCCACTAAAACCTTTCTTAAAATTCCTCAACATACACTGCAGAGGTGTCCGAGGGACACTTCCTCCACCTCCCATTTCTAAGACACTGCCACTGACCTGCGATGCCGGACGTTCCAACGGTCACCAACAGGAACTGCAATGGCTTAACCACCCACACAACTCTTGGGCCTTGTTAGGATACACCGATCCCGGACCCAGGGCGGTGATCAGGCCCCCTCTTCCACTCTCAAAACGAGTGGGTCTACAATTTCCTCAATACTTGCCTGCAGGCGTCTCCTTTTCCAGCTGGCTTTGTTTTGTGACTTGTTTTGATTCCGTTCAGGTTCTTGGATCGGTCGGTTGTCCACCAAATATCACTCTGGTGCCATCCGCCTCCTTCCAGAGAAATCATCCGTGCTGGCTGAAGGGTCAGCGTGACAACCCCGACTGGGCACTGGTCGGTCCGTGCCGTCCTCAGCGAAATATCGCTCCAAGTCCCGGCGGAGTCACCAGAAATATTGCAGAAAATCACAGGACTCAGACCACGGAATCAAAAGAAGTTGGTTTATTTTGCGCAAAGGTTCAGACCACTATATTTGTAGCCACATCTGAACAGCTTCTCATAACAAAACACAAGTTTATATATTCTCGTCAGAAACAGCAAAACACGGAAATGTAACTGATAGCATGGATTGGTTGCTTTGAATCACAGCCCCCTTACAGCATACAGCCCCCCTTTCCATAGCTAACATATCTTGCCTAAACTGTGAATTTTCCTACCTACAGCGTCTAAACTACCTGTAACATACTTTTGGTTAGCTGCAGCAGAGCTTCAAACTTAACACTTTTGTGCGACTGACAAATGAACTTGTGGTTTGACATCTTTTATTTCCTTTTGTTCTCCTAACTAATACACACATTTAAGACTCATGTCCTGTTTTATGACTTAAGTCCTGCTTTATGTCCTGCCTTAAAACCAATTTATTCTGGAAGGTCGGCGGGGTATTCTAAGTCTTAAGAACACCGAAGCGAAGGAAGAGGCTCGGCCTTGTAGGCATTTGCAGCTGACGGCAAGAGCACTACATTGTCTTTTGCTGTCTTGGCAAACCTTGCCTTTCCCTTTGGCAGAGGGGAAAATTGGAGGTGAGAGGGAGAAGGAGCAAAATTGTGGGCCCTTCCTCACTTTTGTAGGTGGCCAGAAACGAGGAGACATGACATTTTCTCAGTCCTGAACTTGCCAAATTGACTACACCACCCAAAGCGAAACCATTTTTTTTTCTGTTTTCTCCTTGACTCAGAAATACAGAAATAGCAAAAATTGAAAGTGGTTCCTCTGTGGGGGTTCATTAGGAATATGGCAAAAACATATTAGGCTTCCATCTTAAAAAAGTAGCAATACTTCCAGATGTGGATAATAGGAGGCACTGTCTTGCAGTGGTTCTCCTCCTTCCTCTCTGGCCGGATGCAGTCTGTGTTGACGGGGCCAGAGGTCGACCCCGAGACCCCTCGTATGTGGGGTACCTCAGGGGTCGGTCCTCTCGCCTCTACTGTTCAACATTTATGTAAAGCCGCTGGGTGAGATCATCCGTGGTTTTGGCGTGGAGTACCACCAGTACGCTGATGATACCCAGCTGTACATTTCCACGCCAAACCACCCCAACGATGCCCTTGCCGTGCTGACCCAGTGCCTGGAGGCCGTGCGGGTATGGATGGGGAGAAACGGACTCAAGCTCAACCCCTCCAAGACCGAGTGGCTGTGGTTACCGTCGTCCCGGTACAGCCAGCTGATTCCATCGCTGTGTATTGGGGGCGAAACAGTGGCTCCCACAGGAAGGGTTCGCAACTTGGGAATCCTCCTGGACTCACGGCTGTCCTTAGAGGACCATCTGACGGCCGTGGCCGGGAGGATGTTCCACCAGGTTCGCCTGGTGCGCCAGTTGCGTCCCTTCCTAGACCGGGACTCGCTACGCACAGTCACTCATGCCCTCGTGACCTCCAGGCTGGACTACTGTAATGCTCTCTACATGGGGCTCCCCTTGAGGTGCATCCGGAAGCTCCAACTTGCCCAGAATGCGGCCGCGCGGGTAGTGATGGGAGCGTCGTGGCGCTCCCACGTAACACCGCTCCTGCGTGAGTTGCACTGGTTGCCGGTGGTCTTTCGGGTGCGGTTCAAGGTGTTAGTGACCACTTTTAAAGCGCTCCATGGCATCGGACCCGGATACTTACAGGACCGTCTACTGCCAGCAAATACCTCCCGCCGTCCGGTACGCTCCCACAGAGAGGGCCTCCTCAGGGAGCCGTCGGCCAGACAGTGCCGGCTGGCGACCCCCAGGGGGAGAGCCTTCTCTGTGGGAGCTCCCACGTTATGGAACGAGCTCCCCCCCGAACTCCGTATAATAACAGATTTACGCACCTTCCGTCGGGAACTAAAAACATTTCTTTTCCGACAGGCCGGCCTGGCATAGAAGCATAGAAGCTTCGGTTCCAATAGGGTCAAAATGTTTTAAGGGGACTGAGTATTTTTTAAGATTTTAAATTTTGTATGTTTTGGGTTTTAGGATTTTGGCCAAATGATTTAATTTATTTTTAATTATTTTAAATTTTGTATATTTATATGTTTTTTAAATTTTAGGCTGTACACCGCCCCGAGTCCTTCGGGAGAGGGGCGGTATAGAAATTTAATAAAATAAAATAAATAAATAAAATAATACTTCAGTACCTGAAGCTGTGGACAATATGATTCTAGCTCAGATGGGTTGTGTAGCTCTGTAGTTTTGTGAAACTAATGCTCTCAGCAACTTCAACCAGCGTAGACAATAGTGTGGGATGGTGGGGATTGTAGTTCAATAGTATCTAAAGGTCACAGGTTTTCTGCCCATCAACTTAGAGAGCAACTGCCTCAGATGGCAGAGAGCAACATTAAGATATTGAAGAGCAGTTCTGCATCTGCCCCTTGGTCAGGCTTGATTTTTAATGCTACCTTTTTGTGCTCAGCTGCAGTGGGCAGTGTTACCACTAAATTCATCTGCTATAACAGAATAACAGAATTGAAAGGGACCTTGGAGGTCTTATAGTCCAACCCCCTGCTCAGGCAGGAAACCCTATACCATTTCAAACAAATGGTTCTCCAATCTCTTCTTAAAACCTCCAGTGTTGGAGCATCCACAACTTCTGGAGGCAAGCCGTTCCACTGATTAATTGTTCTGTCAGGAAATTTCTCCTTAGTTCTAGGTTGCTTCTCTCCTTGATTAATTTCCATCTTCTTGTCCTGCCTTCTGGTGCTTTGGAGAATAGCTTAACTCCCTGTTCTTTGTGGCAGCCCCTTAGATATTGGAACACTGCTATCATGTCACCCCTAGTCCTTCTTTTCACTAGACTAGACATACCCAATTCCTGCAACTGTTCTTCATATGTTTTAGCCTTCAGTCCCCTAATCATCTTTGTTGCTCTTCTAGAGTCTCAACATCTTTTTAATATCGTGGCGACCAAAACTGGATGTAATATTCCAATGTTCTTACCAAGGCATTATAAAGTGGTACTAATACTTAACTTGATCTTGTTTCTATCCTGTTAATACAGCCTAGGACTGCATTGGCTTTTTGGCAGCTGCAGCACACTGCTGGCTCATATTTAACTGATTGTCCACTAAGACTCCAAGATCCCTCTCACAGTTACTACTATTGAGCCAAGTGCCACCTGTTCTACATCTGTGCATTTGTTTTTTCTTGTCTAAATGTAGAACCTTACTTTTCTCACCATTGAACTTCATTTTGTTAGATAGGGCCCAGTGTTCAACTCTGTTGGGATCCTTGTGGATCTTGAGCCTTTCTTCTAGCGTTTGGGCTATTCCTGCCAGCTTGGTGTTGTCTGCAAATTTGATGAATTCCCCTTCTATCCCCTCATCTAAATCATTTATGAAGATGTTGAGTACTGGGCCTAAGATGAAACCTTCGGGTACCCCACTGCTTACTTCCCTCCATGTAGAAGTAGTGTCATTAAGGACGACTTCTTGTGTATGGTTTGTCAGCCACTTACAAATCCATCCGGTGGTGGTACTGTCTAGTCCACATTTTTCTGCCTTACCAAGAAGTAGGTTGTGGTCTACTTTGTCAAATGCCTTACTGAAGTCCAAGTATACTATGTCCACAGCATTTACACTAATTTAGTCACTTTGCCAAAGAATGCAATAAGATTTGTTAGGGGTTAGGGTTATAACTTTAGGTTTAACTTTGCTTGCTTCTAGGTGTTTGCAGTTCCATTGCTTAATTGTCCTTTCCAGGATCTTCCCAGGTATTGATATCAGGTTGATTGGTCTGTAGTTTCCTGGATCCATTTTTTCCCCTTGTTTGAAGATGGGGACCACATCACCTCTTTTCCAGTTCTCTGGTAGCTCCCTGGTGCTTCAGGATCTTTGAAAGATATGGTTTAGTGGTTCCGCGATCCCGTCTGCCAGCTTCTTCAGAACTCTGGAATGTAATCCATCTGGTACTGGTGATTTGAATTTGTCTAGATTGGACATGTGTTGTCTGACCATTTTCTTGCATATTTTAACTTGTATTCCTAGTTTGTCTTTTAAGATTCTACTTTTAGTAGGTTGGGCTATTTTTCCATTTGCATGAAGAAAGATGCAAAGAATGAATTAAGCAGTTCTGTTTTCTCCCTGCTGTCCGCTGCTTCCTTGCCATCTTCTCCCATTAGTGGACTGATTGTTTCCTTGACTTCATCCTTTAGGAGGCTCCCTTTTAAGGAGGTTCCATTTTAATGATCCGGAGAATAGTACCTACTTGCAGAGGGTCTATGACGACTCACAGTGGCCAGGTGGGCATGGCTGGCTGGGCGCAGCCATCTGAGTGCAGCCAGGTGGGCATGACTGGGTCGGCGTGGCCAGGTCAGTGCGGAGAACTAGGTGCAGCAAGCTTGGTGCGGTTGACTTGTGGCTGGGCAGGTGTGGCCAGCTGCATGCAGCCAAATGGATATGGCCGGGTGGGTGCAGAACAAGTTGCCCTGTGCAACTGGACGTGGGGCCAACTCAGTGCCCCACCAGAAGAAAAATCACCTGGAGATGTGCCGGGAAGCGGCAAGGTTTGCAAGGAAAGGAAGGGGGAGGGTGGATTTCCCCCACCTCCACTTGCAGAAACACTCCATTTGTCATTATCCAGCCCTACTTTCTGAGAAGAGAAAATGCATACAGGGCAAGTCTAACAACTGCAGCAAATTAGGCCTACATCCTGGTAAATGGCCCGTTGCCAGGCACAGGTACCTGTCACTTTCTCACTGAAAGCATATTCTCTAATCCTCTACAAAATTCCCAGTACTGAATGTCAGGAAACTTAAGAAAGAGATATTCCCCCCCCCAAAAAAAACATAATTGTTAATTTGAGATTTGGTATTGGGGTGCTAGGTCATGCTCCAATGGCCATACCTGATAAATAATATTGCCTATATACTAAAACTTTTAAAAAGGACAGAAACAATTATCAAGAAGCTGAAGCAACTGGCCTAATTGAAAATGACACAACCTTGGAGGCCTTCAGTTTAGAAAAATGGCAAACAATGGGAATATAAACATGTATGGGATATGGAGACAGCAGATAGACACCTCTTTAATAATTCTGGAATTGGGTTCATATGATTAAAAAGAATTAAGGTAGATTCTCTCCACCCCCAAAAAACCCATAACTCATAAGGAAGACATAGACCAATATAGTCAGGAAACCAAAGAAAACAAATTGGTACATCTGCTATGCACTGTGAGTTTCCCAACACTACAAGTGGAAGCAGGGCAAGAGAAATAAATGGCTGGAATAAGAAGAAACAGGGAAAAAAATATTGTGAGCTACACAACTGCACCAGGATCAAAGCTCAGCAATGGCTAGATCACTTCTCCCAGGCCTGGATGGATGACCTCAAGGAGGAACCAACAGGTACTGTATCCCCATTCACAATGGAGGGAGGCGCTTTGAAACACGAGGGCGGGATCGTGGTTCCTTTTCCCCTTGCAGGGAAGAGGTTTTATAACTTTGCTATGACAACCAAATAGCAGGACATGGGGGGTGTTCAAGACTGCACAGAACTCTCAGAGACTTTTGGTGGCCAAAGATGGTGGTATACATTAAGGACTACATGGCATTCTGCTATCAAGGTTCCGATAGACAAGACCAAACAAATCAGAACTTTGAGGCTTGAAATTTCCTCAAAGAACATGTTTATTGGTTACATACTGTGGAAAACAAAAATATTGACTATTGTTCTATGCAAGGTTTAGGCCCAGGTGAACTAAATCAGGCCTCATGGAAAAAGTATTGAACCAAAGTCTGTGCTATGCAGTCCAGGGGAACTATTTGTAATCTAAACTGCAATTGTACTTTACTTAATATGATTTTGCTAAGCTTGCTTGTTTCAAATATATTTAGAACATAAGGACTGGAACTGTGAGAAATTGGGAACTGAAAGTAGCTGATGGGTGTGGCTTCCAACGTACACGGGTATATGAGGAAAGTTATGGTCAGCAGAAAGTCTGCGGAAAGTGCAAGGTTGCTGACCATCTGTAGTTTAAGACGAGTTAAGGTATAAAAGATTGAGTCTGGACGTGGTTCGAGGTCACTGGCCCTAGCCGTCACTGCTATGACTGCTAGTCCAAAGCTGGTCCTCATTGCAATGGGTTGCTAACATAAGTGATGTTGTGATGTTTGTCTATGTTCCAAATTATTGCTGAAATAAACCTCTGGATCCAAAAGTAAGAATTATTGTTTGTGTTGCTGTCTCTTGTTTCTTTCATTGTGTTTTTCCACGACAATAATATCGGCACAGTCAAAAGTGAAACCAAGTCTGAAATCCCCTTCAAAAAGAGACGATTTTTTTGTTTTTGTTTTTTAAAAATCATTGATAATTATCTACCCTGAGTCCAGTGCCACTGTGTACAGTGTTGTTGTACACCACTTCAGCGAAAAGCAGGAGGTCCGCCCAATTAGTCTGTTGGTAATTAACATCTGAGGTATTGTTCCACCATTGCGTTCGTACGTTCAGACGATCCATTCGTACTTGGATGAAAAGCAGATGAAAGCCCCTGGGTAGACCCAATGAGTTTCACAAACTCCCTCCAGAATTTTGCAGTAACTTGAACCCCTCTATCTGATATAATCCATTTTGGTGCCCCATGGAGTCGATAGATGTGTTTTAAAAATGACCTGGCTAGCTTTGGGGCAGAAGGGAGTCCAGAACAAGCGATGAAGTAAGCTTCCTTCGAGAAAAGATCAATGACAGTCCAGATCACTGTGTTCCCCCTGCTTTCTGGCAATTCTACAATAAAGTCCATGGCTATTTCCTCCCAAGGCTGGGAAGGATCTGCCACTTGTTGTAACAGACCAGGAGGCTTGCCAGGATGCTTTTTCATAGCGGCACAGGTAGCACAACTTTCTACATAACTTTCAATGTTCTTTTTCATGCCTGGCCACCAAAACTGCCACCGCACCAAATGCAAAGTTTTTTAAAATCCAAAATGACCAGCTTGCTTTGCATCATGACTACGTTGAAGGGCTTGAATTCTGAAGTATGGTGGAAGGTACAGCTTGGAGCCCTTCCAGGCTAGACCATCTTGATGGGTCAATAGCAATCGTCATTGAACCAACAGTCTGTTTTTAGTTCCTCTTGGAGCTTTTGCGTTAATTGACTATCAGGTTCGTTGGATCTCTTCTGTGTTTGACCTCTCGTGGTTACCTGAGAGGCTGACTGGGGCAGAGGAATGACAGAATTAATAACCTCCTCTTGGCAGCTTTTATATTGGGGCATTCTAGACAGAACATCTGCCAGAAAGGTCTTCCCCCCCAAGGAGGTATTTGAGAGTGAAATTAAAACAGTTGAAGTACTGGGCCCACCTAACTTGCTTAGGAGATAACTTTCGAGGGGTTTTTAGTGTCTCTAAATTTTTATGATCAGTCCATACCTCAAAAGGTACTTTGCTCCCTTCCAAGAAATGGCGCCAGGTTAGTAAAGCCCATCTTACCGCAAAAGCCTCCTTCTCCCAAACAGCCCATCATCTCTATATTTCTGAAAGTTTTCTTGAAGTGTAGGCACAGGGTTGCAGATCCCCCCTAGGGTTTTTCTCTAGGAGGACCACGCCCACAGCAACATCACTGGCATCCGCTTGGATGATGAAAGGTTCCTCGGGGTTAGGGTGTTTAAGAATCAGTTCTGCTGCAAATAGTCTCCCGCCTGGCATTCTATAGTCCATTGTAAAGGCTGACAAGGTCGGGGCTTCCCCCCCTTTTCCGGTTTTTAATAGTTCAGTAATAGGCATGGCAATTTTCACAAAGGAGGGGATGAATTGCTGATAGAAATTCGCAAACGCCAAAAAGCTTTGAAGTTCCTTGCGGGTCCCCAGAGGCTGCCATTCCAGCATGTCTTTGACTTTGGCAGGGTCCATTTCTGTTTCCGCACTAGAGATTGGGTAGCCCAAGTAGTCGAGGCGCATCTGATGAAACTCGCATTTAGAAAGTTTGGCATAGAGACTAGCTTTCAACATTTTCTTAAGCATCTCCCAAACTAACTTGACTTGTTCCTCCATGGTTTCAGTATAGATGAGGATATCGTCAAGGTAAACCAAAACCCCCTTGTATAGGTTATCATGCAGTACTTGATTTATCAGTTGCATAAACACAGCAGGAGCTCCTTGGAGTCCAAAAGGCATCACTTTGAATTGGAAACTCCCTAAATGTCAATTGAAAGCTGTCTTCCATTCATCCCCTTCCCTAATTTGCACTCGGTAATAGGCTTCCCTCAAGTCCAGTTTCGTGAAAATGGTTCCACAAAGGTTGGGGAACCCGATAAAACATGTGTTTTCAAGATCCGACCTCTCCCTCAAACTTTAGGCCACGGCTTAACTTGCATTTGTAGGCAAATAGCCAATTAAGCATGAAAAGTCAAAATGAGAAACTGACATCAAATTCGAAAAGTATACATATATTCAGGTTCCCCACAGGTTGGGGAACGCGAAAAAAAATGTGTTTTTAAGATCCGACCTCTCCCTCAAAAGTTAGGCCACGGCCTATCTCTTATTTGTTGGCTAATAGACAATTAAGCATGAACAGTCAAAATGTTAAACTGACCTCAAATATGAAAAGTATACATATATTCAGGTTCCCCAAAGATTGGGGAACCCGAAAAAACATGTGGGGAACCTGAATATATGTATACTTTTCATATTTGAGGTCAGTTTCTCATTTTGACTCTTCATGCTTAATTGTCTATTAGCCAACAAATAAGAGATAGGCCGTGGCCTAACTTTTCAGGGAGAGGTCGGATCTTAAAAACACATGTCTTTTCACGTTCCCCAACCTGTGGGGAACTTGAATATAAGTATACTTTTCAAATTTGAGGTCAGTTTCTCATTTTGACTTTTCATGTTTATTGGCTATTTGCCAACAAATGTAATCTAGGCCGAGGCCTAACTGTTGAGGGAGAGGTCGGATCTGTAAATCACACGTTTTTTCTGATCCACTATTTCAAACAAGGGCTGGACCGCGACCTGCTCCAAGCATGCATCTACTGAGGGATCCCAAACCAGCTGCAAGAGTTGTATAACGTGACAGTAACCTTGGACATCAAATTGGATTGTGTCAAGAGACCACCTACCACAGAGCCAAACCTGAGATGAGGTCTGGAGAAGTGCCTGTTTGGACGGTGACCCCAAGCCACATCAACTGCTGACGCTTCTCGAGTGGCCACCGGGGCTCCCATCAAATGCTTCCGATATGGGCAGCAGGGTCATCGTGCTGCTGAGTGCTTAGCCCCTGTCCCCCAAGCAAAAGCCGCACCAGTTTCAACTGCTAAGCCAAGAAAACCACCGCCACGAGCAGGACGGAAGAAGTCTAATTGGGCCAAACAGGAGCAAGCTGTCCAAATCTCTTCCCCACCCTGGGGAGCAGGAGACCCACCTGAACACCTGCACATACTGGTGCCTTACAATAGTGATGAGGATGATGAAGATGACCCGATGGTAAGTCGACCCATCCCACCTTTCACTATTCCCAAGATTATAGTGCCAAAGACAGGGGCCCAAAACGCTTTAGATGTTTTGATAGACTCAGGCTACACCAGATGCTTAATTAACTTGCCCACAGTTCTTAAGTTGGGGATTCACACCAAATTGTTGGCCCTAGCCATGAAGTTTGAACAGGCAGATGGGTCGCTTATCGGAGGTTCCCCAGTAACGCACCTAACAGAGCCATTGCCTCTGGAAATGGGACAGCACTGGGAGGTCATTCGCTTCGTGGTGGTCCCTAAGATGAAAGAGACTGATTCTAGGTTTGGCTTGGCAAGTGTCATCCCAATATTTGGTGGGAGAACGGTGTGCGAACTCTGAGATTAGCCACAGGACCTCTCCCACCAACTAACTTCAGTGAGATAAAGGGGGCTGCTGCCAATCAGAGCTCAGGGGGAGCCTATCGAGACATTAAATGCTGCCATGGAACAACTGCCAGGGATCCAACTTATTCCCAGTATCGCATCGCAATTTGGTGGAAGTTTTTAGTGAAAAGGAATGCAACACCCTTCCCCATCGGGCTACTGACTGCGCAATTGAAATACTGCCAGGAGCCAAGCTCCCAAAGCCAAAAATTTACTCTATGATGCCTAGGGAGATGGAGGAACTGTGGGACTATAGTGACAAAAATCTGGCCAGAGGTTTCATCCAACCTGCAAAATCGTGCATGGCTACCCCAGTGTTGTTTAAAGAGAAGATGGGTCTTTGAGGCTCTGTGTGGATTTTAAGGGGTTAAATGCTGTCAGCGTAGAAAATATGTACCCCTTCCCCCTGATGAAAGACATGTTAGCCCACCTGGCCAAAGGCAAAATTTTCACGAAACTGGACTTGAGGGAAGCCTATTACCGAGTGCAAATTACAGTAGTTCACCAGTTTCATCTACACTTCCCCGAGAAACCACATCCCGCTAGACTCCCAGACCCCATCGCCCCAATGCCTGAGGAACCTTTTGACAAAAGAGTTAACCAGCCTCTCTAGACTGCTCCAGGGGGAGGCAGGGCACTTGCTCATAATGGGCCTTCTACCTCTGGCCTTCATTACTTTGGTGGGGGAGGGGAGTGACCTTTTAGTACTGTTTCTTGTTCCATCAATCACCTCCTGGCTCACCAGCCCCTTCAGATGAGGGGGAGGCAGATTCCTTTCAAACTGCTTCGATTCTGTTCTTACCAAGTTCCCATGAGAACTTGGACTTCGAAGAACCGATGCAAGAGAGGAAGAGTAGCATCGAAGAGCCCATGGAAGAAGGGGCCAGCAAGCTGGAGTGTAGGGTAATGTAGGACAGTGATGGCGAGCCTTTTAGTACCCAAACTGCAACCCAAAACCCACTTATTTATCGCACAGTGCCAACACAGCAATTTAACCTGAATACTGAGGTTTTAGTTTAGAAAAAACAACTCATACATTAACATCTTTTGTCTTAAAAGGAAAACACAATAACAAAACTTTCAATGATACAACTTTTTATTGAAAAAAGTTTGCATTTGGCATGCTTTTGAACAATTAATGTGATTTTTGCTGTTGTATGCATGCTGATAATTTGTCTAACCTTGTGTCAACGTCCTTACCAGACCCTAGCCCCCTCCAACTCGACAGCGGAAAGACAGGCGACTGGCACGCAGGAACGTTGCAACAGATGCTTTAATGGTTCGCACACAAAGTCAGCGCTGGGAGTGTCCTGCTCCCAGCGTGTTAAATAGCTTCCCCCCTGCAGCTCCACCCTTCCCTCCACAGCAGACCAGCATCCGGTGTCTATCCTTAAAGGCAGCCGGATCTCCCTGGCTTGCCTTTCCATCACAGCTGACCAGCGTTGCTCAGCAGAGCGTCTGTCCCAGTGAGTCCTCATCCCTGAGTGCCCCCAGGGTCCGTGCAGCATTGGTGCTGCCTCCTTGCCATCCGCTGCCTCCTTGTTGCAGGCTCCTCCGCCGGTGGCACTGCGAGCTGCTGTGGATGGTTGCCAGCTTGGCGGAGGCTGTCCCGGTCCCCCAGCTGATAGTTGGCACTGCCAGCTGACCAGCGGCATCAGGGACAGTGCTGTGGGTCTCCCGGCTGCTCAGTGGTGCTGCGGCTGCGCAGAGACCGTCCCGGACCGCCAGCTGATCAGTGGCAGCAAGAACGGGCCAACGGACCTTCCAGCTGGTTGTCTCTGCCGGCGGAGCTGCCTTCGGCGTCGTGCTGGTTCCCCCCCTTCCCTTGAGTGTCGAGCCCTTGGGGCTGGACACCTTGGCTCATACTTTTTAAGTTTGAAAGCAACACATGCAGCACTCAGGTCATCTGTTAGTCTGTTTCTGGTGTCAGATTTGATATAATTCAAAGCTGAAAACAGCTGCTCGCAAGCATAAGATGATCCAAACAAAATAAGGAAAGCAATCCCAAGTGCTTTCATTGACTTAAAATTGTTTGGCAGAGAATTCCACACTTTAAGGATTTCATTTTCAGAACTAACTGTGCTGTCCTTTGTCATCCTTGTTTTCGCAGGATTGCTCTCAATAAGAGCGAGGCACACTTTGGCTCCATTTTCGCCAGGAAGGGGCTTGGGAAATGGCTGTTTCCTGGTGAAAACAAGCCTCCGAGCCCTGATGCTGGCGGAGTGAGGCAGCGGAGGCCAGAGCAGACCCTTCCCCGTCTCCCCTCACTTCCCCAAAGCCTCCCTTCACTAACCTTCTTTCCAGCTCTGTTCTCCACCACCACATGCAGGGCAACAAAGGAAGCTTGTGGGACTACCGGTTAAAAAAAAAAAAGTTCAAGCAGACCTTCCAACTTTACGAGATCTTTTTTTTTTCATGAGAAATTGGAAGGTCAGATTGATCTTTCTTTTTAGTCCCACAAACTTCTTTTGTTGCCCTGCACACGGAGAACGGAGCTGGAAAGGAGGTTAGTGAAGGAATGTGGTTGCCCTGGGGTGGGGGTTAGGATTTGGCATTGTGGATGCCCTGGGATGTGGTGGGGGTTAGGGTTTGGGATTGTGGATTGTGGAGTGTTTGTGCTCTGGTGGGGTTATTCAAAATGCAAGGATTCCCTGCATTTTGAAGCACCCTGTATGACTGCACGGAAAGGAGCGCTCCATTTCTCAAGCGCCCCATTCTAGGCATACAGAGGTTGCAGTCTCTGCCAGATCTCTGTTGGGATAAAGTCTTTTAGCTCCTATAGAGCACTTCCAAATGCAGCCAGTCCCTGCCTTTGGAAGCGCTCCATAGGTGCTGAATCATTTTTTATCCCAACAGAGATCTGGCAGAAGGCTCCGTTTCTCAAGCGCCCCATTCCAGGCATACGGAGCTTGCAGTCTCTGCCAGATCTCTGTTGGGGTAAAGTCTTTTAGCTCCTATAGAGCACTTCCAAACACAGCCAATCCCTGCATCTGGAAGTGCTCTGTAGGAGCTAAAAGACTTTATCCCAACGGAGATCTGGCAGAGACTGCAAGCTCTTTGGCTAAGTTTTTGCAGGAAAAAAACATTTCTCAAGCCCCTTCCTAGTGAAAACAAGCCTCGAGAGCAAGCACACTCTCCAGAGGCTTGTTTTGGCTAGGAAGGGGCTTGAGAAATGGGTTTTTTCCTGCAAAAATGTAGCCAAAGAGTGAGGCATGCGTGCCCACAGAGACGGCTCTGAGTGCCCCCTCTGGCACGCATGCCATAGGTTTGCCACCACTGGTGTAGGAGATGAGTAGGCTGAGCCTGAGGGAGGGGTCAAACACATCATCTGTTTGGAGTCCCTTCATGCCCATAAGAGATCTAAGTCCAGCCCTGCTTGAATTCTGTTGACTTTTATCTACCACCAATTTGCTTTGACCATTAGTAGTTCAGGTTCTTATTTAGAGCTAGCATGAAATAAACTTGTATTCTTTTTGGACCTATCCCTGACTCCTGATTTCTTGTGCCTGACACAAGAGACCTCAGACCTGATGGTATCGAAGGTCACTGAGAGGTCAAGAAGAGCAAGGATGGATGCACTACCCCCATCCCACTCTCTCCAGAGATCAACAAGTGTGACCAATGCTGTTTCTGTCCCATAACTGGGCCTGAATCCTGAGTGGAAGGAGTACAGCTAATCCATTTTATCCAGGACCCTCAACCTGTCATGCAATCACCTTCTCTACCATCTTCTCTAAAAAGGGAAGGTGGGAGACTGGAAGATTATTTTTTTTGAGGAAGCAGTGAACCAGTACCTCCTTGAAAGGTCTTGGAAACATCCACTCCTGCAGTGCAGAATTAATCACTTCCTGAACCCCCCTGACTGTCACCATCCTGTCACGCACCATGATAGAGCCCTCCTGTCCCAGGAGGGACAGGGTGATCCTGAAGAGGGCTGTCAGGTGACACTCTGAAGATACAATAACAGCTGAGAAATAATGATATTTCACCACTCTTACTGCCATGAGGTAGGCCTTAATAGCAGCTTTAAGTCGTGTCCAGTTGGATTCATCTCTTATTTTCCTCTAGTGGAGCTCTAGGCATCTCTTAGCCCTTTTCAGAACCCACAGCTCCTCTGTGAGCCACAGGGAGTGTCAGGAACAATGAGTCAAAAGAGGCCTCACAGGCACAATCCTGTCCAGAGCCTTGGCCACCTTTTGGTGCCTGGCTGTAACCAGAGATTCAGTAGGTCCATGCAGCAAGGCCCCTGGGATACCACGCTGCTCTCTCTGAAACCCATTTGGGTCCATCAGATGCCAAGGGTGGACCACTCGAACGAGTCTAGCCTCCCTGCAGAGGGGGGCAGCATAAGAGAATCTCAAGGACACCATGACATGAGCTGACCATGATGAGATAACATAAGGTCCCCCACCAGGTCACATTGCCATTTCTCTGACAAGAAAATATCTGGTGTTACCACTGTACCGACACCAAACCCAGGGATGGCAGTTTGAGTTCCCAGAGGACCATAAGCCTGGGGTACTCCACTACCAACCCTGAGATGGCCTCCAGCAGCTACGGCAAAGAGTGGCCAAGCCACGGGCCAAATGAAGTTTGGAACTCACGTGACAGCTATAGGAGCAGCCAGCCCCCTGAGGACCACTGTCCCTCAGTCCGGCCCGGGCCCTGCACTAGGAGCCGCCAGACCTCCGCCAGCAACCACCTAGCAATGGGTCGGCTAGCCAGCCACCTCCCCAACCTGCAGTTGCTGGTGCCCAGCCTTGGCCTTTTCCCCCTGGAGGGGAGTGGTTGCCGCTGTAATGGGCAGCCTGGAAAAGCTGGCCTATTTCCTGAACCAGGTGTGGGCACACCTGGATCGCTATGGGCTGATGTGCACTGATGATGTGGCTTGTGTGGAGGCCATTGTGGCCAACCTGGAGGGAGAAGTGACAGAGTGGTTGACGGTGCTTCACGACAAGGAAGCCCCCAAGTTGGAAGACCCTGACGCCCTCCTGGGAGAACTCAGGTTCCGCTTTGGAGACAATACACAAGCCCGGTGTGCAGAGTTTGAGAGCCGCGCCATCAGACAAGGAAACAGGCCAGTGATGGAGTATATTCGAGAATTCCGGAGATTGGCGGGGAGGTTGAGGCAATGGCCAGAGCAGCTCTTGGTCTACTATTTCTTTTTCTTTTTGTAATATTTTATTGGTTTTCCAATTTTACATTTGAGTATTTAAAAAGCAACGTGGTGGCGGGGTTAATCAATAATTCAATAACAAAATCTTCAGTACAAATCTTAGGTTACATCCTCAAATATTTCTTCTCTTTTTCCCTTAACATTTACTATCTCATATTCAAGCTAGTACATTTCTGATTGTATCAACTCAATGAAAACATTACATTTATCGATACATTTTTAGCTTATACATATCTTAATTAGTCTTCATAAAACATTCCATATCCATGTCATGGTTCCGACAGATGTTACTCTTCAAAGAACTTCAAGGCATTGTTTACCTTAAAGAATCTTTATTCAAAATAGACTTTAGACTTTAGACTTTATTTAGACTTCTATGCCGCCCTTCTCCTAGGACCCAGGGCGGCTTACAATAACAATACAATAAAATTTATTACATTCGGACTTCCGGTGGCTCCGCCGGCGTCGCTAGAGTCTCCTCTGTGAGGCTCTGTTCCCTGGGTATGTAAAGCCGCAAAAAATAGCGAACATCAGCTGTTTTTTGCGGTGAAAAATCCCCTCTTTGGGCGAAGAAGAGGTGTAGAGCATCGGGAGTAAAGGGTTGAGCTCCTCTAATATCCCTGGAAAAAGCTTTCAGGGATTAAGAGTGCGAGCTCCCCATAACTCCTGAAGACGCTCCTGCTCAGAGACGCTTCTGTCATCAGACAGAAAAAGATGCCGCGACCGCCTCTGCTTTTAAAAATAGAACACAAGAGAGACTGTTTACAGACTGAGTGAATACAGGAGTTTTTATTGGATTGCAAGTATTTTTTATTGTTTTTCTGGCTATATATTTCTAACTGTTACATTCAACATAATGCATTCAAGATGGCGTATAGCTTTCACTACTTTCACTGCTAAAGGAAAGTGCTTGAAAGTGAAAGTGAATTCTCCATTTTTTTTCTTTGTTCTCGTAAGCGGAGCTAGAGAGACGGTTGTAGAAATTGGATTAAAGCCAGAGCGATTGTTTTAAAATTTAAAATGGAGTGGAATTTACGTTTTAATGTCAAACCTATTTTGGATCGCATTGATGAATTTAAAGAAGAAAGGATTGCAATCTTGAGGGAGACTAGTGCAGAAATATTGAAATTAATTGGATTCTTTTTTCCAAATGGAATTGATTTGCAACCGACTGTTGAACATCTCGTACAATGGTCCAAGCGGGAAGAGGACAGTGTTGAGAATGAAGAGAATAATGGGAAATGGATCTTGCTTGATAAACAGTTCATTTACGGAGTGGAGGAAGAGGATTTGTTTCAAGACAGGAGGGGATGGCTATTCCTCTCAGACAAGCAGCAAGAAGAAGATTTAATTGAGAAAAAGAGAAATTGATCCAGTTTAAGAAGCAATTTATCTATGGTGCTGAGGACCAGGAAAAGCAAAGACAGAGATGTGAAATGTTACCTCAACGAAAGTCTATGGTCAAGAGAAACAGAGGACTAATGCAAAGGTTAAGATGGTTTATATGGATTCAAATGATATTGCAAGTAAAAAAGAAAGACTTATTATTTGGAAGGGAGGCCTCGTTATGGAGATCTACCTGGCAGAAGAAAAAACCAAGAGTACGATTGAAGAAGTGAAATTTAAAATTGTATGCAAGGAATTATGGGTAATTCAAAACTATGGACTGATTCAAGGACTAAGATTATGAGTAAGATGTAAGAGAAGATGATTAATGGAAGATATAATATTAAGATTATGAGTAAGACGTAAAAGAAGATGATTAATGGAAGATATAATTAAATTGAAGAAGAATGTACTTGCTTTGAAATGATCTAGGTTTGACATTAGATTGATTGATTGATGGGATAGATAAGCATTATGCGATTTGATAAGGTTGAAGGAATTTAAGTTAGAAATGGACTAAATAGATTGTATTTGTTATTTAGGTTTACTTGACATATGAGAAAGCCCAGAAGTCGATTGAAGAAGTGGAAGTGATGGATTGATTGTTAGATTGATGGTTTAGATATGTAAATGAAAATTAATACTCTTAACAAGATGATTTGTCTGTTTTGTTTAGTGGATTGAAATGATTTAAGGTTTGATATTAGATGGACTGATTGAGGGATTAGATATGTATTAGAATTGATAAGGTTGAATAAATGTTAAGTAGAGATTGTATTTAGTATATAGTTTAAAATTCTTGTTAGGATTATATAATAACTTTGTTTGAAGTAGTGGGTTTTCTTTTGTTTTACCCTGTACTCACTCTGGGAAGTCAGGGGGGGGGTAGGGAGGGTTTATAATTTTATATACTATGTTTTCTCAACTGCAATTGGGGTTGATGCAAGAATATGTAATTATTGTTATTAAGGGGTTGCTCGGGTGGCCTTTGGGCACCACATCTGATGGAAAGAGGAAGGAGGAGTGAAGGTTGATGTAAGTAGAAAGTTGATAAGAAGGGGGAAGAGTAGGGATAGTTGGGTGGAGTAGAAGGAGGGAGATAGAGAAGGAGGGAGGAGAGTAGGTAGTTAGTTGGTAAGTGAGGGGGGAAGGTTAGGGTTAGGGGGATGTGGTGGTGGGGGTACCAGGCAGTATTGTTAATTGTTTGGTAAATGTGGTCTATGATTATTTTCAGTTGAGTTATTATTATTAGATGTATTGAAATAAGTACTTATGTTTTGTTTATGGATGATTTTGAAATATGTATTTATGTTGCGATTATGTTTATTGTTTATTTCAACACTATGATTTGATTTGAGCATTTTTCTTTTTCTGTTAAAAATTTAAAAACCAATAAAAAAAATTATTACATTCATACAGCATACAATCACAGTCAACACACAGTCGCTGATGGAGGGACATTCCTAGGCCCAGGGGCAGAGTGCAATTCATACGCCCCAAGCCTGTCGGCATAAATATGTGTTCAATAATCTCCGGAAAACTAGGAGAGAGGAAACAGTGCGAACCTCTGTGGGAAGCTGGTTCCAGAGGGCTGGGGCAGCAATGGAGAAGGCCCTTGCCCTAGGCCCCGCCAGATAACATTGCCTAATAGACGGGACTCGTAGGAGGCCAACCCTATGTGCCCTAACCGGTCGCTGGGATTCATGAGGCAGAAGACGGTCCCGCAAATATCCTGGTCCATTGCCATAAAGGGCTTTATAGGTCATAACCAACACTTTGAATTGTGTTCGGAGACCAATTGGTAGCCAGTGCAGTTCACGGAGAGCTGGAGTGATATGAGCATGTCTTGGGAGACCCAAGACGGCTCGCGCGGCCGCATTCTGGACTACCTGCAGTCTCCGGACATTCTTCAAAGGTTGCCCCATGTAGAGAGCATTACAGTAGTCGAATCTCGAGGTGACAAGGGCATGGGTGACTGTGAGGAATGACTCCCGGTCCAAATAGGGCCGCAACTGGTGCACCAGGCGAACCTGGGCGAATGCACCCCTCGCCACAGCCGAGAAATGATGTTCTAGACTTAGCTGTGGATCGAGGAGGACACCCAAGTTGCGAACCCTCTCCGAGGGGGACAAAACTTCTCCCCCCAGGGTAATGGACGGACAGTTGGAATTGTCCTTGGGAGGCAGAGCCCATAGCCACTCCGTCTTGTCGGGATTGAGTCTGAGCCTATTGGCACCCATCCAGACCTCAACAGCCTCCAGGCACCGGTTCATCACTTCCACTGCTTCGCTGTAATGACACGGGGTAGAGATATAAAGCTGAGTATCATCAGCATATTGATGATAACTCACCCCGTGTTGACGGATGATCTCACCCAACGGCTTCATGTAGATGTTAAAAAGCAGAGGTGAGAGAACAGACCCCTGAGGGACTCCACATGGAAGAGGCCTCGGGGCCGATCTCTGACCTCCTGCGAACACCGACTGCGACCGGCCAGAGAGGTAGGAGGTGAACCACCGTAAAACGGTGCCCCGCACTCCAAGCCCCTCCAACCAGCGCAGAAGGATACCATGGTCGATAACGGCATCGGTACGTACATGGTTGAAGCCAAAATCTGAATTCTCCCCTAAGCACATAGTATCGAAGCACAATTCCCTCCTCCAATTAACAGTCATAAATCACATCCCGCCATCAGTGCATGTGAATTGATTGAGTTTGTGTGTGGTATGAATGTGTTAATTTTTAAAATTATTGTAGTAAATAATTACTAAATAAATAATAAATAAATAAAACATTCTCCAATTAGTTTGAAATGCAAACCTTCCCTCCAGTTTAATAACCTGCCATTTTTTATCTTATCTTATTTCAAACAACCTTGAAGAATACTCTACTGCGATATTGTTATGTCTAATCCCCATATACATTCTTCCCCTCCCCCCAGCACCATCTAATTCTAGCTCTAAAAGCAATACACAGGTAAAAGAGAAAATGGCTGCATCTTCATATATTGTCAAAGCAAGAACATCCGATGTTAGCAGCGTTGACAATCCTGTTATTAATTTTTACCTAATTTTTAGTTTCTCATCAATATTCCAATTAACCTTTAATATCCATAATTTTCAAGTTTTGGGTAACCAAAGTTTCCCTTATCTCATTTCATAACAAGCTATAATATCCAAAACACACATTTTACCTATTTAAATTTAATCTTATTCTATTTCCTAAAAATTTTCTATTTCCCACCATAATAAATTATCTACTTAATAATAGAATATCCCCTTAGATAAATCAAAGCCATTATATATATTGCCTGGGTTAATCAATAAATGAAACATATTCCTAATAATTAATTTTCATTTCCCTTTTAAGTCTGGTTTTTCAATATTAAACAAATCAAATCCTTATTTTCCACTAATTTCTAACTCTTTTGAATCTAATAACCAAAATTCCCCTTATCTCAGCATCTCCTTTTAACCCTCTAATTGACAATATAAAATCCCCTCTAATTAGTCAAAACCCCAATTTTTTCAACCTTATTCTAGCTTTCTTCCTTTATTAATTTAATTTATTTATTTATGTATTATTAATTTAATTTCTATGCCGCCCTATTCCGGAGAATTGCTAAGTAGGCTTCCATATCAGTGCTTTTAGATCATCAAATACATCTCCCTCCATTTTTATATATGTTATTTGAATTAAAAGAGACCACTTGATTGCCAGTTTTCTGGAAGGACTGGCCCATTTGTATTCATTAGGTGGCGCAGATGCAAGCAGCTCAGCCATGCCACAGAAGCCCTGTTACAGTGCCAGAGAAGTTTGATGGCTCACAGGCACAATTCCCATCATTCTTTGGGCAGTGCCAGTTGTGTATGAGCCTTTGACCTGAGGACTTCCCCACTGACCGGGATAAGGTGGGTTTTGTGATAAACCTTTTGACAGAAACAGCGGCACGTTGGGCAACACCCCTGCTGACCTAGCCCAATCAGCTGCTGGACAATTATGCAGAGTTTTGCTGGCAACTGAAGGCCACATTTGAGGACCCTGTTAGGGCCCAGACTGCAAATCGGCGGGTGAGAGAGTTGCGGCAGGGGCGTGGTTCACTGGCACACTACATCGCTACGTTTCAGGTGGTTTGTCAGGAACTGCAGTGGAACGAGGCAGCACTCATGGACCAGTTTCAGGAAGGACCTTCGTCTAAACTCCTGGATGAGCTGGCACGCACCGAATGCCCTCACTCCTTGCAGGAGCTCATGCACCTGTGTCTCCGTATCGATGCAAGACTCCAGCAGCAATGGGCGCGATGACGGATGGAGGCCTTGCCCACACCTGTTAAGACAGTGGCACCATTGGCACCGCCTCTGGATGAGCCAATGTAGTTGGGGGCTGCACGACCTCGACTGACCCAAGCTGAAAAAGATCGCCGCTGACGCGAAGGCCTTTGCCTGTATTGTGGCGGTCCATGCCATATGGCGGCCAAGTGTCCTGTGAAGGCACCCAAAGCAGCAGTGGGAAATGGGCTGGGCCCAGCCTAGTGGGCTCCGTAGGCCGGGCTCATTTGGAAACGGGTCCAGTACCTCCACCACAACAGACTCTTGTTAAGCACCTTGTGTTACCAGCGACTGTGTTCGTGCCTGGTCAAGGAGCGGTGGAGGTACAGGCCTTGGTGGACTCAGGGGCTACTGCCAATTTCATGGACTTGGCTTTTTCCACGCAGTGGTCCATTCCCCAGCAGCAGTTGTCACCGCCGGTCTTGGTGGAGATGATTGATGGGCGGCCCCTTCATTCTGGCCCAGTGGTTGCTGCGACCAGGCCCCTTCACATGCGTATTGGGCCGCATATGGAAGAAGCCGTGTTCTATGTGGCTACCGTTTCCCACTTTCCAGTGGTGTTGGGATTGGAGTGGTTAAGGGCTCATGATCCACACATTATTTGGTTTTCTGGGGCAGTGCGGTTCCCCAGCAAGAAGTGTGCCGCCCATCACCTATATGCCTGCGTAGGGAAGGTGGAGACACTTGGCATCTGAACCTACCGGCAGAGTTGAGGGATTATGCTGATGTGTTTGGGGGAAAAGAGGCGGATCAGTTGCCCCTGCATCGGTCTTATGACTGCCCGGTTGATTTAGTGCCCGATGCCAAATTGCCGGTTGGCCAGATTTACTCTCTGTCGGAACCAGAGTTGGCAGCCTTGAGGGACTTCATCGACAAGAACCTCTGGAAGGAGTTTATATGGCCTTCCACCTCCCCATTGGCTGTGCCAGTGCTCTTCATGAAGAAGAAGTCAGGGGAGCTGTGATTACCGGAAATTGAATGCCATCACAATCCGTAATCAGTACCCACTCCCAATCATTCCCGAACTCATCGAGAGACTCTGCCAGGCCAAAATCTTTACAAAGTTGGACTTACGGGGAGCTTACAACTTAGTCTGAGTTCGAGCAGGACATGAGTGGAGGGACGGCCTTCCGGATGCATTATGGACATTTTGAGTACACGGTTATGCCCTTTGGCTCGACTAACACACCGGGAGTGTTCATGCATTTTATGCATGACATGTTCAGGGATCTGTTGGATATGTTTGTGGTCATCTACCTTGATGACATCCTGATCTACTCGTCCTCCCCACAAGCGCATTGGAATCATGTTCAGCTCGTGTTGCAATGATTGCAGGATAATCATCTCTTTGCCAAGCATGAGAAGTGCCAGTTTGCGCAAACCATGATCGATTTTCTGGGCCATCGCATCTCGCCTGAGGGTGTGGAGATGGATCTGGAGAAAGTAAAGTTGCTGCAGGAATGGCAGCCTCCGCGGAGGGTCAATGACGTGGAGCAACTGTTGGGGTTTGCGAAATATTACCACACGTTCATTCCTCACTTTGCAACCCTGACCGCTCCCCTTTCCGATATGCTAAAGAAAGGGATGAAGTTCCGCTGCAGCGCTGAGGAGCAGAGGGCCTTGGATGTCATTAAGGTCGCTTTTGCCTCCGAGCCCATCCTCAAGCATCCTGATCCCTTGAGGCCATTCGTGGTGGAGACAGATGCATCGGATGTGGCCGTAGGGGCTGTGCTTCTGGAAGCCTATGCTCCCGCAGGTACCTTGTCCCCATGTGCCTATTACGGAAGCTGTCAGCCCCCAAAGGGAACTATACGATATGGGACAAGGAGTTGTTGGCACTCAAAGTCGCTTTTGAGACATGGTGGCATCACTTAGAGGGGGCCCGTCACCAAGTCGAGGTTCGAACAGACCATCAGAACCTAGAGCACCTATGGACGGCCAGAACACTGAATCAGCGACAGGTGTGATGGTCACTGTTTTTTGCGAGGTTCGACTTTCAGGTGACCTAAGTCCCCAGTGGGCGGAACCCACGTGCGGACGCGCTGTCCTGGAAGCCCGAGTTCACCTGAAAGAAGGACAAGATCATGCGCAGAACGGTTATTCCCTTAGAACGGTTGGTGGCCACAGAGGAGCCTGTGGACCTACGGAGCAGAATTCGTGAGGTGCATCTGTTCGTGGCGGCTCAATGTCATGAGTTGGCTGGCGATGAGAGAGATAAGACCCCTTGGATGTACATGGATGACCTGTTGCGGTTCCGAGACCGCATCTATGTTCCTAGGGGACCCCTCCATGGCATCATTCTGAGACAATGCCATGATAGTCCATCAGCGGGTCACTTCGGGGTCTTCAAAACAATGCACCTTGTCTCCAGAACATTTTGGTGGCCGCGACTCCGGCACGAGGTGTCTAGTTATGTGGCATCATGCAGCATTTGTCAACAGGCGAAGTATGCTCCTGGTGCACCCCCTGGTCTCTTGCAGCCACTACCCATGCCAGAAAGACCCTGGGGGGGGTGGTCTCGTTGGACTTCATTACCGAGTTGCCCCCGTCCAAGGGTGCCACAACCATCTTGGTGGTGGTGGATATGCTCACCAAAATGGCTCATTTTATACTGTGTTTGGGTCTCCCTACAGCACGGATGACGGCCCAGTTGTTTATCGCCCATGTATTTCGGCTGCATGGGTTACCGGACCGAGTCATGTCAGATCAGGGGGTGCAATTTATGGCACGCTTCTGGCAAACCCTACTCACAGAACTGCAGGTACAGGCGTGTCTGTCCTCTGCCCATCACCCTGAAACCAACGGAGGCACAGAGAGGGTGAATGCCGTCTTGGAACAGTACCTCCGCTGTTTCAACAACACCCAACAGGACCATTGGGCGGAGCTGCTGGCTGTGGCGGAGTTCACCTATAACAACACCCAGCATGCATCCACTCGTGTGTTGCTGTTCTTTGCCAGTTATGGATTTCATCCACAGCTCTTTCCGTTGGCTCTGTCTGACTCCCTAGTTCTGGCCGTGGACAAGTTCCTCCAGGAGCTAAAGACGGTGCACCAAATAGTTCGACACCAGCTGGAGAAAGCCAAGGAGGATTACAAACGATTCACCAACCATCATCGTTGAGATGTCCCTCCATTATCTGTGGGCGATTGGGTTTGACTTTCCACACGGCACCTGCCCACAGCATGGCCGTCGAAAAAACTCAATCACCGTTACTTGGGGCCATTTCCGGCCGAAGCGGTGATCAATCCTGTGGAGTTTTGCTTGTCATTGCCCTGGACCATGTGGATTCACCCAGTTTTCCACAGGTCGTTGCTGGTTCCAGTAGCAGCCGATGATCCACATTGGCCGGCTCCACCACCGCCAGGTCCGGCAACCCCTCATGGACATGCGGAGTATGAAGTGGACAGTATTCGGGATTCCCGTTGGTTGCAGGGCCGGTTTCAGTGCCTCGTGGTGTGGAAAGGCTATGGACCCGAGGACTTCATGTGGGTCGATGCCACCGACGTTCACGCCCCTTGTCTGGTCCACAATTTTCATGCCCAGTTCCCACACCATCCCAGTCTGCATGGTCCTGGGGGAGGGGGTCCTGCGGGGGGGGGGATAGTGTCATGCCTCCATCCGAGCCTGAATCCGAGGAAGACATGGTGTTAGAGCAGAACTCTGTTGAGGCCCAGGAGGGCGTGTCTGTGGCTTCGGAGGACTGTAGGGAGGAGCAGGCTAAGGCAGGCCAGTGCCCTTCATGTTTGGAACAGGGGAGGCAGAGTTCAGGCGAGGAGCAAGACCCCCCACCTGATCCTAGAGCAAGGAGTGCAGAGAGGAGTAGAGAACAATGGAGGCAGGCTCAATTGCTCAGGAGGAGAGCATCCCGCCCCACTCCACAAGGCACACCTGGGGATTAAGATTTAAGGAGATGCTGTGGGGTGGGGCATTTGCTGGGAACAAACATGGTATCTTGAGATAGTTGTGAATTGTGCTCTTGTCTTTGTTTAACCTGGACACTTTGAATTCCGGACCGGTTGGTTTCCTGCTTCACGACCACAGACTGCATTTCTGAGTCTCTCCTTGCAGTCTGCAGGCAAGCTGAGAGTTAAAAGGACTCATTACGTTTATGTTTTGTTTTCTTGTTATCTGTCTTGCCTTGAGGACATTGTAAACTTCTCCAGCTGTATTGAAATTGCCTTTAGCCAGAGGCAGCTGAAAGGAACGTGTGTGTGCTTTGGTTGAACTCTTGCCAGCATATGTGGGAGCTTTTGGGGAACATTGGCAGTGATTAAAGTACTGTTTCTCTTGCCAGCCAACTGCTTTGCCTCTGTTCGGGGCCCTGGGTCATCACACCCCAACTGTCAGAACCTGTATCAATAGAAACCCTCAGATCCTGTCTAGTATGCCTGCTATCAACTTCACCTAATAAAAGATCCTTTTGGAAGAAACTGCTTCCACGAGTTCTACTTTCGTGGGATGAGGCTTTGAAGTGGGCCCTGACATTAGACAGGATCTGCAGTGACAGCCTGGAAGGAAACCCCTTACCAGGGGACTTTGCAAGATTATCCATGTTGGACACAGGAGCTGGAAAAGAAGAATCCACCGCGAAGGGGGAACCCCCCTGCCGGTCGGAGACCTACCAATTGTCCAGCTCCGAAACTTCCTACACATCGGAAGAAGAGGTAGTGGAGATGCGGAGCCACAAGCCTCGGTGGTCGATGGGCGTTGGGAAGAAGGACTGGGAGAAGAAGTCAAGAAAAGTGACCCTCCGTCGGGGCAGCCACCAACCAGGGTGGAAGCTGGAAATGGAAAAATCCCTCCATCTCAGCAAAGACAAGGAAGATCATTCTGGGCATCCGAGCTGGATGTTGGAGCAGGCGATCAATATGATGAAGACGGCTTTCAATTCCCTCAGGGAGGAGAAGCCCAACCTGTGTGCTGGAACCATCCGCTTGGGTTGCAGCAAGACACCGAGGGTGAATCCGAAGCTAAAGCTCTGGGTACGTCCGGGGAGACCATTGAAGCCGCTGCGGCCACTATGGCAGCCGGTGACCGAGAGGGAAGATGCCACAGGAGGAAGAAAAGGCAGCAGTCCATCCAGAAGTTTCTGCCTCTGGATGTGAAGTTTCGTGGGGAGCTGTGATGCCTGGGATTTTTCTTGACCCAGGTCCTCAATTATATGGAGGAATATGGCCGAGACATCCCCACTGACCATGCCAGAATCCACATCATGCAGGCAGCTCTGGATGGTATCGCCGCTGACTGGGTAGTGGACCTGTACGATGCTGACGCACCAGAGCTGCTGAACTTCAACCATTTCATGTTCTCCCTCAGATGCAGGTTCGAGGACCCGTTGGCAGACCAGAAAGCCTGTGAGAGAATAAAAGCCGTGAAGCAAGGCAGACGCCCAGTGGCCGAATACACCCAAGAGTTCTGGATCATAGCCAGCAAGCTGAACTGGCCGGAAGACATCTTGCTCAGCCACTTCAAAGACGGCCTAAACTACGATCTCTACAATACCTGCTTCCCCCGAGGAGACCCGCACCGACTGCAGGAATGGTACATCCTGGCCGAAGAAGCTGAGATCGATCTGGCCAAGAGACACCGTAGAGGGAAGCCTTGGGGAAAACTGCCACCCAAATCATCCCATGAAACAGCGAAACAGCAACCCACCGCAAAGAAACCCACCGGCTGTTTCAGGTGCAGAAAAGAAGGACACCGCGCTGCAGAATGCCGTTCATGTACTCCACTCAAGAAGCTGGACCGAGGCCAAACTGGGAAGTCTGGGAGGTCACCGGCCAAACCCCGAGAACCAGCCATGAAGGGCACCAAAGCCGTCGAGTTCCCCCCTACCGCCCAATGAGGGAAGGGAACTCCAGCCTACACCGCAGGAGCATCCAATTCATCAGATGACAATTCTGAGGATGAACCCCTGGTAAGTGGACCCATTGCGCCCCTCACCCGGACAGTAACTATACTAGCCCCCTCCATGCCCGAAGCTGTAGAGGTGAGGGCACTGATTGACTCTGGGTGCACGCGTTGCCTCATCAGCCCGATGTTAGTAGGGAACCTGGGCATTCCAGTGAGGAGGCTGAAAAAACTGATTTCATTCAGTCAATTAGATGGGTCCATAGCAGGGGAGATGCCAGCCACCCTAGCCACGCTGCTGGTCCAACTTACATTGGGGGACCACATAGAGACTATAACATTCGTGGTAACCCCGGGCATGGAATGCCCCATAATTTTGGGGATGGCATGGCTAGCAAAATGAAACCCCAGGGTGGACTGGCAGACAGCAGAACTAAGATTTCCAAAGGGAGAATGGTCACAGATGCCAACCCAGGGGCCCTCACGTGACCTCTCGGCCGAGAAAGCAGCAGTGGGAGAAGAAAAGAAGTTGCCCGAGATACTCAAAGAGTACAGGGACCTTGCTGAAGTGTTCAGTGAGGAAAGATCGGATGAACTACCACCCCACTGAGCCACAGACTGTGCCATAAAGATTAAACCCGGGGCAAAACTCCCAAAACCCAGACTGTACTTCCATGAGCCCTGCAGAGTTGCAAGAGATGCAGACGTTCATAGATAAAAACCTAGAGAGAGGTTTCATCCAGCCCGCATCACCAAAGGTGGCCGCACCGGTCCTGTTTAGAGAAAAGAAGGACGGGACTCTTCATCTCTGCGTAGATTATAGGGCTCTGAACGCCATAAGCGAAAGCAATTTGTACCCCCTGCTCCTAATGAAAGACATCCTATCCCACTTCTCAAAAGGGAAGATCTTCACCAAACTAGATTTGAGGGAAGCTTACTACCGCATTCGAACCAAAGAAGGGGACGAGTGGAAAACTGCCTTTAATTGGTCTCACCATCAATTTGTACAGAGGCAATACACTTGCTGACTTATTTTTGATTCCCTTCCTGTTATGTCTGGCCTCTCTCAGCTCATTAAAATCCACGTAAATATGTCTTTAAGAGGTTTATTTAACACATTTCAAAAGGATTCATTTCAAAGCAAGCTGCTGGCATTTTTTGTTGGCCGGAACGACCAAATCAGATCTATTTACATTTAGATAAACATGCTCTCCTCCTCCTACTTCCCAATTAACTTACTCTTTCTTTATCACATTGTCCAAGACCTCATTATTCTTCGGTAGGTTTTCAAAACACCAGAATTCCAACGCACTGCAAAAGTTTTCAAGCCTCTCCTTGATTAACGTTGCTCGTGACAAGGGCGTAGTCTCCCTTTCCCCTTCTAATATAGTGTCCGATACGTCACTTCCCCCCATTACTTCCTTTTTCCAGTTAACTGACACCTTCGCTTATCAAACCTTCGGAACCTCGGATCAATCCATTTATCTTCTTGTTCTAAATCTGACTCATCATTTTGAGAGTCTGATTCAGAATGCATACAAAGCTCCTCATTGTCTGACTCGGCTGCCGGGAGGGGAAAATACCCAGAGGGGCCTGCTTGTGCTTCATCATCCTCTGATATGTCATCATCCAGTCGTGAGACACCCACAACACTATCCCCCCCCGCAGGCCCCTCCCCCGGGGGCCGTCGTATGGGATGTGGTTTGGAGGGAAACGCAGTATGAAAATCCCACATTAACTCAGGAGCCTCAATATCCTGAGCATCTACCCAAGAGCCAGCGGCGGGCCCACCCCCGGTCCAATCAACCAAATATTGGAAGCGGTCGTTGAGCCATCGGGAATCTCGGATGCCGGACACCTCCAACCGGGAAACGGGAACGTGAGCACGGCGAGCTGTCGGGCCCGGATCAGGAGGTCGAAGTGGAGAATCAGGGTTGACAGGAACAAGCAAGGAGCGATGAAACACGGGATGTACACGAAGAGACCTAGGCAAAGTCAAACGATAGGTCACCGAATTGATGACCGTCTCCACAGGGAAAGGACCCAGGAAACGCTGATCAAGCTTGCGGTGAATTCTCCCTGGAAACAAGTACTTGGTGGAGAGCCAAACCCGATCTCCAACAGCTAACGGCGGCGTGTCGCGACGCGAGCGGTCTGCAACCCGCTTGTAGTCTTCCTTGGCCTTAGTCAAGTGCTGCTTAACCATGTCGTGGACTGACTGCAGTTCGGTTAAATAGTCTTCTGCAACTGGAACTGGAGAATCGAGGAGCGTGAGCGGGGAAAATCTGGGATGATAGCCGTAGTTGGCAAAAAACGGGGTGGTCTGAGTGGAAGTATGCTGAGAGTTGTTGAAAGCGAATTCGGCCACGGAGAGATATTTGGACCAATCGTTCTGTTGGTCGTTGATGAAACAACGCAAATACTGCTCCAGAATGCCAATCACTTTCTCTGTACCCCCATCAGTCTCTGGGTGATGCGTGGAGGCTAGATTAACTTGGACTTGAAGCGCAGACATGAGTTCTCTCCAGAACTCCGAGGTGAACTGGGTTCCTCGGTCGGACACTATTTTGTCAGGCAAACCGTGTAGCCGGAAGATATGTTGAATGAACAGCTGAGCAGTGACCTTGGCTGTCGGTATTCTTCGGCAAGGAATGAAATGTGCCATTTTGGTCAGCATGTCCACCACTACAAAGACAACGGTGTAGCCGGCAGAAACAGGTAGACAAGTCAAGAAGTCCATGGAAATAGCTCCCCAGGGTCTCTCCGGCGTGGGTAAAGGCTGTAATAATCCCGGAGGGGCTCCTGTGGCATGTTTTGCCTGACGGCACCGTACACAGGAATTCACATAGGATTGCACATCATGGCGAAGTCTGGGCCACCAAAAAGTCCGAGACACTAAGTGAAGAGTCTTAAAGAAACCAAAATGACCTGCCGCAGGGTTATCATGGCATTGAGTCAGGATGAGACCTCGGAGTGGGCCTGCTGGAACATATAACAGGTTGCGGAAGCGTAATAGTCCCTCGGACAAGGTCCAAGGTGAGTCGGGACCCACCTCTTGTCTCTTCCGTATTGCAAAGTCATCTAGTTGTTGCGCTTCCCGAATCTGTCGTCGTAGATCTACCGGATCATGCACGGCTGCGATCGATTCGATAGGCAGAATGGTTCGAAGCGGTAAGGGATCCTTGATCTGTAGATACTCAGGTTTATGGGACAGGGCATCTGCTCTTTTGTTGTACCCTTTCGGAATGTAGGTGACTTTGAAGTTGAATCGAGCGAAGAACAAAGACCAACGGATTTGACATTGATTCAATTTCCTGGCAGATTGCAAAAATTCCAAGTTTTTATGGTCAGTCCGAACTTCAACTTGGTAGCGGGCTCCTTCCAGGTGGTGTCTCCAGGTCTCAAAAGCAGTCTTGATGGCCAATAGTTCCTTTTCCCAAATGGTATAATGGCGTTCGGAGGGACTCAGTTTCCTGGAGTAATAAGCACACGGGAACAGGGGGCCGCCATCTTGGCGTGTTTGAAGTAGCACGGCCCCTACTGCAACATCTGAGGCGTCAGCCTCCACTACAAAGGGACGACAAGGATCTGGATACTTGAGAATGGGTTCCTGAACAAAAGCCTTTTTGAGGGTCTGAAACGCCTGTTGCTCGGCATCGCCCCACTGGAACTTAACGCCTTTCCGTAACAGTCGAGTAAGGGGCGCAGTCAAGGCAGAAAATCTCGGAATAAATATCCTGTAATAGTTCGCAAATCCCAAAAGTCTTTGGACATCTTTTGCTTTACATGGTGGTTGCCAGGTTTGCAAGGCCTCAACCTTGCCAGGGTCCATGGCGATGCCTTGTGGAGAAATCACATGTCCCAGAAACTCAATGGTGGTTTGATAGAATTGACATTTCTCTAACTTGGCGTAAAGGTGATGCTCTCTCAAGCGTTGCAAAACTCGCCGGAGATGCTGAAGATGAGTGGCTCGTGACGGGGAATAAATCAGGATGTCATCGAGGTAAACCACCACAAATTGATCTAATAAATCCCGGAAGATGTCATTCATGAAATGTTGAAAGACGGCCGGAGCATTGGTGAGTCCAAAGGGCATAACGGTATACTCAAAATGACCATACCTGGTTCCAAACGCGGTCTTCCACTCGTCCCCCTCTCGAATGCGAACCAGGTTGTAAGCACCCCTTAAATCTATCTTGGTGAAGATGGTCGCTGATCGGAGACGGTCCATGAGATCAGGAATCAAAGGCAGAGGGTACCGGTTGCGCACCGTGATGGCATTGAGCTTGCGATAGTCACAGCATAGGCGTAAATCTCCGGTTTTCTTCTTCACGAATAACACAGGAGCTGACAAAGGCGAGGAAGAGGGACGAATGAAACCCCTGGCCAGGTTTTTGTCCACAAAGTCTTTCAATGCGGCCAACTCGGGTTCTGACATGGAGTAAAGGCGTCCCCTTGGAAGCTTGGCATTTGGTAGCAAATCAATGGCACAGTCATATGGTCTATGCGGAGGCAATTGGTCTGCCTCTTTCTCATTGAATATATCTGCAAAGTCCGCTAGATCGGCCGGCAAGGTGATGTCAGGGTGGGATGGTAGCTGGGCTGCACAAACTTGGCGTACGTGGTCTACGCATTGCAAACTGGGAAATGAAACAAAGTTCTGGGACCACACCACACAAGGATCATGGGTTCTCAACCAGGCTAGGCCGAGAACTAAGGGGAAATGAAGTCCCTTGGTAACATAGAATTGGATGGCTTCTTCATGTTGTCCTATGACCAGGCGTATGGGCTGGGTCATAAACTTGATCGGTCCAGATAACAACTCACGACCATCGATTGTCTCAACCAACATAGGCGGCTTCACGGAGCACAAAGGTATGGCATGCTGACGAGCGAAAGCTTCATTCATGAAATTGGTGGTGGCTCCAGAATCCAACAAGGCGTGGGCCGGAATGCCCTGGGCATGATTTCCCAGAAGTATATTGGTTGCTAGGATCAGATGTCTCGGAGGACCGGGGTCGTTGTCTGCGGAACTGGAACTGGGTTTGGCGCCTGCCCGACCCAATGTTTCCATTAGGCCGGGCTCTGGCCGTTTCCCGGCAAGGTGGCTTGAAACTGCTGAGTGGGAGGCCGAGCTGGAACAGGAGTAGGACCTGCCGTACCACGTCTTTTCTGGGGGCAGGCCATGACGAAGTGACCCATCTCTCCACAGTACAGGCACAAGCCCTCAGCTCTCCGTCTTGCCTTCTCAGCCTCGGTCAAACGAGATCTGGCTGCACCAAGATCCATGGGCTCATCTCTGGTCATGGGTGCAGGGCGCCTCTCAGTGTAAGCCGGCCATGTTTGGAAAATACGTCTGGGTGCCGGGATGGGTGGGGTGATAGGTAGGGTCTGGAATCCTCTGCGTGGTGCAGGAACTGGCTTGGCACTTCCGGTGACTGGAACCATCTGTTTGACCAGGCGGGCATCCATGGCTTGCGTTTGCGCCTCCATAGCCAAACAATGTTGGTATAATGCATCCAGGGTCGCGGGTATTACAGTAGTTTTCAATCCATTCAAGATCTGGGAAGACAGGCCATCTTGAAAGATTTCCATGAGAGCCTCCTCATTCCAATTAATTTCTTGAGCTAGGCGGCGAAAATCTGATATATATTCCGCTACGCAGCGCGATCCTTGACGTAGCTCTCGTATCCGCCGGGTGGCATTTTGTCTACGAAGGGGGTCAACAAATTCTCTTTCCATCAGCTGGCAGAATCCTGCATAATTGCGCAGAACAGGATCTTGTCCGTCTATCAGAGGAGACGACCAATCAGCAGCTGGCCCAGAGAGTAAACTTAAAATGAACGCTACTTTCGTTTCATCAAGCTGGAAATCTGCTGGAGTTGAGGCAATGAATGTTTTGCATTGGTTTAAAAAAGCTGGAAATTTACTACGCTCTCCAGTAAACTTATCAGGCAAGGCTAAATAGCATCTGTTTCGTCTGGGAGGGGGGGCTGGAGCTGGGGCTCCTGCGGCTTGAATCTGCTGTTGCAAATGTCCAATTTGTTGCTGGAGAGTTTGAACTAATAGATGCAGAGCCGGGTTATCAGCGAGGAGTTCCTCCATGACGTCACTGAAAGCTCGGACTAATTTTCGTCTTTTTTTTTTTATGTCACGAGCAATCTGTTATGTCTGGCCTCTCTCAGCTCATTAAAATCCACGTAAATATGTCTTTAAGAGGTTTATTTAACACATTTCAAAAGGATTCATTTCAAAGCAAGCTGCTGGCATTTTTTGTTGGCCGGAACGACCAAATCAGATCTATTTACATTTAGATAAACATGCTCTCCTCCTCCTACTTCCCAATTAACTTACTCTTTCTTTATCACATTGTCCAAGACCTCATTATTCTTCGGTAGGTTTTCAAAACACCAGAATTCCAACGCACTGCAAAAGTTTTCAAGCCTCTCCTTGATTAACGTTGCTCGTGACAAGGGCGTAGTCTCCCTTTCCCCTTCTAATATAGTGTCCGATACGTCACTTCCCCCCATTACTTCCTTTTTCCAGTTAACTGACACCTTCGCTTATCAAACCTTCGGAACCTCGGATCAATCCATTTATCTTCTTGTTCTAAATCTGACTCATCATTTTGAGAGTCTGATTCAGAATGCATACAAAGCTCCTCATTGTCTGACTCGGCTGCCGGGAGGGGAAAATACCCAGAGGGGCCTGCTTGTGCTTCATCATCCTCTGATATGTCATCATCCAGTCGTGAGACACCCACAACACTATCCCCCCCCGCAGGCCCCTCCCCCGGGGGCCGTCGTATGGGATGTGGTTTGGAGGGAAACGCAGTATGAAAATCCCACATTAACTCAGGAGCCTCAATATCCTGAGCATCTACCCAAGAGCCAGCGGCGGGCCCACCCCCGGTCCAATCAACCAAATATTGGAAGCGGTCGTTGAGCCATCGGGAATCTCGGATGCCGGACACCTCCAACCGGGAAACGGGAACGTGAGCACGGCGAGCTGTCGGGCCCGGATCAGGAGGTCGAAGTGGAGAATCAGGGTTGACAGGAACAAGCAAGGAGCGATGAAACACGGGATGTACACGAAGAGACCTAGGCAAAGTCAAACGATAGGTCACCGAATTGATGACCGTCTCCACAGGGAAAGGACCCAGGAAACGCTGATCAAGCTTGCGGTGAATTCTCCCTGGAAACAAGTACTTGGTGGAGAGCCAAACCCGATCTCCAACAGCTAACGGCGGCGTGTCGCGACGCGAGCGGTCTGCAACCCGCTTGTAGTCTTCCTTGGCCTTAGTCAAGTGCTGCTTAACCATGTCGTGGACTGACTGCAGTTCGGTTAAATAGTCTTCTGCAACTGGAACTGGAGAATCGAGGAGCGTGAGCGGGGAAAATCTGGGATGATAGCCGTAGTTGGCAAAAAACGGGGTGGTCTGAGTGGAAGTATGCTGAGAGTTGTTGAAAGCGAATTCGGCCACGGAGAGATATTTGGACCAATCGTTCTGTTGGTCGTTGATGAAACAACGCAAATACTGCTCCAGAATGCCAATCACTTTCTCTGTACCCCCATCAGTCTCTGGGTGATGCGTGGAGGCTAGATTAACTTGGACTTGAAGCGCAGACATGAGTTCTCTCCAGAACTCCGAGGTGAACTGGGTTCCTCGGTCGGACACTATTTTGTCAGGCAAACCGTGTAGCCGGAAGATATGTTGAATGAACAGCTGAGCAGTGACCTTGGCTGTCGGTATTCTTCGGCAAGGAATGAAATGTGCCATTTTGGTCAGCATGTCCACCACTACAAAGACAACGGTGTAGCCGGCAGAAACAGGTAGACAAGTCAAGAAGTCCATGGAAATAGCTCCCCAGGGTCTCTCCGGCGTGGGTAAAGGCTGTAATAATCCCGGAGGGGCTCCTGTGGCATGTTTTGCCTGACGGCACCGTACACAGGAATTCACATAGGATTGCACATCATGGCGAAGTCTGGGCCACCAAAAAGTCCGAGACACTAAGTGAAGAGTCTTAAAGAAACCAAAATGACCTGCCGCAGGGTTATCATGGCATTGAGTCAGGATGAGACCTCGGAGTGGGCCTGCTGGAACATATAACAGGTTGCGGAAGCGTAATAGTCCCTCGGACAAGGTCCAAGGTGAGTCGGGACCCACCTCTTGTCTCTTCCGTATTGCAAAGTCATCTAGTTGTTGCGCTTCCCGAATCTGTCGTCGTAGATCTACCGGATCATGCACGGCTGCGATCGATTCGATAGGCAGAATGGTTCGAAGCGGTAAGGGATCCTTGATCTGTAGATACTCAGGTTTATGGGACAGGGCATCTGCTCTTTTGTTGTACCCTTTCGGAATGTAGGTGACTTTGAAGTTGAATCGAGCGAAGAACAAAGACCAACGGATTTGACATTGATTCAATTTCCTGGCAGATTGCAAAAATTCCAAGTTTTTATGGTCAGTCCGAACTTCAACTTGGTAGCGGGCTCCTTCCAGGTGGTGTCTCCAGGTCTCAAAAGCAGTCTTGATGGCCAATAGTTCCTTTTCCCAAATGGTATAATGGCGTTCGGAGGGACTCAGTTTCCTGGAGTAATAAGCACACGGGAACAGGGGGCCGCCATCTTGGCGTGTTTGAAGTAGCACGGCCCCTACTGCAACATCTGAGGCGTCAGCCTCCACTACAAAGGGACGACAAGGATCTGGATACTTGAGAATGGGTTCCTGAACAAAAGCCTTTTTGAGGGTCTGAAACGCCTGTTGCTCGGCATCGCCCCACTGGAACTTAACGCCTTTCCGTAACAGTCGAGTAAGGGGCGCAGTCAAGGCAGAAAATCTCGGAATAAATATCCTGTAATAGTTCGCAAATCCCAAAAGTCTTTGGACATCTTTTGCTTTACATGGTGGTTGCCAGGTTTGCAAGGCCTCAACCTTGCCAGGGTCCATGGCGATGCCTTGTGGAGAAATCACATGTCCCAGAAACTCAATGGTGGTTTGATAGAATTGACATTTCTCTAACTTGGCGTAAAGGTGATGCTCTCTCAAGCGTTGCAAAACTCGCCGGAGATGCTGAAGATGAGTGGCTCGTGACGGGGAATAAATCAGGATGTCATCGAGGTAAACCACCACAAATTGATCTAATAAATCCCGGAAGATGTCATTCATGAAATGTTGAAAGACGGCCGGAGCATTGGTGAGTCCAAAGGGCATAACGGTATACTCAAAATGACCATACCTGGTTCCAAACGCGGTCTTCCACTCGTCCCCCTCTCGAATGCGAACCAGGTTGTAAGCACCCCTTAAATCTATCTTGGTGAAGATGGTCGCTGATCGGAGACGGTCCATGAGATCAGGAATCAAAGGCAGAGGGTACCGGTTGCGCACCGTGATGGCATTGAGCTTGCGATAGTCACAGCATAGGCGTAAATCTCCGGTTTTCTTCTTCACGAATAACACAGGAGCTGACAAAGGCGAGGAAGAGGGACGAATGAAACCCCTGGCCAGGTTTTTGTCCACAAAGTCTTTCAATGCGGCCAACTCGGGTTCTGACATGGAGTAAAGGCGTCCCCTTGGAAGCTTGGCATTTGGTAGCAAATCAATGGCACAGTCATATGGTCTATGCGGAGGCAATTGGTCTGCCTCTTTCTCATTGAATATATCTGCAAAGTCCGCTAGATCGGCCGGCAAGGTGATGTCAGGGTGGGATGGTAGCTGGGCTGCACAAACTTGGCGTACGTGGTCTACGCATTGCAAACTGGGAAATGAAACAAAGTTCTGGGACCACACCACACAAGGATCATGGGTTCTCAACCAGGCTAGGCCGAGAACTAAGGGGAAATGAAGTCCCTTGGTAACATAGAATTGGATGGCTTCTTCATGTTGTCCTATGACCAGGCGTATGGGCTGGGTCATAAACTTGATCGGTCCAGATAACAACTCACGACCATCGATTGTCTCAACCAACATAGGCGGCTTCACGGAGCACAAAGGTATGGCATGCTGACGAGCGAAAGCTTCATTCATGAAATTGGTGGTGGCTCCAGAATCCAACAAGGCGTGGGCCGGAATGCCCTGGGCATGATTTCCCAGAAGTATATTGGTTGCTAGGATCAGATGTCTCGGAGGACCGGGGTCGTTGTCTGCGGAACTGGAACTGGGTTTGGCGCCTGCCCGACCCAATGTTTCCATTAGGCCGGGCTCTGGCCGTTTCCCGGCAAGGTGGCTTGAAACTGCTGAGTGGGAGGCCGAGCTGGAACAGGAGTAGGACCTGCCGTACCACGTCTTTTCTGGGGGCAGGCCATGACGAAGTGACCCATCTCTCCACAGTACAGGCACAAGCCCTCAGCTCTCCGTCTTGCCTTCTCAGCCTCGGTCAAACGAGATCTGGCTGCACCAAGATCCATGGGCTCATCTCTGGTCATGGGTGCAGGGCGCCTCTCAGTGTAAGCCGGCCATGTTTGGAAAATACGTCTGGGTGCCGGGATGGGTGGGGTGATAGGTAGGGTCTGGAATCCTCTGCGTGGTGCAGGAACTGGCTTGGCACTTCCGGTGACTGGAACCATCTGTTTGACCAGGCGGGCATCCATGGCTTGCGTTTGCGCCTCCATAGCCAAACAATGTTGGTATAATGCATCCAGGGTCGCGGGTATTACAGTAGTTTTCAATCCATTCAAGATCTGGGAAGACAGGCCATCTTGAAAGATTTCCATGAGAGCCTCCTCATTCCAATTAATTTCTTGAGCTAGGCGGCGAAAATCTGATATATATTCCGCTACGCAGCGCGATCCTTGACGTAGCTCTCGTATCCGCCGGGTGGCATTTTGTCTACGAAGGGGGTCAACAAATTCTCTTTCCATCAGCTGGCAGAATCCTGCATAATTGCGCAGAACAGGATCTTGTCCGTCTATCAGAGGAGACGACCAATCAGCAGCTGGCCCAGAGAGTAAACTTAAAATGAACGCTACTTTCGTTTCATCAAGCTGGAAATCTGCTGGAGTTGAGGCAATGAATGTTTTGCATTGGTTTAAAAAAGCTGGAAATTTACTACGCTCTCCAGTAAACTTATCAGGCAAGGCTAAATAGCATCTGTTTCGTCTGGGAGGGGGGGCTGGAGCTGGGGCTCCTGCGGCTTGAATCTGCTGTTGCAAATGTCCAATTTGTTGCTGGAGAGTTTGAACTAATAGATGCAGAGCCGGGTTATCAGCGAGGAGTTCCTCCATGACGTCACTGAAAGCTCGGACTAATTTTCGTCTTTTTTTTTTTTATGTCACGAGCAATCTGTTATGTCTGGCCTCTCTCAGCTCATTAAAATCCACGTAAATATGTCTTTAAGAGGTTTATTTAACACATTTCAAAAGGATTCATTTCAAAGCAAGCTGCTGGCATTTTTTGTTGGCCGGAACGACCAAATCAGATCTATTTACATTTAGATAAACATGCTCTCCTCCTCCTACTTCCCAATTAACTTACTCTTTCTTTATCACATTGTCCAAGACCTCATTATTCTTCGGTAGGTTTTCAAAACACCAGAATTCCAACGCACTGCAAAAGTTTTCAAGCCTCTCCTTGATTAACGTTGCTCGTGACAAGGGCGTAGTCTCCCTTTCCCCTTCTAATATAGTGTCCGATACGTCACTTCCCCCCATTACTTCCTTTTTCCAGTTAACTGACACCTTCGCTTATCAAACCTTCGGAACCTCGGATCAATCCATTTATCTTCTTGTTCTAAATCTGACTCATCATTTTGAGAGTCTGATTCAGAATGCATACAAAGCTCCTCATTGTCTGACTCGGCTGCCGGGAGGGGAAAATACCCAGAGGGGCCTGCTTGTGCTTCATCATCCTCTGATATGTCATCATCCAGTCGTGAGACACCCACAACACTATCCCCCCCCGCAGGCCCCTCCCCCGGGGGCCGTCGTATGGGATGTGGTTTGGAGGGAAACGCAGTATGAAAATCCCACATTAACTCAGGAGCCTCAATATCCTGAGCATCTACCCAAGAGCCAGCGGCGGGCCCACCCCCGGTCCAATCAACCAAATATTGGAAGCGGTCGTTGAGCCATCGGGAATCTCGGATGCCGGACACCTCCAACCGGGAAACGGGAACGTGAGCACGGCGAGCTGTCGGGCCCGGATCAGGAGGTCGAAGCGGAGAATCAGGGTTGACAGGAACAAGCAAGGAGCGATGAAACACGGGATGTACACGAAGAGACCTAGGCAAAGTCAAACGATAGGTCACCGAATTGATGACCGTCTCCACAGGGAAAGGACCCAGGAAACGTTGATCAAGCTTGCGGTGAATTCTCCCTGGAAACAAGTACTTGGTGGAGAGCCAAACCCGATCTCCAACAGCTAACGGCGGCGTGTCGCGACGCGAGCGGTCTGCAACCCGCTTGTAGTCTTCCTTGGCCTTAGTCAAGTGCTGCTTAACCATGTCGTGGACTGACTGCAGTTCGGTTAAATAGTCTTCTGCAACTGGAACTGGAGAATCGAGGAGCGTGAGCGGGAAAAATCTGGGATGATAGCCGTAGTTGGCAAAAAACGGGGTGGTCTGAGTGGAAGTATGCTGAGAGTTGTTGAAAGCGAATTCGGCCACGGAGAGATATTTGGACCAATCGTTCTGTTGGTCGTTGATGAAACAACGCAAATACTGCTCCAGAATGCCAATCACTTTCTCTGTACCCCCATCAGTCTCTGGGTGATGCGTGGAGGCTAGATTAACTTGGACTTGAAGCGCAGACATGAGTTCTCTCCAGAACTCCGAGGTGAACTGGGTTCCTCGGTCGGACACTATTTTGTCAGGCAAACCGTGTAGCCGGAAGATATGTTGAATGAACAGCTGAGCAGTGACCTTGGCTGTCGGTATTCTTCGGCAAGGAATGAAATGTGCCATTTTGGTCAGCATGTCCACCACTACAAAGACAACGGTGTAGCCGGCAGAAACAGGTAGACAAGTCAAGAAGTCCATGGAAATAGCTCCCCAGGGTCTCTCCGGCGTGGGTAAAGGCTGTAATAATCCCGGAGGGGCTCCTGTGGCATGTTTTGCCTGACGGCACCGTACACAGGAATTCACATAGGATTGCACATCATGGCGAAGTCTGGGCCACCAAAAAGTCCGAGACACTAAGTGAAGAGTCTTAAAGAAACCAAAATGACCTGCCGCAGGGTTATCATGGCATTGAGTCAGGATGAGACCTCGGAGTGGGCCTGCTGGAACATATAACAGGTTGCGGAAGCGTAATAGTCCCTCGGACAAGGTCCAAGGTGAGTCGGGACCCACCTCTTGTCTCTTCCGTATTGCAAAGTCATCTAGTTGTTGCGCTTCCCGAATCTGTCGTCGTAGATCTACCGGATCATGCACGGCTGCGATCGATTCGATAGGCAGAATGGTTCGAAGCGGTAAGGGATCCTTGATCTGTAGATACTCAGGTTTACGGGACAGGGCATCTGCTCTTTTGTTGTACCCTTTCGGAATGTAGGTGACTTTGAAGTTGAATCGAGCGAAGAACAAAGACCAACGGATTTGACGTTGATTCAATTTCCTGGCAGATTGCAAAAATTCCAAGTTTTTATGGTCAGTCCGAACTTCAACTTGGTAGCGGGCTCCTTCCAGGTGGTGTCTCCAGGTCTCAAAAGCAGTCTTGATGGCCAATAGTTCCTTTTCCCAAATGGTATAATGGCGTTCGGAGGGAGTCAGTTTCCTGGAGTAATAAGCACACGGGAACAGGGGGCCGCCATCTTGGCGTGTTTGAAGTAGCACGGCCCCTACTGCAACATCTGAGGCGTCAGCCTCCACTACAAAGGGACGACAAGGATCTGGATACTTGAGAATGGGTTCCTGAACAAAAGCCTTTTTGAGGGTCTGAAACGCCTGTTGCTCGGCATCGCCCCACTGGAACTTAACGCCTTTCCGTAACAGTCGAGTAAGGGGCGCAGTCAAGGCAGAAAATCTCGGAATAAATATCCTGTAATAGTTCGCAAATCCCAAAAGTCTTTGGACATCTTTTGCTTTACATGGTGGTTGCCAGGTTTGCAAGGCCTCAACCTTGCCAGGGTCCATGGCGATGCCTTGTGGAGAAATCACATGTCCCAGAAACTCAATGGTGGTTTGATAGAATTGACATTTCTCTAACTTGGCGTAAAGGTGATGCTCTCTCAAGCGTTGCAAAACTCGCCGGAGATGCTGAAGATGAGTGGCTCGTGACGGGGAATAAATCAGGATGTCATCGAGGTAAACCACCACAAATTGATCTAATAAATCCCGGAAGATGTCATTCATGAAATGTTGAAAGACGGCCGGAGCATTGGTGAGTCCAAAGGGCATAACGGTATACTCAAAATGACCATACCTGGTTCCAAACGCGGTCTTCCACTCGTCCCCCTCTCGAATGCGAACCAGGTTGTAAGCACCCCTTAAATCTATCTTGGTGAAGATGGTCGCTGATCGGAGACGGTCCATGAGATCAGGAATCAAAGGCAGAGGGTACCGGTTGCGCACCGTGATGGCATTGAGCTTGCGATAGTCACAGCATAGGCGTAAATCTCCGGTTTTCTTCTTCACGAATAACACAGGAGCTGACAAAGGCGAGGAAGAGGGACGAATGAAACCCCTGGCCAGGTTTTTGTCCACAAAGTCTTTCAATGCGGCCAACTCGGGTTCTGACATGGAGTAAAGGCGTCCCCTTGGAAGCTTGGCATTTGGTAGCAAATCAATGGCACAGTCATATGGTCTATGCGGAGGCAATTGGTCTGCCTCTTTCTCATTGAATATATCTGCAAAGTCCGCTAGATCGGCCGGCAAGGTGATGTCAGGGTGGGATGGTAGCTGGGCTGCACAAACTTGGCGTACGTGGTCTACGCATTGCAAACTGGGAAATGAAACAAAGTTCTGGGACCACACCACACAAGGATCATGGGTTCTCAACCAGGCTAGGCCGAGAACTAAGGGGAAATGAAGTCCCTTGGTAACATAGAATTGGATGGCTTCTTCATGTTGTCCTATGACCAGGCGTATGGGCTGGGTCATAAACTTGATCGGTCCAGATAACAACTCACGACCATCGATTGTCTCAACCAACATAGGCGGCTTCACGGAGCACAAAGGTATGGCATGCTGACGAGCGAAAGCTTCATTCATGAAATTGGTGGTGGCTCCAGAATCCAACAAGGCGTGGGCCGGAATGCCCTGGGCATGATTTCCCAGAAGTATATTGGTTGCTAGGATCAGATGTCTCGGAGGACCGGGGTCGTTGTCTGCGGAACTGGAACTGGGTTTGGCGCCTGCCCGACCCAATGTTTCCATTAGGCCGGGCTCTGGCCGTTTCCCGGCAAGGTGGCTTGAAACTGCTGAGTGGGAGGCCGAGCTGGAACAGGAGTAGGACCTGCCGTACCACGTCTTTTCTGGGGGCAGGCCATGACGAAGTGACCCATCTCTCCACAGTACAGGCACAAGCCCTCAGCTCTCCGTCTTGCCTTCTCAGCCTCGGTCAAACGAGATCTGGCTGCACCAAGATCCATGGGCTCATCTCTGGTCATGGGTGCAGGGCGCCTCTCAGTGTAAGCCGGCCATGTTTGGAAAATACGTCTGGGTGCCGGGATGGGTGGGGTGATAGGTAGGGTCTGGAATCCTCTGCGTGGTGCAGGAACTGGCTTGGCACTTCCGGTGACTGGAACCATCTGTTTGACCAGGCGGGCATCCATGGCTTGCGTTTGCGCCTCCATAGCCAAACAATGTTGGTATAATGCATCCAGGGTCGCGGGTATTACAGTAGTTTTCAATCCATTCAAGATCTGGGAAGACAGGCCATCTTGAAAGATTTCCATGAGAGCCTCCTCATTCCAATTAATTTCTTGAGCTAGGCGGCGAAAATCTGATATATATTCCGCTACGCAGCGCGATCCTTGACGTAGCTCTCGTATCCGCCGGGTGGCATTTTGTCTACGAAGGGGGTCAACAAATTCTCTTTCCATCAGCTGGCAGAATCCTGCATAATTGCGCAGAACAGGATCTTGTCCGTCTATCAGAGGAGACGACCAATCAGCAGCTGGCCCAGAGAGTAAACTTAAAATGAACGCTACTTTCGTTTCATCAAGCTGGAAATCTGCTGGAGTTGAGGCAATGAATGTTTTGCATTGGTTTAAAAAAGCTGGAAATTTACTACGCTCTCCAGTAAACTTATCAGGCAAGGCTAAATAGCATCTGTTTCGTCTGGGAGGGGGGGCTGGAGCTGGGGCTCCTGCGGCTTGAATCTGCTGTTGCAAATGTCCAATTTGTTGCTGGAGAGTTTGAACTAATAGATGCAGAGCCGGGTTATCAGCGAGGAGTTCCTCCATGACGTCACTGAAAGCTCGGACTAATTTTCGTCTTTTTTTTTTTTATGTCACGAGCAATCTGTTATGTCTGGCCTCTCTCAGCTCATTAAAATCCACGTAAATATGTCTTTAAGAGGTTTATTTAACACATTTCAAAAGGATTCATTTCAAAGCAAGCTGCTGGCATTTTTTGTTGGCCGGAACGACCAAATCAGATCTATTTACATTTAGATAAACATGCTCTCCTCCTCCTACTTCCCAATTAACTTACTCTTTCTTTATCACATTGTCCAAGACCTCATTATTCTTCGGTAGGTTTTCAAAACACCAGAATTCCAACGCACTGCAAAAGTTTTCAAGCCTCTCCTTGATTAACGTTGCTCGTGACAAGGGCGTAGTCTCCCTTTCCCCTTCTAATATAGTGTCCGATACGTCACTTCCCCCCATTACTTCCTTTTTCCAGTTAACTGACACCTTCGCTTATCAAACCTTCGGAACCTCGGATCAATCCATTTATCTTCTTGTTCTAAATCTGACTCATCATTTTGAGAGTCTGATTCAGAATGCATACAAAGCTCCTCATTGTCTGACTCGGCTGCCGGGAGGGGAAAATACCCAGAGGGGCCTGCTTGTGCTTCATCATCCTCTGATATGTCATCATCCAGTCGTGAGACACCCACAACACTTCCTAATCATGCCAAGCATGGAATTTGCTTTTTTTTTACTGCTGCTGCGCATTGGGTTGACATCTTCGTCGAGCTGTCCACCAAAACCCCAAGATCCCTTTCTTGGGTTGTCTCAGAAAGTTTGGTCCCCATCAGTTGGTAAGTATAATTGGGGTTCTTTGCCCCGATGTGCATAACTTTGCACTTGTTTAGGTTAAAATGCATTTGCCACTTTGTTGCCCACTCACACAATTCCGAGAGATCCTTCTGGAGCTCGCGACAGTCAGTTTCACTTTTCACTACCCGGAACAATTTGGTGTCATCAGCAAACTTTGCTACCTCACTATTTATTTCTACATCCAGATCATTGATGAATAAATTAAAAAGTAAAGGTCCCAAAACTGAACCTTGGGGTACACCACTTCTCACTTCTTTCCATCCAGAGACTTGTCCATTTATTGCCACCCTTTGCTTCCTACAATTTAGCCAGTTACCAATCCAGGACAAGACCTGTCCTCTAATTCCGTGGCTGGAGAGCTTTTTTAGGAGCCTTTGGTGAGGAACTTTGTCAAAAGCCTTTTGAAAGTCAAGATATACAATATCAACTGGGGCCCCTTTATCTATGTATTTATTTACACCCTCAAAGAATTCTAACAAGTTAGTAAGACATGATTTGCCTTTGCAGAAACCATGTTGATTTTCTTTCAGCAATGCCTGTTTTTCTATGTGCCCTGTAATTTTATCTTTAATAATGGTTTCCATCAGTTTGCCTGGAACTAAGGTTAAACTGACTGGTCTATAGTTTCCTGGATCACCTCTGGATCCTTTCTTGAAGATCGGGATTATATTTGCCTCCCTCCAATCCTCCGGTACATTGCCTGCTCTTAGAGAGAGATTATATGTTTTAGCTAGAAGTTCAGCAATTTCACACTTGAGTTCCTTGAGAACTCTAGGGTGGATGCCGTCTGGACCCGGCGATTTGTTGACGTTTAGTTTAGAAAGGCATGCAAGAACATCTTCCTTGTTTATCTCTATCGGGTTTAATTCTTCTATTTCCCTCCCTGGGAAAACTAATTCAGTGGCAGGCAGATGTTCTCTATCCTCCTCGGTGAAAACGGAGGCAAAGAAGTCATTTAGCCTCTCAGCAATCTCCTTGTCTTCTCTGATTATCCCCTTCTGACCATTGTTATCAAGTGGCCCAACTGATTTTCTGGTTGGGTTCCTGCTTCTGATGTACTTAAAAAAGGTTTTGTTATTATTTTTAATATTCTTGGCTATATGCTCCTCAAAGTCTCTCTTGGCTTTCATGACTATCGCCTTACATTTGGTCTGCCAGAGTTTGTGATCCCTCCTGTTCTCCTCGGTAGGAAGAGCCTTCCATTTCTTAAATGAGTTTTTCTTCTTTCCAATAACCTCCTTTACCTCATTCTTAAGCCATACTGGTATCCTCTTTGACTTGCCAGTCCTCTTTCTTCTTTTTGGAATGCATTTTATTTGAGCCTGTTGTAACGTATTTTTAAACAGTTTCCAAGCATTTTGGAGGGATTTGACTTTTTTTACTGTTCCTTTTAGTTTCTTTACTATTTTCCTCATTTTTGTCAAAATTCCCTCTGTGAAAGTTTAAGGTCTCTGTGTTAGTTTTCACTGACAATTTGCTATCCATGGTTAAGTTGAAGGTTATTGTGTTGTGATCGCTGGTTCCTATGGGCTCGGTTACAAGGACATCATGAACCAAATCCTGTGCGTTAGTTAGAACCAAGTCCAGGATCCCCTTTCCCCTGGTTGGTTCCATGACCATCTGCTCAAGGGAATAATCAGCTAACATGTCGAGGAACCTTGTCTCTCTTTCATGTGTAGAACAAGAATTTACCCAATCTATATGGGGATAGTTGAAGTCCCCCATTATGACTACCCTATTTCTTTTTGAGGCCTCCTTGAATTCATTTTCCAAATAGCAATCTGCCTCTGGAGTTTGGTTGGGAGGGCGATAGCAGATCCCTAACGTCAGATTAGTTTCCTGTCCTAGGATTTTTATCCACAATGTTTCTCTGGGTGAGTTTGAATTTTCTTGAATTTCGAGTTCATGAGATTCTAACTCCTCATTTATGTACAAAGGCCACGCCACCACCATTTCTCCCTCTCCTGTCCATCCTATACAATTTGTAACCTGGAATCATTGTGTCCCATTGGTTTTCATCTGTCCACCAGGTTTCTGTTATGCCGATAATATCAATATTATTTTCCTTCACCAAGCATTCCAATTCCCCTATTTTTGCTCGAATGCTTCTAGCATTCGTGTACAGACATTTATATGTAATTTTCTGGTGCACTTTCAACTTTGACTGTAGGATGTATTTTCATTGTTAAAAATTGAACATAATTAAAGCATAGTGATTATGCTTTCCTCTCTCCCTCTCTTTCTCTCTTTCCTCTCCCTCCTCTCTTTCTCTCTTTCCTCTCCCTCTCCTTCTCTCTTCCCTCTCTTTCTCTCTTTTCTCTCTCTTTCTTTCCTTTCCCTCTCTTTCTCTTTCCTCTCCCTCTCTTTCTCTCTTCCCTCTTTCTCTTTCCTCTCTTTCTTTTTATCTTTCCTCTCCCTCTCTTTCTCTCTTCCCTTTCTCTTTCCTCTCTTTCTCTTTCCTCTCCCTCTCACCCTTTCTCTTTCCTCTCTCTCTCTTTCTCTTTCCTCTCTCCTCTTCCTCTCTTTCCCTCTCTCTCTTTCTCTTTCCTCTCTCTCTCTTTCTCTTTCCTCTCTCCTCTTCCTCTTTCTTCTCCCTCTTTCTCTTTCTCCCTCTTTCCTCTCCCTCTCTCCTCTCTTTCTTTCCTCTCCCTCTCTTTCTTTCCTCTCCCTCTCTCTTTCTCTTTCCTCTTTCTCTTTCCTCCCTTTCTCTCTATCTTTCCTCTCCCTCTCCCTCTTCCCTCTTTCCTCTCTCTCTCTCCTCTTCCTCTCTTTCCTCTCCCTCTCTCTTTCTCTTTCCTTTTTCCTCTGCCCCTCTCTTTCCTCTCTCCCTCTCTCTTTCCTTCTCTCTTTCCTCTCTCTCTCTCTCTCTCTCTCTCTCTCTCTCTCTCTCTCTCTCTCTCTCTCTCTCTCTCTCTCTCTCTCTCTCTCTCTCTCTCTCTCTCTCTTCTCTCCCCTCAATATCTCTGGTTTATCCTTTCAGTGACTCTGGGCAGGGTAGAGTTCAAAGATGTATTACAATTAAAAATACTAAAAACTTTTTAAAAGAGTAATGACAGCAAAACCAATAAAAACAACAGAAGCATCCAAATTAAGTGACCACGCTGGAATAACGCCCATAATTGGGCCATGAGGCGCAAATTCCCCCCAGGAGGCAGAAAGAATTCAGGCAAGCGGCATTTCGGAGCTGCGCAAGTCAGCCCGGGGCTTGGTCGGGCCCTCCTGGGCGCAACTGGGGCGGCTCCACGGAGTCCCGGAAGCCTGACTCATGGAGGAAGCTGGCCAGGAGCTTACAATTAGCAGGCCTGCCAGGCGGCGGCTGACATGGACATCCCCATGGTGGTCAGGTGGCCCCTGAGCTGGACGAGATTCCCGGCCAGCCGGCCATGGGGCGAGAACGGGTCCCTCACCGTCCAGGGCCAAATCCTGCCAAGCTCTGCCTGCCACAGGAGGGCGAGCCGGGCAAAGCTGGGCAGCGGGAATGGAGGCACGCTGCGATTTGCACAACCCCAGTCGCAGTCCAGAGGAGTGCCCCCACCCCGGTGGATGGGGGGCTGGGAGGGGGAAGCCCCTTCCCATGCCCAGAAAGTAGCACTTGGGAAAATGGGCAGAGGTCCCAAGAAGGCCAAGCGTGGGGGACAGGAGGCAGCAGAAGGTGCTGAAAGGCGCCCAGGGCACCACGGACCAGACCGGGACTCCGCCCCACTCACTGGGACCAAAGCAATGCCGCCGCCCCAGTTGGGACTGCCACCCAGCCCGGGGAGATGTGTGGCCGGCTCAGTGGCCCAGGAACGGCCTAGGAACCAATGTCCCTGCCGGCCACCACCCCCGCCAGCCGCCGCCCCCGCCGGGATCGAAGCGATGCTACCGGGACTGCCGCCCGGCCCGGGAGACACATGGCCGGCTTAGCGGCCCAGGGACGGCCCAGGAACCAATGCCCCTGACAGCTGCCGCCCCCGCCAGCTGCCTCCCCCGCTGGGATCGAAGCGATGCTGCACATGGCTGGCTCAGCGGCCCAGGGACAGCCCAGGAACCAATGCCCTTGCCGGCCGCCGCCGCCAGCCGCCGCCTCCACCGGGATCAAAGCGATGCTGCCAGGACTACCGCCCAGCCCAGGAGACACATGGTCGGCTCAGCAGCCCAGGAACAGCCCAGGAACCAATGCCGCTGCCGGCCGCTGCCCCAGTGGGAAAATGGGTGGAGGTCCCAGGAAGGCCAAGCGTGGGGGGTCAGGAGGCAGCAGAAGGCCCCGCGGCTCCCACAGCGCCACCCACACACCACACCAATGGCGCATAGCTTGCAGTCACCGAGCCAGATGCCAGTGCGGGGCGGTGGGAGGGTGCAGACAGCAGGCAGGCCGAGGCAGCAGCAGGCGTTGCAGGCCAGGTGCTCCAGGGTGGCCATGGCAAGCGGCAGCGACGGCGCAGGCCGACCACCAGCTGGACCACCAGCTGGCCCAGCCCAAGGGAGGTAAGCCACCCGCCGGGCCCCATGCGCACCAGCTACTTTCCCAGTGCCCACCGCTGCCCCGCTAGCCTCACCATGGCCACCGCCCGTTCGGTGCGGCGGCAGGCAGGCCCAGGCGCTCCTGGGCAGCCCTCCCACCCCTGGCCCTCTTTTACTTACATTTAGTAGTTGCTCAGCAGGGAGGGGTGAAAGCTTCCAGAAAACTCGCCTTAGCTGCAGACAACTTGCAGCAACGTTTGTGGACTGGGACTTTTGGCGGGCTCAGCAGGGCAGAGACAGCCTGGACAATTCCTATTGGCTTTTGAAAGCCAATAGAATTAGACTCTATTCAAGAGAGTCTATTCTATTGGAGTTCGAAAGCCAATAGAATAAGAGGGAGTAGCACAGCTCATGAAAAAGGGGAAAGAAACAAACAAAAATGCCGGACTGCATTTCATAAGGATTCTATGAGGAAAAACTCCAGGACTTTGGCGACCCCTGTGAAATGGTCGTTTGACCCCAAAAGGGGTCGTGACCCACAGGTTGAGAACCGCTGTTGTAGAGGAAAAGGAAGAAGATTTGGGAGAGAAGATGGCGGAGATGTTGGTGGAGATATTAGGCAAGAAAAAACAGGAAATAAGAAGAGACATAAACGAAATATATAGAGTATATGCAAATTATGCACGAAGGCATAGATTGGCGAGAGAGGTCCATATAAGGTTTACTAGAAGATCAATAAGGGATGAAATATATAAAAAAAACAAGAGACGAACCAATAACATATAAGGGTAAAGAAATAATTGTATTAAAACAAATACCACGTAGTATACGAAATCAGAGACGAGAATACCAATTTCTAACGACCCAATTAACTAAATATAAAGTTATGTTTCGATGGTTAATATCTGAAGGCATATTTCTAACTTGGCAGGAAAAAAATATAAGATAGATACACTTGAGAAAGCGCAGGACTTTTATGAACGTTACTTTACACAGGGAGAAGAACAAGAAAGTAGGGAAGAGCCGGAGAGTAAAAGTCAGGATGAAGATTTATTAGAGGAAGTTGAACAAGAGAGAGAAATACAAAAGATACAAGAAAGAGAAAGGTTAGAAAGAGAAGGAGCAAAAGGAAGTAATAGAGAAAAGAAGCATAAAAAAATAGATCAAGTAAAAAATGGGAGACGCAATTAAGCTCTTTTCTGTAAACAATAATGGATTAAATATACCAAGAAAAAGAGCACAAACATTTAACAAATTAAGGAAATTGGATGCAGATGTGATATGTCTTCAGGAAGTTCATATAAAAAAGGATTATAGAAAACTACTAGAGAATGTAAAATTAGGAACACTATACACAACATTAGCACAAAACAAGAAAGGAGGAATTGTTATATATGTCAAAGAAAAAGTAAAATCAAAATCAACATATTCGGATGAAGAGGGGAGAATGTTAATGTTGGAAATAGAATTAGAGCAAAAACAAATCTTATTAACGGCAGTATATGCACCAAACAATAATCAACATGAATTTTTTAAAAAGGTACATAAGAAACTAGTGGATCTGGATTACGAAAATATTTGTATGATTGGGGATTTAAATGCAATAGCTGATGTTAAGAAAGATTATAAGAGTAGTAAAAAGAACAAAAAGAAGAAAAATATATTTCCAAAATCGTTCTTTGACATGGTAACAGAACTCAACCATCAGGATATATGGAGACATCTTGCCCCAAGCCAGTGTATGTCTGTGTGTATGCTGAATGATTGGGGTTTTTTTTAAAAAAAATTAAGAGGTTTTATATTTATATGTATTTTTATGTTGATTTCTACTGTGTTGTGAGCCGCCCTGAGTTCTCCGGAATAGGGCGGCATAGAAATCGAATAAATAAATAAATAAATAAAATAAATAAATACGTTCTATTCGTATCCGCATCAGTCTTGGTCTAGGATCGATATGGCCTGGGCAACAACAGACGTACAAAATGGGTTAGAGGAAATTGAAATAGGGCTTAATGATTGGGCGGATCACAACCCAATAATAATAAAATGGAATGGCCAGAAACAGAGAAAAAGATGGTCAATGAATCAAAGGCTGTGTAAAGATAAACAATATATACAGATGCTAGAAAAAGAGTTGACATTATTTTTTCCGGTAAATAAAAAGGAAGAGACATCAACACAAAATTTGTGGGATACTACAAAAGCTTACATTCGGGGATTGACAATTGCATACAACTCTAAGAAAAACAAAGATAGGAGACTTCAACAAGGAAAATTACAAGAAGAATTAAAAAAAAATAGAAGGTGATCTACAGAAGGACCCACAAAATAAAAAGATAAAAGATAAATGGAATATTATAAAACACAAGATTAACCTGACAACACAAAAAGAAATGGCACAGAAAATTAGGATGGCGAAACAAAATTACTTTGAAAATGCGAATAAAACTGGTTGATGGTTGGCCTATAAATTAAAAAAAGAAAAAAGAAAAAGAACAATACACCAACTACAAGACGAAAGTGGAACAGTACAATATAAACGGGAAGAAAAAAAGAAAATAATACAAAATTTCTTTTCAAAGCTATACCATCAGGAAGATATAGCAGATGAGAAAGTCAAACTATATAGAGGCAGCAAAAATGAGCAAAATCACTGAAGAACAAAAGGAAATGTTGAATAGACCAATAACTGCAATAGAATTAGAAACAGCATTGAAAAAACAAAAAAATAACAAATCACCAGGCCCAGATGGAATTCCAGTCGAGTTTTATAAAAATACACAAGAGTCACTACAATGGATAATGTTGGAGATTTACAATGAGGTGCTGGAAGAGGCGAAGATACCGACAACTTGGACTGAAGCAATCATCACCCTCATTCCTAAGGAAGACTCAGACCTACAACAAATTCAAAATTATAGACCGATTTCTTTACTGAATACAGATTATAAGACATTTACAACAATAATAGCAGAAAGGATAAAAAAAATTTGAATAACTACATCCACCCAGATCAAAATGGATTTTTACCAGGACGACAAATAAAAAATAACATGAGGATAATACTGAACACTTTAGAATTTTACGAAGTCCATCCTGAAAGACAAGCTACACTGGTTTTTCTTGATGCCCAGAAGGCATTTGATAATCTGAATTGGAATTTTATTATAACACAATTGTACTATATGGATTTTGGGACAAAATTTGGAAAGATGGTTGAGAAAATATATACTAAACAAACAGCTAGGGTAATTACAAATGAGGAAATGACAGAAAAAATTGATATAACCAAAGGAGTAAGACAAGGATGCCCACTTTCCCCTCTTCTATTTATTTTATCATTAGAAATACTCCTTAGAAAAATCAGAGAGGACCAAGAAATAAAGGGTTTAAAAAATTAAGAAGGAAGAATATAAGGTCCAGGCCTTCGCTGATGATTTGGTATTTATTTTGGAAGATCCATTAGAAACCGGCTTTAAATTGATTCAAAAAATAGAAGAATTTGGTGAGGTAGCCAGACTTAAGATTAATAAGAATAAATCCAAATTAATAACAAAAAATCTTACAAAGGCACAGGAAAGTGAACTGGAAGATAAAACAAAGATAAGTGTAACCAAGAAAATAAAATATTTAGGGATCTGGCTTACAGCAAAATGTTCCTCGATTAAGGAGGGCAATTATGATAAAATATTACACCAGATAAAAAAAGATTTAGAAAATTGGGAAAATTTGCAAATTTCATTTTTAGGGAGGACCGCTACGGTCAAAATGAATGTATTGCCAAAAATATTATTTCTGTTCCAGGTTATTCCAATAAAATTAGGGAAAACATTCTTTCAAGAATTAAATAAATTGGTCACTAAATTTATATGGCAAAGGAAAAAACCCAGGATTAAATTAAAACTCTTGCAAGATATGAAAGATAAAGGGGGATTGGCGTTACCAGAGTGGGAAATATACTACCAAGCATTGAGCTTAACTTGGCTAAAAGATTGGATGGATTTGAAAAATACTAGAATTTTAACAATAGAAAGACATGACTTGCAAGCAGGGTGGCATGCATTCCTATGGGACGAAAAACATAAAATACACAGATACTTTCAAAGACACATAGTTAGGAATGCATTGCTACAGACTTGGGAAAAATAAAACAAAAACATTATATAAGAATTCCAATGTGGTTATCCCCAACAGAAGCTCTGAAATACCCAAACCTACTGGATATAAATAAGTTAATTAGATACAAGGAATTAGTAAATGAACAGGGAAATCTGAAAACAAAACAAGAATTGGAACAAGATATGGGCAGAGAGATTGACTGGTGAACATTTACACAAATTCAATCTAAATATACAGAGGATAAAAAATTATATGAAATACAAAAAGAGCCGCAAGAATTGGATAAAATTATACATGGAACAGAAATAAAATTAATTAGCAATTTATACAAATACCTATTGAGATATAAAATGGAAGACGAGGTTGTCAAAGACACAATGATTAGATGGGCAAAAATTTTTGGATATAATATAGAATTGGAGAAATGGGAAAAAAATATGGGAAATAAACATAAAATTGACTATGTCGGCGGCATTCAAGGAAAACCAGTTGAAGATGTTTTGCAGATGGCATCTTCCACCAGCAAAGCTTGCCAAGATGTTCCAGAACAATTCGCCAACACGTTGGAAATGTAAAAAAAGTACATGGAACATATCATTTATGGTGGACATGCCCAGTTGTGAAAAAATACTGGACTACAATAAGAAGATGGATCGAAGAAATAATAGACCAACTTGTAGACTGGAAACCAGAGATCTTTTTGCTGGGTATTTTAAACAGAAAATATAGTAAAGAAATATGGTACTTAATTTTACATATAATAACGGCGGCAAGAATAGCATATGCACAGTGCTCGAAAAATGAGAATATACCATCAGAGGAAGAAGTGATAAAAAAAATCCTGGACTGTGCTGAGATGGACAAATTAACAAAAGAGATAAAAGAAAAGGAAGACACACAGACATATAACATAGAACAAGTGATATGACTGGTTGGAGACTAGAAATAATAGAGGAGAATAAATATGGAAAGGTCAAAAGTGAAAATATGTGTATAATAATGTATAATAATAATATGAATTATTCTTAGTAAGAAGTAGAGTATGAAGGAAGAAAAATTTAAATAAGAAACAACGGGGCAATAAGGACAAATATTCTAAAGAAGAATAAGGGGGGAAATGTAAATAATAGAAGATTACCGTTACGTAATCGCTGTTAAAAAAAGGGAGGAGTATATACTGTGTGTGTATGTGTGTTTTGTTTTGTTGGTTCAAAAATAAAAAAAATTAAAAAAAGAATCTTTTATTTGAGAAGCATAACATCAGTACTGCACAATCGAAGCCAAAAACAGAATTCCCCTTCCCTGAGCACATAGTATCAAAGCACAATCCCCTCCTCCAATTAGCTTGAAGCGCAGACTTCCTCTCCAGTTCTCCAGCCCGCCAATTCCTTATCAGCTCTGGTTACAATAACCTTGTTTCTCACGCTAGGTTTAGTGTTGTTATGTCTGTCGAGCCCCATGGCCCTGACATACAAAGAAGGGGGGAACTCAGCACCAGACTGCTGCCTCCCTCCCGACCTCCTCGCCACCAGGACTGTTGTGAGCTGCCCTGAGTTCTTGAAATAGGGCGGCATAGAAATCTAAGTAATAAATAAATAAATAAATTCCCAGTGCCGGGGCTGGGAGGCCACCAGCTGTTGAGCGCAGGAGCCTGGCAACGCCGCCGCCTGCTGCAATGCCGCCGCCTCTTGACCATCCACCTCACTGCCATCGGCCAAAGTCGGGGCTGGGGCAGGGGCCGGGACGCCATCAGCTGTTGGGTGCCGAAGCTCGCTGGGGAGGGGAATCCCCACAGCAGCTGTTGGGTGCCAAAGCTTGCCGGGAGGAATCCCTGTCGCTGCTGTGGGAAGGGGAATCCCCGCGGACCATAGCACGGAGCACAGACGGGCGGCTCAGAACCGTGGGAGGAGGCGGCATGAGGGAAGGGCCGTCAATGCCTCAGCAAGGGGGAGAATGACCCCCTGGCTCTGCTAATGTCGCACCCGGATCCTGGCAGCTAGGGGGGGTGCCAGAAAAGAACGCCTACCTGGAGTCTGCTCTGCTGCGTGCCTGTGGCGAGGGAAGAAAAGCAAGGACCTGAATGGACGCTTATATGATCTTCACGCCGGATGGTGGCTTGCAGACTGGGGGTGGGGCTATGAAGCAGAGAGGCTATGTAAAGCACTGGAAGCAGTTCACTCCCAGCGCTTTTTCTCCTGTACAGAATAAACCGTCTGTCACTCGTACCTGACTACTGCTCTTTCCTGCACACCGAGAAGGACGTTTTGACAGTAAGTCAGCGCTCAACTTCCTTGTTCACCTTTTCCAATTCCTGTTGTGCTGTTTAGGGAATGGCAGAGGGAACACAAGAGGCTGCCCCGGCAGCAGAGGAGGGTGAGCCAGCCGGAGCTGCAGCACCCACGCCTACTGTAGAGCCAGGGGATGCCCAGCCATCAGTGAGACCCAAGGAGCGGGACCCACAGCCTGCAGCCACGGTGAGTGAATCCCAGGAGGCAGGGGTCCCAGCACCTTTGGGGGACTGGTGGCTTAGCCCTGCACTTGCCCGCCTGGACCCTGGCCGGGTACACACACTGGGTGCTGGGGGACCTCTAATGGAATGGAGGGAGAGGCGACTCACGGAGGAGGATGAGGAGGAGTGGACCTATTCCATGGCACCCAGAAGACAGACAATGGACATCCTCCAGGATCGGTTTGGCGAGGTGGGGTACCTGGACCCTCCCTCATGGCCAAGATTGGAGGCTGGACATGGGATGGCACCATGGTCTTGAGCTGAGATGCAGCCAGCTCAGTCGGAACCATCTCGATTGCATCTAGTCAGCCCAAGGTTCCGGGCTTCTCCTGGTATTGGTACTCCTCAGGCAGTGTTGTGATTCCGTGCCAGCCTGTGATCCTAGCAGCTGAGTCCGGGGAATCAGAGGAGGAGGGGGGCTCTGATGAGTTACAAGACTTACGAAGTGAGGAAGAACCTGGCCCCTCCACTCGTGATCAAGCTGAAAGCCAGCTGTGCTGGGAGGATGAGTCAGACTCGGAGGAAGCACACCTGGAAGAACTCACAGACGCTCATAAACGTAGGCAGGCCACACAAGTAAATCAGAGGGAGGCAATGGGTTGACTCCAGGGGAGGAGGAGGAAGCAGTGAGAAGCCATGCCTTGGGGGCTGCTTAACAAAAAGGGAATGTGTGGGCAGGGCTGGTTGCTGGAGGCAACCGTTTGCAAAGAACTTCAGTGTCAAGGGATCATGGTCTGTCTGTTTTGCCTGTGAATTATTTCTTGTTTAACTCCTGCTCTGTTTTGCTTTTGAACCAATTATCAGTTGGAAAAGTATTCTGTTGTTTTTGTTTTGAGGGAAAATTATCTGAACTGTAAATCAAATAAAAAGGGTTGGATTTCCCAGCCTACTGTTAAAAGACGGGTTGTCCTGTGAAGTAACAAGGACGGACATAGGCTGGGACAGAACAGACGGAAGGTCGTTGGCAGATCCACATGGAGTACCCACCAGACAGACAGCAAGGTCATCTGGGGCTCCGGACTGGCGGATGGCAGGCCCCGGTGACCACCGGTTCTCCACTGCGGACGATAGCCTACGAGGAGCAGGGCCGCCTCCCTGGACGTGGGGTCCAGAGTTGGCTTGGGATCCGCCACCAATACCGGTGACATTTGACGGGAACCCGGACTGCCTAGCAATGTTCCTTAGCCACATCATCAGCCATCTGGACCGGTATACCCGATTCTATTTGTCCCAATGGGCGATGGTGGTGGCGGTAACGGCAAGCCTGCAGGACGAGGCAGCAGCATGGGCGGCAGACCTCTACAGCGACTACGTGAGGGAGCTGGCTGATGCCAACTTGTTTCTGGAAGCACTACAAGCCAGATTCGAGGATATCTCCTGGGTCCAGTGGGCCGAGGCGGAGGTACTGGCGTTGAAACAGCAGGGCTGGTCCGCCATGGAGTACGTCCGGGACTTCTGACGGGTGGCTGGAAGGCTATGATCATGGCCAGAATGTCTCCTGGTTCATCACTTTCGAGCAGGCCTGGACCGGGATTTACGCCAGGCATGCGTCTTCAGGGGTGTTCCGAACCGGCTCCAGGAGTGGTTCCAGGTGGTGGTCGAACTGGACACAGGACTGCAGGAGTTCTAGAGGAAGGGGGAGGACCCACTCGCACCCCCGGAGGGTAGCAGAGAAACCCAGGGATGATGGCCGTAGGACCCAAACTCCAGTACCAGGGTCCTCCTCCAGTCCACCTCCTAGGCTGGTGTTCCGGTCTTTTCGGTGCAACCCACCAGGGCATCGGGCGGCGGAGTGTCCGGTTCCCATGCCATGAGGTAACCCATCGACCCCCGGGAAAGCCGGCCTCACACCCAAGAAGGCCACGGAACAGTCACGGGCAGTGCAGCAACCGGAAGGAGACGCTCCCCAACGGCCGCCTCTGACGGGGAAAGAAGCAACATCCGCCACCAGATACCAGCTGGTGGATTGTGACAGTGCGGACAACTCGGCTGAGGATCCCATGGTGAGTGAGCTGATATGCCCCTTTGCCATCCCTATCACCCTAACAAGCCCACAAACAGGTCATGGGGGGAGTACAGGGCCCTAATAGACTCCAGTTGTACCTGCTGCCTCACCAGTAAGGATGTGGTAGGTGAAGTCGGAATCAGGGTGAGGTGGTTGGCTAACCCAATCCAATTCAAGCAGATGAATGGGTCCCTTCTGGGGGGGGCTCCGGCCACTCTCATAACAAAACCTGTGAGGATGGAGATGGGGGGCCATTGGGAGGTCCTCCAGTTCATTGTGGTCCCCTCCATGACTGAGGCAGTGATTCTGGAGCTCGCATGGTTAGACAAGTGGGGCCCAATGATTTGGTGGGAGGGCGGTTATCAAAACCTACGCCTGGGAGTTGGTCCCCAGCCACCAACCCAAGACCCCAGGGAGACAGCAGAGGGGCAAAGGCGGCACAGGGCAAGGGAACAGCTTTCCGGCTGTGTATGCCGACCTCGCCAAGGTGTTTGGCGAATGTGAATGCGACATCCTGCCACCCCACCGGCCAACCGACTGCGCCATTGACATTGTGCCGGGAGCAAAACTGCCTAACTGGCATATGTATGCAATGACACCCCAGGAGATGGAGGAGTTGTATTGCTACATCGACCAGAACTTGGCCAGGGGTTTCATCCAACCGGCCCACTCACGGATTGCGGCGCCAGTCCTGTTCAAGGAGAAGGATGGTTCCCTCCAGTTATGTGTGGACTTCCGAGGCATTAATGGGGTGTGTGTTGAACATATGTACTCCCCTTGATGAAGGACCTCCTGGCCCATCTATCACAGGGTAAGATAGTCACCAAGCTGGACCTGTGCAAGGCATACTATAGGGTCCGTATCAAGCAGGGGGATGAATGGAAGACGGCATTCAACTGCCCGCTTAGTAGTTACCAGTTTTGGGTCATGCCATTCAGATTACAGCCCCCCCCTCATTAATGAAGTGTTGCAGGAACACCTGTACCGCGGGGTGCTTGTGTATCTGGATGACATTCTCATCTATACCACCACCATGGAGGAACACATCAGGTTGGTGAGGCGGGTATTGGAGAAACTGTTGAGAGCCCGGCTATTTGTGAAACTTTCCAAATGCGAGTTCCATCAATCCTGACTGGACTACTTGGGGTATCGGATATCAGGGGCAGGGGTAGAAATGGACCCCGGTAAGGTCAAGAGCGTTCTGGAGTGGCAGGCACCAAGGACCTGCTGCCAGCTACAGATATTCCTGGGGTTTGCCAATTTTTATAGGCAATTCATCCCCTCATTTGCTGCAGTGGCAGTACCCCTGACGGACCTGCTACGCACCTGACAGGCCACAACAAAGCCACACCCCGGTCAGCCATTGGCATGGACAATGGCGTGTCAGAAATCCTTTGAGACTCTGAAGGCTCTGTTCGTGAGGGAGCTGGTTCTGCTCCACCCAAACCCTGACAGACCATTTGTGGTGCAGGCTGATGCCACTGACGTTGCAGTAGGGGCAGTCTTACTCCAGAGGAACAGTCAGGGGTCCCTGCAACCCTGTGCCTATACGTCATGGAAGCTAACAGAGACCAAACGGGCATGGGCCATCTGAGAGAAGGAGGCGTTTGCTGTACGGTGGGCGCTCTCAACATGGCAGCACCTCCTGGAGGGGGCGAAGGAACCGTTGAGGTCTGGACAGACCATAAGAACCTGGAAGTACTGCAAGCCCCAAGACGCCTGTCCCCTAAACACATCCGATGGGCACAGTATTTCCAGCGGTTCCGGTTCCAGCTAAAGTACATACCGGGGGGGGAAGAATTTCTTGGTCGACGCCTTGTCGAGACTGCCTCAATATAATAGCAAGCAGGAGGAAGTGGTGCAAGTGATTATGCCCCCTTACCGCCAAGCCGTGGTGAGGGTGGTACCCCGTACAGTGGTGACCTGGTGCAAGAGCTGCGGACAGCACTCCAGGATGACCCCTGGTTATGGGACCATCCGGGTTTGCTCCCTTCCGGGTGGTGCATGGCAGAGACTTTGTCCCCATACCCGAGTACAACCAAGGGGCTCCCTTGCCCTGCCAACCCAGGGAGTGGATGATGAATGGGGGGTGTGGTGTGCAGTGAAGGAGGCCCTGGTGAAAGCCGGGGAAACCACAAAGGCGCAGGCCGATAGAAAAAGGAGGTCCCAGAAGCCCTTCCAGGTGGGCAACCTGGCTGGCGCTGAAGTTCCTAGGGCCCTTCCAGTTCGTACAAGTCATTACCTCGGTGGCCGTATGACTACAACTACCCAGGTTTCTGGGCAAAATACACCCGGTCTTTCATAGCAGTCTGCTGAAACTGGTCGAGAAGCCCTCCCGTAGGCCCATGGGGGGGAACCAGGACCTGTCTCCAATGACCATTATGAAATTCAGGAGGTCCTAGACTCCCGGATCCGATGGGGAAACCTGAAATACTTGGTCCGGTGGAAGGCATCGTGGGTGAGGGAGGCTGACGTCCATGCCCCCCGCTTGGTACGAGCATTCCATCGCCGGTACCCTGGTAAGCTGGGTGGGGGGTTGGCTAAACCATCCACTGGGGCAGTCGACCACTTATACAAGTCTTCTTACCTTCCAGGCTCCCTTGCCCTGCCAACCCAGGGAGTGGATGATGAATGGGGGGATGTGGTGTGCAGTGAAGGAGGCCCTGGTGAAAGCCGGGGAAACCACAAAGGCGCAGGAAAATAGAGATAAACAAGGAAGATGTTCTTGCATGCCTTTCTAAACTAAACGTCAACAAATCGCCGGGTCCAGATGGCATCCACCCTAGAATTCTCAAGGAACTCAAGTGTGAAATTGCCAAGATAATATATTATGCAAGTTGGAAAATTTAAAGAAATCCTTATTGGTCACAAGTGATACAGCTGAACCGCTTATTGACTTGGTTTCCCCTATAATTGAGCCTCTTACTTCCCCCCCACGGGGCATCAGTTTGCAAGAATATGAGTATATGGAAAGCAGAAGCCAAGATACACAGGGGCCAGTAGAGGCCCCAAAAGAGAAGGAGATGCTAGCATCCTTACGGGACTTCTCGATGATACCTTCTGTAACATATCAACTTCTTGAGAGTGGGCCCCTGTCAGTGCCATCATTGCAAAGCCGAATGGAACATGACCTAATAACCCCCTGCTTTACACCTAGTAAAGAAGTTTCAGAATTGCAAACCTTGTTAGCCGGTGCTAAATCTTCATACCCCAAACTCTGACTGGCTCCCTATCAGAGATTAACTCTTCTTGCATTGCGAGATTTCCCCCTCTCGCAATCATGGCCCTCCACTCTATCAAGAGCCTATCTCGAGGATGGACTTTGGAGTCCTGAGAGATGGCATGCGTCAAATAAGGGGCTTTGGGGTTTTTTAAATCGCTTTTTAACTAAAGTTTTAAGGGAGGGTAGAGGTGGGGAAGGGGTGCTTAGGGCGGGGGAAGAAATTGTTGGAGGGGAGCTAGAAGATAGGCCCGATAACGGAAGGGGACGTAATCCTGTGAGTTCGGATGGGGAGCTGATTAAGACTGATTTAGTTCCAATTAGTACCGTAAGCGGGAGGGGCAGATATGGTGGGAGCAGGGGGCCGTATCATAATAGGGGAGCGCATACCCGCTGTTTACGAGTGGTGATGCGCTCCGACCCACAAGGCTCTACCTGTTCTCGGGGTTATTCAGAACCACAGGGCCCGGGCTGTAGGCTGATGTTGTGCAATGCCAGGTCTGTGGTAAACAAGGCCCCCCTCATCCAAGATTTAATTTTAGAGGGGGGAGCAGACCTGGCAGGTATTACGGAGACCTGGTTAGGACCGGAGGGCGGTGTCCCTCTGGTGGAAATGTGCCCACCGGGTTTCCTTGCATTTCATCAGCCGAGAGCACAGGGCAGGGGTGGGGGAGTGGCGGTCGTGATTAGGGAAGATTACAGGCCGAGGGAGGTCACTGTTCCTCAGACGGCAGGCTGTGAATCTCCTGGTGAAGTGGGACCTTGGGGGTCCGAGGGCGGTGTTGATTACGTACCTGACTCCCTGCCACGTGTCAACTGCCCTGCTCGAGTTCCTGGACGTTGTCGCCGCAGTGGCGGTTGAGGTCCCCAGGCTAATAGTCATGGGTGACTTCAACCTGCCGTCTGTGGGCGGGACGTCCGGGGGAGCTCGAGAGTTCATGGCTTCCATGGCAGCCATGGACCTGACCCAGGTAATTCAAGGCCCCACACATACAGGGGGGAACACGCTTGACCTGGTTTTTGTCTCTGGACAGTGGCTGAGTGGTCAGAATATAGGGGATATAGTTATTGAGCCCCTGCCATGGTCTGACCACTCTCTCCTTCGCTTGGACTTTCTGACCGCTGCACCCCACCGCAGGGAGGCGGAACCAGTGAGATGGTACCGCCCCAGGCGGCTAATGGAACCCGAGCGGTTCCAGATGGAGCTTGGGCCAATTCCTGAGGCTCGGATACACGACTCGGTCGAAGAGTTGGCGGCAGCCTGGGATAGGGCTGCGGCCAGTGCTCTAGATCGGGTCGTGCCCTTGCGGCCTCTGATTCAACGTACGTCCCGATCGGCCCCTTGGTTCACTGAGGGGCTGAGAGAGATGAAACGCCGGAAAAGACGCCTAGAGAGCAGTTGGAGATCGAGCCGTGCTGAATCTGACCGAACACTAGTAAGAGACCATATTAGGTCCTACTTAGCGGCGATAAAAGCAGAGAAGCGTTCTTACCTCACTGCTCTTATCGCGTCATCAGATAACCACCCAGCCTCCTTGTTTAGGGTGACCCGCTCCCTCCTTCAGCAGGAGGTGAGGGGAGACCCCTTAGAGGGTAGAGCTGAGGATTTTGGAAAATATCTGTATGATAAAATCGCTCAGATACGGGAAGGCTTTGATTTCAAATGGGTATGTCCGGTGGGAGAGACGGAGTCTGGTCTTGAGACTGCTATCTGGGCTGAGTTTGACCCCGTGACTCCCGAGGACGTGGACAGGTTGTTTGGGGGACTTAGGGCGACCACTTGTTTATTGGACCCGTGCCCCTCCTGGCTGGTGTTGGCATCCCGGGAGGTGGTACGAGGCTGGTTCCAGGCAATTATTAATGCTTCGTTGAGTGAGGGTGTCTTCCCTGCCGCCTTGAAAGAGGCGGTAGTGAGGCCCCTCCTCAAGAAGCCTACCCTGGATCCAGCCGTTTTATCAAATTATCGTCCTGTCTCCAACCTTTGCTTTCTTGCAAAGGTTGTCGAGAGTGTGGTTGCCCGACAGTTCCCGCGACACCTGGAGGAATCGCTATACTTGGATCCATACCAGTCGGGCTTTAGGCCTGGTTACAGCACAGAAACAGCATTGGTCGCGTTGGTGGATGATCTCTGGCGGGCCCGGGACAGAGGTTGTTCCTCTGCTCTGGTGCTATTGGACCTCTCGGCGGCTTTTGATACCATCGATCATGGTATCATGCTGCAACGGTTGGAGGGGTTAGGTATGGGGGGCACTGTTTTGCGGTAGTTCTCCTCCTTCCTCTCCGGCCGGATGCAGTCTGTGTTGACAGGGGGCCAGAGGTCGACCCCGAGACCCCTCGTATGTGGGGTACCTCAGGGGTCGGTCCTCTCGCCCCTACTGTTCAACATTTATGTAAAACCACTTGGTGAGATCATCCGTGGTTTTGGTGTGGAGTACCATCTGTACGCTGATGATACTCAGCTGTACATTTCCATGCCGAACCACCCGAACGATGCTCTTGCCGTGCTGACCCGGTGCCTGGAGGCCGTCCGGGTTTGGATGGGGAAGAACGGACTCAAGCTCAACCCTTCCAAGACCGAGTGGCTGTGGCTACTGTCGTCCCGGTTTAGTCAATTGACTCCTTCGTTGTCCATTGGGGGCAAAACAGTGGCCCCCGTGGAAAGGGTTCGCAATTTGGGAGTCCTCCTGGATTCACGGCTGTCTTTAGAGGACCATTTGACGGCCGTGGCCGGGAGGATGTTCTATCAGGTTCGCCTGGTACGCCAGTTGCGTCCCTTCCTAGACCGGGACTCGCTATGCACAGTTACTCATGCCTTCATCACTTCCAGGCTGGACTACTGTAATGCTCTCTACATGGGGCTCCCCTTGAGGTGCACCCGGAGGCTTCAGCTGGCCCAGAATGCGGCCGCACGGGTAGTGACCGGGGCGCCATGGCGCTCCCATGTAACATCGCTCCTGCGTGAGCTGCACTGGTTGCCGGTGGCCTTTCGGGTGCGTTTCAAGGTGTTAGTGACCATCTTTAAAACGCTCCATGGCATCGGACCCGGATATCTACAGGACCACCTTCTGCCAGCAAATACCTCCCGCCGTCCGGTACGCTCCCACAGAGAGGGTCTCCTCAGGGTGCCGTCGGCCAAACAATGTCGGCTGGCGACCCCCAGGGGGAGGGCCTTCTCTGTGGGAGCTCCAACGCTTTGGAACGAGCTCCCCCCCGAACTCCGTACGATGACGGAATTGCGTTCCTTCCGTCGAGAATTAAAAGCATACTTATTCCGACAAGCCGGCCTGGGATGATAGCTCCAGCTCCAACAATGGCCATAACTGTTTTTTGGGGATTGTGTTTTTAGTTGGGTTTTTAAATATTAGGCCAAATTGTTTAATTTATTTTTAATAATTTTAATTTTTGTGTGTTGTTGTTTTAATTGGGCTGTACACCGCCCCGAGTCCTTCGGGAGGGGGGCGGTATAAAAATTGTAAATAATAAATAATAATAATAATAATAACTTCTAGCTAAAATATATAATCTTTCCCTAAGATCAGGCACTGTACCGGAGGATTGGAGGGAAGCAAATATAACCCCGATCTTCAAGAAAGGATCCAAAGGTGATCCAGGAAACTATAGACCAGTCAGTTTAACCTCAGTTCCAGGCAAACTGATGGAAACCATTATTAAAGATAAAATTACAGGGCACATAGAAAAACAGGCATTGCTGAAAGAAAATCAACATGGTTTCTGCAAAGGCAAATCATGTCTTACTAACTTGTTAGAATTCTTTGAGGGTGTAAATAAATACATAGATAAAGGGGCCCCAGTTGATATTGTATATCTTGACTTTCAAAAGGCTTTTGACAAAGTCCCTCACCAAAGGCTCCTAAAAAAGCTCTCCAGCCACGGAATTAGAGGACAGGTCTTGTCCTGGATTGGTAACTGGCTAAATTGTAGGAAGCAAAGGGTGGCAATAAATGGACAATTCTCTGGATGGAAAGAAGTGAGAAGTGGTGTACCCCAAAGTTCAGTTTTGGGACCTTTACTTTTTAATTTATTCATCAATGATCTGGATGTAGAAGTTAATAGTGAGGTAGCCAAGTTTGGTGATGACACTAAATTGTTCCGGGTTGTGAAAAGTGAAACTGTCGAGAGCTCCAGAAGGATCTCTTGAAATTGTGTGAGTGGGCAACAAAGTGGCAAATGCATTTTAACCTAAACACGTGCAAAGTTATGCACATCGGGGCAAAGAACCCCAATTATACTTACCAACTGATGGGGACCAAACTTTCTGAGACAACCCAAGAAAGGGATCTTGGGGTTTTGGTGGACAGCTCGATGAAGATGTCAACCCAATGCGCAGCAGCAGTAAAAAAAAAAAAGCAAATTCCATGCTTGGCATGATTAGGAAGGGAATCGAAAATAAGTCAGCAAGTGTTGTATTGCCTCTGTACAAATCGATGGTGAGACCACACTTGGAGTACTGTGTACAGTTCTGGTCACTGCACCTCAGGAAGGATATAATGGAACTGGAAAAGGTGCAAAAAAGGGCAACAAGAATGATCAAGGAAATGGAGCGCCTCCCTTATGAAACCAGATTGCAACGCCTTGGTCTTTTCAGCCTTGAAAGACGGCGTTTAAGGGGTGACTTGATCGAAGTGTATAAAATCATGCATGGGATAGAAAAGGTGGATAGAGAAAAATTCTTTTCTCTATCACACAATACCAGGACAAGGGGGCACTCCCTAAAGCTCATAGCTAAGAAAGTGAGGACAAATAACGGGAAATATTTCTTCACCCAGAGGGTCGTTGATTTATGGAATTCACTTCCTGAAGGGGTCGTGACAGCTGTCAGCCTTGACAGCTTCAAGGCAGGGTTAGATAGATTCATGGATGCCAAGTGTATCGGTGGTTATTAAAACGGATGTCCATGTGCCGCCTCTATGTTGGTTGAGGCAGGCAGAATTCCCTTGAGTACCATTTGTTGGGGGTCAAGGGAAAGGGAGGGTTTTGCCTTCTCTTTCTGCTCAAGATCCCCATGTACAATTGGTGGACCACTGTGTGACACAGAATGCTGGACTCGATGGGCTTTGGCCTGATTCAGCATGGCTCTTCTTATGTTCTTATGTTCTTATGTTCAGGTGGAGCCCTGGTAGAGGGAGCCGCCTGTCGAGCCCCATGGGCCTGACACACAAAGAAGGGGGGAACTCAGTGCCGCACCGCCGCCTCCCTCCCGACCTCCTCGCTGGCCGGGGCCACTGCCAGGACTCTCCATGGCCTGGATTCCCTCTACCGGTGCCGGGGCCAGGAGGCCACCAGCTGTTGAACGCAAGAGCCCAGCAACGCCGCCGCCTCCTGACCATCCGTCTCACCGCCATCAGCCAAAGTCGGGGCTGGGGCCAGGACGCCATCAGCTGTTGGGTGCCGAAGCTCACGGGGGGGAATCCCCACGGCGGCTGTGGGGAGGGGAATCCCTGTGGACCATAGCACGGAGCACAGACAGGCAGCTCAGAACAGCATGAGGAGGTGGCGTGAGGGAAGGGCTGGCAACGGCTCAGCAAGAGGGGGAATGACCCCCTGGCTCTGCTAATGTTGCACTCAGACCCTGGCTGCTAGGGGGGTGCCAGAAAAGAATGCCTACCTGGAGTCTGCTCTGCTGCGTGCCTGTGGCGAGGGAAGGAAAGCAAGGACCCGAATGGATGCTTATATGATCTTCATGCCGGATGCTGGCTTGCAGACTGGGGGTGGGGCTATGAAGCAGAGAGGCTATGTAAAGCACTGGAAGCAGTTCACTCCCAGCGCTGACTTTTCTCCTGTACGGAATAAACCGTCTGTCACTCGTACCTGGCTACTGCTCTTTCCTGCACACTGAGAAGGATGTTTTGACAATGTATAGCTGAACTCTTGTTCACATCCCCCCTCCCAGCATCATCTAACTCTAAAAGCGAAAGGTAAAAGATGGCTACATTTCCATCTGTTGTCAATGCAAAAACATCTGATGTTAGCAGCATTGACAGTATGTCTACTGGAGTGTTTTATTGTAGTGTTTTTATTATTGCTGTTAGCCATCCAGAGTTGTGTCTCACAAGGTAAGCAACCATGTAAATCTTTTAAATTATTAAAATAAAATAAATGTTATAAATGTTGTTAGAAGTCTTCTATCCTGCTCTATGTCTTTGCACAACTATATGAACTTTCCCTTTCTCAGACCAAAGCAGGCTTTGAATGTCGGACCTCTGGATGGTGGATCTTCAGCTCTCCAGCCCAAAGCCATAGAAAAGTCCTACACTCGCCAAACTCTTTCCATTGGTTATACCTTCACATATTCCAAGAGGAAAAGTAGAGTAGAATTCTACAGATTGTCTCTATTTGTATAATCTCCATCCTTAACACCATGATCTCTGACTTACAACTGAAGAAAAAACTCTGCACTCTTCTCTGGATGGAAGAGTGAACTCTTGGTGGTTGATTGGGCCCCTTTTTTGTGCCTGAGATCTGCAGGAGGTAAGACACTGATGCAATGTGGACATGGCCATATATACAACTTGATCTAGTTTTTTTTTTAAAGTACTGTCATTCAGTCAGTGATTCTGGGCAGCTTACAATAAAAAAAATACAATTAAAACATTAAAAACATTGTAAAACAATACAGACACTAATGTCAAGGTTGAATTATTATTTATTATTATTATTATTATTATTATTATTATTTAATTTCTATGCCGCCCTATTCCAAAGAACTCAGGGCGGCTCACAGCATGATAGAAATTACAATAAACACATATCTATAAAAAACCCTTGAGCTAAAAGAAACCAATCACTCCACAAACATACACAGAAACATACACTGGCTAGGGGCAAGGTGTTAGCTGCCCCAGGCCTGCCGGCAAAAGTATGTTTTAAGCAATCTACGAAAGGCGAAGAGGGTGGGGGCGACACGGATCTCCGGGGGAAGTTGGCTCCAGAGGGCCGGGGCCGCAACAGAGAAGGCCCTTCCCCTAGGCCCCGCCAGGCGACACTGTCTGGCTGACGGGACCTGGAGAAGGCCCACTCTGTGGGCCCTAACCGGCCGCTGGGATTCATGGGGCAGCAGACGGTCCCGTAAATAACCTGGTCCAATGCCATGTAGGGCTTTATAGGTCATAACCAACACTTTGAATTGGGTTCGGAGACCAATTGGCAGCCAATGCAGCTCGCGGAGTGATGCCGAAATGTGGGCATTTCTAGGCAAGCCCAACACTGCTCGCGCGGCTGCATTCTGCATTACCTGAAGTCTCCGAACATTTTTCAATGGTAGCCCCATGTAGAGAGCATTGCAGTAGTCGAACCTCGAGGTGATAAGGGCATGAGTGACTGTGAGAAGAGACTCCCGGTCCAAATAGGGCCGCAACTGGTGCACCAGGCGAACCTGGGCAAATGTCCTCCTCGCCACAGCCGAAAGATGATGTTCCAAATTTAGCTGTGGATCGAGGAGGACGCCCAAGTTGCGGACCTTCTCCGAGGGGGTCAAAAGCTCCCCCCCCCAGGCTAATGGACGGATAGATTGAAATATCCTTGGGAGGCAGAACCCATAGCCACTCCGTCTTGTCGGGGTTGAGTTTGAGCCTGTTGGCACCCATCCAAACCCTAACAGCCTCCAGACATCGGCACATCACTTCCGCTGCTTCACTGAAATGACACGGGGTGGAGATGTAAAGCTGGGTATCATCAGCATACTGATGATATCTCACCCCGTGTTGTCGGATGATCTCGCCCAGTGGTTTCATGTAGATATTAAACAGCAGAGGGGAGAGGACCGATCCCTGAGGGACCCCACAAGGGAGGAACCTAGGGGTTGACCTCTGACCCCCTGCCAACACCGACTGCGACCGACCAGTGAGGTAGGAGGTGAACCACCGCAAAACAGTGCCTCCAACCCCCAACCCCTCCAGTCGGTGCAGAAGGATACCATGGTCAATGGTATCGAAAGCCGCTGAGAGGTCAAGTAGCACCAGGATAGTGGATAATCCCCTATTCCGGGCCCGCCAGAGATCATCCGTCAGCGCGACCAAAGCAGTTTCCGTGGAGTAGCCGAGCCTGAATCCTGACTGTTGAGGGCCCAGATAATCGGCCTCATCCAAGGACCGTTGGAGCTGGAGTGACACCACCTTCTCAACAACCTTCCCTATAAAGGGAAGATTGGAGACAGGACGGTAGTTGTTTAAAACAGCTGGGTCCAGGGAAGGCTTCTTGAGGAGGGGGCGCACAATTGCCTCCTTGCAGGGAGCCGGAAAGGACCCCTCCCTCAAAGAAGCGTTGACAATCTCCTGAACCCAGCCCCGCGTCACCTCCCTGCTGGCCGAAACCAGCCAGGAGGGGCACGGGTCCAATAAACAGGTGGCGGAGCTCACAGCTCCAATGGCCTTGTCGACTTCATCAGGTGCCACCAGGTCAAACTCCTCCCACACAACAGGATCAAGACGAGTCCCTGTCATCTCGACTGAATCATTATCAGCCGATACTGCATTCCAATTGGAGTCAAGGTCCATCCGAATCTGGGCGATTTTATCCGCGAAAAACTTATTAAAGTCCTCAGCACTACCCTGCAAGGGTGCATCAACCCCCCCCTGATTAAGGAGGGAGCGAGTTACCCTGAACAGGGCGGCTGGGCGGGATTCCGCAGATGCAATCAAGGCGGAATGATACGCGCATCTTGCCGCCTTGAGCGCCACCTGATAAGTCTTGATATAAGATCTTACAAGTGTTCGGTCAGATACGGATTTGCTTTTCCTCCATCGCTTCTCTAGGCGTCTCTTCTGGCGCTTCATCCCCCTGAGTTCCTCAGTAAACCAAGGAGATCTCCTGGGTCTGCTACCACAGAGAGGTCGCAGCGGCGCAATCCGGTCAAGAGCCCCCTTCGCAGCCATATTCCAGGCCGTAACCAGGGACTCTGCCGAACTGTGAATGAGAGAATCCGGTATTTCCCCAAGCGTCCTCTGAAAACTCTCTGGATCCATCAGATGTCTGGGGCGGAACCACCTAATCGGTTCCGCCTCCCTGCGGGGGAGGATTGGAGCCTTGAAAACAAGCCGCAACAGAAAATGGTCTGACCATGACATAGGCAAAATATCTAAAATATCTAATTGCTAAGATGCCTGCTAACTTCTATCATTACTCAACTTGCCATAGAAATGGGGAAGGGGTAGAAAGCGTGGGGAGGAAACGGCATTCTAAGAAGCCGTCCACGGACCGTGAGAGCCTACAAGAATGCCAAGGTCACTAACTCAGGTGTCTGATGGAGAAGTGGACTGTTCCCATAACAAACCAAAGATATATGATTGGGCAATGTGAACACCCAGTGGGTGGGGGTTAAGGGAAGCTATTGTAAACTAGGCAAAATTTCACATGGGAAAACCAGAGCTAGTTTTGCTTCTTCAGTTCCGAGATGTGTATTCAATAAAATTTATCATTTATGGCACTTCAAAGCCTTGAAGATTCCTTGATTTTGAGTTTGTTACTCAGACTGTTGACATTAAACCAGCTCTCCTAATGTTATGAGTGCAGCCTACTCGGAGGCTTCCGAGAGGATTGTAGCATAAGGATGTCGGGAACCGAGAAGAAGATCAAGGCCACAGCCAAGCCTGGGCTGGTCCCTCCAAAGGAAGCATCATCCAGCTGGATTTCAGGATGCAGCCAGTGGTAACGCGGTCTAAAATGAGAGCAGAGAAGATGGAGTAGCCGCTGGTGCGAGAAGAGGGAGCTGTGGCAGGGTCCCTCTACACTGGCCAAAAAAATCCAATGGACGGGCAGAGTGACAAAAGCTGCCGAGATAGAGTTCCCCCTAATCCCATTGGGGGTTGTGATAACCCAAGGGAGCAAGTGGAAGTCCAAGAGGGCTGCACAATTGGAAGAGTCGGCAGGGTGGAATCTGGATCTGGATCTGATGGAGTATCAGAGACACGCTGTGCCTGAGAGCTGCCCTCGCCGAAGCCAAGAGAAGCACATGCCAAAATGTAGAGGGGGAGGGGCCCCTCTGATCACTAGAGAGGGTCCACATTGCCTTGCAGGAGCTTGCTTCTGATGTGGAAAGGAAGGCCACCAAGCAGCCAATTGCCTGGCCCCCCCAACCCACATTGATGCCAAGGACCCCGAGCCAACCCAAGCTGAAGAAAACTCCAAAGAAGACAAAGGAGAAAACGCAAGTGGCATAGTAGGTCGTGGAGGTCTCCCCCCCAATCAAGTGAAGGGGAGGGAACTCTGACCCCCGGCAAGCCTGAACTGGTCTTCTACATGAGTGACAGCAGGGGGAAGACGATCTGATAGTAAGTGGCACCATCACCCCATTGACTGCCCAGGTGGAGATGGTAGTGCCCCAGTCAGGAGCAAGGGTGGTTTTCACTGCCCTGTTAGACTCAGGGTGCACTCACTGCTTAATCAGCCTGTGTAAGGTGGACTTATTGGGACTCAAACTTAAGAGTCTGAAGCAACCCATGAAATTTGAGCAAGTAGATGGCTCACTTACGGGGTGGGGAGGGGTGTTGCCTGCAACCTGCCTGCCTAAGCCAGTGAGCCTAAGGGCAGGAAGCTATGAAGAGACTATCTGGTTTATTGCAGCCCCAAAAATGGCAGAGACAATGATACTGGGTTTCTCATGGCTGAAAAAGTGGAACCCATCAATTGATTGGGGAAGCAACAAGTGGCAGCTGAGGAGCAAAGCCGAGAAAGGGCTGAGGATGGAGAAACTGCCAAAAGTTAGGCAAGTGTGATCGGCTGTGAAAGTGGAGACAATTAATACACTAGCAGAGAGCAGCCCAGCAGAGCCAAGCATCCCGAAAGAGTATTGAGACTTGGCGGAAGTATTTAGTGAGCAGGAATCAGATGCACTCCCTCCTCACTGCCCCACAGACTGTACAATTGAGTTGCTGCCGAGGGCAAAACTTCCCAAGCCAAAGATGTACTGTATGACCCCAGGGTAGATGGAGGTGATGACCAGGAATTAGGGGACAGTATCAGTTGTGAATACATACAGACGGCCCCTCTCTCTTTGGTCACTTGCAGAGTCCTGGATGCAGGGTCATGAAAGGACAGCAAGGACAACACCCAATGTCCTAACCCACCCGAGAACATATGTTATCTTTAGGGAAACACCCAAAAGGGAACATGTTTAGCTACTTCTGCTTTCTAGGTGGTACCCGAACATCCTAGAAAAGTGGTAGTGGGGGAGGGGAATGAGCTGAACTGGTGGCAGCACCGCACAAGCATGAGTAAGAGATGGCTGGAGCTGCAGGGCTGTCAGGGCTCAGCGGAAGCACCAGGATCAGTGTTCTGTTTCTTGCATTGGTAGGCATTGAAGAGGCAGGAGTAACAAATAGGTACTTCTTTATTTCAAGCTAAACAGAACTCAAAACAAGATGGCTCCGCCTCTGTTTATACATTCAGCTTGGGGCGGTGTCAGCCAATTAATGCAGCGTATTTTCCCACCTAAACGCATACTAACTAACTTGTATACAGCCTGTCTGGGTTAGCAGGCCACATGGTCTGCTAATGTTCTCAGTGCAGTTCCCTGCACCTGTTCCCACATTTAAGCTCAATACATAACACCCCTCCCCTCCTGGTTCGTTGATACCTGCACAATATTTCTTGTTATCTCATACAACACACCTTTTCACAACACACAATAACATTCAATAATACAAGTCTTACAATTTCACTGTCCAAATACAAACATTATAGGTCATACAAACACAACATTATAGTACAAAAGCAATCCAGTCCAAAAGACTTACACAAGCATTTCAGTTGCAATAAAATACATAAACATTTTAAAATTGCAATGACAGAAACCTCATGTAGTCCTTTAAGAACTTCGGTGGGCCTTTGGCCTCCTCCGATCATCTCAGAGCTGCTGCTAGTGCCCAATCTACAAGCTCGCCTGCCAGGCTCAGCAGACCAGGACTTTGGGACCCGTACGATATGGGTGAGCCCGGATCGTGAAGGCTGGCCTGTTCCAGTAGACCCAAGCCTTTCTCCATTTGGCTTTGGCTGGCCTGTTCCGGTAGGCCAACCCCAGAGTTCCGTGGTGGGGTGGAATTCCCCTGATCGGCATAAGAAGCCGGTTGGGAGCAGTGTCCCGTTGGCGCAAGGCCTGAGTTAGTAGTGGCGTGAAAAGACGATTAAAAACAATGGCCAATTGGCGCATTGCCTGAAGAAGGAGCGGCATGGAAAGCCGGTTGAGCACAATGTCCCATGGACATAGTGCCTGAGTCAGGAACCACCTAGTTGGCAAACCCCCCGTTCGGTAAATGCAATGTCCCACTTTCACTGAGTGGCAGGAATTCACGATCGTGATCGTGGTCCTCCTCCCCCCCGAGAGCAGAGTAAGGAGCGGAAGTGTGGCTAGGTAACCTCCATCGCAGCTGGTCAATGTGCCTGCACAGCACACGACCAGCCTCCAATAAGCTACCACCCACAGTTTCCCAGGTCCATAATTGCGTGCCCAAACCGGATCACCCGCTTTCAATCGCCTCGGTGCCTTTGGCTGTGACACCTGCGATGCAACCCTATCAGGGTGTAATCTATTCAACTTGGTGATAAGGCGATGACCTCAGCTGGGCTTTTGCCTGTAGATGTGCACGGCGTTGTGCAGTGGCAGAGGAGGAAGTCTGGCAACCTCTGGTGCCAAGTGTCCCTGGGTTATTCGTTTCAAGGCTTCTTTTGTGGTGCGAACCATGCGTTCTGCTTGACCATTTGAGGCTGGGTGAAACGGTACTGAAGTAGCATGCCTAATCATATTTGCCCTCAAAAAGGACTGGAACTCCGATGAAGTAAACTGAGCCCCGTTATCGGAGATGATGATGTCTGGAAGCCCATGAGAGATGAAAATGCCCCTCAAAACCTGGATGGTCCTGGCAGTCGTCGTAATGGACACTGGAATGACCTCCAGCCACTTAGAGTGACTGTCCACAACAATGAGAAAGAGCTGCCCCTAAAAGGGGCTGGCGTAGTTGATATGAACCCTCGACCAAGGAGCATGTGTAGTCTCCCATCTATGTACGGGAGCCTGTGGCATTTCTGGCTGGGACTGCTGGCAAATGTGGCACCCTTGGACCTGGGCCTCGATCTCTTTATTGAGCCCAGGCCACCAGAGGTAGCTGCGCACGAGTGCCTTCATCCGAACTATTCCTGGATGTCCCTCATGCAGAGAAACAAGGACTCTAGTCCTCAGTGAGGTCGGGATTACTACCCTGCTGCCCCACAGTATACAACCCTTAAAGGTGGGTAACTCATGCTTCCTTTTCCAGAAACTCTGGAAGTTAGTGCCAGGACACGTGTCAGGCCATCCTGTGAGCACCCAATTCAACACGCGTGTTAACATGTTGGTAGCTGTTTCTGCAGCAACATCCCCTGCATGGAGGGGAGACTCTGGCAAATCCGGGATAGACAGGATGTGGTTGGCCGGTGCAGGATCTGGCTCTACTTGCTTTAGAGACAACCTACTAAGGCTGTCTGCGTGGCCCATTTCCCTACCCGGTTTGTGAACCAGGCAATTGTCATAAGCAGAAAGAAATATTGACCATCTCAACATTCTAGGAGAGATGATTTGGGGTGTCTGTTTGTTCGTCGTGAACAACCCCAGAAGCGGCTTGTGGTCAGTGAAGACTGTGAAATGGCAGCCATACAAAAAGTCGTGAAACTTCTTGATGCCAGCCACAGTGGCCAATGCCTATCTATTTGCGCGTAATTGTGCTCAGCAGCAGAAAGAGTCCTGGAGTAATAGGCTACATGGACTTATGTCCCATCAGCCCTGAGGTGGCTTAAGACAGCCCCGATCCCGTAAGGGGATGCATCGCAAGCTATGCTAACTGGCAACTGCTCATTGAAATGAGCCAACACCGCATTAGAAGACAACAATGCTTTGACCTCAGCAAAACTCCTCTCGTGGACATTTGTCCACTTCCATGGGGCCTGTTTGTCCAAGAGCCGGTGTAACGGCTCTGCCACTGCGGCCTTGTGGGGGAGGAAGGCATGGTAGAAGTTTAGAAGTCCCAGGAAGGCTTGAAGCTCTCCCTTCGACTTGGGACTGGGCACCTGCTGAATCGCTTTGAGCTTGGATTCAGCAGGATGGATTATTATTATTATTATTATTATTATTTATTAAATTTCTATGCCGCCCTATTCCAAGAACTGGATGCCTTCGGAATCTATATGAAACCCCAGGAATTCTGTGGAAGTGACTCCAGTTTTGCACTTCTCCTGTTTGAGCTTCAGTCCCGCTTCGCAAAACGGCCCGGAGCCTGTCAGACAGGTTTTCAACTGATTCCCCTGTGATGAGGACATCATCGAAATATGGGCATACGCCCGGAATGTTGCAGAGTGTACGATCCATCACGCTTTGGAAAATGCCAGGAACTACGTTCACCCCGAACTGTAGCCTTCGCACCTTGAAAGCTCCCCGATGAGTCACAATAGTTCGGGCCTCTGCTGTGGCGTCGTCCACCGGCAGCTGCTGATAGGCCTGGGCCAAATCTAATTTGGCAAAAATGCACCCTCCCTGTAGAGACGTCAGAATATGGCTTACTACAGGCACAGGGTAGGAGTGCTGCTGGAGAGCTTTGTTTAACATGCATTTATAGTCAGCACAAATGCGGACTTCTCCATTGGACTTAAGTGGCGTAACAATGGGGGTTTCTCATGGACTACTATCCACAGGTTCCAAAATGCCCTGCTGCAACAGTTTGTCCAACTCAGCATTGATCCTCTGCTTGAGAGCAAAAGGCACCTGACAAGGCTTAATCCTGATCGGTGCAATAGAGGGGTCTAACCTAAGAGCAATTGGAGGCCCTTTGTATGCCCCAAGCTCAGGGCTGAAAACATCAGCAAATTCTTTGCATACCTCCGAAAGACTCGCCGTTTGCAAACTGTTTAACCCAGTCACCTGAATACCTAGCGCATCAAACCAATCGAATCCAATCAGACTCGTGCAGTTGCCCTCGACAACTACGATGTCCAAGGGGCCCTCAAAATCCCTGAACTGCACCCCATGTGGCCTCCCCCTTTAGGCTGACTCGGGAATTCTGGAAGTCGGTCAAAACGAGATTCGACAGCCTGAGCTTAACTCTTTGGCCGCTTCTGCAGCAAATCTGTTTCAAGGTTCTTTGGGAGATTATAGACAGAGCTGAACCCATGTCCAGCTCCATGTCTGAAGGGACCCCTTGCAGCTTGACTTTGAGGTGAAGTTTTTTCTTGAGTAGGTGGTGGGCTCCTGTCCTAAGTACGCTCCTCCTAGTCATGCAAAAACCCACCCTGTTCTGACTGGGGACCCCGGTACCTTTCTGAGGCAACTGTCAGGTCGTCCTGCGTTGGTGCTCCCAAAAATCAGCTGACAACCAGGAACGAGAGACCACGGTAGTTTAATTCACTCCGTATTAGATCAAAGTCAGCACTGGGAGTGGATTACTCCCAGTGCCTTACATAGAATACATGCCTGCCACACCCACACAAAGCCAGCCCCACCCACTAAGCCACCATCTGGTCTGTTCAACACCCAACCCCTTCTGCTACAGCCAGCCCAGCGGTCCTATGTCCTCCTTGTCTGTCGGTGGCTATTCACTCCGTGTCCGTTGGCTCCTCTATGATTGTCGGCCCGGCGAGGCGCCCAGCGATGACCTCACAGCATGGCGCCAGCCACACCGCAGCTCCAGGAAGAAGCAAGCGACTCTGCCTGGTCTCGTCAGTTCAATATTGCACGCCATCGGAGTGCTGGAACCGGTAAGGGACGTGTCAGCCTCACAGGGCTCGACAGCAACTCTTCCAATGGGTGCTCTTTCCTGCGACCCAAACAAACGGTGGCAATGTGGCCTTGTCTGCCACACACCTGGCAAGTGGCAGAACGGAAATGACGGTATGTTTGTGGCGGCCTCCACACCCGAAACACTGAGAGAAGGGAACTGCCTTGTCAAAGCTTTTGTCTGCTTGCCTTTGAGGCCTTCTTTCCGGAGGTTGCTGCAACCGATCGACCTCGTTGTCCAACTCAAAGTCTTCAATCCTCTCGGCGACCTCTTGATGGACTGTGTCCAAGCAAGGGGGGTTCTTGGAGAGCCGCAAGGCCTTAACAGCTCCACCTGCTGCTTCTTCGGCCGTTATATTCCTTAGCGCGTCTTGGAAGGAGACAGTTTCTTTAGCAAAAATCTTTTGCTGAAGTTCTCAGCTCCTCAGACCACCAACTAGCCGGTCATGCAGCTGTTCTTCCAGGTCCTTGAATTTGCAAGGCCTTGCAGCTTGGCACAGAGCAGCAATGAAATCTGCAGCAGACTCCCCAGGACGCTGGTCCTACTGTTCAAAAGCATGTCACCATGCAATGACCGACAGCTTCGGCTCAAAATGTTCTTTGAGCATTCTTTTCAGCTCCGCGTAAGCAATGGACTCCAAGGGTGCTGGAGCAACCAAGTTTTCCGCAATGTCAAAGGTTTCTTGACCACAAACACACAGTAGTGTCGCGGCCTTCAGTCCATCCTCCCGAAATTGGTTGACTCTCAGATAATTCTCCACCCTAGCGACGTAGGAGCTCTATCGTTCTGGATGTGTGACGTCAAATTCTGAAAGACGACCAATTTTCGCCATGGTGAATCTTTGGTGGCCTTTTCAATGCCTCGTGCTGCTCAGGCTTTCAAAGGGGTTCCAGGGCAATTCCATGAGGTACTGTCCTCCAGCGTTTTCATACTGGCAGGCAGAGTAAAGGAAGTTGGAACGCTGTACTTCTCAGTGCTTGCTAGGCTTTACGTGGTGAGTCAGCCTTTGAATTTGCGGCAGCACAATCCCACCTTCGTCGCCAATGTTCTCTTTCTTGCGTTGGTAGGCATTGAAGAGGCAGGAGTAACAAACATCGTTTAAGCAGCCCACAATTCCCTCCATGCTCTTTAAAATGAACCCCTTTCTGAGTACCTTTTCAATATTCCCAATAAGGGTTTTTCGCTCAGACAAAGTGTGCTCACTCCTGAAACAGCATTACCAAGAGGGAATTGTTGCTTTACATCCAGGCTGCAACAGCCCTTACACTGCTAAGTTTGAGGCTGCTACAACTGAATTGACCCTGAGAAGACAAAGGAGCGATATACAAATGGTGTTGCCCACAGCTGCAGGAACTGTTGAAGAGGTGCCAGAAGAAATGCTGATTGATCTATTCAGTGCACTGCCGGAACCTGAGCAAGTTAATAGCATTCAAAGATTGGATGACCTAAAAGAGGCACTGACAACAACTCAATTTACAGCAAAGCCTCTATTTAATTTGACTCCACTAATTGCGCAACCCTGTGACAATACATTTAATCAACAATCTCCCTTTACCTCAATAGTAAAAAAGGTTGCGTCACACAGACAGACTGCACTGATTGACCATGTCTCTGAGAAACAATGGAAAGACAAAGGGCTTCACCACACAGTGCCTCTTAAGCCGACAAACACTAAGGATATAATCCAGCTTCCATCCTCATTTGACTTAGAAGTTTCCACAACATCTCCCTACAAGATGAATTCTCAGCTACGCCCCTCCAAAAATGGACATAAATCTACATTTATAGATTTAAGCCGGAGTACCTGCCCTTCTGAAGAAAAAAATATTCCTGGAGCAAGGGCAGAGGCACACTGGCAATCGAGATATAGAGGAGCAACAACAAGTTCTGCAACCCACGAGAAGAAATACCAAACCTCACAACAACTGTGTTTATATGGGATGCATAGATGATATTGACCTGGCTCCAATGTCAAGTTGACATCTGGCATTTTTACCATCTAGCCAATCAACCAAGCCAGACCACCCTGCCTCCAAGAAGCCCATACAGATGATGACCTGGAACGTAGCCGGCTGGAAAGGGATGGTCGATAGTGGACTAATGAGCTTTCTCCCTAGATTTGATGTAATAGCCCTTCAAGAAACCTGGTTAACCGAAGTGGATGAACCAGTACAACTGCCAGGTTTTCAGGGATGGGCCTCCCCAGCCCAAAAAACAAAGAACAAAGGGAGACCCTCTGGTGGGCTATGCATTCTTATAAAGCAAGAGTTGCAATGGCAGGAAGAGAAACTATATAATGAAGATAAGTATTCATACTTTCTAGCTGTTAAATTTGAATATGAAAAGTTGGAGTTAATACTGGTAAATGTGTAAATCCCACCAATCACATCCCGGTATTATAACTCTGAATGTTGGATGGGCTTGGAAGTTATTCTAGAAGATATATCTGTATTGTACCCTCAGTCCATAGTGGTATTACTAGGAGATTTAAATGCTCGGCTGGGTCCCTCTTTGTATGAGCTCGCCCAGAAGAAGGGAGTCCCAGGGGAATTTTTTGATAACCATCCCCAGTGGCTCTCGAGAGACTGCAAAAGTAATGCTGCTGGCCTGCTCCTAGTCTCCTTAATTTTTAAGGGTAATCTCCAAATTCTGGGAGGTAAGGATAAGAATTACACATATCCCTACACTTATCACTCTGCCAATTCAAGCAGTATACTGGATCTCTTTTGTGTGTCTAGAGATAAAGTTGACCTCTTTTTGGAGGTCACAGTACACCTTAGCGACAATAGAGACCACCAGCCTGTAAGCGTGACACTGTGAGGCCCCTCAGATTTAAGACCATATAATATGGCTGATAGATGGCTCACCAAAAAGGTAGAGGTGACCCAAAATAAAAGGTTAATTTGGGCCAAAGTTGATACTAAGGCAATATTAGAATGCCTTAAAACAGAGAATGCTACTAAGTGGGCTAGAACAATCCAGTCATCTACTACTGACTGGATGTCAGCCTTCAATGCATTCTCCAATCTCTGTAACATTCTGAAGAAACATCTAACAACCAAACCTCCTACAAAAAGAGCCCGAGTAGGTAGACCCCGCTGGTTTGATCCTGAATGCCAGTGACTGAAAAAGAAATTGAAGGCAGCCATGAGGCTTGCCCAGAGGAATCCTACTGCCCATGTACAAGTTAAGATGTTGCACACAAGAAGGGAATATAAAAAAAAACTATAACATTAAAGAAAAAAAGCTTTGCCATTTCAATCTGGTCAGAACTCGAGTTGGCTGCCAGAAGTCATAACTCAGTAATATTTTGGCATTCTGTAGCAGGTATCCTGAAGGAGCGGAGATTTGCGTTTGACATACCAATTTCTGCCGAGGACTGGGAGAATTATTATCAGTGTTTGTTTGCTTCCACGGAACCGCTAGAGAAATTGTCTCTAAGCAATGATTTAGTAAACTCTAGAACTTCCCCCTCTTGGCCACCAGTCTCAGAAAAGTAGATACAATCCATCATCAAAAGTTTAAAGAGCAATAAAGCCCCAGTTGAGGATTTTTTACCAGCAGAATTATTCAAGAAATTTCCCAATTGGTGGGGCCCTGTATTGGCAGGTCTTTTTACACACATAAATAACACCTGCCATATACCAGATGGGTGGAAGATGGCAATAGTTGTCCCCATATATAAAAAAGGGAATAATAAGGACCCTAGTAATTATAGGCCCATTAGCCTGATTGATATTGCAGCAAAAATATATGCTAGGTACGTTTTGAACAGAATTGAAATCTGGGTAGAGGAAAACAATATCCTCACAGAAGAACAAGCAGGTTTTAGACAAAGCCGATCTACTATTGATAACTGCTTTGTCTTGAACCATCTAATTGCCAAATATGCCTATAAGAGGAGACCCCTGTTTGCTGCTTTCATAGACCTTACAGCAGCATTTGATATGGTAACCAGAGAAGTACTATGGAGTAAATTGACATCACTTAAAATAGAACCTAGACTCCTGGCTTTCATTAAAGCCCTTTACACAAGTACCTGTTTGAGGGTGCGGTATGGGGTTAATGGGACTCTGACTAACAGGATTCACACAAATAAAGGGATAAGGCAAGGGTGTATCCTGGCCCCATTATTATTTAGTTTATATATCAATGACTTGCCAGGGTTAATGAAGGATCCCATGGTACATATGCCGATGATCCTAAATACTTACTGTAACAGCTTGCTTTATGCCGATGATATGATTTTATTATCATATTCACAAGTAGGATTACGTAGGCTATTAAGAAGATTCAGCTCTTACTGTCAGGATAGCTCCCTAATTAGTAAAACTAAATCAAAAATAATGGTGTTTGGAAGACACCATCAGAGACAAGTGGCAATTAGATGGTGAACCAATTGAACAGGTTAACACCTTTGTATATCTGGGCATAACTTTTTCCAAGACTGGATCTTGGGTTTGCCATCATCAACGAAGTACATTTAGAGCAAAAGCCCGCCTGAATCTATTGCTTAAACTAAAGAACCATAGTCCTTAGCCCCATTAATTAAGGTATATAAAGCTAAGGTTACCACTATGCTCTTGTATGGAGCAGAAGTTTGGGGTGTCTACTCAACCACAGTCTTAGAACAAACACAGTCCCAGCATTTGAGATGTATTCTGGGTGTAGATCCAAGAACATCTGCTGCAGCAGTTAGAGCTGAATTGGGAATTCATACAATTCATGCTCTATCCAAAATTAGAACTTATAACTACTGGTGCAAAGTCAATGAAATGGAGACTGATAGACTCCCCAAGTTATGTCTACTAGAGCAAATAAAATTACAACCACAAATCTCCTGGATCACCAAACTAACAAATTTTGTAAGAAGCTGTGGTCTTCCTGTCTCTTGCATAACAGGAGAACAATTAAAAAAAAGGGCTGCCCAAAGAATTAAGGATATAGAAGCACAAAATGATATAGCGATCCTTAGTAAGGTGGGTAACTTGAAATGACTGAGTAAATACAAGCGTATTTTTCAAGTAGACGGCTATTTGAAGTTACAACTGCCAAAACACCTTAGGGAGGTATTTACGCGAGCGAGATTCGAACAGCTTGACACAATGGTCAGATATGGGAGATTCCATTCTATACCTTACCATGAGCGTCTCTGCATTTGCGGAGCGGCAGAGGTAGAAGACCTGGCTCACATACTATTTGATTGTTGCCTGTACAAGAGGGTGAGAGACAGGTACCTCGGTCTATATACCAAACGAATGACTCATTGGGACCCCCATATCAAAACAACTTACCTTATGTGCAGCCAGAACTTGAAAATAACATTTAACGCAGCACAGTATTTAAACAAAATGGTTTGGTTGAGATCTGCATATGTGGGACTGATTGGGGTAGATTGCAAGGGTGACTCCAAGATATAATTTTATCATATTTTATCTATATTTTAAATTACTGTACTCTATTTTAATTTCATTTTAGACTGTATTTTACTCCAATTTCATCTTAAGTCATATTTTACTCTAGTTCCATTTTAAACTGTATTTTATCAAATTTTATTTTAAATTGCTTTTATCAGACTTTGGCAATGATTTGTTGCTGGAACTTTGCACTTTGATATGGCCCAAGGGCTAATCAATAAAGATTTATTATTATTGTTGTTGTTGAATAGAAGGGGAACTCATCAAATTTGCAGATGGCACTAAGCTAACAGGACTAGCCAACACCCCAGAAGACAAGCTCAGGATCCAAAAGGATCTTGATAGCCTTGAACAATGGGCCTTATCCAACAAAATGAAAGTTAATGTGGAGAAAAGCAAGGTTTTACACTTAGGCAGGAAAAACCAAAGGTACAAGTACAGATTAGGCAAAACCTGGCTTAAAAACAGTAACTGTGAGAGGGACCTTAGAGTCCTAGTGGATGAGCCAGCAGTGTGCGGCAGCAGCCAAAAAAGCTAATACAATCCTTGGTTGTATAAACAGAGGCATAGAATCAAAATCATGTGAAGTATTAGTACTGCTTAATAAAACCTTAGTAAGCCCACATCTGAAATACTGCATCCAGTTTTAGTCACCACATTACAAAAAAGATGTTGAGATTTGGAAAAAGTGCAGAGAAGAGCAACTAGGATGATTAAAGGCCCGGAGACAAAAACATATGAAGAATGTCGTCAATGAATCTGCCCAGCTGGTATGTTCAGGCAGAGCAGGTACACTCGGTCATGCAAGGGCTTTCTCGAATTGGACATGTCAAATAAATATTTGACATGGAATGTCAATGGTTTAAATTCTCCACAGAAAAGGAAGAAGATATTTCATTATTTGATTCAATGTAAAAATGATGTAATTTGTTTACAAGAAACTCATATTAGAAATACTGATCAGAAATATTTGATAAATAATAAATTAGGTACACATTTTGTTGCAGCGGCTGCTGAGAAGAAGAATGGAATTGTTATCTATGTTAAAAATCATCTAAGAGCTAAATTAATAGAATCAGATACACAAGGTAGATACTTAGCAATTGAAATTTTAAAAGATGGGAAGAAAGTACTTTTGATGGGTATATATGCACCAAATCAACAACAAGGAAAATTTTACAAGCTAATACATAAAAAGTTAATACAATTTGATTATAGGTCTTGTATTATAATGGGTGATTGGAACGGTGTGATAGATATTGGCTTAGATAAAAAGAAGATATCACTAATTCCTCAAACACGCTCTAAGTTGCCTAAATCTTTTTTTTATATAAAGGATGATTTTGATCTGATAGATATATGGAGGGAAAGAAATGGTAAAGAGCAAGAATTTACCTTCTTTTCTGATAGGCATCAGTCATTTTCTAGAATTGATTTTATATTAACTTCAAGTGACTTTCTTCTTTGTTTAAAGAAGGTGAAGATCCTACCTAAAGTGTTAACAGATCATAATCCGGTTTGGATGGAATTAACTAAAGGTCATCGACCTAAAAGATCTTGGAGATTAAATGAAAATTTGTTTAAATATGATATAAATGTCAATGAATGTAAAAATGTAATGAAGGAATTTTTTATGTTAAATATGCACAAGGGTACATCTATAGAAATGGTGTGGGATGCAAGTAAAGCGTATATGCGTGGGATTTTAATTGATTTGAATAAAAGGCATAGACGTAAACAAGAGGAAAAACGGAAAGAGCGAGAAGAGGAAATAAGAAAGAAGGAACAGTTATTAATAAAGAGACCAGATGATAAAAATACTAAAGAGGGGATTAAGGTCCTACGGAAACAATTTGATTTGTTGATGGCTGACCAAGTTGCTAGGAATATACAATATGCAAAACATAACACGTTTTTTAATTCTAATAAGCCGAGCAGATGGTTGGCCTATATATTAAGGAAAAAACAAAAATCCCGAATAATTGAAAAAATAGAGTATAAAGGGAAAGAGGTGTTTCAACAAGAAATTATTAAGAAAGCTTTTCTAGAATTTTATTCCAGGTTATATGCTGAAGACAAGATACAAGAGAACGAGATAGATATTTTTTTGCAAAAGGAAAATGTATCAGTACTCAACAATGAACAAAGAGATAGATTAAATACATTGATTACATCAGAAGAAATAATTTCAGTGATTAAACAATTGAAAATGGGAAAATCTCCGGGGACTGATGGGTTAACGGCGGTTTATTATAAGTATTTTCAAATGGAAATGGTGGAACCTCTTAGAGACTTGTTTGTTAATATACAAATGGGGGGGTCAGGTTCCACCTTCATGGAAAACAGCCTATGTTTCTTTAATTTCCAAAGAGGGAAGAGATAATGTTCAACCAGAAAATTTTAGACCTATTTCATTGTTGAATACGGATTATAAGATTTTTGCAAAAGTGATGGCTAATAGATTAATGACAGTTCTACAACAAACAATTCATACTGATCAAACTGGTTTTTTACAAGGGAGGCAGATGAAAACTAATGTTAGACAACTTATTAATATATTAGAATATTTGGACAAGCATATTCAGGTGCCCGCAGTTCTTATGTTTTTGGATGCGGAAAAAGCATTTGATAGACTGAATTGGTTGTTTTTGAAAAAATTGATTGTTATCAATCAAGGAGCACTTGTTATGTACAGTACAGCTATAGGTGGACTGTTCTGAGGGTTTTTTTTTGAAAAGCAATGCCTTTACTGACGATAGGATTAGAAGTCACATGAAAGCAGCAGCCAAGAACATTGCCAGAGACATGTCAGGCCAACTTGTGTCATGTGTTGTTGGTGATCAGGAGGTGGCCGGTATGGCCATGATCAGGAAGAAACATGGGCTCACCTATGCCAGCTAAAAAGAGAAAGCTTGTGAAAAAAACCTGTCATACAAAGAAGAGGCATTCACAGGGAAGGAAGTGCTGTAACAAGAAGAATGTCATGGTTCCAATAGATGAGACCAACTAAAACAGAACTCTGAGGCTTGAGGTTTCCTTTAAGAACATGTTTATTGGCTACAAAGTATCAGCACTGTCAAAAATGAAACCAAGACTAAAGTTCCCTCCAAAAAGTTACCGTATACAAAAGTTAAACTTCCCACCCCAGTAGTATGCAATCAACTATGTTTCCCAATAGAATAGTTTGGCGGGCTTTCTAACATAAGGCTCAGCCCACCAGTCTAATGAAGAGAAATGACCTTGGTTCCCACAGGACAGCGAATTGTTTAAGCTAGCAGAAAAATTCCACTACCCCCCTCCCATTCTGGTGGCAACTGAAAACAAACCAAATGGCTTCATTCAGGTTCGTTGCAGAGTTGACAGTCGGACCCCCCCCAAAGAGAAAACAGATCCTGTAGAGAAATAGAGAAGTTGGACAATGGACCAGGATACTTGCGGGACCGTCTCCTGCCTCATGAATCCCAGCGACCGGTCAGGGCGCATAGGGTTGGCCTCCTATGAGTCCCGTCTGTTAAACAATGCCATCTGGCGGGACCTAGGGCAAGGGCCTTCTCCGTTGCTGCCCCAGCCCTCTGGAACCAGCTTCCCTCAGAGGTTCGTACTGCTTCCTCCCTCCTAGCTTTCCGGAAAGTGCTGAAGACACATCTATGCCGACAGGCTTGGGGCATATGAGCTGTGCTCTGCCCCTCGGCCCTAAGAGTGTCCTGCCATCAACGGCTGTGAATTGATTGTGTTTGTATGTGGTATGAGTGTGGTAAATTTTAAAATTGTTGTTGTATCTTGTTGTGAGCCGCCCTGCGTCTTCGGAGAAGGGCGGCATATAAATGTGAATATTAATTAAATTAAATTAAATTAAGTTAGGAATCTCCCCAAGGTTTTTGAGGATGCTTATCGTAAAACATTTTTATCAACCGATCTGCCTTGACGTCAGTACTTTTCACCCATGTTGCCTCTGACAATGGATATCCCTTCCACTGTACTAAGTACTGTAATCTCCCCTTGTATAACCTAGAGTCAAAGATTTGTTTAATTTCATAATGAGTCTCCTCCTCAACCAAAAGGGGACCAGGTGCTTTCTTAGGAATTGGTCTTAATGACAACTCTCTAAGAGGTTTTAGCAAACTACAATGGAAAACAGGGTGAATTTTCCCCAACAAGTGAGGAAGTTTTAACTCCACTGTCACAGGATTTATAATTCTAACTATAGGAAAAGGCAGTGCTTTTTTGTAAAAAAAAAAAAAAAAAGGTGCTGGAACTCATACATGCCTTGCCTACCCTACAAAGTTCCATCCAAAAAAGGTGCCGGAACTCCGTTCTGGACATTCTATGACAAAAAAAAAAGCCCTGGGAAAAGGACCAAGAAATTTCGGTTCCAATTTCTTGCTAGGTAATTTGAGTCTTAAATATTTAGTTGAAAGATAGACTTTCTCCCCCACCCAGAATGGTCTCTCAAGGGACCGCTTCTTATCTGCTTGTTCTTTGTATGTTTTTGCAGCTTGGGTTAGAGCTTTTTTTACATTAATCCAAACAGTCTGCCATAATGTCATCCACTGATTTAAAGTTTGTGAGGCAGGTGGTTCTTGGGGGTATTCAGGCATAGGAACGAACTCTCTGCCGGTTGCTATTTTAAATGGAGTAAGCCTAGTACTGCTGTGCACGGTATTAGCCACTTCAGCAAAAGGCAGGAGGTCAGCCCAATCAGTCTGTTGGTAGTCAATGTAGCATCTGATGTATTGTTCTACCATTGTGTTAGCTCGTTTAGCAGATCCATTCATGCTCAGATGAAAAGCCGATGAAAGTCCTTGAGTGGACCCAATTAGCTTGAGAAAGTCTCTCCAAAACCTCACAGTAAATTGAACTCCCCTGTCTGATAGAATCCTCTTTGGAGCACCGTGGAGGCAGTATATATGTTTCAGAAACATCTTGGCTAATTTCTTTGCAGAGGGGAGCCCTGAGCAGGCTATAAAATGAGCCTGCTTTGAAAAAAGATCAATGACAGTCCATATTACTGTATTTCCCCTACTTTCCGATAATTCAACAATAAAGTCCATAGCTATCTCCTCCCAGGGTTGAGAGGGGTCTGCTATCTGCTGCAACAATCCAGGGGGTTTTCCAGGTCGCTTTTTTCTTTTAATGAATTTTATTGAGTTTTATAAGGTTGGGAAAGGGATGGGATTGGTGTGGGAGTTGGGGTTAAGGATGGGGGTCAGGGTTAGGCTTGGAACGGGGATGGGAAAGACAATGGGGTTACCCCCCATTGACATAAACATTCTCAAGCTTTAGCAAGCAGGCTATTGTCCGGGTACATGTATTCAGTAACACTGATTAATATGATAGTAAATAGCTATAGTCAATATGAGAAACAATCATAAACAATGTCAGTTAGTCAGTACATGTCCCTCATCTTATTAATATACATTCACAATAAGGTATCACATTCATTTCTCACAATCTTTTGGCTAGCCATTGATAAAAATTGTCCCATGTTTTAAAATAAACTATCTTCTTTCTCTTTAATCTCTACAGTTAGTCTATCCATTTCTGCACATTCTAAAATTTTTTTACTTATGGTCTCTTCAGACAGTAAATTTTCATTTTTCCAATATTGGGCAAATGCTATTCTCGCTGCTGTCAATATATGCAATATTAAATACTCATTCTCCTTCTCATACTTGGCTCCTAGAATTCCTAACAAAAACAATTCTGGTTTAAAGTCTATCTGTATTTTAGTCATCTTTTCCAACCATATATGAATCTTAAGCCAAATTTTTTTTGCTCTATGGCAGGGGTGTCAAACTCAATTTCATTGAGGGCCGCATCAGTATTGCGGTTGTCCTCGGGGGGCCGGGTAGGTGTGGCCAGGGTGGGTGCGGCCTACTGGGTGGGTGTGGCTGGAGTGGGTGTGGCCTACTGGGTGGGCATGGCCAGCTCAAAGGTGCCTGTGGGGGCCTGGGCAGGAGTGGGACAGATCTGAGAGTCTCTGGAAGAAGGGGGTGGGACCGGGGCAAGTGCCAAGGCATGGTCCACTGGAAAAGCCTCACTGTTCATCTCAGGCCATAGCTGCAAGGGGGGGCTGGATGGTGCCCCTTCGTGAGGAATGAAGAAATTCACCTTCGCCTGGCAGTGACCAGCACATGGCCCTTGCCTACTTCACATATCTGGCTTGGTGGGCTTTGGGGGAGGGGACGCCATGAGCAACATGAGAGTTGAAGTTATCTGCGCAATGCCATCCAGCCCCAAGCCTGCCTGGTTTCAGCAGGCAGCGAGGCACTCTCCTCACAGTGCCGAGAGGCCGAGCCAGGCAGCACGAGTCTGAAAAGAAGCACGATGCCACCCAGCCCCCAGCCTGCCCGGTTTCAGCAGGCAGGAGGGTGCTCTCCTCACAGCACTGAGTGGTTGAGCCGGGCAGTGCGAAGCTCGCCAGCTTTGCACCTTGCTGCCTGCTGAAATCGGGCAGGCTGGGGGCTGAGCAGCAGTGCGCTTCTTTTTGGATTCGCACTGCCTGGCTCAGCCTCTCAGTGCTGTGAGGAGAGTGCCCCGCTACCTGCCGAAACCCCTCCCCCAGAGCCCATCAAGCCGGATATGTGAAGTAGGCAAGGGCCATTTGCTGGCCACTTCCAGGCGATGGTGAATTTCTTCATTCCTCACAAAGGGTGACATCTCCCCACCATGCACCCAGGGGGCGGGGCCGACACGGCAGGGGCTGGTTCCTCGCTGTTTCCAGACGGCCTTGTGGAGCTAAGACTGAATGCGTTTCAGCATAAATGGCCACCACAAAATTGTACATTGGCTCCCAGGTGGCCTGGGCCAGGGCCAAGGCAGTGGGAGCCATTCCCTCACTGTTTCCATGGGCCACATGAAACCATGTTGCAGGCCACATCCGCCCCCCCCCCCGGGCCTTGTGTTTGACATGTCTGCTCTATAGCATACCCACCAGATATGACAGTAAGTACCTGGCTTTTGTATACATTTCCAACAATTATTCGAAGTATTTTTAAACATTTTCGCTAGTCTTACTGGTGTCATGTGCCATCTGTAGAACATTTTATACAAATTTTCTTTATATGAAGCAGCTTTAGTCAGTTTAATATTTCTATCCCATAACTTTTGCCAATCTTCTAAGTCTATAGAATATCCAAAGTTTTTTGCCCATGTTATCATTGTTTCTTTTACTTGTTCTTCTTCCATCTTCAAATTTAGAAGAAATCTGTAAAGTTTCTTAATGAAGTTTTCATCTGTTTTTAAATGTATTTGATCAAATTCTATCTGTTCTTTATAAAATCCCATTGTCTTTGCATCTTTTCAATACCTTGTTTGAATTTGCAAATAGGGCCACCATGCTAGGTCAATACCTTGTTGTTGTAAATCTTGCCTATCTTTCAATTTTCCTTCATTGTCCAGAATGTCTTTGTAAGTAACGACTTTGTCATAGTTAATTAAATTTGGGTAAGCAAAAGCTTCCATTGTTGAAAGCCACTTGGGTAGTTTAATATAATTTTTTTGTTTTATTTTTTCCCATTCTAAAAATAGCACGTTCCTTATAGCATGGTTTTGGAAATATCTGTGTATTTTATTTTTCCCATACCACAGAAAGGCATGCCAACCAATTTGTAGGTCGTGCCCCTCTAGGGACAGTAGTCTTTTGTTTCTAAGCGTTATCCATTCTTTGAGCCATGGTAAAATGGCTGCTTGATAATATAGTCTCCAGTCCGGGAGTCCAAATCCTCCACTGTTTTTAGATTCTTGTAACGTTTTGGCTTTAATTCATGCTTTCTTCCCTTGCCAAATAAATCTCAATATTGTTGCATTTAGGTCATCAAAAATTTTTTTCCCAATTTTACAGGAATCGTTTGAAATAAAAAGAGTAATTTTGGCAGAACACTCATTTTAACTGTAGCTATTCTTCCTAGTAATGACAGTTAAAGATTTTTCCACTTTTCCAAGTCTAGTTTTATTTGTTTCAACAGTTTTTCATAATTGTCCTCTTTTAATGTTGTACATCTTGCTGTTAAATAAATTCCTAGATATCTAACTTTTTTGACTATTTGCAGATTTGTCTTTGTTGTAAGTTGGGCTTTCTGTTTATCTGTTAGGTTTTTTGTTAATACCTTAGTCTTTTCTCTGTTTATTTTCAAACCTGCCACTTCTCCAAACTTTTCTATTTTCTCCAACACTTTAGTAGCTGTTTCTAGTGGGTCCTCCAAAATGAAGACCAAGTCATCTGCAAAGGCTTGTAATTTGTATTTTTGCTCTTTTATCTCCAAACCTTTAATTTCCATGTCCTGCCTGATATTTCTGGCCAGTACTTCCAACGTTAGTATGAATAACAGTGGGGACAGTGGACATCCCTGTCTTGTGCCTTTTTTAATGTCAAAACTTTCTGTGTAATCTTCATTTAGCATTATTCTGGGCGTTTGTTTATGGTAGATTGCTTGAATTGTGTTAGTAAAATTTTCCCCAAAGTCCATTTCCATCAGCTGCTGGAACATGAATTGCCAATTTAAATTATCAAAAGCTTTTTGCACGTCAAGAAATATTAATGCCTAAGATTCACACAAGCGCAACATTTAAGAGAAAATTTTTATAAAATGTTTTATAGATGGCATTTAGACCCAAAAAAATTATCATCTATGTACCCGGATTTACAACCGAAATGTTGGAGATGTGAATCTATGGATGCTACTTATTTTCATGTATGGTGGACTTGTAGAAAAATCAAGGCTTTTTGGATAAAAATATGGTGGATACTTCAAAATATATTGAAAAAGTGTATTGAATTTCTACCACAGTTGTTTCTGTTAGGTATTATAAAAGACTGCACCACCATAGAGACGAATTTGATTTTGAACTTGATTACAGCAGCAAGACTGTTGGTGGGACAATATTGGAAGACATCAGAATTACCATCTATTGAAGAATGGACTTTAAAAGTTATAAATTTGGCAGAAATGGCTAAAATATCCGCATATTTGAAGGATCATTCAAATGAAAAATATGTTGGATTGGAAAAAATGGATAGATTATATACAAGGGAAATATCAATTTAAGAAATTGTATTTAGCATATAGTTAAATATTCATATGTTGGATTGAATAAGGTAGTTAAATTTTTAATAGGATTTATATAATATGTTAGAGTAGTTTAGTGGTTTTTCTTGTGTTTTTTTACCCTGTATTCACTTTGGGAAGTCGGGGTGGGGTGGGGGGGTTGTTATAATTTATAATCTATAATCTTCTCAACTGTAACATGATATTGGGATTATGTAAGAACGATATATATATATATGTGTGTGTGTGTGTGTGTGTGTGTGTGTGTTTTCTGAGGTTTTCGCGGGTGTTTGTATGTAGGTCTTTGGTTCTTCGGGTCGAAACGTCGCCAAGACACTTCAAATTCTACATGGGAGAAAACCCGAACAACCAAAGACCTATATATATATATATAGATATAGATAAAGGATGGGTTGCTCGGGCGGCTCCTCGGCACCACATCTGGAGGGGGTGAGACTGAGGAGTGAAGGTTGAGGGAAGTAGGGAGGTGGTAAGAGGAGGGTGGAGAGAGTGGGGGTAGAGATGGTGGGTGGATAGAGGTAGAGGAAGGGAGAAAGGAGGAGGGGGATGTGGTGGGGGGGGTGTCGCCGAGCAATATCCATAGTTATTTTATGTTTTGTTCTTGTGTTTGAAAAAGTCGCAGATGTTTGTATTCAGTTGAGTTGTTTTAATTTGAATATTTTTTTATTTGTTATATTTACAATTATAAAAATTAATAAAATTTCATTAAAAAAAAGAAATATTAATGCCATCTGTTTCCCTGGATGATTTTCATAATATTCCAGAACATCCAAGATAATCCTTAAGTTGTTTTTTATCTGTCTTTTAGGTAGAAAACCATTTTGGTCTGTATGAATAAATTCGGTCAAGAATTTCTTAATTCTTTCTGCCATTTCCAATTCTTCTGAAAACGCTTATTATAGTTCTAAAACAAAATAATTATAATCCAAGGAAGCAGGTGGCTCCAAGTAACATTTGTTTATGAACAGCCTGTCTTGTGGAGCCAGCTAAACCAAAGGGAAGCCCTTTCTTTTTCCCACAGGCTTCAAGGTCTTAGATAAAGAATGTCTGGGCTTGCAGCCAAACCTCTAATCTGCATAGACTCCACACAGGAGAAAGTGAAAAAAAATTTCAATGTAGCCACCAGGGAACAAAAAGTATCCAGTCCCTGCATAGTTAGTAGAGAAAAAAATAAAAAAATAAAAATAAAATTAAAAAATGATCAGGAGGGAAAAGAAAGTCTATAGGGCTGGAGTGGGTTTCCAACACAGAGCAGAAGAAAAAAAAGAGTCTATATAAAAAAAACAGTAGCTTCCCAAATTTCTGTTGAGCCTTAGACAGCTTTACTCTATAGAGTAAAGGCGGCTTTTGGTCCCAACGGACCCACTGGCTTTTGGTCCCGACGGACCCACCGGCAGATGAAAATCAGACCTGTGGAGCGGAGAGTCTATTACCCGGGTCTATCCTCAGCGACATCACCGGAAGCCACATCCCAGGTTGCTTTTTCATGGTGGCACAAGTGGCACAGCTTTTTACGTAGCTTTCGATGTCTTTTTTCATCCCCGGCCATCAAAATTGCCTCCAGACCAAATGTAATGTCTTTAGAAACACAAAGTGGCCAGCCTGCTTAGTGTCGTGACTGTGTTGAAGTGCCTGGAGTATGAGGGTATCAGGCAGGTACAATTTAGAGCCCTTTCAGGTTAACCCATCCTGTTGGGTCAGTAGGGTCGTATTCGCCTGGAGCAAAACGTCAGTTTTTAAATCTTCCCTAAGTTTTTTTGTCAAAGGACTATCTGGCTCGGTAGACTGTGTGTGCACTTGGCCCCTAGTGGTTACTTGTGACACTGATTGTGGCAGTGGAACAATAGAATTTACAATCTCCTCTCGGTGGCTTTTGTACTGGGGCATCCTAGACAAGGCATCAGCTAGGATTTTTTTCCCCCAGGGAAGTATTTCAGTGTGAAATTGAAATGATTAAAGTACTGCACCCAACGGACTTGTTTGGGGGATAGCTTTCGAGAGGTCCTTAGTGCCTCTAAATTTTTATGATCAGTCCACACTTCAAAAGGCACTTTACCCCCCACAAGGAAATGGTGCCACGTTACTAGGGCCCACCTCACCGCGAAAGCCTCCTTTTCCCATATAGCCCATCGCTTTTCAGTGTCAGTCAATTTCCTGGAGGTGTAGGCACAGGATTGTAGGTCTCCTCTTTGATTTCTTTGCATGAGGACTGCTCCCACTGCGACATCACTTGCATCAGCTTGAATTAGGAACTGCTCATCAGGATCAGGGTGTTTTAGAACAGGTCCAGCAGCAAATAGCCTCTTTAGGTTCTCGAATGCTGCTTGGCATTCCATAGACCATGGCAGGGGCTGACAGGGTTGAGGATTCCCCCCCCTTTTCTGGTTTTCAGTAGTTCAGTAATCGGCAGAGCTATTTTAGCAAAAGAGGGAATGAATTGCCGATAAAAGTTTGCGAACCCCAGAAAGCTTTGAAGCTGCTTGCAGGTTCATGGGGGCTGCCATTCCAGCACTGCTTTGACTTTGGCTGGGTCCATTTCCACCCCTTCGCTGGAGATTCTGTACCCAAGGTAGTTGAGGTGCGTTTGATGGAATTCACATTTGGAAAGTTTAGCGTAAAGTTTTGCTCTCAGTAATTTTTTGAGCACTTCACATATTAATCTTATGTGCGCCGCCATAGTCTCTGTGTAAATAAGGATGTCGTCAAGTTAGACTAGGACTCCTTTATACAGGTGATCATGCAGCACTTGATTGATCAATTGCATGAACACAGCAGGGGCCTCTTGGAAGCCAAAGGGCATAACTTTGAATTGAAAGCTTCTCAGAGGGCTGTTGAAAGCTGTTTTCCATTCATCCCCCTCTTTAATTCGCACCCAGTAATAAGCCTCTCTATTCTGAGTGGTCAGAATATAGGGGATATAGTCATTGAACCCCTGTCATGGTCTGATCACTCTCTCCTACGCCTGGACTTTCTGACCGTTGCACCCCACCGCAGGGAGGCGGAACCGGTGAGATGGTACCGCCCCAGGCGGCTGATGGAGCCCGAGCAGTTCCAGGCAGAGCTTGGGCCAATTCCTGAGGTTCTGATACACGACAAGGTCGAAGAGCTTGTGACGGCTTGGGATAGGGCAGCTGCCGGTGCTCTGGATCGAGTTGTGCCTTTGCGGCCTCTGATTCGGCATGGATTTCGATCGGCCCCTTGGTATAACGAGGGGTTGAGAGAGATGAAACGCCGGAAAAGACGCCTAGAGAGCAGTTGGAGGTCGAGCCGTGCCGAATCTGACCGAACACTGGTAAGAGACCATATTAGGTCCTACCTAGCGGCGATAAGAGCAGAGAAATGTTCCTACCTCACTGCTCTTATCGCGTCATCACCCTGTTTAGGGTGACCCGCTCCCTCCTTCATCAGGAGGTGAGAGGAGACCCCTTAGAGGGTAGAGCTGAGGATTTCGGAAAATATCTGTATGATAAAATCGCTCAGATACGGGAAGGCTTTGACTTCAACTGGGTATGTCCAGTGGGAGAGGCGGAGTCAGGTCCTGAGATTGTTACCTGGGATGAGTTTGACCCCGTTACTCCCGAGGACGTGGACAGGTTGCTGGGGGGACTTAGGGCGACCACATGTTTATTGGACCCGTGCCCCTCCTGGTTGGTGTTGGCATCCCGGGAGGTGGTACGAGGCTGGTTCCAGGCAATTATCAATGCTTCCTTGAGTGAGGGTGTTTTTCCCGCCATCTTGAAAGAGGCGGTGGTGAGGCCCCTCCTCAAGAAGCCTGTCCTGGATCCAGCTGTTTTATCAAACTACCGTCCCGTCTCCAACCTTCGCTTCCTTGCGAAGGTTGTTGAGAGTGTGGTTGCCCAACAGTTCCCGCAGCACCTGGAGGAATCGTCATATCTGGATCCGCACCAGTCGGGCTTCAGGCCTGGCTACAGTACGGAAACAGCATTGGTCGTGTTGGTGGATGATCTCTGGCGGGCCCGAGACAGGGGTTGTTCCTCTGTTCTGGTGCTATTGGACCTCTTGGCGGCTTTTGATACCATCGATCATGGTATCATGCTGCAACGGTTGGAGGGGCTGGGTATAGGAGGCACTGTTTTGCAGTGGTTCTCCTCCTTCCTCTCCGGCCAGATGCAGTCTGTGTTGACAGGGGGCCAGAGGTCGACCCCGAGACCCCTCGTATGTGGGGTACCTCAGGGGTCGGTCCTCTCGCCTCTACTGTTCAACATTTATGTAAAGCCGCTGGGTGAGATCATCCATGGTTTTGGCGTGGAATATCATCAGTATGCTGATGATACTCAGCTATACATTTCCACGCCGAACCACCCCAATGATGCCCTTGCCGTGCTGACCCAGTGCCTGGAGGCCGTGCGGGTCTGGATGGGGAAGAATGGACTCAAGCTCAACCCCTCCAAGACCGAGTGGCTGTGGTTACCGTCGTCCCGGTATAGCCAATTGACTCCATCACTATCTATTGGGGGCGAAACAGTGGCCCCCACGGGAAGGGCTTGCAATTTGGGAGTCCTCCTGGATTCACGGCTGTCCTTAGAGGACCATCTGGCGGCCGTGGCCGGGATGATGTTCTATCAGGTTCGCCTGGTGCGCCAGTTGCGTCCCTTCCTAGACCGGGACTCGCTACGCACAGTCACTCATGCCTTCATTACCTCCAGGCTGGACTACTGTAATGCTCTCTACATGGGGCTCCCCTTGAGGTGCACCCGGAGGCTCCAACTGGCCCAGAATGCGGCCGCACGGGTAGTGACAGGAGCGTTGTGGCGCTCCCATGTAACACCGCTCCTGCGCGAGCTGCACTGATTGCCGGTGGTCTTCCGGGTGCGGTTCAAGGTGTTAGTGACCACCTTTAAAGCGCTCCATGGCATCGGACTCGGATACTTACAGGACCGCTTACTGCTAGTAAATACCTCCCACCGTCCGGTACGCTCCCACAGAGAGGGGTGCCGTCGGCCAGAGAATGTCGACTGGCGACCCCCAGGGGGAGAGCCTTCTCTGTGGGAGCTCCCACGTTATGGAACGAGCTCCCCCCCAAACTCCGTACGATGACGGACTTACGCACCTTCCGTCGGGAACTGAAAACTTTCCTTTTTCAACAGGCCGGCCTGGCATAGAAGCTCCAGCTCCAGCCGGGTGAAAATGTTTTAGGGGGATTGTGTAATTTTTAGGATTTGCACATATTGGGTTTTATATGGGGATTTTATGGCCTAATTGGTTTAATTTATTTTTAATTATTTTAATTCTGTATATTTATATGTTTTTTAAATTTTAAGGCTGTACACCGCCCCGAGTCATTCGGGAGAGGGGCGGTATAGAAATTTAATAAAAAATAAAAAATAAACAGCATGGAGGCAGCCACTCGTGGCTTTGCGGGTTGGATGAAACCCCTGGCCAGATTCTTGTCAATGTACTCCCTCAGTTCTTTTAACTCTTTGAGTGTCATTGAATACATTTTTGGCTTAGGGAGTTTGGCACCCAGTAGGATTTCAGTTGCACAGTCGCCCGGTGGGGGGAAAGGTTGTCACATTCCTTTTCACTGAAAGCTTCCATTAAATCTCGATACTCACTTGGTATATGTTGAGTCCCTGGAATCGGTTCTATGGCAGCTCTCACAGGTTCAAGGGTCAGTTTTTGGTCTTTAGTAGTGACAGCTTCTTGCACCTCGCTGGGTGTGTGAAGGGGAAGGGGTCCCATCACTAACCTTAAGGTCCTCACTCCATCCTCCCACCAAATGAAAGGACGCCATTTATCAAGCCAAGCCAATCCGAGAATTACAGATTCAGTCATTTTGGGGACCACTATGAAGTGGATGATTTCCCAGTGCTCCCCCTTTTCTAAATGCACTGGTTCAGTTAGATGCGTGGCAGGAGCTTCCCTGATAAGAGACCCGTCTGCCTGTTCAAATCTCATGGCTAGAGGCAGTAGTTTGGCACAAATTCCTAGCTTTAGCACCATAGGGAGGTTGATTATGCATCTGGTATAGCCCGAGTCAATTAAAATGTTTAAATCCATTTGGGCTCCTGTCTTGGGTACTATGACTTTCACGGGAATGGCAAAAGGCAGAATGGGTTGGCTCACCATTGGGCCATTTCCCCCCTCGTCATCACTGTCGTAAGGTGCTGGCATTGGGAGTTGTTCTGGATGAGGTTCTGTTTCTCCCTGGGGCGGAAAAGTGACCCAGACAGCTTGCTCTTGGCTGGCCCAATTTGATTTCTGCTGCACAGAACGAGGCTTTCTCTTTGGCTTTGCGGTGGTGGCAGGTGTACTCTTGGTTTGGGGAAATGGAACCAGACAATCAGCAGCTCGGTGTCCTAGTTGGCCACACCTGAAGCACTTGATCGGGGTCCCTGCTGGCAGCCGAAGGGAACTGGTGGCTGTAGTAGCTTGGGGGTGTCGGACTACTTGTCATCTCTCCTGGACCTGCCTCAATCTGGACTCAGAGGTGGTGGGCCTCTGGTGGCGGTCCAGTTCAATGTCTAAGATTATAGCCACATGGTACCATTCACGGAGTTGATCAGGAACTCCTCTGTAGGTGCACGCCTGGAACAAATCACAGTCTAGCCCTGCTTTGAAATGGTGGATCAGTGGTGGCTCTGGCCACTGTCCGAGCCTGCCAGCCACCTTCCAAAACTCTCGAACATAGTGTTTGGCTGGTCTCCCTCTCTGCTTCAGATTATGGATGTCCTTCTTGGCTTGCAGAGCTAGGGACTCATCTTCAAACCTGGCTCTCAGTTCACCCATAAAGAGATTGATGCTTGTTCTGGTGCTTGTTCATCATGCAGGGTGGTCACCCACTTGGCTGCTTCCCCCTCTAGGTTCGCTGCCATGGCATCGACCATCCCAGCCCCATCGGGGTAGGTGGGAGCGTAGCAGTTCAGGTGAGCCCACACTTGGTTCAGGAAGAAAGACAGCTTCTCAGGATCTCCATCAAACGTGGGTTTGATAGGAGGTGGGTCTTCAGGCCATTGTCCCCAGTAGACTTGTTGCATACCCGGTCACAGGCACTGGAGTCAGGGGAGAGCCACATTGTGAAACCCTCTTGGCTGGGCTCCATGGCTTGCAGGACGTTGACCTCTCTTGGGGCTACGCCAGCACACAGGACTTGATGCCAAGACTGGCCAGGGTAGCAGTGAAGCAGCCCGAGCCATCATGACTGGGCTTGGGTTTCACCGGGGAGGTGGGAGCATTGGGGAGCTCCTGTGGTCTCGGCCACTGGCGGTCAGATGGCAAGCAATTGGCTCCACTTCTCCCACTTTGAGTCGGTCAGACTCCTCTCTCAACCTCTTGATGGAGTGGCTGTGTAAGGTGGTCAGGTGCTTCCACTGCTCTGATTCATCCCAGCTGGCTGGCCACTTCACCTTTCTCATCATAGGTGAATGAAGGCCATGGGACAAAATCAGTGGGAACTCTACCTCAGCAGCTTTAAGGGTGCTCTGCCACTGAGAGGTGGTCTCCGGCCAACCAAGCTCCCCCAGGGTTAAGGTTCCCTCCAGCTGCCCCTGACTTTCAAATGGGATTGCCCGGACCTTCGGCTGCACTCCAGCAGCAGGAGCCTCACTGTTTGCCTGGGCGGTAGCCTGCGTCCTGGTTGCTTTTGTCGCACTGAGGCCAGAGGACAACTCTCCTCTCCATCTCCATTTCTTCCCTGAGTCTTTGTCATCCTCCTACAGAGTTAGGTAGGTGACTGGGGCTCAGGACCCCAAGTATAAAAATTTAATCAGTCTTGGTTTAATGTCATGGTTCCGATAGATGAGACCAACTAAAACAGAACTCAGAGACTTGAGGTTTCCTTTAAGAACATGTTTATTGGCTACAAAGTATCGGCACTGTCAAAAGTGAACAGTTTGATGGGCTTTCTAACAGAAGGCTCAGCCCACCAGTCTAACAAAGAGAAATGACCTTGGTTACCACACGACAGAGAATTGTTTAAGCTAGCAGAAAAATTCCACCACCACCCTCCCATTCCGGTGGCAACTGAAAATGAGCCAAATGGCTTCATTCAGGTTCATTGCAAAGTTGACACAGAACATCTAACACAAAATGGCATTTATCCATGAGGCTTCAGAGGAGTGTGTCAAATCAGTGCTGGATCTTTTTCAATTTGCTCCTATGCAAACCAGCATTGAAAACAGCATGTACAGAGGTTTCCGGTTCCGGTCACGCGGACCGGAGCCATCCTTCGAGAGCTCCGGGACGGCGCGCTTTTTAAAATAAAATCAATGGGCCGTCAGGGGAGTGAATCACCGGAGGAGAAGAAAAGACCGAAGAGGACCCCCGGCCCGATCCGGCAAGGTGAAAATCGCCGCCGAGGGGTCCGGGAGAGCTGCGGAAGGGGCCGAGGAAGCCGGCGGTGGCCGGCCGGCTGGCCAGCAGGCAGGCCCAAAGACACCACGCCGCTGCGCTGCCGCGCTGCTGGGAGAACCGGCGCGAACGGGGACAAGAAGAAGGAGGAAAGGGCCGAGGAGGCCGGCGGTGTCTGGCCGGACGGCAGGCCCGAAGAAGCCGAGAAGCCGAGAGCCCACGCAGCCGCAGCCGAGGACAGCCGAGGAGAGCCAGCTGGAGCGGGAAGAAGACGGCGGAAGGCACCGGTAAGACCAGCGGGGGCCGATTAAAGCACCGAGGGACAGTAGACGCAGGGGGAGCCCAGCAGTAGGGGGAGGACCCTCACAAGACCCCCAGAAGACCCCCCCAGACCCCAAAAAGTCTAGTAGTACTGCACCTGGAGAAAAGGGCCATCGGCGCAGGCCTCGAGCCACAGATCCTTTCTCCTTGCATCATTCCTGCCAGCACAGCGAAGCGTACTTGAAAGCAAATAGCACCCTCTAGTGGACAAATTTTTTTCTTTGCTGTCAAAATATAAGCTGTGGGCAACCCACCAGGGAGAAAGGAGGGCATAGGAGGAAGACAAAAAGGCATCCTGGGCTGCTGTGGAGGGAAGGCAGAAGGGACCTGGAATACCAGACAGGCAGAGGCACTGAATAGACTCCCTGAACACGGACAGACCTTCCTGCCCACAGGCCCCTAGACCTGCAATGCCTGAACCCTGAAGCCTCCCCTCCCACTGAAAGGTCAGGCTACTGGACCAGCACCAGATCACAGTCTAGTGCCTAACCTGGTCCAAGTTAGAAACCAAACCAGTGCCAGAACAACAGGAAGACAAGCTCAAGATGGCCTCCAAACAGACCACACTGACACAAACAAAGGGAGTTGTATCCTCCCCAGCTCAGCGTACCAAACCATCAGGACTTACTTTACCCGCCCCCACACCCTCCCATCCAAATACAGGCCCCCAGACCCATCCACCCCCACAGGCCAGCTCAACAACACACATGTTACAAAAATTACAAGAGGTAATAGAAAAGCTGGTTGAAAGGATGGATGGAATGGATAAAAAGCTGGTGGAAATGGATGCAAAGAGGGAGAGGAGGTATGTAGAGGCAGAACAAAAGACGGAGAAAAGATACAATGATTTAAAACAAATGCTGAAAGAACAAGGTAAAGAACTAGAGAGAAAATGGGAGGAGCAACGCAAGGCGATGGCTGCAGATTTGGAGCAAATGAAGGAGGCAATGCAAACATACTACAAGGAAATAGGGGAGGAAATAGAGAAGAACTTCCAAGAAATCAGAGAGAAGGTGGACAAGCGGATGGAGAAAGTGGAGAACCAAGTAGAAGGCCAGACAGCAGAGATAGCAGAGATGAAAGGGGTGGCCCAAGACCAATCCTCCATGATACAGTACTGGCAACTGGCGTCAGCAATCAGGTTTAGAGGCTTGAAAGAGACATCAGACGAAACCCAAGGGGGCCTGATCGGAACCTTCATAGAGGCCCTGGCAGCATTCCTGGGAAAGCCAATCCCAGTTATCGAATGGCAAATCGACAGAATCTACAGAGCGGGCGCATGGACGACAACAAACAGACACCAACCAAGGGACGTGGTCATCCACTTTGCGACGCAGGGATTCCGGAATCTCGTCTCAGCCACATCTTACAACAAGAGTTTATACATAAAGGGGCAAGAAGGTAAAGTACTGAAAGAGATCCCCCAGACGATGCTGCGAGACAGAAAGGAATACAAGTTCCTGGTCGACGAACTGAGATCACGTGCTCTGCGATACAGATGGGAGACCCCCACGGGGATGACACTTTCTTATAAAAATAAAAGATACCGCCTGAATTCGGTCCAACAAGCCAGAGAATTCCTGGAAAAGGAACTGACGCCGGAGGGACCCCAACACACCATGAGAGAAGACGCAGAAAAACCACCAGACCGACAGACCGATGCAGGAACACGAGAAAGGAAAGGACCAACTCGAGACACGACGACACAGAGACCAGGAAGCAACAACAAGGGAACAGGACAGACTGCAGAGGCCAGGATAACAAGATCCGTCACCAAACGCACAGAGCAGCACGACACGACTCCTATATACAACTCGAACACAAACCTGGATACCATGGGAACGAGATCAAAGAAGACCACAAGAGATAGAATGGAAGCGGGCTTGGAAGAGTATCCTGAAACCGACAATGATGACTAAATACTTGACATGGAATGTCAACGGACTAAATTCCCCACAGAAAAGGAGGAAGATATTTCATTATCTGTTTCAAGGAGGAAACGACATAATTTGCCTACAAGAAACACACATCAGAGCAACAGACCAGAAATACTTAATCAACAACAGACTAGGTACACATTTTGTCGCAGCGGCACCACGAAAGAAGAACGGGATTGTTATTTACGTGAAGAAACATGTAATAGCCAAGCTAATAGAGTCGGACTCCCAGGGTAGATACCTAGCAATCGAAGTGACACAGGACGACAAGAAAATTCTAGTGATGGGCATATATGCCCCACATCAACAACAAGGAAAATTCTACAAAAAGATACACAAGAAGTTAACACAATTTAACTACAGATCATGTATTATACTGGGAGATTGGAACGGGGTCATAGAGATTGCCTTAGACAAGAAGAAGACAAAACCTAAACCACAAAAGCACTCCAAGTTGCCTAAATCTTTCTACAACATGAAGGAAGACCTTGTACTGACAGACATCTAGAGGGAACGGCACGGCAAAGAGCAAGAATTCACCTTTTTCTCCGACAGGCACCAGCTGTTGTCAAGAATTGATTTCATCCTGACATCTAGTGACTTGCTAACTCGCCTAAACGCCGTGTCAATCCTACCCAAAGTACTAACAGACCATAACCCAGTAAGGATGGAATTAAGACAAGATCGGAAATCGAGGAGATCCTGGAGGATCAATGAAAACCTGCTGAGACACGAGAAACGGGTGGCGGAATGCAAAAGTGCCATGAAGGAATTCTTCAGTATAAATATGAACAATGAAACACCCATTGAAATGATTTGGGACGCTAGCAAGGCATACATGCGCGGGATCCTCATGAACATGAACGCCAGGCACCGTCGTACACAAGAACAAAAAAGAAAGGAGCTAGAGGAGGAGATAAAGAAACAGGAGCTATTATTAATAAAAAGACCAGAGGACAAAGCCACAAAAGAAGGAATTAAGATACTAAGAAAACAATTCGACCTGCTGATGGCGGATCAAGTAGCAAGGAATTTACAATATGCAAAACATAAGACATTCTGCAGCGCCAACAAACCGGGGCGGTGGCTGGCTTATACCTTAAGAAAGAAACAGAAAGCCCGCATAATTGAAAAGATAGAGTACAAAGGCAAGGAGGAATTCAAAGAAGAAATCTATCTATTACAAGTATCTCCAAGAGGAAATGGTAGAACCCCTCAGAGAACTTTTTGTCAATATACAAGAAGGTGGCCAAGTCCCACCCTCCTGGAAAACAGCATACATCTCTCTAATTCCCAAAGAGGGAAAAGATAATGCGCAACCGGCGAACTATAGGCCCATCTCACTATTGAATACAGACTACAAAATCTTTACAAAGGTTCTGGCCAACAGACTAATGACTGTACTACAAAAAATAATTCACCCGGACAAACGGGGTTTATACAAAGACGTCAGATGAAAACCAACGTGAGACAGCTGCTGAACATAATAGAGTACTTGGAAAGGCACAACCAGATACCTGCAACCCTCATGTTTGTGGACGCAGAAAAAGCCTTTGACAGACTGAATTGGCCATTCCTGATGAACCTAGCCCGGGGGATGAAAATGGGAAAGCAGTTCCTCAACTCCATAACAGCAATCTACCAGAAACAAACGGGCCAAATCATAGTGAATGGCGAACTAACAGACCCATTCAATATAGAAAGAGGCACGAGACAGGGCTGCCCACTGTCACCACTGCTATTTGTCTTAACGATGGAGATTCTGCTGAACAAGATTAGAGCAGCAGAGAACGTAAAGGGCATACAGATTGGAAAACAGGACTACAGGCTGTGTGCCTTTGCAGACGACCTACTGGTGACAGTATCGCAACCAGTACAATAAACAAGGAGTCTGATGGAGATAATGAAAGACTATGGCAAGGTATCAGGTTTTAAAGTTAATATATCAAAAACGAAGATGCTAGTTAAAAATCTAGACAGCAAAGCAAAACAGGACTTGGAAAGAATAACGGGTTGTGAAATAGTCAAGAAAGTTAAATACCTGGGAGTGGAGATAGAAACAACGAATGCAAAATTATACAAAAATAACTATGAGGTGCTGTGGAGCAAGATACAAGAAGATCTGGAAAGGTGGAAAACACTACGACTATCCTTGCTGGGCAGGAAAGCAGCAGTAAAGATGAACGTCCTGCCAAGATTTCTGTTTCTCTTCCAAACGCTACCCATACTCAAAAAGGACGAGGACTTGAACAATTGGCAGAGGGGCATCACCAAATTTATTTGGGATGACAAGAGACCGAGGGTGAAACTAAAAATTATCCAAGACATAAGGAAGAGAGGGGGACTAAAAATGCCTAATCTAAAGCTATACTATTATGCAGCGACGTTGGTGGCGGTGAGTGACTGGATCAATATGACAAATGATAGAATACTGAATGTTGAAGGGCAAGGTCTACTATTTGGCTGGCACGCATACTTAGTATACAACAAAAAGGCAGACAGGAACTTCAAGGAGAACCCATTACGGATCCCATTGCTATGGGTCTGGAAGAAATATAAACACCTCCTACAAGACAAGATTCCCATCTGGACGATCCCCGGACACGCAATAGGGGATACAAACATATCCCAGGGGCAAGAAGTGGTGCCCTACAGTAAACTGGTACTGGGAGAAGAAAATGGGTTCCTCTTGATACCCCAAGTAACGCTAGCAAACAGAGGAATAGGAGGTACCTGGCTATCATATGTACAACTGCAATCAAGGTGGCGTAAACATAAAAAGAAGGGCTTCTCCCGAACCGACGAGAAACTAATTGAGCAGATTAGAGACCAGGGGATCATGCACATCAAACGAGTGTACAGCATTCTGATAGAAATGGACTCTGAAACCGAGCTAGTCAAGAACTGTATGGTGAGGTGGGCACAAGACTTTGGACACTCTATCGCCATGGACACGTGGGAGAAAATCTGGGTGAGGAACGTAGAATTCACGAAATCGCAACAATTAAGGGAAAACTTCTACAAGATGTTCTATAGGTGGCACCTTGACCCTAAAAAACTATCGCTCATCTACCCAGACTCCCAGCCCAAATGCTGGAGGTGTGGAGACGGGGAAGCTACCTACTTTCATATATGGTGGACATGCAGAAAAATCAAAGCCTTCTGGAGGAAGATATGGTGGACACTCCAAATCATTTTCACAAAGCGTATAGAATTTCTACCTCAGGTTTTTTTGTTAGGGATTACAAAGGATATCACTACCTCAGAGACAAACTTATTTCTGAACTTGATTACAGCAGCGAGATTGTTGGTGGGACAATACTGGAAGAACCCAGAAATACCGCCTATGGAAGAATGGACTGTGAAAGTAACAAACCTGGCGGAAATGGCGAAAATATCAGCATACTTGAAGGGTCGTTCCAATGAACAATATTTGACGGACTGGAAACAATGGATAGACTATATCCAAGAGAAACACCAATCAAACAAAATGCATCTGGCGTTTGGCTGAGGCTCGACGTGAGGAGGGAAGAATGTATAACAAACTAAATGTTTACAAAAACTAACACCTAATGTTGAATGTATATGTTCTAATATTTACCAAACCAGACGTCTACAAAGATTAATACTTAGTGTTATATGTGGTGTTCTATGATGACTGCTTATTAATATGATCTTATGGTTAATGTTGAACATTTTAACATTGAAAAAACAGACTGAATTTATACCTCAGGTTACTGAATTACTACCTCAGGACCTATTGGTAGGGACCATACAGGTTTAAAAAATGTAACAGGTGTATAGTAGAAGCTTGAAGTGAAAAGTGAAGAATGTCTACCTATTGTTGTATGTTATGTTCTACGATGATCGCTTCTTAATATGATTGCTTATTAATATGATCTTATGTTTAAGGTTGAACACTTTAATATTGAAAAAGCAGACTGAATTTCCACCCCAGGTTACTGAATCTCTACCTCAGGATCTTTTGCTAGGGATCATAAAAGATAAAATACAACGGACATATAGTTGAGGCTGGAAGTGAGAAGTAAAGAATATTTACCAAATCAGACGTTTACAAAGATTAATACCTAGTGCTATATGTTGTGTTCTATGATGATTGATTATTAATGTGATCTTATATTTAATGTTTAACTACTACCTCAGGACCTATTGCTAGGGATCGTAGAGAATAAAAAATGTAACAAGTGTATAATAGAGGATTGAAGTGAGGAGTGAAAAATGTTTATCAAACCAGACGTTTACAAAGAATAATACGTAGTGTTGTATATCAGATGCTATGATGCTTGATGCATACAAAGATTTTATGTACAATGTTGATGGTTTTAATAAAGGAATTTTTATAAAAAAAAGAAAGAAAACAGCATGTACATCGAGATCCCTCCTTTATCAGCGCTCACACCCAATGCGTCCTTGGAATTTTTTATAACGGGGCATGGAGAGCAGTACACGGATTTAAACAACACTCTGCTGTATGTGAGTTGCAAGATTGTAAAGGCTGATGGCACAGATATCAATGATGGTGCAAGAGTGAGCCTTACCAACTGTTTAATTAGGTGGATGCCACATTAGGAGTTTGTGTGATTACACAGAGCCACCACTGGTATTCTTACAGAGCCATCATTGAACTGGTTCTGAACTTTGGTGGGGATGCCCTGGGTACCCAATTTTCAGCCAGTGGATTTTACAAAGATGATGCATCACTCATGGAGAGCACCCCACTGAGTCCTGCAAGCAACTCTGGTTTCAGACTGAGAGCCAGACACACAGCCAGCAGCTGTAAATGGGACCTGCTCGGCCCTCTGCATAGCAATCTTTTTTTCAAGACAAACTACTGATTAATGGAGTAGATGTGAAAGTCAAACTCTCAAGAAGCAAAAATGAGTTCTGCCTGATGAAGGACAGCAATGAGAATTGCAAAGTGGCAGTGTCTCTCTTTGTAAAGCATGTAAAAGACAAGCCAACATTAGCGATGTGGCTGTGAGGGCAGTTCTTCTGCAAATAAACCAAAAGGGAGACTTTCAACCCTGTGCCTACACTTCTAAGAAACTAACAGACACTGAGCGAAAGTGGGCTGTTTGGGAGAAGGAAGGCTTTGTAGTAAGATGGGCCCTGCTTACTTGGCACCATTTCCTCGAGGGGAACAAGGTGCCTTTTGAAGTATGGACTGATCACAAAAATTTAGAGGCATTGAAACCCCCCCCCATAAACTATCTCCCAAACAAGTTCGGTGGGCACAGTGTTTTAATCATTTCAACTTCACACTAAAATACATTCCAGGGGGAAAAAACTTCTTGGCAGATGCCCTCTCCAGGCTGCCCCAGTATAAAAGCCATCGTGAACAGATCATGAACTCCATCATTCCACTACCACAGACAATCTCGCAAATAACCCCAGGGGGCCAACAACAAGCAAAACCACCTAAACCAGATAGCTTGTTAATGAAAAAACTAAAAGAGGAATTGAAAACTGTTTCCTGGTTCAAGGAAAACCATACCATACTGACCTATCAAGATGGGTTAGCCTGGAAGGGGTCAAAACTATATTTACCCAGGTCACTTAGAGTCCATGCACTCCAGCACAGCCACAACATCAAACCAGCTGGCCACTTCGGATATCTAAAGACTTTACATTTAGTCCAGAGGCAGTTTTGGTGGCCAGGTTTGAAAAAAGATGTTGAAAACTATGTTAAGAGCTGTGCAACATGTGCAACAATGAAGAAATGCCCCAGAAAGCCCCCTGGACTATTGCAACAAGTTGCAGACCCTTCCCAACCCTGGGAGGAGATTGCCATGGACTTTATTGTGGAACTACCAGAAAGTAGGGGAAATACGGTAATATTGACTGTGATTGACCTTTTTTCGAAGCAAGCTCATTTCATAGCCTGTTCTGGTCTCCTCTCCGTCCAGAAGTTAGCCAAAATGTTCCTCAAACATATATATTGGCTCCATGGAGCACCAAAATGGATTATTTCAGACAGGGGGTTCAGTTTACTGCTAGATTTTGGATGGACTTCCTTATACTGATGGGATCCACGCAAGGACTATCGTCGGCTTTTCATCTGTCTACTAATGGAGCAGCTGAAAAAGTGAACGCAATGGTGGAACATTAGATGCTATGTGGATTACCAGTAGACAAACTGGGCTGACCTCCTCCCTTTTGCTGAAGTGGCTTACAATAACACTGTGCATAGCAGCACTGGACTCACTCCTTTTAAAATAGCTACTGGTAGAGAGTTTATTCTCATGACCCTCCTGCTTCTCAAACTTTAGATCAGTGGGTGGCCTCCTGAAAAACTGTTTGGAATAATGCAAAAAAGGCTTTAGCTAAAGCCTCAAAAATCTACAAAAAACAGGCTGATAAAAAAGGACTCCTCAGAAACCATTCCATGTGGGGGGAAAGGTCTACCTCTCTACAAAATATTTGAGACTCAAGTTGCCTAGCAAAAAATTGGGACCAAAATACCTTGGACCTTTCCCTATAGTCCAGATTATAAACCCAGTCACAGTAAAGTTAAAACTCCCTCGCCTTTTGGGAAAGATCCACCCAGTCTTCCACTGCAGTCTGTTAAAACCTTTCTGGGAGTTGTATTTAAGACCTCCTCCCAAACAAGCACCTGGTCCTCTTGTGGTTGCAGGAGAGACCCATTATGAAATAAAATGTATTCTTGACTGTAGATTTTACAAAGGGAAATTACAATATTTAGTGCAGTAGAAAGGATACCCATTATCCGAGGCCACTTGGGTGAAAAGCACTGATGTAAAAGCTGAAAGATTGATAACGTAAATTTTTTGATAAACATCCTAATAAACCCTGAGGAGATTCCTAATTTTAACTCTTCTTCATTTACAGGATTTCTCTTTTTTTAGGGAACCCGACTGTCAACTCTACAAATGAATTTGGCTGATGCCATTTTCCCTTTGTTTTCAGTTGCCACAGAATTGGGACGGGGGATGAGTGTTTTTTAGCTTAGTCAAAACAATAAATTGTTCTGTGGGAACCAAGGTCATTGCTGGTTGCAATTTGGTGGGCTAAAGCTTCTGTTAGAAAGCCCACGCAAGTAGTTAATTGGGGATTGTGATTTATGACATATTACTGGGGTGGGAAGTTCAACTTTGTAACATTGTAACCTTTGGGGGGAACTTCAGTCTTGGGTTCATTTTTGACCATGCCGATACTATGTAGCCAAATAAATATGTTCTTTAAGGAAACTTTTTTGCCTTGGAGTTCTTTTTACTGGTCTCATCTATCGGAACCATGACAGTGTGTGTGTAGTCTATAAATTATTCTATAATTATTTATAGAAAAAATAGTATCAAACAAAACCACTAATTTTTAGACTTTATTTCAAGTTATCAAACTTCATTTGATCCAGAACTGAGCAGTAATTTGTTGTGTAGAAACAGTGAGAAATCTTATATACTCAAACACATTGTTGAATACTTGTCTGATGAGTCAAAAATGTCTGTGTTCATTAAGTATATGAAGTGACATAAACTTATGACTAATGTTGTCTGCTTTAATACTGTTAAAGCGGACTGAATCTCTACCTCAGGATATGAAACTTTTACCTCAGGATCTCTGACTAGGGACTATAAAAGATTGCACTAGTAATGGGACGAAGTCAATTCAGAAGCGCAAACGAACAATATGCAATAGACTAGACACAGTAGTTAGACCATATATAAGAGAAACACCAACCAAACAAAAGGTACTCGGAGTATACTTGAAGGGGGAAGGGAGGAGGAAAGAACGTTTACTAAAACAGATGTTTACAAAGATTAATACCTAATGTTGTATGCTATATCCTAGGATGATTGTTTAGCAATAGGATCTTTGGTTTAATGTTGATCACATTAATATGGAACCAGATAAGAGAAACACCAATCAAACAAAGTGTAACAGGAGTATAGTTGAGGCTAGACGCGAAGGGTGGGAAAAAGGCTTACTAAATCAGACGTTTTCAATGACTAACACTTAGTATTGTATATCAGGTGCCATGATGATTGCTGCACAATATGCTTTTATGTCCAATGTTGATTGTTTTAATAAAATAATTTTATATTAAAAAAAAATACTAATTATTAGTCATTGAAAACGTCTGAGTTAGTAAGCCTTGTTCCACCCCTCGCGTCTAGCCTCAACTATACTCCTGTTACACTTTGTTTGATTGGTGTTTCTCTTATCTGGTTCCATATTAATGTGATCAACATTAAACCAAAGATCCTATTGCTAAACAATCATCCTAGAACATAGCATACAACATTAGGTATTAATCTTTGTAAACATCTGTTTTAGTAAACGTTCTTCCCTCCTCCCTTCCCTCTTCAAGTATACTCCGAGTATCTTTTGTTTGTTTGGTGTTTCTCTTATATATGGTCTATCTGCTGTATCTAGTTTATTGCATATTGTTCGTTTGCGCTTCTGAACTGACTTCATCCCATTACTAGTGCAAACTTTTATAGTCCCTTACCGGAGATCCTGAGGTAAAAGTTTCATATCCTGAGGTAGAGATTCAGTCCGCTTTAACAGTATTAAAGCAGACAACATTAGTCATAAGTTTATGTTAAGAGGCATTAGTTATAGAGCATATACATTCAACATTGGGTGTTAGTTTTTGTAAACATTTGTTTTGTTAACCCTTCTTCCCTCCTCCCATCGAGCCTCAGCTAAACGCCAGCTGCATTCTGTTTGATTGGTGTCTCTCTTGGATATAGTCTATCCACTGTTTCCAGTCCGTCAAAAATTGTTCATTGGAGCGATTTTTCAAGTATGCTGATATTTTCGCCATTTCCGCCAAATTTGTTACTTTCACAGTCCATCCTTCAATAGGCGGTATTTCCAGATTCTTCCAGTATTGTCCCACCAACAATCTTGCTGCTGTAATTAAGTTCAAAAATAAATTTGTCTCTGAGGTAGTGAGGTCCTTTGTGATCCCTAACAGAAAAGCCTGAGGTAGAAATTCTATACGCTTTTTGAAAATAGTTTGGAGTGTCCACCATATCTTCCTCCAGAATGCTTTGATTTTTCTGCATGTCCACCATATGTGAAAGTAAGTAGCCTCCCCGTCCCCGCACCTCCAGCATTTGGGCTGGGAGTCCGGGTAGATGAGTGATATTTTTTTCGGGTCTAGGTGCCATCTATAGAACATCTTGTAGAAGTTTTCCCTTAAGTGTTGCGATTTCGTGAATTCTACATTCCTCACCCAGATTTTCTCCCACGTGTCCATGGCGATAGGGTGTCCGAAGTCTTGTGCCCACTTTATCATACAGTTCTTGACTAGCTCGGTTTCAGAGTCCATTTCTATCAGAATGCTGTACACTCGTTTGATATGCATAATCCCCTGTTCTCTAATCTGTTTACTAATTAGATTCTCGTCGGTCTGGGAGAAGCCCTTCTTCTTGTCTTTACGCCACCTTGATTGTAGTTGTATATATGATAGCCAGGTACTTCCTATTCCTCTGTTTGCTAGTGTTGCTTGAGGTTTCAAGAGGAACCCGTTTTCTTCTCCCAGTATAAGTTCACTGTAGGGCACCACTTCTTGCCCTTGGGCTGTGTTCATATCTCCTGTTGCGTGTCCAGGGATCGTCCAGATGGGAATCTTGTCGTGTAGGAGGTGCTTATATTTCTTCCAGACCCATAACAATGGGATTCGTAGTGGGTTCTCCTTGAAGTTCCTATCTGCCTTTTTGTCGTATACTAAGTATGCGTGCCAGCCGAATAGTAGACCATGCCCCTCAACATTCAGAATTCTATCATTTGTCATGTTGATCCAGTCACTAACCGCCACCAACGTTGCTGCATAGTAGTATAGCTTTAAATTAGGCATTTTGAGTCCCCCTCTCTTCCTTGCGTCTTGGATGATTTTTAGTTTCACCCTCGGTCTCTTGTCGTCCCAAATAAATCTGTTGATGCCCTTCTGCCAGTTGTCCAAGTCCGCATCCTTCTTGAGTATGGGTAGCATTTGAAAGAGGAATAAAAATCTGGGTAATACATCCATCTTTACTGTCGCTATCCTAATGTGGTTATCTTGACTTCATATACCACAGAGAAAATTGATATTGCCTTTGTAGATAGAGCTGATATCAAACAATACATTGGGCCATCTTCTGGAGCAATATTCAAAATCTATCATTCTTGCTTAGAAGTACTGATGAAGGTAATTACTTGGAATCAGTATTATTAAAATTCTTTTTTATATATAAATATATTAGTTTTATAATTATAAATAAAGAATCAAATTAAATACAACTCAGCTTAATACAATCTTTTTCAACTTTCTCCCACACAACACAAAACATACATTCTTTTAAAAACTTACGTAAAATACTTAAAATAACTATGGGTGTTGCTCGGCAGCACCCCCTCCACCACATCCCCCTCTTCCTTCCTCCCTATCTCCTACTTCCCTCCCCCTCCCCTCTCTCCCTCCCTCACTCTCCACCCTCCTCTCCTACAACCTTCCTACTTCCCTCCACTCCTTCACTCCTCACTCTCCACCCCCTCCAGATGTGGTCCAAAGGTACTGCCCGAGCAACCCCTCTTATATCAATAAATATATCATTCTTATATATTGAAAGTATTACAGTTGAGTACATTATTACACCCCCCAGCCCACCCACCACCCCAACTTCCCAAAGTGAATACAGGGTAAAACAAAAGAAACCCACTAGATTAAACAAAATTATTATATAAATCCTAATAAAAATTTAACTATATGCTAAATACAATTTCTTAGATTGATATTTCCCTCGAATATAGTCTATCCATTTTTTCCAGTCCAACATATATTTTTCATTTGAATGATCTTTCAAATATGCAGATACTTTAGCCATTTCCGCCAAATTTATGACTTTCAAAGTCCATTCCTCGATGGATGGTATTTCTGCCTTCTTCCAATATTGTCCAAGCAATAGTCTCGCTGCTGTAATCAAGTTCAAAATTAAGTTCGTCTCTATGGTGGTGCAATCTTTTATAATACCTAATAAAAACAACTGTGGTGAAAATTCAATACGTTTTTTCAAAATATTTTGAAGTATCCACCATATTTTTATCCAAAAGCCTTGATTTTTCTACAAGTCCACCATACATGAAAATAAGTAGCATCCATACATTCACATCTCCAGCAGTTAGGTTTTAAATTAGGGTACTGTTCTGTCTGGTCTCTCTCAGCTCATTAAAAACTACGTAAATGTCTTTAAGAGATTTATTAAACACATTTCAAAAGGATTCATTTCAAAGCCAACTGCTGACATTTTGCTGGCAAAAACATCTAAGACTAAGTATTTACAGTTAGATTACAACAAACTCTTTCCAAACATCCCAATTACTCACTCCGTCTTTATCACAGTGGCCGAGACCTCATTATCCTTCGCTAGGTTTTTCAAAACATCAGACTTTCAAAGCATTGCAAAAGTTTCCAAACCTCTCATTGATAAACGTTGCCCGTAACAAGGGCGTAGTCTACTTCCCCCTTCTAATATAGTGTCCGATACGTCACTTCCCCCCATTACTTCCTTTTTCCAGTTAACTGACACCTTCGCTTATCAAACCTTCTGAACCTCGGATCAATCCATTGCTCGTCTTGCTCTAAATCTGACCCATCATTTGGAGAGTCTGAATCAGAATGCATACAAAACTCCTCATTATCTGATTCGGCTGCCGGGGGGGGGAAAATACCCAGAGGGGCCGGCTTGTGCTTCCTCATTCTCTGATATGTCATCATCCAGTCGTGAGACACCCACAACAGGTACATACATGATAATTTCTTCGGATCCAAATGCCATCTATAAAACATTTTATAAAAAATTTCTCTTAAATGTTGCGCTTGTGTAAATTTTACATTTTTCACCCAGATCCTCTCCCAAGTTTCCATCATAACTGGTTGTCCGAAATTTTGTCCCCACTTTATCATACAGTCCTTAACTAATTCAGTTTCCGAATCAATTTCTATCAATACGTTATACAATCTTTTAATATGCATTAACCTTTGATCTCTAATTTGTTTAATTAAATTTTCATCTATTTGAGATAAACCCATCTTCAAATCTTTTTTCCATCTAGTCTGCAATTGTAAATATTGAAACCAAGTAAGGGTTATTCCTTCCTCTCTTAAAATATTCAAGGACTTCAATAATAAAAGATTCCCTTCTTTAATTAGGAGTTTCTCATAAGGCACCACATCTTGTAATTGTACTCTATTTATATTCTCTATTGCGTGTCTAGGAACCGTCCAAACAGGAATCTTATCATTTAATTTATACTGATATTTTTCCAAACACGCAGCAGAGCATTTCTCAATAGGTGCTCTTTGAAACTCCTATCCACCTTTTTATCATAAACTAGATATGCATGCCAACCATATAATAAACCGTACCCTTCAATATTCAATATTCTATCATTAGTTAAATTAACCCAATCACTTATCGCAGCGTGATAATATAACTTAAAATTAGGCATTTTCAAACCACCTCTTTCCCTTGTATCCTGAATAATTTTTAATTTGACCCTCGGTTTCTTGCCATTCCAAATAAATCTATTAATACCCTTCTGCCACTCTTCCAAGTTCGCATCCTTTTTAAGTATAGGTAACATTTGAAAAAGAAATAAAAATTTAGGCAATACATTCATTTTAACTGCTGCTATCCTACCCAACATAGATAATTGTAATTTCTTCCATTTCTCCAACTCTATTTGTGTCTTATTCCACAAAACTTCATAATTATTTTTATACAACTTCCCATTAGAGGCTTCAATGTCAATTCCTAAATATTTAATTTTCTTAACTATCTCACATCCCGTTATTTTTTCCAATTCCTGTTTTAAATTAATATTTAAAATTTTAACTAACATCTTTGTCTTAGATATATTTAATTTAAACCCTGATACCCTACCATAATTTTTAATTATCTCCATCAATCTCTTGGCTGACTGTATTGGTTGAGTCAATGTCACAACCAAATCATCAGCAAAAGCACGTAATCTATAATCTTGTTGTCTAATCTCTATACCTTTTAAATCATCTGCTCTTCTTATCCTATTCAATAAAACTTCTAAAGTTAAAACAAACAACAAAGGGGATAATGGACATCCCTGTCTGGTACCTTTCTCTATATTAAATGAATCTGTTAAATCCCCATTCACAATAATCTGTCCTGTTTGTTTCTGATAAATCGCCAATATAGAATTAATAAACTGATCCCCCATTTCCATCCGAGCAATCAGTTTTTTCAAAAACAACCAATTCAATCTATCAAATGCTTTTTCCACATCCAAAAACATAAAAACTGCGGGCACCTGAATATGCTTCTCCAAATATTCTATTATATTAATACGTTGTCTAACATTAGTTTTCATCTGCCTCCCTTGTAAAAAACCGGTTTGATCAGAATGAATTGTTTGTTGTAAAACTGTCATTAATCTATTAGCCATCACTTTTGCAAAAATCTTGTAGTCCGTATTCAACAATGAAATAGGTCTAAAATTTTCTGGTTGAACATTATCTCTTCCCTCTTTGGGAATTAAAGAAACATAGGCTGTTTTCCATGAAGGTGGAACCTGACCACCCTCTTGTATATTAGCAAATAGCTCTCTAAGAGGTTCCACCATTTCCATTTGAAGATGCTTATAATAAATTGCCGTTAACCCGTCAGTCCCAGGAGATTTTCCCATTTTCAATTGTTTAATCACTGAAATTATTTGGGTCTCTGTCCATCCATTAATTCCATCCAAACCGGATTATGATCTGTTAAAACTTTAGGTAGGATCTTCACCTTCTTTCAACTAAGAAGAAAGTCACTTGATGTTAATATAAAATCAATTCTAGAAAATGACTGATGCCTATTGGAAAAGAAAGTAAATTCTTGCTCTTTACCATTTCTTTCTCTCCATATATCTATCAAATCAAAATCATCCTTTATATCAAAAAATGATTTAGGCAGCTTAGAACGTGTTTGAGAAATTGGTAATATCTTCTTTTTGTCTAAACCAATATCTATCACACCGTTCCAATCTCCCATTATAATACAAGACCTATAATCAAATTGTATTAACTTTTTATGTATTAACTTGTAAAATTTTCCTTGTTGTTGATTTGGTGCATATATACCCATCAAAAGTACTTTTTTCCCATCTTTTAAAATTTCAATTGCTAAGTATCTACCTTGTGTATCTGATTCTATTAATTTAGCTCTTAGATGATTTTTAACATAGATAACAATTCCATTCTTCTTCTCAGCAGCCGCTGCAACGAAGTGTGTACCTAATTTATTATTTATCAAATATTTCTGATCATTAATTCTAATATGTGTTTCTTGTAAGCAAGTTACATCATTTTTACATTGAATCAAATAATGAAATATCTTCTTCCTTTTCTGTGGAGAATTTAAACCATTGACATTCCATGTCAAATATTTATTCGACATGACCAATTTCAGAAAGCCTTTGCAAGACCAAATCAATATTTTCATCCATTTTCTTCTTTGGTCGAGCTCCCATGGCTTCCACACTTGTAGATACTACTGCTTGAGTTGCACGTTCTTGTTGTTGCTTTTTTTTTCTTGTTGTTCCTTGCGTTTAGTAGTTGCCCGAGTTTGCCTTTGATCTTTAGGCATCTCTACTTCCAAGGGCTGAAAAATATCAATGCTCCGTGCAGGCAGCTCCAATAGATCTCCTTTATCAACTCCTGTTGCTGCAAGAGGTTGTAACTCTGCAAACTGTACTTGTTGTTTTTGCTCCTTATCTCCTTCTTTTGGTGGTTCTGTACTTTTTGGTGTTGGAGATGGGGGTTTGCCAGCCTCATCACATTCTCAAAGAAATCTTTTGCTTTCCAAATAGAATTCAAGCGGCATCTGTTACCCTGATAAGATAATGATAATCCAGCTGGAGCCTCCCACCTAAATTGTAGACCACGTTTTTTAAGTTCAGCCACCAAAAATGCATAATCTTTTCTTGCTTTTAACATCTTCGAAGGAATCTCCTTCAAAATCACAACCTCTTGACCAGCCACAGTTAATTTCTTGTTATAGGATATTGTAAGCACATGATTTCTAAATCTCCTTGTAACAAAATAAATCACAATATCTCTAGGTAAATTTCTTTGTCTTGCAATCCATGAATTAACTCTGTAGATCCTATCTATCTGCCAAGAGACAATTTGTACCCCCTCATCTAAAAATTGTGCCAAAGCTTCTCCAAAAATTCTTCTCAAATCCTCCTGATTCTGATTTGCTTCCTCTTTCAGCCCTCTAATTCTGACAGCCCACATCATTTGATTATATTGTACCATAACAGCTTGGTCTTGTATATCACTTTTAATTTCGTCCAACTTTTCCTCAATTTGTTGCTCCACCCCTTCCACCTTCTCTTCCACTCTCAAAGTATAGTCCCAAACCCCCCTGAAAGCTTCCACAATATCTTCTCTTATCACTATATTATGAGTCTCAATTATTTCTTTAATTTTCTCCAATTCATCAGTTACTCCTTTAATTTGTTCCTCAGCATGAATTGCAATCTTTTTCTCAATATTTTCCATATTTTTCTCGATACTTTTCTCTATATTATCAGTCATTATTGATAATACAGCCTGCAGGTCTTTCATAGTCAGCATTTCTGGAGGGGATTGAGTAGGCAAGGGGGCTTGAGGCTGTGTAGATGTTGAAGAAGCTGGGGGAGCAGAAAAGCTACTTGTTTGTAATTTAGAGGGCTGAGCCGGTGAAGATACTGCCACCTTCACAGATGTAATTTTAGTTTGTCTGGCAGCCATTCTATAATCAGTCCACTTTTTATAAAAATTCTCAAGAAGTTACTTTAAATAAAAAGTTTTTTACACGTGTATTGCCAAAATTTTCTCTCTTCTTTTCCTTCTTATCTTCTTTCCAATCCTAGATTTAGTTGAGATTTATAGGATTTTAAACTTTAAATCTAAGTGATCGCTATGGCTTTGTTCTAAAAAGTCACTTTCACTTTACAGTCACTTTCACTTTACAGTGAAAGCGATCGCCATCTTGAAATCATTATGTTGATTGTAAAAATAGTTGTGGTCAGAAGTGGAATATAAAAAGTTACTTGCAATGTGGATCTCCTGCATTCACTCCGCCTGCATATAGATCTCTCTTAGATACTTATCTTCCGCAGGGGTGGTCGCGGCGTCTTTTTCTGTCTGCAGACAGAAGCATCCCGGGCTGGAGCATCTTCACGCGCCTGGGGAGCTCTCACTCTTTCCCCCTGAAAACTTTTTCAGGGTTTTTTTAGAGGAGCTCAACCCACGCCCGATGCTCTTCACCCCTTCTTCTCCCGAAGGGGGGATTTTTCACCACAAAAAACAGCTGATGATCGCTGTTTTGCGGCTTGACAGATCCCAGGATAACGGAGCCTCCGAAGAAGGCTATAGCGACGCCAACGGAGCCACCGGAAGTCTATTATTAAAATTCTTTAAAGTATAATTCTTGCTAGTGTATTTTTTCTGTGTATTTAACGTGGATGAGGAAGCAATGCCTATTCTTTTTTAATAACTTCTTTGCTTTGAATATTCTCTTCATATTTATTGAATTAGTTAGTACTTTTTTAATGACAGTGATTTTTACACTTCACATAATTTTTTTGTAAATAAAAACTTTTTTCCCAAAGCACCAAATAATATATCCATGTCAGGAGCTGCTCACACTCTGTGAGCTAGAGATGATTGGTTACTTAGAAAATGACATGTCAAAGTTACAGTAACTTTGGTAAAAGACATTTCAAGGTATATATCGGGGCTTAGTTTTGCTGACTTTTTGTTTTGTTTTATGCTTCTTTGGAGGCCGCTGAGAACTGTCAGGAACCATTGGGAACCGCTGGGAACCGCTGAGCCTCCGACGGCCAGCTGGGAGTCGGGTCAGCGTGTGCAGGTCGGCTAGGAGTTGGTGGAAGCGACAAGTACTCGGGAGTTTCTTTTTCCGTTGCGGCCGCCATTATGTCGGCGGGCTTTTCTTTCTCTGTCGCTGCCACTATTATGTCGGTGGGCGTCTTCTTTAGAGCCGGCTTGTTGGCTTTTACTACGTTGGGTTTAACAGCTACAGCAACAGCTACTGTTTTTTTTTAAAATTCTTTTATTAAAACAATCAACATTGAGCATAAAAACCTATTATGCAGCAATCATCATGACACCTGGTATACAATACTAAGTATTAGTCTTTGAAAACGTCTGAGTTAGTAAGCCTTTTTCCCCACTCCTCGCGTCTAGCCTCAACTATACTCCTGTTACGTTTTATTTTGATTGGTGTTTCCCCTATCCGTTTCAATATTAATGTGATCAACATTAAACATAAGATCCTATTGCTAAGCAATCATCCTAGAACATAGCATACAACATTAGGTATTAATCTTTGTAAACATCTGTTTTAGTAAACGTTCTTCCCTCCTCCCTTACATCTTCAAGTATACTCCGAATACATTTTGTTTGATTGGTGTTTCTCTTATATATGGTCTATCTACTGTATCTAGTCTATCGCATATTGTGCGTTTGCGCTTCTGAGTTGACTTCATCCCATTACTAGTGCAATCTTTTATGGTCCCCAACCCGAGATCCTGAGGTAAAAGTTTCATATCCTGAGGTAGAGATTCAGTCTACTTTAACAATATTAAAGCAAACAACGTTAGTCATAAGGTTATGTTAAGAGGCATTAGTTATAGAACATATACATTCAACGTTGGGTGTTAGTTTTTGTAAACATTTGATTTGTTAGCCCTTCATCCCTCCTCCCATCGATCCTTAGCTGAACGCCAGCTGCATTCTGTTTGATTGGTGTCTCTCTTGGATATAGTCTATCCACTGTTTCCAGTCAGTCACAAATTGTTCATTGGAGCGGTTTTTCAAGTATGCTGATATTTTTGCCATTTCCGCCAAATTTGTTACTTTCACAGTCCATTCTTCAATAGGCGGTATTTCCGGATTCTTCCAGTACTGTCCCACCAACAATCTTGCTGCTGTAATTAAGTTCAAAAATAAATTTGTCTCTGAGGTAGTGATATCCTTTGTGATCCCTAACAGAAAAGCCTGAGGTAGAAATTCTATACGCTTTTTGAAAATAGTTTGGAGTGTCCACCATATCTTCCTCCAGAATGCTTTGATTTTTCTGCATGTCCACCATATATGAAAGTAAGTAGCCTCCCCGTCCCCGCACCTCCAGCATTTGGGCTGGGAGTCCGGGTAGATGAGTGATATTTTTTTCGGGTCTAGGTGCCATCTATAGAACATCTTGTAGAAGTTTTCCCTTAAGTGTTGCGATTTCGTGAATTCTACATTCCTCACCCAGATTTTCTCCCACGTGTCCATGGTGATAGGGTGTCCGAAGTCTTGTGCCCACTTTATCATACAGTTCTTGACTAGCTCGGTTTCAGAGTCCATTTCTATCAGAATGCTGTACACTCGTTTGATGTGCATAATCCCCTGTTCTCTAATCTGTTTAATTAGATTCTCGTCGGTCTGGGAGAAGCCCTTCTTCTTGTCTTTACGCCACCTTGATTGTAGTTGTATATATGATAGCCAGTTACTTCCTATTCCTTAGCCAGTTACTTCCTATTCCTCAACAGCTACTGTTTTTACAACTACTGCTTTTACAACTACTTCTGCTTTTACAACTACTCCTATTGTGGGCTTTGGTTTTGGACCTTTTAGCTCAAAGCCTACTACACGTTCTATCTTAGGAGGGACTAATACGGGACTAGTTACAACTACTTCGGCAGGATTAACATCTGGTACGCCTGTTTCCATTATTTCTCCTACTACGGGCCTTAGTTTGGGTTTTAGTAAACCTGCTGGATTAGCTATCCTAATTGTTCCAGCTTTTATTCCAGCTTTTTTATTCATGCCTCTTCTGGACTTCCATTGTTTTTGCTTTTATTTTTGTTCCAATAGCTGTTTTTTCTGGTTTATATTAAACCAGGTTTATATGAACCACGGCTCCAGCTATAACATTTATAACTGCATACATAGGACTTCTCTGAGGGGAGCCCGGACTGGTTTAGGAGGAATATGTTTTTAAATTTTATGTAAATTTTAATTATTAATGTTTTAATATTGTTAATTTTTAATACTGTTTAATTTTTATTTTAACTTATGAATTGATGTGTGGGGGGAATGACTGTGGAATGAATCGGGTTGAATGGATGGGTGGTTGTGGACTTGATGAATGGACAGGCCTGCCGGACTTGAGGGAGGCCGGGGACTGGGGGGATGCGGACTCGGGAGTCACAGAGGGTTGGAGTATACCGGTCATTCAGGGAAGAGGCAGATATGGCAGGAGCAGGAGGGTAGGCCGCACTCGGGGAACTCAGTCCTGCTGTCTCGTAGCAGTTCCTTGTTCTGGCCCTTCTGAAAAATCTAGCTCACCCCATGATTCTGGTGATGGGTGTAGCTCGGGCCCTGGGCTCAGGCTGTTGCTGCTTAACGCCAGGTCGGTTAATAATAAGGCCCCCCTCATTCATGACCTTTTCATGGACGAGGAGACCAACTTTGCGTGTGTGACTGAGACCTGGTTGGGCCCTGAGGGGGGAGTTCCCCTCACGGGTATGTGCCCACCAGGTTATCAGGTATGGCACCAGCCGCGACCCCAGGGAAGGGGGGGAGGAGTGGCTGTTTTGGCCCGGGAGAACCTCACTCTACGCAGGCTCACTGTTTCCGAAATTCCGGGTTGCGAGTCCATCTTTATGACGTTGGACCTAGGGGTTCAGGTGGGTTTATTGCTTGCGTACCTGCCTCCCAGCTGCGTGACAACAGCCCTGCCTGTGCTACTCGAGGAGGTTGCTGGGCTGGAGGTGGAGTTCCCCAGGCTTATGGTCTTGGGGGACTTTAATCTGCCATCGCTTGGCGAATCCTCGGGGTTGGCACAGGAGTTCATGGCCGCCATGACAACCATGGACCTGACCCAAGTAGTATCGGGTCCGACGCATGAAGGTGGACACGCCCCGGATATGATTTTTCTTTCGGAACAGTTGGGTAATGATCTGGTTTTAAGGGGCTTAGATACTCTGCCTTTGTCATGGACCGATCATTTCCTGCTTTGACTGCATTTTACGGCCCCAATCCTTCCCCGCAGGGAGGCGGAACCAATTAGGTGGTTCCGCCCCAGACGCCTGATGGATCCAGTCGGTTTCCAGACAGCGCTTGGGGAATTACCGAGCTCCCTCAATCACAATTCGGCAGAGTCCCTGGTAGCAGCATGGAATACGGCCGCGAAGGGGGCTATTGACCGGATTGCGCCTTTCCGACCTCTCCGTGGTGCTGGCCCCAGGAGGTCTCCTTGGTTTACCGAGGAGCTCAGGGGGATGAAGCGCCATAAGAGACGTCTAGAGAAGCGATGGAGACGAAGTAAGTCCGGATCTGATCGAACCAGATTGAGCTCATTTATTAGAGCCTATCTGAAGGCAATTAAAGCAGCAAGATCTTCGTATCTTTCTGCTTTGATCGCGTCTGCGGAATCTCGCCCGGCCGCCCTGTTTAGGGTGACCCGGTCCCTCCTTAACCCGAGGGGTCCGGGGCCTCCCTTGCAGGGTAGTGCCGAGGACTTTAACAACTGCTTCACAGACAAAGTAGCTCAGATCCGGGCTGACCTAGACTCCAATTGTGTAGCAGAGTCGACTGATAATGATTCAGTTGAGGGGACAGGGGCATGTTCTTGTCCGATCATCTGGGATGAGTTTGAGGCTGTTACGCCTGATGAAGTGGACATGGCCATTGGAGCGGTGAGTTCCGCCACCTGTTTGTTGGACCCGTGTCCCTCCTGGCTGGTTTCTGCCAGTAGGGTGGTGACACGTACCTGGATCCAGGAGATTGTCAATGCTTCTTTGAGGGAGGGGTCCTTTCCGGCTCCCTTAAAGGAGGCACTTGTCCGCCCCCTCCTCAAGAAGCCTTCCCTGGATCCAGCAATTTTGACCAACTATCGTCCGGTCTCCAACCTCCCCTTTGTGGGGAAAGTTGTTGAGAAGGTGGTGGCACTCCAGCTCCAGCGGTCTCTGGAGGAATCCGATTATCTGGGCCCTCTGCAGTCTGGGTTCAGGCCCGGCTACTCCACCGAAACTGCTTTGGTTGCTCTGATGGATGATCTCTGGCGGGCCCGGGATGGAGGCCAGTCCTCTTTCCTGGTGCTTCTTGACCTCTCAGCGGCGTTCGATACCATCAACCATGGTATCCTTCTGCGCCGGCTAGGGGGTTTGGGAGTGGGGGGCACCGTGTTGCGGTGGTTCTCCTCCTATCTCTCTGGTCGGTCGCCGTCGGTGTTTGTGGGGGGTCAGAGGTCCACCTCTAGGTCACTCCCATGTGGGGTACCTCAGGGGTCAGTTCTCTCCCCCCTACTTTTTAACATTTACATGAAGCCACTGGGTGAGATCATCCACCGGCACGGAGTGAGATATTATCAGTACGCTGATGATACTCAGCTGTACATCTCCACTCCTGGCCAAATCAGTGAAGCGGTTGAGGTGATGTGCCGGTGTCTGGAGGCTGTGAGGGTCTGGATGGGTGTTAACAGATTAAGGCTCAACCCTGACAAGACTGAGTGGCTGTGGGTGATGCCTCCCAAGGACATTTCAATCTGTCCTTCCATTACTCTGGGGGGGTGAATCTATAGACCCCTCGGAGAAGGTCCGCAACTTGGGAGTCCTCCTCGATCCACAGCTGACATTGGATCATCACTTGTCGGCTGTGGCGAGGGGGGCATTTGCCCAGGTTCGCCTGGTGCACCAGTTGCGCCCTTATTTGGACCGGGAGTCTCTCCTCACAGTCACACATGCCCTTGTCACCTCGAGGATCAACTACTGCAATGCTCTCTACATGGGGCTACCCTTGAAGAGTGTTCGGAGACTACAATTAGTGCAAAATGCAGCTGCGCGAGCAGTTGTGGGCCTTCCACGTCGTGCCCACATCTCACCAACTCTCCGCATGCTGCATTGGTTGCCTATTGGTCTCCGAGCCCAATTGAAAGTGTTGGTTATTACCTATAAAGCCCTTCATGGCATGGGACCAGGATACTTACGGGACCGTCTTCTGCCACATACTTCCCTACGACTGGTGAGAGCACACAGGGTCAGCCTCCTCCGGGTCCCGTCAGCGAAACAATGTCATCTGGCGGGCCCTAGGGGGAGGGCTTTCTCTGTTGTGGCGCCCACCCTCTGGAACCAACTGCCTCCTGAAGTCCGCGTTTCTCCCACGCTCCTGGCCTTCCGTAAAAATCTTAAAACGTACCTTTGCCGGCAGGCCTGGGGATGATTGTGGATTGAATGATGAATATGAGTGGGTGTTAGTTTGTTTTTTTAGATATTTTTGTTTGGACTTGCATTGAAATTTGATGTTTATATACATGTTGTTAGCCGCTCCGAGTCTCCGGAGAGGAGCGGCATACAAGCCCGAATAAAATAAATAAATAAAAATAAAATATGTGATTATTGTTCCATAAAATCAAATGTATGTTTTCAGAATCAAATAGCCAGGACCTCACATTCCAGATAATGCCAGAACTGACACACCAAAGTGTCTTTGCTACATAGGTAGATGGAGCTGATAACCATAAGTCTGGGAGAAGTCCAGGTCACAGGCCTTCATAGGGAGTACCACCATGTGAAACTGGCAGAGAATTGTCTCAAACAAATAACATCTCTATTTTGCTGAATTCACCTTCAACCTCTTTCATTCCATTCAGACCATAACAGTCCCCAAGCACTGGGTCAACACTTCCACTGGCTCTCCAGCATGATTGGAGTAGAGATGGAAAGCTGTGTACCAATGTCTACCTGTAGGTCTGGAGCCAGATAGTACCTGGGAAGAACTTTCTCAAAATTTGGGAACAACTCAGGAGAGCCTTTTCCTATTCAACAAATGTGTCTTTGCTTGTGATTATGGCAACAAAAGTTCCCTTCCAGCAGATATTAATAACAAATTCATAATGAGACAGATGATCTCTTCACCAGACCCCCAACTGTTAAAAAGCAATTGAAAAATCATCATATTTTGCTGTATTTAGTGATATATATCTTTGGGAAAAGAGGTGCCTCTTTGTGAGTTTTTGACTCCTGGTGACTGCCTGGACCTTGCAGTTTTCTTGGTGAGGTTTTTTTTTTTGAAATGGTTTGTCATTGTCTCTTTCCTAGGGCTGAGAGAAAGTGACTGGCCCAAGGTCACCCAACTGGCTTTGTGCCTAAGATGGGACTAGAACTCACAGTCTCCTGGTTTCTAGCCTGATGCCTTAACCACTACATCCGTGGTGGCGAACCTATGGCATGCGTGCCAGAGGTGGCACTTGGAGCCCTCTCTGTGGGCACCCGCGCTGTCGCCCCAGTCCTAGGCCTTCAGCTTCCAAACATAATTCACTAGTACCAGCACAGTATAGTGCCCTCTAGACCCACAAAGTCCTAAGAGTTCTGTGTTGGAACAAAATTGAAAATATTTTAAAAGTTCCACTTTAGGGAACAATGGGAATAAAACCTAACCCTTTACGCCTTTGTCAGCAAAGTTTGGAAACTAAAATTGGATCCGGATGCAACTATGGTTTCTTTTTTTTTTAAACAAGTTTTATTGGTTTTTTCTTTTTACAAACAAGTGCTTACATTTGTAATTCAAATTAGATCATTAAAAACTCTCTATTCCCTCAAATAGTATATTATATTCAAATTAATGTATTTCAATACAGTCAATTAAAACAATCATCGATAACATTTCATCTATATGAATCCAAATCCTGTATTAAGCTTTACTATTTTCAATTAGCATATTCTGTTTCACTACAATAAAAATGTTATTAACACTTCAGGTGTCTCTCCATTCCCTTTTTCCTTAACATAGTCAGTAATCATTTATTAATATCATTTCTTCTTTTTTCAAAAATCCCTCTTCTTCTTTCATTACCAAATAACTATCCTTTCTAACAACATAGATATTATTCCAAAAAATACATTTCTACTCTATTTTTTAAATCTATCAATCAATCAATATCTATATCAAACTCCTTTAACCCCCACCCAGAATTGCTATATCCACAACAAACATGTTAATACACAAACACCTTCTTACTAAGTTCAAATATTTAATTAATCTTTATTCAATCTAACGTCTTATTCACCTATCTTAAACCATAAATCAATCCATATCTAGAAAACCTTTTAAACCCGTTATGTAGAGTTTTGGATCACACTCTTAAATCTTATTCTAGCTTTCTTTTTATGCCAAGTAGGTTTCCATAACAAAGCCTCAATATCAACAAATAAGTCTCTCATTGTGCCTTATAGTATCATTTGGTTCAAAAAAAAAAGCGTCCCCTCTTCTGTTTTGGAGACTTGACTCCTTTGTACATAGTCCCTTGTTGTTTTAAAGATTCAAGTCTCGACATTTGGATCTGTTGAGTGGAACACTCAATTATATCCAATTTTGTAGTTAGTAGTTGATTATCCAAATTATCCTGGTTCTCAATTAGTTGTATTTGTACATCCATTTCTGTTGCTTTTAAGATTGTGAGTGATTTAATTACAGTCATTTTTTGTTCATCAGAAATCTCATTAGGTTGTGTATAAAATGAAGTAGAATCTTCTTTAATGTTCATTGGTTCCGCTTCTGTTGTTTCTTGGTCTGTAGAATGTTCAGATAGAATCTGGAGGTCAGTTTGTAGGTTCAAAGTAAAATTTCTGTTTTTTATTTCTGTAGTACTCTCTTTTATTTGTAAACGTATTTGCTCAGTGGCTTCATGAATTTTTTCCAATATAAGTTTACAGTTAAGTTGTGAATAGGCTTTCTCCATTTCGATAGTGATTAGAAACAGTCCTGTTATCTTTTAGTGGAGGCTATATTCAAAAACCATTTAACCAGTGTCCACCCCCACAAATACAACTGTTGAATTTCTTTGTCTTTTCCCTTTTATGATGATCTGAAGGTCAAGCCAGTCTCAACATCAAACAGGGAAAAAAGAGAGTTGCAATTTTAACTTTCTCCACAAGGTGTCCTCAGTAGACTGTAAAATCTCTTCCCAGACACCAAAATATCATTAACAAGATCAGAAAAGGACTTTATTGCAGTCTTAAGGCGAGCAGCCAGACCATGTGAGTTCAAGGATCTGGAAGAGAGGCTGCGAGATCGCTTCGTATGCGGTTTAAGGAACAGAGACTTGCAGCAAAATATTTTTGCTAGAGAGGATTCTCTTTCCAAGATGCACTGAGAGAGGTGACAGCTGAAGAAGCAGCAGGCGGGGCTGTGAAGACCTTACGGCCCACCAGAAGCCCTCCAGAGACAGCTACCGTCCATCAGGAGGACGTCCAAGAAGGGGCAGATGTGGATCCTGAAAAAGAGGTGAATAGACTTTACCAGCCAGCTGGAAGGAGGCAGAAGGAGCATCAGGACAAGGTCGCAGCATCCTTCAAATGCTTCGGGTGTGGAGGAAGCCACAGAAGAGCTGAATGCAGGTTCCGTTCCGCCATTTGCAGAGCATGTGGCAAGCAAGGCCACATAGCAGCCGTCTGTTTGGGGCACCAGAAGATCCAACCGTGTGAAGAATTGCGTCTGAAAGGTACCAGGGTCCCCAGCCAAAATAGGGTGGGTTTCTGTGCATCACGCAGGAGTATATTAAGGACAGGCACACACAAACCCCTAAAGAAGAAACTGTCCCTTAAAGTAAGGTTGCAAGGGGTTCCTTTATCCATGGAGTTGGACACTGGGTCCGCTCTCTCCATTATTTCCATCAATACATTCAAAAAGATTTGTAGCAGCAGCGGCTTTCGAGCCAAACCAAGGCCATCCAATATAGTACTCACCAATTTTCAGAATTCTAAGGTGTGTGTTAAGGGGGAGGCCACCCTTAAGGTACAGCACAAGGATTTTGAAGGTCCCCTAGACGTGTTGGTTGTGGGGGGTGAATGCACGAGTCTTATTGGACTTGATTGGTTCGAGGCTCTGGGAATCCAGGTTACTGGGCTGCACCATTTGCAAACGTTGAGCCTGGCAGAAGTCTGCAAGGAGTTTGCAGATGTGTTTAGTTCAGAGCTTGGATCCTATAAGGGCCCTCCAGTTTCTCTATGGTTAGACCCAACCATCACACCCATCAGGGTTAAGCCTAGGAGGGTACCTCTTGCCCTCAAAGGCAAGATTGATGCTGAACTGGACAAATTGCTCCAGCAAGGTATTTTACAACCTGTAGATTCAAGTCCATGGGAAACCCCCATAGTAATGCCTCTAAAGGCTAATGGGGATATACGTATATGTGCAGATTACAAATGCACAATAAACAAGGCACTGCAACAGCATGCTTATCCAGTACCTGTGGTAAGCCACATCCTGGCATCCCTCAAGGGGGCCGCATCTTTGCAAAGCTTGACCTGGCACAGGCCTATCAACAGCTACCTGTTGATGAGGCAGCTGCAGAGGCCCAAACTATTGTAACTCACAGAGGGGCTTTTAAAGTCAAGAGACTACAATATGGGGTAAATGTAGCCCCTGGCATATTCCAAAGTGTCATGGAAAGCACACTTCGAGGTATTCCTGGGGTCTGTCCCTACTTCGATGATGTCCTCATTGCTGGGGAGTCATCGCAAAACTTAGCTGAGAGATTAAGGGCTGTCTTGCTTCGTTTTCGAAAAGCAGGCCTTAAACTTAAGAAGGATAAATGCAAGATAGGAGTCAATTCTACTGACTTCTTAGGATTCAGGATAGATGCTCAAGGAATTCACCCTGCTGAAACGAAATTGCAAGCCATACAGAAGGTCCCAAGCCCTAAATCCAAGAGTGAACTGCAAGCCTTCTTGGGCCTATTAAATTTTTATCATGCTTTCCTTCCTCACAAGGCTGCTGTGGCAGAGCCATTACACAGGCTCTTGGACAAGCAGGCTCCTTGGCAGTGGACTAAAGTCCATGACAAGAGTTTCAATAAGGTTAAGGCCTTGCTCACGTCTAATGCTGTTTTAGTACATTTCAATGAGCAACTGCCTGTTTGCATCACCTGCAATGCATCTCCTTACAGGGTTGGAGCAGTACTCAGCCACCTGAAGGCTGATGGGACTCAGGTCCCTGTGGCCTATTATTCCCGGACTCTGTCTTCTGCAGAGTGGAATTATGCTCAGATTGACAGAGAGGCTTTGGTCATAGTGGCTGGCATTAAGAAATTTCATGATTTCTTATACGGCCGCCAATTCACGGTCTATACTGACCATAAGCCTCTCCTGGGATTGTTTACAACTACCAAACAGACCCCACATATCATTTCCCCTCGTATGCTGAGATGGTCCATTTTCCTGTCAGCATATGACTACACGCTAATTCACAAACCTGGAAAGGAAATGGGTCATGCAGATGGCCTGAGTAGATTACCCCTGCAGCAATTGGAGCCTGATCCTGCTCCAGCTATTCATATTCTGTCCATTCAGGAGTTACCTGAGTCTCCCCTCAATGCTAGGGATGTGGCTGCAGAAACCGCCACTGATCACACGCTTACACACGTGCTGACATGGGTGTTGTCAGGATGGCCTGACAAGTGTCCTGATACTGAGTTCCAAAGCTTCTGGAAAAAGAAGCATGAGTTTTCCACTTTCAAGGGATGCCTGTTATGGGGCAGCAGGGTAGTGATTCCAGCCTCATTGAGGTCTAGAATCTTGAACTCTCTGCATGAGGGACATCCTGGTATTGTCAGGATGAAAGCGCTTGCACGCAGCCATCTTTGTTGGCCTGGACTCGATAAAGCCATCGAGGCACAGGTGCACAGGTGCCAAGCGTGCCAACAGTCTCGCCCTGAAATGCCTCAGGCCCCAGTGCATAGGTGGGAGGAAACTCAATTCCCATGGTCTAGGGTGCATATAAATTACGCTGGGCCCTTTCAGGGACAATTCTTCCTGGTTGTTGTCGATAGCCATTCCAAGTGGCTAGAGGTTGTTCCTGTTTCCTCCACTACTACCGCCAGAACCATCCAGGTATTGAGAGGAATTTTTGCATCACACGGCCTTCCAGATGTTCTGGTTTCAGATAATGGTCCTCAATTTACCTCTTCTGAGTTCCAGGCTTTCCTTCAAGCCAACATGATCCGGCATGCAACTTTGGCTCCTTTCCACCCATCCTCCAACGGACTGGCTGAGAGAATGGTGCGCACCACCAAAGAGGCCCTCAAGAAACTGACTTACGGTAACTGGCATCACAGGTTAGCAGATTTCCTTCTTGCACACCGCACCACACCATGCACTGCCACAGGGAAGAGCCCTGCTGAACTACGCTGGGGCCACCGCCTCATCACAAAACTGGACAGGCTGCACCCTGACCGGGTGGCTTCACAGGTGTCACAACCGCGGGCACCAAGGAGACTTCAAGTGGGTGATCCGGTCTGGGCACGTAACTATGGGCCTGGTCATCTCTGGGTAACAGCTGTGGTCTGCAAGGTCTCTGGGCCGTTGTCCCATGAAGTGACATTGGGCGACGGCCGCGTCATTCACAGGCACATAGATCAGCTGTGTGTGAGACTGGACTCTCACCCTTCCGCTCCTGGCTCTGCTCTGGGGGGTGGGAGGAGGATTATAACATGCATTCTGGGGATCAGTTTCACAGGTCCTCACTAGCCGTTGCTGAGGCCATGGATGTGCCATCACAAGGTTCCACAAGTGCTCGGGACAGGAATTCAATGGATAGGGGGTCATCCCATACATCCACAACTACTCCAGACAGGGAGTCACACCAGGGGTATTCATATTCTTCACAAACAACAGATAGTGCTCCAGACAGGGAGACTGACTGGGGGTATCCAAACAACTCACAAAATACAAGAGAACAAGAATTCCGGCAGGGGCGAGGGCCCAATTCTGCAATTGCTCCCAGAAGAAGGTCAACAGGACAGGGGGTAGCCAGGGAGGTGACTCCTGACTCTGAAACCTTGGGCACGGGCTTAGCGGCTTCCGAGTACTGGGGTACTTCCGCTGCCCAGCGCTCTCCATCTGCTGGCCGTGGGTTCGAGGGACAGTGCTCCCAAGAAAGGTTCATTGTGGAACTGGGGACTACCACCCCTCCAAGGTATGCTGGCTGGGACTTAGAGGGTCCAGCCAGCCAGCAGATGGGCGGGTCAACCAGGTCTTGGGGGCAACAAAGTCCTGGTCTGCCTAGCCTGGTAGGCAAGCAGGTGGGCCAGGCAACCTTACCAGGGTCTCCGGAAAATCTAAGGCAGCAAAACACTGGCCTGCCTCAATTAGAAGGTGAGCAGAGGGGCCAGGTAAGTTCTCCTGGCCCTAGGAGGTCGCAGCGGACCATGTGCCAACCCAAACATCTTAGGGATTTTGTGAAGTTGCTGTCAAGTTCAAGGGGTTCCAATGACAAAGGCCCTAAATAGGAAGATTATTGTAGTATTTTTTGATTTCGGATACATTTATGCCAAAACAAGTGAAGGGGGGTTGTTTGAGGACAACCTTGAGTATTCCACACTCAGTGCATTTGATTGTTGGAACTTATAACATTCTCCCAAAGGGAATAACGTGTGTGGTGTACAGGCATGTTCAATCTAAGAGGGAGGGGTGTTGTGTCCTGAGCCTGAAAAAGCAGGCTTGGGACGTTGCAATGGTCCCGGGGTTTGCAGAAGCTGCCTGGGACCAGACGGAGCGGCGCCAGCCTCGCGCACATGCGCGAGGCGCAAAAGCACTCCGCTTTTTGTTGCTATTCTGTCCAGGGCTCTGGGCAGATAAAGAGAGGTCTGCGTGCCTTGCTGGTTGTTGAGGTTGATGTAAACGAATAAAGAGCTGTTAACTGAACAATGAGTCTTCATCATTTGCCAATGATCAAAGGACTTAACAAGTTGACCCCCTCCTCTTTGTGACAACCTCTCAAATACTGGAATACTGCTATCATGTCACCCCTAGTTTTCTCTAGACTAGCCATACCCAGTTCCTGCAACCGTTCTTCATATGTTTTAGTCTCCAGGTCTTTAATCATCCTAGTTGCTCTTCTCTCCACTTTTTCAAAAGTCTCAACATCTTTTTTGTAATGTTGTGACCAAAACTGGATGCAGTATTCCAGGTGTGGCCTTACTAAAGCTTTATAAACGGTACTAATAGTTCACATGATTTTGAGTGAGTCTATGCCTCTGTTTATACAACCAAGGATTGTATTAGCTTTTTTGGCTGCTGCCGCACACTGCTGGCTCATATTTAAGTGATTATCCACTAGGACTCCAAGGTCCCTCTCACAGCTACTGTTTTTGAGCCAGGTTTCACCTAATCTGTACTTGTACCTTTGGTTTTCCCTGCCTAAGTGTAAAAACTTTTCTTCACATTAAATTTTATGTTGTTGGATAGGGCCCATTGTTCAAGTCTGTCAAGATCCTTTTGGATCCTGAGCTTGTCTTCTGGGGTGTTGGCTATTCCGGCCAGCTTAGTGTCATCTGCAAATTTGATGAGTTCTACTTCTATTCCCTCATCTAAGTTGTTTATGAAGATATTGAAGATTACTGGGCCTAAGATGGAACCTTGTGGTACCCCACTGCTTACTTCCCTCCATGTAGATGTAGTACCATTAAGGACAACTCATTGATTACGGTTTGTAAGACAGTTACAAATCCATCTGGTGGTGGTGATGCTGTCTATCCCACATTTTTCTAGTTTAGCAAGAAGTAGGCTATGGTCTACTTTGTCAAATGCCTTGCTGAAGTCTAAGTATACTATTTCCACAGCATTTTGCTGGTCTACTAATTTAGTCACCTTGTCAAAAATGAAATAAGATTTGTTCGGCATGTTCTGTTTTTAACAAACCCATGTTAGTTTTTAGTTATAACTTTATTTGTTTCTAGATGTTTGCAGATGTGTTTTTTTGATAATCTTTTCCAGTATCTTCCCAGGTATTGAAATTAGGCTGACTGGTCTGTAGTTTCCTGGGTCTATTTGTTTTCCTTTTTTGAAGATGGGAACCACATCAGCTCGTTTCCAATCCTCAGGTAGTTCCCTGGTATTCCAGGATTTTGGAAAGATATGGTACAATGGTTCTAAGATAACATCAGCCAGCTCCTTCAGAACTTTGGGATGTAATCCATCTGGTCCTGGTGATTTGAACTTGTCTACCATTTTCTTGTCTATTTTAATTTTCGTAGCAGACTTGGCACACCAGTCATGGGTCATCAAGGTGGTCAGTAATGGACTCAAGACACAGCCCTGTGGGGAACCCATACTCAAAGAGATGGAATTGGAAACTTTTCTTCCAACTCACACAAACTGGGGCCTATCAATAAGGAGTATTAAAACCTAATAGGCCTAGTTTGTTCACCAAATGCTGAGGAACTAAAATCAACAAACAGCATTTTCACATGAGTATTCTTCTCCTCCAGGTGCACCAAGCTAAGATGAAGCACACAAGAAAGTGCATCATCTATAGAGTGGTTCTTCAGATAGGCAAATTGTAATGAGTCAAATGTAGGGGGAAGGCATGAAACAACATAGCCCTTTACCAATCTCTCAAAACACTTCATCATAATGGAAGTGAATGCAACTGGACGGTAATCATTAAGGCATGTAATTATAGATTTTGGGGGCACTGGTACAATGATTGCAGTCTTAAAACATGAGGAAACCACTGCCTGATGCAACAAAAGATTGAAGATGTCTGTAAGAACAATGGCCAGCTGGTCAGCAACTCCACCTCCTCTTTTGTACATTCCAGTCATGAGTTTCATCCCACCAAGTTTCAGTAATGGCAACTATATCATATCTACCTTCATGTACTAATACTTCAAGTTCACCCTGTTTGTTCCCTAAACTTTGAGCATTAGTGTATAGGCATTTGAGTCCTTTATGGGTCTTGGGTATGTTTCTTATATCTCCTAGTTTGTATCTGGGTTTTCCATTCTTTCCATCACTCTCTACTTCACTGTGTTTTTCCTTTTCTTCTTCTTTCTCTTTACTCCCTACCTCCTTATATGATTGGTTATCTAGTGGTTTTTGCTTGGAATCAGGTTCTAAAGGTCTTGAAGATTGGCCCCATCCCCCCTCAATTTTAGTTTAAACCCCTTCAGATAAGATGAGCCTGTCATTTCCCGAATATATTCTTCCCAGTTCTTGTGAGGTTCACTCCATCACTTGCCAGTAGCCCTTCATGTAGGTAATGGTCTAGGGCAGGGCTTTTCAACCGGTGGTACGTGTACCACTGGTGGTACATTGGCACCTGGCAGGTGGTACGTGGCCCTGCCCAGCCTAGCCAAGTGTAGCGGGGGAGGGAACAAGCCAAAGCAGCGCAGCGGAAGACTTGCTGTGAGAGAGTCCTCAGGAGCTGCAGGGCGGCTGGGGTGAGGCAAAGGCCTCAGGATTGGCACTTCTGGCTCACCTGGAAGAGAAAGGAGGAGGAGGGGGCACAGACAGGAGAGGGTATAAAAGGAGGCAGTTTGGGCAGGAGAGGGAGAGAGAAGAAAAAGACGTAGCCTTGGGAAGAGGAGTCAGCTGGAGCTGCACCAAAGGGAAAAGAAGGAGGGGGAGAGAGGATGTTGTACAGGCTCTGAGATGTTGCTTGATTAAAAAAAAGTACAGGAAACCAGAAGTTGCCTTTAAGCTTTACGTTTTTATTCAGCTGAACAAAGATGGGCTCCTCTAAAAGAGAGAAGCCCCAAATGACAAGAAATCCTTGTATTTATTCTTTCTGATTACATAAGCAATCCACCCAGCAAAGCTGACACACATACGATAAAGATTTCACCCAGTAAGGCTGGCACACTGTAAAAGGGAGAAAGCAGAAGTAGCTAAAAATATTCCCTTTTGGGTGTTTCCCTAAAGACATTGTATGTTCCTGGGTGGGTTAGGACATTGAGTGTTTTCCTTGCTGTCCTTTCATTACCCTGCATCCATGACTGTGCAAGTGCCCAAAGACAGCAGGGCCATCTGCACATATTCACAACTGATACTTCCTATGCTGTCCCCTAATTCTGGGTCAACATAATCCCCCCTTTCATACTTTGAGCAGTGCGCAGAAGTATGATCATCAAACTGGAGAGAGACAGAATAAGCTTCTGCAGTATGTGGGCCACATTGTTGAGGACAGGCAGAGGTGAGTAGGGGCAAATAGTGAACAATATAACAGAAAAGATAACAAGGAACATCACAAAGTGAAGACCAATAAATAGTTCCCTAAACCATCCCCATCCCAGGAGCCAACCGGTAAGGAACGAGAATATACTACTGAAGACTCCCCATACAGCATCAGTGAAAATCTCCAGATCCTTAGGGTGATTCTTGATTCTTCCTTCCATGAGATGGATGGTGTGACTAATATTAACTTGATAATCAGTGAAAAAAATCTGAGTGGACCAAAGCACACACCGCTCCTTTTGCTGCTAGTGCCATATCTAATGTTTGGTGATTCTGTAGCACTACTTCCATTATTTCTCCCTGTTCCTTATTGAATTGTGTAAATGCCTGTCCAGTCACCTAATTCTATAATAAATTTACAATTCAAACCAACCCCCATAGCTGGGATTATTGCTCATGCAATGGCATTTCCTAGGCCATGAGGTACAGGATGGTGTTCAATATGTTCTTTATGGTCAAGGTGGTCCTTGTCCCATCGATTGCGGATGCGGAAGTTCCAATCATTATGTCAGATGATACAAACTGAGGAAAAGATCATTCCTACAGTACATGTACCTGATCAGTAAACTGGCAAAGACTGGTAGGCAAACAGACCACAAAGAAACCACCAGTCTGGGTGGTTAGCCAGATAAACGCCTTGTTTGCCTTCTAACCCCTCAGGCATAGAAGCTCTGACACCAGACATATAAGCTATAAGTCCCATTGCTGCAAACAGACTACAAAGAGCAGAGGGGTCCTTTTTGTAGTCAAGACCAAAGGTCTGATGACATTTATGCCATCCATCACACATGCTAGTACTCACCTTCCATGTGACCATGCAAGGTGCATAAATCCCTAACTTATATCTGGAAGAAGTAAAATGACTAAGGCAAACTGCTGCAGGGTGCTGTATAGTTGAGAAATCTGCAGCTTTCCTGCCCCCAAACCCAGGGAGTGCCCAGCCTCTTGTGACAATGATCATGCTGAACATAGAGGCTCCCAGAGGTGTAGCTTCCATAACCAATCCATGGGTACCAGTTGGGGTTATGTGGGTGGAAATCCAACAGTCCATTACATTCAAGAGTTTAACCCAAGCTGGTGCATTCTGCATATGGGTGTTGGGAACTACCTTGCCCCTCCATGTTACTAGGAAAGATGGGGAAGGATGTCTGTAGCTCCTTAGGCTTTTCAGGCACGAACTTAGGTCCAGCATCAGTGTTTTGGGGAGCATCTGGCTGAAATCCTAGAGCTATCTTTTCAGGTTGGGATACTCGAGAAAGGGCTTTTGGGTTTTCCTGTCCAGTGTTCAGAGTCTCCCAACCATGGGTAAGAAGAAACCGTCCTTGCTGAGATATAGTGGGGGGGGGCACGGGTTATGGCAAAGCAACAGGAGAGATCATGCTTGGAGGGTGTGTCAGATTGTACAATCTGACCCATTCCAGTCCACAGCAGCTGTCCCCATAGTCATGTCACATACCTTGACCATGACCAGAACCTGACCACAAACTTGACCACCCTTCCCATAACCCCCTCCGTAAGGGCAGAGCAAGTGCCACAGAAGAAATAAGGAAGAAAGAGAAACTCAGAGTATGAAGAGGAAAACAACATAGGGTAACAGAAAAGAAATGAACAATTCAAACAAAGTACAAGATGGAAACCAAGGCAGAGAGGAGCAACATCTGTGACATAAGTAAGCAGGGAGCTGGTGAGAGAAAATAGCCAGAGAAGAAGCCAGGAAGGCACAGGTAGCGCAGCGACCAAAATGTCCTGGCATTCAGGTCAATGTAGTCCATGAAACAAAAGCTCCTGGCCAAGGTCATCCTCAGCACCAGGGACAACAGTCCAAGCAACTCAGTGGTCCTCAGCATTGGGCGGTGGGGAAGAAGAGCAAAGGCGGGTGTGATGAATCCAAGTACGAAGCCCAGCAATCTCGACCGCTGTGTGAGTAGCAAGAAGAAAAATGAAGGAGCCTTTCCAGCATTCAGCCCAAGGGCCAGAATCAGTCCAGGACTTGACAAGCACCCAATCACCAGGAAGGAAAGGACAGAGTGGATGATCCAATCCTGGATAATGGAGGGCCTGAACAACTTGAGAAATGGAAGCAACATCATAAGCAAGAGAGTGCATATATTCCCTGAGGGCCTGGTCTCCAAAAAAAAAAAAAAAAAAAAAACCAGGGAGGAAAGTGGATAAGCAATGGAGGAAAAGCAGATCCGAATCTGATCGAACCAAATTGAGAGCTTATATTAAGACCTATTTGGAAGCGATCACTACGGCAAGATCTCAGTATCTTTCCGCATTGATCGTGTCTGCGGAATCTCGTCCGGCTGCCCTGTTTAGGGTGACTCACTCTCTCCTTGATACGGGGAGGAGGGAGGAAACTTTGCAGGGCAATGCCGAAGAATTTAACATCTTTTTCGCAGACAATGTCGCTCAGATCCGGGCCGACTTGGACTCCAATTGGAATACAGTGTCGGCTGACAATGAGTCAGTCGAGATGACAGAGGCCCATCTTAGTCCTGTTGAATGGGAGGAGTTTGACCTGGTAACTCCTGATGACGTGGACAAGGCCATTGGAGCTGTGAGTTCTGCCACCTGTTTACTGGACCCGTGCCCCTCCTGGGTGGTCTTGGCTAGCAGGGTGGTGACACGGAGCTGGGTCCAGGCTGTTGCTAACGCTTCACTGAGGGAGGGGTCCTTTCCGGCTCCCTTAAAGGAGGCACTCGTGCGCCCCCTCCTCAAGAAGCCTTCCCTGGACCCGGCAGTTTTAAATAATTATCGTCCAGTCTCCAACCTTCCCTTTTTAGGGAAGGTTGTTGAGAAGGTGGTGGCACTCCAACTCCAACGGTCCTTGAATGAAACTGATTAACTGGGCCCTCAGCAGTCTGGGTTCAGGTCCGGTTACAGCACGGAAACTGCTTTGGTCGCGCTGACCGATGATCTCTGGCGGGCCCGGGATAGAGGCTACTCCACTATCCTGGTGCTTCTTGACCTCTCAGCGGCATTTGATACCATCGACCATGGTATCCTTCTGCGCCGGTTGGAAGGGCTTGGAGTGCGGGGCACTGTTTTACGGTGGTTCACCTCCTACCTCTCTGGCCGGTCGCAGTCGGTGTTCGCAGGAGGTCAGAGATTGGCTCCAAGGCCTCTTCCATGTGGAGTCCCTCAGGGGTCTGTTCTCTCACCTCTGCTTTTTAACATTTACATGAAGACATTATTATTATTATTTATTATTATTATTATTTATTAAATTTCTATGCCGCCCTATTCCGAGAACTCAGGGTGGCTCACAGCATAAATAGAAATCCAATATTAAAATACTACATAATAAATATATAAAAAAATACATATAGAAAAAGAAAACCCCTAAATTTAAGAAACCATTCATTCAACAAACGTACACACAAACATACACTGGCTAGGGGCAAGATGTCAACCGCCCCAGGCCTGTCGGCAAAGATGTGTCTTAAGGAGTTTACGAAAGGCGGAGAGGGTGGGGGCGATACGGATCTCCGGGGGGAGTTGATTCCAGAGGGCCGGGGCCGCAACAGAGAAGGCTGTTCCCCTAGACCCTGCCAGGCGACACTGTCTGGCTGACGGGACCTGGAGAAGGCCGACTCTGTGGGCCCTAACCAGTCGCTGGGTTTCATGAGGCAGCAGACGGTCCCGTAAGTAACCTGGTCCGATGCCATGTAGGGCTTTATAGGTCATAACCAACACTTTGAATTGGGTTCGGAGACCAATAGGCAGCCAATGCAGCTCGCGGAGTGATGCCGAAATGTGGGCATTTCTGGGCAGGCCCAACACTGCTCGCGCGGCTGCATTCTGCATTATCTGAAGTCTCCGAACGTTTTTCAAAGGTAGCCCCATGTAGAGAGCATTGCAGTAGTCGAGCCTCGAGGTGATAAGGGCATGAGTGACTGTGAGAAGATACTCCCGGTCCAAATAGGGCCGCAACTGGTGCACCAGGCGGACCTGGGCAAATGTCCTCCTCGCCACAGCCGAGAAATGATGTTCCAGATTTAGCTGTGGATCGAGGAGGACACCCAAGTTGCGGACCTTCTTCGAGGGGGTCAAAAGCTCTCCCCCCCCAGGCTGATGGACGGATAGATTGAGTTATCTTTGGGAGGCAGAACCCATAGCCACTCCGTCTTGTCAGGGTTGAGTTTGAGCCTGTTGGCACCCATCCAAACCCTAACAGCCTCCAGACATCGGCACATCACTTCCGCTGCTTCACTGAAATGACACGGGGTGGAGATGTAAAGCTGGGTATCATCAGCATACTGATGATATCTCACCCCGTGTTGTCGGATGATCTCACCCAGCGGTTTCATGTAGATATTAAACAGCAGAGGGGAGAGATCATCCGTCGACACGGGGTGAGTTATCATCAATATGCTGATGATACTCAACTTTATATCTCTACCCCGCGTCATTACAGTGAAGCAGTGGAAGTGATGAACCGGTGCCTGGAGGCTGTTGAGGTCTGGATGGGTGCCAACAGGCTGAGACTCAATCCCGACAAGACGGAGTGGCTATGGGCTCTGCCTCCCAAGGACAATTCCAACTGTCCGTCCATCACCTTGGGGGGAGAAGTTTTGTCCCCCTCGGAGAGGGTTCGCAACTTGGGTGTCCTCCTCGATCCACAGCTAAGTTTAGAACACCATCTTTTGGCTGTGGTGAGGGGGGCATTCGCCCAGGTTCACCTGGTGCGTCAGTTGCGGCCCTATTTGGACCGGGAGTCACTCCTCACAGTCACCCATGCCCTTGTCACCTCGAGATTCGACTACTGTAATGCTCTCTACATGGGGCTTCCCTCAGAGGTTTGTACTGCTTCCTCCCTCCTAGCTTTCCGAAAACTGTTGAAGACATATTTATGCAGACAGGTTTGGGGCGTGTGAGCTGCACTCTGCCCCAACAGCTGAGTCCGGGGAATCTGGGGAGAAGGTGGAGGAGGCATTTGGAGGGCCATCAGGGTCAGAGGGAGGCTATGATGAATTACAAGACTCACGGTCTGATGAAGAGCCTGGCCCCTCCAGTCTTGTTACGGATGAAGCTCAGCTGTGTGGGGAGAGTGAGTCAGACTTGGAGGATTCACAGCTGATGGACATGATTGATGCTCGTAGATGCAGGCAATTATCTTGAGCAGATCAGCAGCAGTCAATATGACAACTCCAGGGGAGGAGGAGAAGGCATTGAAAAGCCATGCCTTGGGACTGCTTTATAAAAAGGGAAGGTGTAGGCGGTGCTGGTTGCTGAAGGCAACCGTTTGTAAAGAACTTCCAAGGATCATGGTCTGTTTTGTATTCTGTGTTCTTTGTTTTGGAGAAAAACTTATCAGGACTGTATTGGAAATAAAAAGAGGTTGGTTTTCCCAGCCTACTGTTTAAGAGGGGTTTGTTCTTGTGACGTAACAAGGATGGACGTAGGCTGGGACAGAACAGCCAATGCCTTGGTATGGGAAGGAAAAACGCGGAATAATTTCCTTCAGGAGGGCCTGAACCAACTCACATACCTTGTTATTACGACAGGGAAAGGCCTCATTCTATCCAGAGAAAGCACCCACAAAAACTTGCAAGTACCTAAAACCCTGCATCCATGGCAACTCAGTAAAATATACCTCCCAAAAACTAGCAGGAGCCTGGCCAGCCCCAAGCCTCCACAAGGGGAACTTAATAATTTCCACAGGATTATTACATCAACAAATCACACTGAAGGGATTTTCTCATGCTCTATGTACAGGTGATTGCTTACATGAAAGGAGCAAGATGAAATTCAATGGTCCAGGAAATAGGCAGGGGGGGAAGGTGAGCTAGCCTGGATTGATGTGTATGAGTCACCACCTTGGATTTTGTTTTTCTGTACTTTTTTGCTCCTGGTACCAAGACTTGAGCCTCTTTGTTCTGAGAGGGTATAAAAAGTGGAAGAAATCTTTTTTGTGTGTACTTTCATCCCTTTAAGCAGCCATGGAAAAGGAGGAGGATACCCGACTTTGTTTTGCTCAAAATAAAAGTTGTTTTCTTACTGAAACCTTGACTCAGGAGTTTCTTTGGCTCTTCAAAATTCCTGAGTAGCACAGAGAAATTTGTGAGGTTAAGAGGAGAACCATACAACCTGATGCCCAAGCGTGGGGCTTGCTCAATGCGTCCGAAGACCCTTGTTAAGGTCCTGGCAAGCTTTTGATTCTCGGCAGGACGAAAGCGACGGCGACTGATGCGTGAGTCTTAGAGCACTCCTAGGTGTTTGACCTGGAAGACTTCTGCGCTTCAGTGGCGGCAGTAGGATCCGTGTCCGAGGAACCTGAATGCCCAAATTCAACAAGGTTTCATGCTTCTCCACTGACAGGAGAAATTACAACAGGCGCCTTGGTGAGTAGAGAAGGTTTTGTAATCCTGGAATAAGACATGGGATTTGTTGAAGGAAAAGTCTTCATCATGATTCATCCAAGCCAGGGATAAACAACATGGCGACTGCTTTAGAAAGAAGGTTGCAGTTTATTGAAGAGCCAGACAGAAAGATGGTTCTGGCAGGAAAGAGGAGAGAAAAAAAGGGGCGAGCACATGTGGGGAGTAGGTTTTTATACCCTCTGGAGCCTTTTGTTTGAAGTAGTTTCCTGTTCCTGTTTTAGGCTTTGTATTTCCTGTGTCACGCATTCTGACCTGAGTCTGGGCGTGCCTTTCTGGTATTCTTGATGGTGGTAGGTTAATCCTATTGTGTCCCAAAGGTTATATCCTGATTCCCTGGTGCTGGGGCTAATGACTCTTAGAGTTTGGGTGAGGTATGCAGATATTAGGTGTCTTTGTCTTCTTGATCTCCTAGCTAGGGCCTTTCTGATGGTTTACATCTGCATTTGTACAGAGCTGGCTTCTGCTTGGGACAGAGAGACTTGGGGGCATGATGCACTGTCCTTCCAGCCTCTAGGAGGGTCTGCTGGAGAGGGGCGCCAACCGGGTGGTCTCCTCACGGTCCAATAGAAGAAATACTCGGACACAGAGTTTCTCGGGGTGAGAGAGCCCAGAGCAGTCCGTGCTCACCTCTTTTATTGGGTTACATATTGCAACATGCGCCAGCCTCTTACATATTTCACATGTCCTATCTCTATCCTATACATATATTCCTTACTGCACCACTTGCCATTCTGCCCGCCCTCCTGTATTCTTTTGCTGGTGTGTCCTTTGTCACGTAGGTGTCTTCCGAGAATTGCCAGGAACATTTTGTGGTTAGCCAGCTTCCTCTTAAAATTCTTCCACTAGACGTGCAGATTACTTCTTGTAATCCTAGCCTAGTCTCTCAAGATGGAGTCACTCTGGTTATATAGCAACATCTCCTCCTTTTGTTTTTATTAAAAGGAGTCCGATTCACTATCATCTTCAGAGAGGAACTTTATAGCACACATCAGTTTGGTGGATCCTTCGACAGGCAGTTCAGTACATTCATCATCAAATGGTGAAGGGAGAAGGGGTTGTTGTTGCTCCTTAAGCGTGACTGATTGTACAACATTGATACGCTGCGGAGGGCGAAACATGCTTACAAGGGCAGGAATACATTGAATACAACAGCAAATGCATATCAATAATACAATCAAACAAGCGATAACAAACAAAGCTTGTTTCCACCAAGCCCAGCTGGGCAACCATGCAAATAGTTTGGACAAATCAAAGGCATCTGTTCCGTCTGATCTGAGCGGATTTTCCTTGATCATCATGTCCATGGTTTCAATGGTTGCAGTAATATTGGGAGCATAGTCAGTGATATATACACAACAAGCAGATCCAATCAAGGCACACACACCTCCTTTGCTGGCTAAAATAACATCCAATGCATAACGATTTTGTAAGGCTATAGTGCGGATCTGAGATAGTTCTGTATTAATCAATTTTAAGGCTTTGACAGTTTCATTAAACATAGCAACAGTCCAATTGTTCAAAATATGCAAATCACGATAATTCATGGCTACACCCATGGCAGGGATTAATGCTCGAGCAGTTTGGACGGACCAACTGCCACCTAGGGTGAGTTCATTTTTCTCCACAGTACCCTCTCGTCGATTTCGTATGCGAGTGGCAGGAGGCAATTTATCTAACAGCCAAATAGCAGGCATGAGGGAACACACACAACAAGTACCAGTCCAGTACATTGGTATTTCTCTATAAGCAAATCGACCACAACAAAACCAAGCATCATTAGGCATTGCATAAGTATTACCGTGTTGTTGTTGAGACCAATTAAAGGCTCCTTCTAAATAGGAAGCCAAAGAATATCCTTCTGCGTCAGTAATTTTCCTTGTGGTTTCAATAACGTTCAGTGCTTGATGAGTCCAATTAAAGGTAGAATTACAATTTGGATATGTACCAATGAAGGGTGCAGAGGAATTTTCTCGTATCACACACGAAACTGCACGTAGCTGAATTTGCGACCGTACTCGGGCAGTTAAGTCACACGACCACTCAGTTGACAAATTAGAAATAAAATCAGAATCACCGGGGACAGACATAACCGAGGACATTTGGCGTGAATGGTGAGGGATAGCTGAACAAATCCAACAATTGGACTTGTTGATTAAAATGGCATAAGTGGAAGCATCTTTAAGAAAAAGATTATCATATTCATCAAACAAAGCACGCTTGTGGCGGTCATGGGGAAAGGGCAAGGGAAGAGGAGGATCGGCAGGAGACAGGGAACAAACAAAATAGGGTGGAAACACGGGTGAACGTGTCTACCTGCAACCCACAGCACCTTGTCGTCTAATTGGACTGCTGCGTAACCTCTTCCCCACGTTAACAGTGGGGCTGGACCGTGCCAAGTATAATCAGGAAGCTGACGAAAGTAGACCTGTGGTTTGGGGGTAGAGGAGGATGAAGAAGAAAAATGGCACTCCGCTGCAGATAAGGGTGGAGAACCAGTTAAATTTAAAACGTTTATAGTAAATAATGCCTTGTTTAAGCGATTTTGAATCGATGGGAGGCCAGGAGAAATTTTCTCCTTTTCTAATCTTTGCAAAGCATGTTTTAAGGTCTGATTAGCCCTTTCCACAATCGCTTGACCTTGAGAATTATAGGGGATTCCAAATTTATGTTCGACCGACCAAGTATGGCAAAATTTTGCAAATTCCATACTGGTATAGGTAGCACCATTGTCTGTTTTTAGCTCAACAGGGCATCCCATCGAAGCAAAGGTACGAATACAGTGATTAATAACATGCTTTGCTGTTTCTCCCCTTTGCGGGGATGCCATAATAAATCCTGAAAAGGTGTCTACTGTGACATGCACAAATTTCCATGGGGAAAAAGGTGGATATTGAGTCACATCCATTTGCCAAATACAAGAACGAGACAATCCTCGGGGATTAACACCCATAGGGAGAGAGGAACCCTGTTTGCTACATGTAGCACATTGTTGGATAATAGCAGAGGCTTCTGAGGTGGACAGGGAAAACTGCTTTTTCAAGGCTTTCGCATTTTGCTGAAAGTATTCATGACTTTCCCAAGGAGAAAGAGATGAAAGGACAAGAATACTTTTAGAAGCTTCATCCGCTCGTTGGTTACCTTCAGACAAGGATCCCGGAAAAGGTTGGTGACTACGAATGTGAGCCACAAAAAAGGGAAGTTGACGTTGTTCTATCAAATGTTGGAGGGAGGAAAATAATGGCAAAAGCTGGGAGTCCAATCCAGGAGATAAATAAGAATCAAAAATATTTTGCACAATTTGGGTAACATATAAGGAGTCAGATATGAGATTAAAGGGCTCATTTTCTAATTTTGAAAAGGCTAATATAACTGCCGCAAGCTCAGAACGTTGCGCAGAACTTTGTGGAGTGGTATGAAAGGTTTGCCAATTATAATTTTGATAAAAAACACAAGAACCATGAATTTTAGAGCCGTCAGTAAAAACAGTGAGAGCATTTTTCAAAGGAATGGGTGACATATGTTGATTCCAGCGGACTGGGATTGTTTGCAACAAAGAAATACGATGATCAGGTAGAAAATGACATGAAACAACTCCTGGCCAATTAATTAATGCCATTTGCAACTCTTCTGATAATAAAAATAGACTTTCCCATTTTTGCAGGGACATAGGAACATATAAAATCACAGGTTCCATGCCCATTAAGGCTTTTGTCCTTTTACGTGCCTTTTGAATCAACAAAGACCACATTAAAAATCTTGTAGTTAAGGTCGCTCGTGGTGTATGGGGCAAATGTAGCCATTCAATGATTAATAGCTTATTTTCCCAACCTTGAACAATCGCCGCAGTGGGCAAAAGTGGGGTATTTAGTAACAAAACAGAAAAAGGCAAATTTGCTTGACATCGATCTACCCACTGGAGGGATAAGGAGCTATTTACCAAATCCACCACCTTTCGCTGTTCCGATGTTAAAACAATTTGGTCAGATGGTGATTTTGCACCAGCCAGTGCCAAAAACAATGGAGCCAACTGTTGCGTGGTCAGTCCCATATAGGGACGTGCCCAGTTAATAGTACCCAAATATTGTTGTAATTGAACAAGTGTGATAACAGCAGGTAATTGCAAATTTGGCAATATAGGAACAGCTCTAGCAGCCATCACTTTAAAACCTAAATACGAATATGGTTCTTTCCGCTGCACTTTTTCAGGGGCAACGGACAGGCCATATAAAGCTAAATGGGCTATCAACTCAGTAAGAGTATGATGAAGTTGATCAAAGGGCTGCGAGGCTGCAAGCAAAATATCGTCCATGTAATGTAAGCACAAAACATGTGGATATTGCAAACGAAATGGAGCCAGAATTTGATGAATATAATATTGACACATTGTGGGACTATTCAACATTCCCTGAGGTAAAACCGTCCATTGATAACAGGTAGTTGGGAAAGAAGAGTTAAGTACTGGAATAGTAAAGGCGAACAATTTTCTATCCTTTTCTAACAAAGGGATAGAGAAGAAGGCATCCTGTAAATCAATAACAAAAGGGTATAGTCTAAAGGAATAAGATTAGGATTGGGTAGCCCACACTGTAGCGGGTCCATCGGTTCAATGATGGCATTGACAGCCCTGAGGTCCTGTAATAATCTCCATTTTCCTGATTTTTTCTTAATAACAAAAACTGGGGTATTATAGGCACTAACAGAAGGTTCAAGACAACCTTTTGACAATAAGTCTTGAACCAGTAATTGCATTGCCGCAATTTTTTCATTGGTCAAGGGCCATTGATCAATCCAGACAGGAGTGGCATTAGTTAGGGAAAGAGAGAGAGTAGAGATAGACATTTTCCTTAAAAGGAAAGAGTTGCTTGGAGTTGAGACAGCAAGTCACGCCCCCAAAGATTAGTATGGAGCGGAAGTACAACTGGGTGGATATGTGCGGTAACCGTTGACTCAGAAGTGGAAGCAAGCAACCAGGCAGAACTTCTTTTGGCACACTGAATGCCACCAACTCCCCTAACGGCTGGAGAGGAGGAAAGTGGCCATTGGGAGGGCCATTCCGACTCCTTTATTACTGAAACATCCGCTCCAGTATCTAAAAGACCAGAAAAGGAAATGCCGTTAAGAAGCATGACAAGCATTAGTTTAGAAGTTGATACAGAGGCAGTATAAAACAATTCTGAAGATTTTGCAAAAGATAATGACTCAAAAGACAGCGGGCTCGGGGTAGAAAGTGATGCTATAGATTCCCCCTGTTTCAATTGGACATGACAACGGGGAACACATAGCAAAGACAGTGAGGGAAGGTTGTCTGTTACAATTAAGCACGGAGAAGCATCCACCCCTTTAAATAGGAGAGCCGCATGTGGAGATAAAAGAACAGAAATAGATGGCGGCGGGCCAGGGGCAGGAGGAAAAAGAGGAAAAAAATAAGTAAGGCCAGGAATATCAAGGAGTACATCACTAGCTAAGGTGAGGATCATCAGGAATAAAGTAACCTTGGAATCAGGGCTGGTGACATGCCCCTGAATCAGTTTCCCGATGGATTGATAGTAGTTGTAGGACCATCTCTGGTGGCGGGCTTAGTTCTACACTCTCGAGCCCAATAAAATCCCTTCCCACACCGGGGACACACAGTTTTAGGTCGAGTCCTTAAGGAGGTGGAAGGTCGCCGGGAAGAGGGACCAGTAGGGCACTGATTTCAGAAATGGCCAGGTTTGCCACAATTGAAACAGTTGCCATTCCGAGGGGTTTGAGAAGCCACTAAGGCAGAGGCCAGTTGCTGCATTTGGAAAGTAGTAGAGCCTACCGTGCGACAAGCTTGCAGGTAGTCTGCTAAGCCGGCATCCGGTCGGATACGTACGGAGGTAAGAGCCTGTTTACAATCAGTATTAGCATTTTCAAATGCCAATTTAAGGAGAAGTTCTTTTCTGGCCACAGGATTGGCAACCTCCTTAAAAATAGAGGATTGCAATTTTTCAATGAAAGAATCATATGCTTCAGACACACCTTGGCGAATAGACACAAAAGAGGATCTAGAAGAGGTAGAAGGGTCATCAAGTTTTGAAAAGGCTGTCAAAGCACATTCACTAGATGCTGTTAAAATAGCAGCATTCAGGGGGGTTTGTTGAGCGGCTGTCACGAAGTTGCCCTGACCAATTAGATGATCGACTGTAGCCGCCAATGCAGCAGCTAAAAGGGGCAACTTTGCCGCGGCTGCTCTGCGAAATTCTGCCTCCCACACCACAAATTGGGTGGTGGAAATAATGATTTTGGCAATGGCATTCCAATCATAGGGAATCATAGTATAGGTGACAGAAAGAGAAGCAAGAAGTTCCTGAACATAGGGACTACTCAAACCATAAGTCGTGACAGCAGACTTAAGGTTTTTAAGAAGACTGAAGGGAAGAGGGATAAAGACCGGATTAGCACCAGTAAGATCTAAAGGATAAGCTACGGCTATAGCAAGGTCCTCTTCTGAAGTAAGAGAGCCCTGTTTGCGAGCTTCTAGGAGGCCTTGATGAACCAGAGACAGAACAGAAGAAGAAGGCAAAAGGGAAGAAGGAGAAGAAGATGAGACTGAGGAAGAGGGAAATGAAGGAGAAACAGGATTATAGGAAGGAGGAGACAGAGGTACGGACACCGGGAATAAATCCTGATCTTTAACAAAATATTGGAAATGGTTACGTAAACACTCAAGAACCACTTTCCATGTCAAAAGAAATTCAGGAGGAGCCCGCGGCTCTTCATGGAGATAAGTTCCAATTTTTACCCAATGCTCAAGTTTTAAAGAGCCCTTCGGCGGGTACGAAGGACAGTGTGTCCAGATATATTTCAATAAGTTTTTTACATCTTTAGAAGATGGATTATTATATTCCTTTTTTAATTTCTTAATTGAAGCCTTGACAATTGCTCCAAGCTCCTGCAAATGTGCTATTTGCTCTTTGGAGAATTCTGCCCCCATACTCACGGGAAGTCGGTCCTTGTCGAAGGAGCCGCAATGCGCGCGAGATGAGTAAAGGGGTGTCAGGGATGTCGCGAAGCCTGCGACACCGACCCGAATCACGTCGGGGTCACCACTTGACGCGCTGTCCTTCCAGCCTCTAGGAGGGTCTGCTGGAGAGGGGCGCCAACTGGGTGGTCTCCTCACGGTCCAATAGAAGAAATACTTGGACACAGAGTTTCTCAGGGTGAGAGAGCCCAGAGCAGTCCGTGCTTGCCTCTTTTATTGGGTTACATATTGCAACATGCGCCAGCCTCTTACATATTTCACATGTCCTATCTCTATCCTATACATATATTCCTTACTGCACCACTTGCCATTCTGCCCGCCCTCCTGTATTCTTTTGCTGATGTGTCCTTTGTCACGTAGGTGTCTTCCGAGAATTGCCAGGAACATTTTGTGGTTAGCCAGCTTCCTCTTAAAATTCTTCCACTAGACATGCAGATTACTTCTTGTAATCCTAGCCTAGTCTCTCAAGATGGAGTCACTCTGGTTATATAGCAACAGGGGCAGGGTTTTTTTCTGCTTTTAAAATCCTTTTGAGGAAATATATTTTTCTGCCCTTTTAATATTTCCTTCTCTGGGGGGCTGACTTCCCACAATATCCCCCTTTGTGCCATAATAGTGTGGGTAACACACTTTTACTGGCACAAGATTAAAATTGATCTGATCAGGGAGACTTGGTGAACAAGCTTTAAACTGTTAAGCAAAAAAGGACACTAATGGAGGCAGCAGAAAAAGATCCCTGCAGTGGCTCCCAAAAGGGGAGCTTCCAAAGTTCTAAAAGTCAGGGCAAAAATTTTGTTAGGTGGAAAAGAAATGTATAGTGTCCAATATTTTGTGCTAATCATTTTCAAATGTTGGATGTCACTTTTAGCTTCCAGTCAGGTTTGCACATTCCTCCCAAAATTCTTCACAGCCATGGTTTGCCTCAGTACATAACCACTGGCTGCCCATTTTCAAGGGTTGTTTCCTGCCTTAGCTCTTAGTTCAGTGCATCCAGGTTTGTAATGTCCAATTGAGGTTAGCCAGTATGCAAGCCAGGCTATTAATTTTTTTTCTTAAAGTGCACATAGTGAGCCCTACGACTCCCAATCTGGGTCCACCAGTGAAAGATATTCAGGGCTTAAGTTTGGAGATCTGTTTCCTGCTACTTCCTCAGCCAGGGCATATGAATTGCAAATTGCCTGAGGGGGCCTGGTTCCCTCCCCTTTGGAATTTGCAGGAAGTTGTTCCTACAAAGTTTTAATGACACAGGGCAAGAATCAGACTGGAACTTTACTGAAGGTAAGTGAAAAAGATAGACTCAGTGTGATTATGAATGGTTTGTGTATGTGTGTGCGCGCAGTTACTAATACAAAACAGGCAATACAAACATTCTGGATAACTTTTCCCTCCCACCAGATAGAAGTCCAAGGTGTTCAGTACTTGCTGTGCCAACTATTCCCAAATGCCATCACTCCATGAATCCATTCAACTGGCTTATTACAATACAAATGGGGCAAGAAAGAAAACTTTACAATGAGTTTCCACCCTCCCCCCATAGTCTTCCTAATTTTGTTCTGAGGCTTCACATGGGGACCAATGGCTCCAGGACTTCTTCCTTCTTCTGCAGCTTCACAGGCATCTGGGGGAATGGTAGGGCTTGGGAAGATCTGTTCCACTCAGGTTGCATGGTGGCTTTTTAGTGGATGGCTGGATTCAAAACTCAATTCCATGGCTCAAATGGATGGAGGCAACATCTGGGTCAGTGTGCTCTGCTTCCAAAGGTTGGGAGGGGTCATCTATGCAGGGCTGAAAGACATGAGAGCAAGAACTCCTCCCCCTTTCTGGGTGGACTCTCCCAGGAGAGGCAGACAAAGGAGAAGTAGAATGGGGGGGTAGCTTGTAGGCAGAGTTTGAAAAGGCATTAATACTGTAGTTAAAGAAACAGGCAGACAAAATGAGGAAACCACAGATGAGGACAAAAGAAAGGCTGGATTCTGGTAAGAGAACATACATGAAAAGTTTCACTTCTGAACTGAACATTTGAAACATGTTAGGACTTAAGGACGTGCAACTTGAAAAATGCTGGTCATGTTTCAGGAAAAGGATAAATAGGTGAAACCCATTTACAACACATACTCATTTACAACACATTGCAGACTGATTTCCAGAGCTTGGGGCAGGAACTTAGCAGGATAGGATGTAGACTTACTTTTTCAGAGTTTTTACCAGTGTATAAGGAGCAAAATAGAAAAGGCCAGCATATAGCAAAATTCAATATGTGGCTAAAGGACAGGTGTAAAGGGGAAGGCTTTGGTTATATTAGTCACAATGTCTGTAGCTGGTCCAATGAAACAATGTACAAAAGAGACCGTTTACATCCATCAAAGAAAGGGATTGAGTTACTTGGCAATAAACTCACAGATTTTGTGGAGGAATATTTAAACTAAACAGCGGGGACAGTGAGCTAATTGATACAGAACATCCCTGTCCCCAACAATCAAAAAATTACAGGGTTAACAGTGCATGTAACATAGATGTGTGTGTGGACAAGAATATCAACCTTGCTATCAAGCAAAATCAAGCTTTTAATAGCGAGTGTCACACAAAGTGCACTAACCAAATAGGTGGTAAGAAAATAGGGGAACTCAGGCACCACACAGGCTATGTAGAAAGTAAACACAGGGTCGGTCATAAAGGACTCAAATGTCTATACACCAATGCACAGAGTATGAACAGTAAACAGGGTGAACTAGAAATTCAGGTAAATGAGGGCAGATATGATATTGTTGCCATTATGGAAACATGGTGGGATGAAACCCACAAATGGAACACTCAGCTAGAGGCATTTAAATTATTTAAAAGAAGCAGACCAAATAAAAGAGGAGGTGGAGTGAGATAATAAAAACCCAGTCTAGCACAATACCAACAAAGAAGAAAAATAACAGCTCTCAAAAGAAACCAGCATGGCTGCATAAAGAACTCTCTGATAAATTGAAAGATAAAAAGGACAAGTATAGAAAGTGGAAAGAGGGGCACATAACTAAAGCAGAATATCAGCAAATAGTCCGAGCCTGCAAAGATGAGGTGAGGAAAGCTAAGGCTCAAAATGAACTAAGGCTTGTGACCAAAGTCAAAAATAACATATATTTTTCTGCCCTTTTAATATTTCCTTCTCTTGGGGGCTGACTTCCCACAGGTTGATCTCCCTGACCAGGCTTTATGTGAAGGGGCCAAGAAAGTGTCTTGTAATACAGGAATGGGGAATTGTCAGAGTAATTTAGAGAAGGAAATTAAGCCAAAATATACTCCTTTGCAATGTGTTTTGAAAAATTGGGATGTTTTGAAACTTCAAGTGGCTGTTAAGTTTAACCCTGTCAGACAACGTCTGGTGGTGCTTTGTGTTGATGTGTAGCAGTAAAAATAATCTTCAAGAAGGTAACGTTGAAAAACTTTATAAACCTCCAGTTGGCTAGTTTATCTGATAACAACTAAAGCCATGGAAGAAAAGAAAAAAAAGAAAAGAAAAGAAAAGAACTGAAAGCAAGTTTTTTTTCTCTTTTACTTTTCATCTGGCTCTTTGGACTATTCAATTTCCCTTTGTCAGACGTGAGGAAAGGAGGCTGCTAGTTTTCTCCTCCCCCTTCACATCTGCAAAAGGCCCCAGGTTCAATATTTCTTTTAGTCCTTCCCCACTGTCTTTTGAAGTTGCTGGAAAAAATGGGAAGCAACCATAAATGTTCCCCTCCCTTTTAATTAAAAAGGGAGGCCTGTTTTGGCCTCAAACCCCAAACTGATGTGTTGTTTTTTATATATATTTGGCCATCCAGAACATTAAGCTTGGACTTGGAATGGTGGGAAAAATAAGAGATAGTTAAAGGGCCCTATAAAAACCACATGTTTGGTTGGAATCACCTCATGATTTTTCTCACTTCTTGCAGGACAAGCCACTTGTTTAAAAATGTTGTCTGTTATATCTTCGGTTCTTTAGGCATTGAATGAGGCAGAGTGTTGAAACAGCAACAAGTTTATTAATTCAGAACAGAAGCAGCCCTAAAGGCTGCTGCACAGCTATGTATACAGTTAGCCTCTAGGTGACAACCAATAGGTTTAAAGTAACAGTTTCCTGCCCCAAACCTCATTATCAGCTTGGAGACAGCTAGTCTGGCTTTCAGTAACAGCAACTGTTAAACAATACAGCAATGTAGGTCAGACATTAAGCAAGTGATTTAAAACAGTTGTGGCCAATACATTACACCCCCTTCCCCCTAGATGGCTCAAACTCTCAATTACTGGACATAGTCCTGCAGATATTTAGGCGGCCTTCTTGACCGTTCTAAACATCTACGGGTTGCAGGGGTCTCCCAGTCTACCCGCTCACTTGCCCGGCTGGGTAGACCAGGACTCTGAGGTCCAGTGAAGTCAGGTTGACTCAGGTCCCTTTGGCTGGCCAGTCCCGGTTGGCCCAAACCAAAGTCCAATTGTGCAGCAAAGTCTGCAGGGCTGTCCCTCAGCACAGTTTGTCGGTCCTGTTCAGTGGATACTGTCTGTCTGTCTGGGGGAAGCTCTCCTACGGCCTTTTCCCCGTCTCCTTGAGTAAGAGTTCTGTTGGAGCATGCAATCTCCTCTGTTGGGCCGCTGTCACATGGCCCTTGAGTGTGGCCCTCTTGAGAGGCCTGAGCCAGCGACTGGTTTGCTAGCCTCCGACGCAGCTGGTCAAGGTGCCGGTGAATGACTCGCCCATCTTCCAGGACCACCTCATAAGAGAGTGGTCCCGACACCTTAACAACCATGGCTGCCACCCACAAAGCCCCTTGCCCGTAATTCTGGGTCCAAACCCGGTCACCCACTTGCAAATTCCAAGGTGCCTTTGGCTGAGCAGAGTCCGAGGCAACCCAGTCAGGGTGCAGCCTGTCCAGCTTGGTGATCAAACATCAGCAAGCCCGAGTTCAGCAGGGCTTCTGCCCGTGGCAGTACAGGGAGTTGTGCGTTGGCAGAGTAGAAAATCTGCCAGTCTGTCATGCCAATCCCCTGTGACAATTCGTTTTAGTGATTCCTTGGTTATGCGGACCATGCGTTCCGCTTGGCTGCTCTGAAATTCTGGCCTTGGACATTTGTCCAGCCATTCTGTGTGTACCCAGTTTAGCACACGACTCAGCGTTTTGTCAGCTGCTGTCTCAGCAGCTATGTCCCCAGCATGAAGGGGAGATTCTGGCAAATTCTGGATAGCCAGGATGCGTGCAGTCAGAGCTGGATCTGGCTCCACATGTGGCAGGGGCAACCTGCTCAGGCCGTCTGCATGGCCCATTTCCTTCCCCGGTTTGTGAATCATCCTGTAGCTGTAGGCTGACAGGAAGATAGACCACCTCAGCATTTGAGGAGACAGAATCTGAGGTGTCTGTTTGTTTGTGGTGAACAACCCTAGGAGTGGCGTGTGGTCTGTGAAGACCATGAACTGGTGGCCATACAAGTAGTCATGGAACTTTTTAACTCCAGCCACAATGGCCAGACCCTCCTTGTCAATTTGCACATAGTTGCGCTCTGTGGACAATAGGGTCCTGGAGTAATATGTGATGGGCTTCTGCCTCCCATCAGCCATTAAGTGGCTTAACACAGCCCCAACCCCATACGGGGATGCATCACACGCAATGCAGACAGGCAGCTGCTCATTGAAATGAGTGAGAACTGAGTTCGACGACAGCAGTGATTTGACTGCTTGGAAGCTACTCTCGTGGACACTGGTCCACTGCCACTGAGCTTGTCTATCCAAGAGCCGGTGTAACGGCTCTGCCACTGCGGCCTTGTTTGGGAGGAAGGCATGGTAAAAATTCAAAAGGCCTAGGAAAGCCTGAAGCTCTCCCTTTGACTTCGGCCTTGGGGCCTGCTGGATTGCTTTTAATTTGGATTCCGCTGGATGAATGCCTTTGGCATCAATGCAGAAACCAAGGAACTCAGTTGACACTACCCCAATCTTGCACTTTTTTTAGTTTAAGTCCCACGTCGTGGAACCGCTGAAGGACAGCCTTAAGCCGTTCAGCCAGAAACTCAACTGATTCCCCAGCAATGAGGACATCATCGAAGTAGGGGCAAACCCCTGGAATTCCCTTGAGTGTGCGCTCCATCACTCCCTGGAACAGGCCTGGGGCTACACTCACCCCAAACTGTAGGCACTTAACCTTAAAAGCCCCCCTATGGGTGACAATGGTCTGGGCTACCGCTGTGTCATCATCCATGGGCAGTTGTTGATAGGCCTGTGCCAAATCTAATTTGGTGAACATGCGGCCTCCTTGCAATGATGCCAAAATATGGCTGACAACTGGCACAGGGTACGCGTGCTGTTGAAGTGCCCTGTTGAGGATGCACTTATAGTCAGTGCATATTCACACTTCCCCATTGGCCTTTAATGGTATTACTATGGGGGTCTCCCACACCCCACTGTCTATGGGCTGCAATACCCCTCGTTCCACTAGCTTATCCAGCTCTGCATCGATTTTGGGTTTTAATGCAAAAGGCACTCTACGAGGCTTGATCCATATTGGAGTTACCATAGGATCAAGCTTGAGGGTGATCGGAGGACCCTTGTACTCCCCTAGACTAGAACTGAAAACATCCGCGAACTCTTGGCAGACTGCAGACAGATCTGCCGCTTGTGTTTGGTGAATGCCGATTACTTGAATGCTCAATGCATCAAACCAATCGAGCCCTATGAGGCTTGTGCATTGGCCTTCCATCACTATGACATCTAGTGGCCCCTTGAACCCCTTGAATTTCACCAGAACTGTGGCTTCGCCTTTGACCGCCACTCGGGAGTTTTGGAAGTCTGTGAGTAGTAGATTAGATGGCCGGAGCTTGCCCATCCATTGCTACGATGGCATAGGTGCCTGAATGTTCCTTGTGAAATGATGGACATGGCTGAGCCCGTGTCTAGTTCCATCTTGCATGGAACTCCCTGAAGCTTGACCTGTAGTCTAAGCTTCTGCTTTAGGGGGAGATGGACACCAGTGCAGAATACGCTCCTTCGGCTGGAGCAGAACCCTACTCGGTGTTGACCCGGGGCCCTGGTACCTCTCCTGAATGCATCTTCTTTTGGGCAGTCCCTCTGACAACCTCGGCAGACAGTGGCGATGTGGCCTGGTTTGCCACAGGCCCGGCACATTGCAGTTCAGAATCGGCAATCCACGCGTTGATGGCGGCCTCCACAGCCCATGCATCTAAGGAATGGAACTGCCTTCCCAGCTGGCTGCAGTCCCTTCTCCGGGTGCTTTCATAGCCGGTCGACTTTATAGTCTGAGTTGGTGTCTTCCATCCGCTCGGCGTCCTCATGGTGGATGGCTTCGGTGCTTGGCGCTCTTTTGGAGGGCCACAGTGCTTTAACGGCCTCCTTCAAGGCCTCTTGTAGCGAGAGAGTCTCCTTAGCGAACAGTTTTTGTTGGAGCTCTCAATTCTGGAGTTCGCAGACTAAGCGGTCTTGTAGTCTCTCCTCCAAATCTGTGAAATTGCAGAGTCAGGACGCGTGACGAAGAGTGGCAATGAATTCTGTTGCAGACACACCAGGTTGTTGCTCCCACTGCTCAAAAGCATTCCTCCACACTATAACAGATAACTTGGGCTCGAAGTGGTCTCAGAGCTTTTTTTTCCAAGTCTGCGCAGGTGACCAACTCGAGCGGTGCCAGGGCGACCAGGTTCTCTGCAATGTCGAAGGTGGCGGGGCCGCACATGCAGAGGAGTGTCATGGCCTTCAATCCATCTTCGGCGACCTGCTTGGCATGGAGGTAATTTTCGACATGGGAGATGTAGGACACCCATCTCTCCAGGTGAGTTATGTCAAATTCTTCGAGCTTCCCAACCTTCGCCATGGTGGTTTGTTTCTTTGTTCAATGCCTTGCACTGCTGGCTTCTGTGTAGGCCCTAGGATGGATCCTTAGGGCGTGGTGGTCTCCAGCGTAGCTTGCTGGGAGACCGAGGGGGGGGAATGTAGTTCCTGTCAGGCTCTGTGCTGACCTTACCCCCTAGTGACTTCAAGCTCTCAATGAAGCAGCACATCCCACCTTCGTCGCCACTGTTATATCTTCAGTTCTTTAAACATTGAATGAGGCAGAGTGTTCAAACAGCAACAAGTTTATTAACTCAGAACAGAAGCAGCCCTGAAGGCTGCTGCACAGCTATTTATACAGTTAGCCTCTAGGTGGCAACCAATAGGTTTAAAGTAACAATTTCCTGCCCCAAACCTCATTATCAGCTTGGAGACAGCCAGTCTGGCTTTCAGTAACAGCAACTGTTAAACAATACAGCAATGTAGGTCAGACATTAAGCAAGTGATTTAAAACAGTTGTGGCCAATACATTACATTGTCTTAATAGTATTTGTGTATATATGTCTGTCTGTGTTGTTCTGTGTTATTTCCAAGACTTGGAAGATGGTCAAAACCCTCTCTGATAACAACAAACAAAAGGGCCTTATTTAAAAATTAAGGGCCTTATTTTGAAAAAATTAATTGTTAGGATGGGAATGGGGGATCAATTTATTAATTCTATATTGGCAATTTATCAGAAACAAACAGGTCAGATTATTGTTAATGGGGATTTAACAGATTCATTTAACATAGAGAAAGGTACTAGACAGGGATGTCCATTATCCCCTTTGTTGTTTGTTTTAAATTTGGAGGTTTTGTTGAATAGGATAAGAGCTGCAGATGATTTAAAGGGTATTCAGATTAGACAACATGACTATAGATTATGTGCTTTTGCGGATGATTTGCTTGTGACATTGACTCAACCAACACAGTCAGATAAGAGATTGATGGAGATAATTAAAAATTATGGTAGGGTATCAGGCTTTAAATTAAATATATCTAAGACAAAGATGTTAGTTAAAAATTTAGATACTAATTCAAAACAGGATTTGGAAAGAATAACGGGTTGTGAGATAGTTAAGAAGGTTAAATATTTAGGAATTGATATTGAAGCCTCTAATGGGAAATTATATAAAAATAATTATGAAGTTTTGTGGAAAAAGATACAAATAGAACTTGAGAAATGGAAAAAATTACAGTTATCTATGTTGGGCAGGATAGTGGCAGTTAAAATGAATGTATTGCCAAAATTTTTATTTCTTTTCCAAATGTTACCTATACTTAAAAAGGATGCGAATTTGGAAGAGTGGCAGAAGGGTATTAATAGATTTATTTGGAATGTCAAGAAACCAAGGGTTAAATTAAAAATCATTCAGGATATAAGGGAAAGAGGTGGTTTGAAAATGCCCAATTTTAAGTTATATTATTATGCTGCTGTTTTAGTAGCGATAAGTGACTGGGTTAATTTAACTAATGATAGAATATTGAATATTGAAGGGTACGGTTTATTATATGGTTGGCATGCTTACTTAGTTTATGATAAAAAGGTGGATAGGAGTTTCAAGGAGCACCTATTGAGAAGTGCTCTGCTGCGTGTCTGGAAAAAATATCAGTACAAATTAAATGAAAAGATTCCTCTTTGGACAGTTCCCAGACACGCAACAGAGAATATAAACAGACTACAAGTTCAAGATGTGGTGCCCTATGAGAAACTCCTAATTAAAGAAGGGAATTTGTTATTATTGAAGTCCTTGGATATGTTAAGGGAAGAAGGAATAATTTATACTTGGTTTCCATATGTACAATTGCAGACTAGATGGAAAAAAGACTTGAAGACGGGTTTATCTCAAACAGATGAAAATTTAATTAAACAAGTTAGAGACCAAAGGTCTATGCATATTAAAAGATTATATAATGTATTGATAGAAATTGATTCTGAAACAGAATTAGTTAAGGACTGTATGATAAAATGGGGACAAAATTTTGGACAACCAATCATGATGGAAACTTGGGAGAGGATCTGGGTGAAAAATGTAAGATTTACACAAGCGCAACATTTAAGAGAAAATTTTTATAAAATGTTTTACAGATGGCATTTAGATCCGAAAAAATTATCATGTATGTACCCTGATTTACAACCTAAGTGTTGGAGATGTGAATCTATGGATGCTACTTATTTTCATGTATGGTGGACTTGTAGAAAAATTAAGGCTTTTTGGATAAAAATATGGTGGATACTGCAAAATATTTTGAAAAAACGTATTGAATTTTTACCACAGTTGTTTTTGTTAGGTATTATAAAAGACTGTACCACCATAGAGACGAACTTAATTTTGAACTTGATTACAGCAGCAAGATTGTTGGTGGGACAATATTGGAAGACGCCAGAACTACCATCTATTGAAGAACAGACTTTAAAAGTTATAAATTTGGCAGAAATGGCTAAAATATCTGCATATTTGAAGGATCATTCAAATGAAAAATATATGTTGGATTGGAAAAAATGGATAGAGTATATACAAGGGAAATATCAATCTAAGAAATTGTATTTAGCATATAGTTAAATTCTTATATGTTGGACCGAAAAATATAGTTAAATTCTTAATAGGATCTACATAATAATTTGGTGTAGTTTAGAGGGTTTTCTTGTGTTTTTACCCTGTATTCACTCCGGGAAGTCGGGGGTGGGTGGGTGGGGGGGCTCTTATAATGTATTCAACTGAAATATGGTATTGGTATTATATAAGAACGATATATTTTTTGATAAAAGAGGGGTTGCTCGGGCGGCACCTCAGCACCACATCTGGAAGGGGTGTAGATTGAGGAGTGAAGGTTGGAGGGATGTAGGGAGGTGGTATGAGGAGGGAGGAGAGAGAGGGAGACAGAGAGGGTGGGTGGATAGAAGTAGAGGTAGGGAGGAAGGAAGAGGGGGATGTGGTGGGGGGGTGGCGCCGAGCAATACCCATAGTTATTTTAATTATTTTAGTTAAGTTTTTATGCTTTGTTTTTTCTCTTGGAAAAAGTTGTAAGCGATTGTATTCAGTTAAGTTGTTTATTCTTTGTTATATTTATGATTATAAAATTAATAAAAATTTCTTTTAAAAAAACCAGTTGTGGCCAATACATTACATTGTCTTAATAGTATTTGTGTATATATGTCTGTCTGTGTTGTTCTGTGTTATTTCCAAGACTTGGAAGAGGGTCAAAACCCTCTCTGATAACAACAAACAAAAGGGCCTTATTTAAAAATAAATGGTTTGCCTGGAGAAAATATGAAATGAAATATTTCTATGTGAAATTGTTTATGCAAGCAGTTAGAATGGAAGTGAATGAGTTAATTTGCTGATATGTAAATGTGTGTGTGTGTGTGTGTGTGTCAGCCCCCAAACCCCCAGTCCCAGGCTGTGGAAGAAACAGTTTTGTTGTTTTTGTTGTTGTGAGAGAATTTATGGAAAATGTATGTGAAGGAGAGAAAACTATTTTCTTAGTGGTGAGTTTTTTGTAAAATTTATTTTTCTTTCTCCTGTCTCCTTTTTCACTGGCTGTGCTACCTTAGGAGCGAGAGAGAAAGGAAAGAGGGGGGGGGAGAGGTCTGCTCGTTTTAATTTTTTTTTCACTGCTTAGAATTCTGGTCTGAGGAAGGCAGGGTGGATGTGAAATTTAATGCCCACTTTTGCAGTTTCAGCTTGCAATTTTCTTTACTCGAAAGAGAAGACAGTAATTGTTGGAGAATCTTTTTGGGAAATCTTTGAGTTTTAAAATGTTTAGTTAAACCTATATGTTAATAAGGGAGGAAAATATATATATATACTGACTCCAAGTATGCTTTATGGAGACTTGAATACTTTTGGAGAAGAGAAAAGTAAGAGGATTCATTAATAGTAAAGGGAAAGAGTTGGCTCATGTAAAGTTGATAGAAGATGTACTTGTGGAAGAAGAAAAGAAAGAAGTTAGTAAGTGGTGGAAGGGAAGGGAAGGAATGGATAATAGAAGGAAGAAGCAGGAAAGTTGCTTTTAAGTTGGTTTGCACAGACTTGTGAATTGCATGCATTAGGTAGGGAGACTGCCATTAACGTGGTCAGCTCAAACATGTGATGGAAAGAGAGAAAAATGGAAAGTAGAAGAAAGTGGGAAGTGGATGTTGCAAGATGGGAGATGGATGTTGAAAAGAAAGGAAGGAAGGAAGGAAGGAAGGAAGGAAGGAAGGAAGGAAGGAAGGAAGGAAGGAAGAAAAGCAATAGCTAGGACACAGAAGCAGCCACTAAAGGGGGGTGCAAGGGATGGTTGATACTTTTTTTAAAAAAACAAGAAAGTTGTATATATGTAAAGGAGTAAATAAAAAGCTCTGCAACATTTAGTGGTGAGACGATTTCAATATAGGCCTCAACTGGAAAGCTGTCTTTGTCCCTTTGAAATGATGTATGGGAGGCTTGTGTTACATGAAGGTTTAAGAATGTTAATGAAGAAGAGAAGAAAGTTACTCAATATTTGCATAATCTGGTGCAGGTTTTGTCTTCTATCTCAGTACAGGCCCAGGCTGCCCTACCACCTGTCTCTAGCCATTGTTGTTCCTGGAGACTGGGTTCAGGTGAAAAGAACTGTCACCTAGAAATACCAGTCCTGAGTGGTCCCAACCATGCCAAGTCCTCCTGATCTAAGGAATCAAGGCGTGAGTTCATAGAAAGTCCCATTATTCCTTCTCCAGTGACAAGCTCCACAGCTGAACGGCCTGAAAATGAAATTTCAACCTGCCTCGCCTGTTGAACTGTTTCCATCTAAGTGTTTCCATCTAAGTAGGAAAAAAACCTCAATGGATTGGACTACCCTGAAAATCGTGTTCCTAGAACCTGGACTATGTATTGCAATATTTTTATTCTGCTACTGTTGTTTCCCTCGTACTTTCTTTGGTAGAAGGAAAGACCATGGGCTAAATACTTAAAGGAACAAAAGGGAGTTGTGTTTATAACAAGACTACATATTCCACTTGCAAAGGGGCAATGGGGTCTCTTGTTATGCTCCTGTCAATACAGTGAAGCTTTACCAACAACTTTAAATCTGGACATATGGAGGGACATACAGACATTACCTTTTGAGGAAGAATAACATGAGACTTATGGACAAGTGCCAGAATCTTCTTTGATGCATGTAAAGCTATTGACTATAATCAAGCTAAATGGACTAAGTGTGGAGACAGGCCTACTCATTTAATGCCAAATATGTTTGCACATACTACCCAAACTGGCACAATCAAAGGATTCCTGCAACATGGTGTGCTTCGAGTTAACCAGACCAACGGATTTCTATGGGTTCAAGTTGATTTTCATGAACTGGAAACCACAACTGAGATTCCCTCAGTATCAAACAATCTTTTTATTGATCTAGCCCAAAAGAATTGTTTCATTTTTTAAATGTGAAGCTCAAGAGATTCAATTGGAGAACATCACTTCTCATTTTAATTTGACCTGGAAAGAAAAGGACCGTCCAACCAAATGGGCCCTCTATTTTGTCATTCTGGCCCTAAATTGCATTATTAGACCCCAGTCCGACATTACATATAAGGTGTCATGGTTCCAAAAGATGAAACTCTTCAAAGAACTTTGAGGCATTGTTTACCTTAAATTATCTTTAATCGAGCAGCATAGCTTCGGTACGTACATAGTTGAAGCCAAAATCTTACTTCCCCTCCCTTTAGCACATAGATCAAAGCACAATTCCCTCCTACAACTAACAGTCATAAATCACATTCTACAATTAGTTTGAAATGCTGGCTTCCTGCCCAGTTTCCTCTCCTGCCATTCTTTATCAACTCTTGTTACGATATTGTATGTCTAACTAATTCCCATCGCATTCCTCCCCCTCCCCCCAGCATCATCTAACTCTAAAAACAACAGAAAGAAAAAGGCTGCATCTCCATCATTGTCAAAGCAAGAACATCCAATGTTAGCAGCGTTGACATCTGGCCCCCCTTACAAAAAGGACAGATCCTGTAGCGTAAACAAAAGCATATGTTAGGGACTGTCTCTCGGTTTACTAGGGTGTTTCTTATAGAATCTTTTGATGACTCTGTCGGTTTTCACATCGCTAGATTTCACCGAAGTGGCTTCAGATAGTGAGTATCCCTTCCATTGTACTAGGTACTGCAATTTCCCTTTAAAAATTCTAGAATCAAGAATACGCTTTACTTCATAGTGAGATTAACCCACCACTACAAGGGGTCCGGGTGCCTTTTTAGGGGGAGGTCTTACAGTGGATTCTCGCAAAGGTTTCAACAAGCTGCAATGAAAGACAGGATGAATTCTGCCTAAAAGCCTAGGGAGTTTTAATTCTACTGTGACTGGGTTCCTAATTTCTTACTGGGTAATTTAAGGCGTAAATATTTGGTCGACAGATAGACCTTTTCCCCAACTTGGAACATTCTTTGAGGGGCTCTCTTTCTGTCTGCCTGCTTTTTATAAGTCTCAGAAGTCTTTTTTAAAGCAGCTTTTGTGGCTTTCTCTTCCCACCCCCTCACCCATTGATCAAGTGTCTGAGAAGCTGAGGGTACTTGAGGGTATTCAGGTATTGGGCTGAACTCTTTTCCTGTAGCTACTCTGAAAGGCGTGAAGCCAGTGCTGCTGTGAACAGAGTTGTTGTAGGCCACCTCTGCAAAAGGGAGGAGGTCGGTGCAGTTGGTTTGTTGGTAGGAAATAAAACATCCAAGATATTGCTCCACCATCCTGTTAGCAGCTTCCGCGGCCCCATTAGTAGACGGGTGAAAAGCAGATGATAGATCTTGAGATGAACCAATTAGTTTAAGAAAGCTCCTCCAAAACGTAGCTGTGAACTGCACCCCCCTGTCCGAAAATATTTGTTTAGGGGCTCCATGCAGCCGGTAGATGTGTTTCAAGAACAGTTTAGTCAGTCATTGGGCAGACAGGAGTCCTTTGCAGGCGATGAAGTGAGCCTGCTTTGAAAATAGGTCTATCACAGTCCAGATGACTGTATTTCCTCTACTTTCAGGGAGGTCTACTATAAAGTCCATAGCAATTTCTTCCCACTGGCCTGCCACCGGCTGCAGTAACCCAGGGGGTTTCCCTGGAATTCTTTTCATGGTGGCACATACAGTACAACTCCTGACATAATTTTCCACATCCCGTTTTAACCCTGGCCACCAGAACTGCCGGTGGATGAGATGCAGAGTTTTTAAATATCCAAAGTGTCCAGCCTGTTTTACGTCATGGCTGTGTTTGAGAGCGTTAAGACGGAAGGCTTCTGGCAAGTACAATTCCCCCCCTTCCAAGCCAAACCATCCCTGCATGTTAGGGAGGTTTGATTGTCCTTGAACCATTGATCAGTGAGGAGCTCTTGTTTTATTTTCTTTGCCCCAGGGTCATCAGGATTAAGGGCCCTGCGAGGCGTGAGTTGAGCAGCCGTTTGTGGATTGGACATAATTGCCTCATTGATCTCTTCGCATTGGCTTTTGTACTGGGGCAGTCTGAATAGAGCATCAGCTAGGAAGTTTTTCCCTCCCAGAATGTACCTTAGAGTGAAGTTAAAACGATTAAAATTTTGTGCCCAGTGCACCTGTTTCGGGGACAATTTGCGGGAGGTTTTCAGTGCTTCTAGATTTTTGTCATCTGTCCATACTTCAAAAGGCACCATGCTCCCTTCTAGATAGTGTCTCCAGTTGGAAATTCTATAGCCAAGATAATCTAATCGGGTCTGGTGAAATTCACATTTTGACAGTTTGGCATAAAGCTTGGCATTCAATAGTTTCTTTAACACTTTTCTCACCAGCTTTATATGATCAGTCATATTCGTGCTGTATATCAGGATGTCATCAAGATACACCAGAACCCCTTTGTATAAGTGATCATGTAGGACTTCATTAAGCAAGTGCATGAATACGGCTGGAGCCCCTTGTAGTCCAAATGACATGACTTTGAACTGATAGCTCCCCATAGGGCAGTTGAAGGCAGTTTTCCACTCGTCTCCCTCCTTTATTCTCACCTGGTAATATGCCTCTCTCAGGTCTAATTTAGTGAAGACGCTCCCATTAGCCAGGTGGGTTAGTAAGTTTTCCTTTAGGTTTTTGTCCATGTATTGCTGCATCTCCTCCATTTCGAGGGGGGACATGGCGTACATTCTCGGTCGTGGGAGTTTGGCTCCTGGCAACAGTTCAATGGAACAGTTATTGGGTCGGTGGGGAGGCAGGGTGTCGCATTCCTTCTCACTAAATGCCTCTGCCAGGTCCCGGTACTTGCTGGGGATGAGTGGCTCGCCTGGTGGCAGTGAGGCAGCCATATGTGCTCGCTTGTTGGGTGGGCTAAAGTTTCCTGTAATGTCTGTTGAATTAATAGGGGGCTTGGGCCCTATAGGTAGCCTCACAGTTCTTATTCCCTTCTCCCACCAGATAAATGGCTTCCATTTGTCCAACCAGGCTAATACTAGGATCACAGCCTCAGTCATTTTTGGAGCCACTAGGAAACAAATGAACTACCAGTGCTCTCCTATTTCTAAGTGTAGGGGCTCAGTTAATTGAGTGACTAAAGTCCCTCCCATCAGGGAGTCATCTGCTTGTTCAAACCTCACAGGTTTGGAGAGCAGCTTTGCTCATATGCCCATTTTCATGGCAAATGGCAAGCAAATGACGCACCGGGAGCATCCGGAATCGACTACCACTTTTAAGTCTGCCTGTGCTCCCAACTTAGGGATTATGAGTTTGGCTGGCAGCGAGAAAGATGGGACGTGTTGACTCACCATCGGGTCACCCTCTCCTTCATCATTACTGTCGAAAGAGGGTAGAGCAGGGGTGGATCCAGCCTTAGTTCCGGCATCCTCCTGCATGGGGGATGTGATTTGGGTAACCAGTTCCTGTGGATTTCTCTCTCGTTGGCTGCTGGGCAGGATTTTTTCTCACTGCTGGTCCTGGTCTACTCTGCTGTTGGGGGTAGGGGACTGGGCAATTTGCTGCTCAATGTCCCTGCTGTCCGCATTGGAAGCACTTGATTGGCGGGCCTGCAGGTGGCCTGGGTCCTTCAGCAGTCGCAGCAATTGGAAGTTTGCGGGGGGGGTGGTTGCTGTTTGGGTTGCTCTGGCTTCGGCTGAGCTTCAGGTGAGGGAGGCTTGTTATAGCGGGTGAGCTGAACGTCTAGTGTAATCAGAAAGAATAAGTACAAGGATTTATTGTCATTCAGGGCTTCTCTCTTTTAGAGGAGCCCGTCTTTGTTCAGCTGAATAAAAACGTAAAGCTTAAAGGCAACTTCTGGTTTCCTGTACTTTTTTATCAAGCAACACCTCAGAGCCTGCACAACATTTTTGGTGAGCCAGGCTTCCAGGAGAGGTGTTTGGTCCTAGGGAGGCTCAAGAAAGGGGAAGGCACCAAGCGCGTTCCAGGATTTCCTGCAGGTGCCCCCCTTCTTGACTCTTCACTGTGTTTTTTAACAGGAACTAGTTTTTTTTCCTTCTTTTTGGTTACCTTTTACTTGGTTCCTGCATACTCAGGAGGGCTGAAGATAAGGTGAGGCACACATTGCTTTATTGTACATGCTTGTCTAAGGGGGGTATGTGTGTGTGTGTATGTATGTAAAAGTGTGCTTGCTTCTCTGAGTCATTTCCCACCGTTGACCAGAGCTGGGTGGAAGGGTTGGCCTTAGCCGCACCTAGACCCCCCCCAATGTTTGGGGTTTTTTAGAAAGCAAGGAGGGCCATCCTTGTAATCTCGTGCTCCAATGGGTTGTGAATGTTTAACTCTGTGGTTTGTGGTTGCTCTTTATATATTTCCCACTGTTGACCAGGCCTAGGCATGATACTGATCTTAGCCACCCATGGCCCCCCTGCTAGGCTGTTGTGCCATTGACCGGGGGTGTTTACATTGCAAGGGAGACCGGTGGATCTCTTGTGGCCCAACAGGCTGTGCAAGTGGTGTGAGTGACTTAGACACATGGGCTCAGCCCAAGGAAGACCTGTTAGAATGAATAAAAAGAAGGAATGTGCCCTCAGCCCCCTTGAGTGTGTCATAAGGAACTTTGGTAAGCTTAAAACCCATCGGGATATGAAACTGAAACTCTAACTAAGTACAATGCCCTCTGTCACCTGGACATGCCCACTGTTTGGCCCACAGGGGGATCCATAGATTTAGGAGTTTTTGAAAGCATGGAAGATTGTGCTTCAAGAAGCATGGATCATGATCAGCAAGCTTAATATGCACTTTTTGGGCCTTACAAAAGAATAAGCAGGTGCTTAAAGACTGTGGGTTGTGGTGACCTTCTGCGACACCACCTTTTCCTGCTTTAGCTTCTGATCCACCACCCTATAAGGTGATCTACTCCCTCACAGGGCAGGTAGCCATTGGAAAGGGGGACACTAATATGGTCCTGGATCATACCCCCCTTCTCCACATCTAACCTTTATGCATGGAAGAACCGATTAGGTTCTTACACTGAAACCCCACACCAATATTCTGACTTGGTTCTGTCCATTATTTGAACTCATAACACTAACTGGGCAGACCTCCAAGCCATGCTGGATGTCTTTTTAACAACAGAGGAAAGGTGTCTGGTAGGAAATGCTGCTAAAAAGTTAGCTGAAGAAAGGAAGGTCCTTTGTCCGGACACTGACCCTAGATGAAAGCAGAGACTATGAACACTTCAAATGTTTCCAAAAGATTATTGTCACTGCATTGCAGACTGCCCTCCCTAAACAGAAAAATTTGGGCAAAATTTATGATGTTCATCATTTGCCAGCTGAAAGCACCAGTGACTTCCTTGAGCACCCCAGATATTACGTGCAAATTACAGAAGATGGAGGGGACTTCAGCTGACAATAGAAAAATTGTTGGAAGGAGCTATAAAGCCTACATGACATGACCAGAAATGATAGCCAAGGGGGCTAAAAAGGATGAAAAACAAAGCATTGTTTTGCTGGCTCAAGCTCTGCAACAGGTGCCCCCATAAGCAATCCACCCAGCAAAGATGACACACATAAGATAAAGATTTCACCCAGTAAGGCTGGCACACTGTAGATAAGAAGGGAGAAAGCAAAAGTAGCTAAAAATGTTCCCTTTGGGGTGTTTCCCTAAAGACATCATACGTTCCTGGGTGGGTTAGGACATTGGGTGTTTTCCTTGCTGTCCTTTCATGACCCTGCAGCCATGACTCTGCAAGTGCTCAAAGACAGCAGGCCATCTGCACATATTCACAATTGATACTTCCTATGCTGTCCCCTAATTCCAGGTCAACAAGGAGAGGAGATCAAATAGGCTGGCTGGGAGCCAATCTACAACTTCGTGGCAGCTATCCGTGCCGGGCGCGCACACAGGTGGCAGCGACAAACAGGCAAGAAACGCAGCTGGGGAGGGGTCACCCTCCACGAGGAATGAAGAAAGGCAGCATCCGCTGGAGGTGAGGCACGGAGGGAGGGAGGGAGGAAGGAGATGGCAATGAGAAAGAGGGTCTCGGGAGCAGCTAATGACCTTGTTTCCCATGAGAGAAAGTCTGAGAGAGAAAGTCTGTTTTGTCTAGTGAAACACCTGGCAAACCCCCTCCCTCTGTGCTATGTGGCAACTAGGAATGAGAAGGAAAAAGATGGCTGCAACCATGCTTGTTCTAAAGTTGACAGCATTCATTTACTTATCGATGGAGCCATTTGGGGAGGCTGCCTTAGCCAGCAGCCAGTACTTGTTACATTTGGTTTTTGTTTTTTTTCTTAAGTGCCGGCTGCCAGCTCCTTAACTTTCCTTTCTAGCTAGTAGCTAATTCTTAAAGGGGAATGTGCCTTTTTAAGTTAGTTCCCTCAGCAGCTTGTCTTTTCTGTCTCTGGAGGCTTTTCCTTTTTGATAAATATATGGAAGAGGGAAAATATTGGGGGGGGTTCAAATTCTTCCTTCAGAAAGAAGGAGATGGGAATGAGAAAGAGGGAGTCAGGGAAGGAGGGAGGGAGGGAAACAGGAAGGAAGAGAGGAGAGAGGGAAATTGGAATGAAAGGGAGGGAGGGTCTTGGTCACTAGCAGCCCTGCCATTGACTTTACTTGTCAAAAGGTTGCAAAAGGGGATCACATGACCCCAGGACACTGTGTCTATCATAAATATGAATCAGTTGCCAAGCATCCAAATATAAATCACATGACCCTGGGGATGCTGCAATGGTCATAAGTGTGAAGAATGGTCATAAGTCACTTCAGTGCCATTGTAACTTTGAACAGTCACTAAGCGAATTGTTGTAAATCAAGGACTACCTGTACTTCATCACTTTTTTCCTTTTGGGGGGGGCCATCAAGTTTTTGACACCTTGCTAGGTGGTACTCGAATATTGCCATATCCTAAAAGTGGTACAATCAGTGAAAAGGTTGAAAAGCCCTGGTCTAGGAAACTGAAGTACTTTTTTATTATTATTATCATTATACATTTTTATTAAGTAAACATTTAAAAACAGGTTGAACACAGTGTGACTTTTCTGGCTGTTATTTTGCCATACATACTATACCATATACCATATATCTTCCTAGTCATTGATCTTTTATACCATTTACATATTGCATTTTATACTATTTACATATTTATATATTTACATACATATTTACATCTATTTATAACATAACTTCCATTTCCATTCTTATTTCATATTCTTTCTGATCTCTATCTTACGCTCACTTTGAGGTTGGAAATCTACACTTTCTCTCTTCTAGACGAGCTTTCTCTGTTCTGACTTTTTCTCCTTGAGTACTCTTGATGACACCAGTTTTTAAGCCAGTGGTTCATTTCTAAAATCCTTTGCTTCCTCATTGGATGTTGGCTTTTTGTTGGAAGTATAGATGAAAATACCGCTTGAGCTCCTAATGCTTTAACTTTCTTCCCTAGCTGTTTGTAATCTCTTGTTATTGTTTTTAGATTCATTGTTGTGTCATTGGTCCCTGCGTGTAGAAGAAAGGGGTAGTAATCTGTGGAGTTGATTATTTTAGTAAGTTTCTCAGTTACATCTTTGATTTTTGCTCCAAGGAGACAACATACCTCCCTAGATTGACTGTTTGGTCTGCAGACTATAGTTTCTGTTCCCCAGATAATTGAATCTCCTATCATAGTGATGGCGAACCTTTTAGAGACTGAGTGCCCAAAACCCGCCCCCCACCCTGCCCCCTCTGCCCCCACTCCACCACCACCCCGCCCTCCCACCCTGCCTGCCCACAGGGCCACCCACTGCCTCCATGGCCTGCCGCAGATCGTCCAGGCAGCTCAGCACTACCATGGCAGCCACACCCTCTGCCCGTGCCCCACAGCATCATTTGCACGTGATGGGGCGTAAGGGCGGAGTCTTATTCCCACTGCCCGGCTGCCATGTCCTTGGCCGCGCTGCTCTGCGCGGGCCACACCCATGGGTGACTCTCCTCCAGGGGGGCTGCTGGCGAGGAAGGGCCGCAGGGAGAGGTGGGACTGAGGCAACGGCGAGTGTGCCCACAGAGAGGGCTCTGAGTGCCCCCTCTGGCACACGTGCCATAGGTTCACCACCACTGTCCTATCACCAATATTCACCTGCTTTTTCCTAGGGAAGTCTGGGATACTATTCTTCCTGACTGCTGTTTAATAGGTGTCTGCATATTTTCTTTCAGGGGGAGGCTATGAAAGCAATTGTTCAGTTCCAGAGGGACTTCAGTGGAGTGGGCTAGGGTGGAGAGTAGGGGCTTTGCTCTTGGTTGCTCTTTTCTTCTAAAAGTGACATGTTTCCATAGGTATTCCTCTTTAAGTTCATATATACTATATAGGGTCATTTTTTTGGGAAGCTGTTTGTTCCCTATTGTGTTCAATTTTGGTGTATCGGTTTTCTTCTTTTTGTTCATATATGGGATCACTTTTTAAGAACCTGTTTGCTCCCTATTGTGTTTAATTTTGATGTAGTCTTCTTGTTTAGGTTGGGGATTCTCACTTTGTTCATTGAGTTTCAGAGTGGCTAGAGTTGCTTCTAGACCCTTTACTTCTAGTAATTCATATGATTTACATTTGATACATATATAGTTTAGGTCTTCTGTGGGCATAAGCTCAAACAATGACATATTTTGCAAGTCAGTATAATGTCAGTCTCTATGTCCATGATTTTTTTGTTTGTTAAAAAACTAAAAATTGCTAAAAAATTATTTTCCCTGTTGCGAAATGTCGGTTTACAATAGTTTACAAAAGTTCTTGAACCTTTGTTCTCTGTCTTGAAAAATTCACCACTATCTTCCCTGTTTTAAGTGTCCATCTCTTTTCCGTGGTTTATTTTTTTCCTCTTAGCTCATTAAGAATTTAAAATAAGTAAACTTTTTTCAAATGTTTAGTTGAAAAAAAATTGAAAAATTGAAAAAAGAATTTTAAAATTGAAAAAAATTTAAAAATTGAAAATGGAATTTAAAATTAAAAAGAAATTTTAAAGTTGAAAAAGGAGATTAAAAATTGAAAAAAGAATTTAAAAATTGAAAAAAGAAATTGAAGATTGAAAAAAGAATTTAAAAATTTGAAAAAAATGATTTTTTTTTAAATTTTAAATTAAAATTTTAAATTAATTAAATTTAAGAATTTACAAAAGTTCTTGGCCCTTTATGAAGTGTTATACACTTATTTATGTTGGGCATCTCAGGCTTTTTTCTAGGAGATGTTTACCTCTTAACCCGCTATACCCTATCTTGAAAGTATATCCCTTTCCTCTTTCTACACATGTGTTATATACTTAAATAATAATAATAATAATAATAAAGTTGGAAGGGACCTTGGAGGACATATGTTATGTGTCCCTCTTTCCACTTTCTATACTTGTCCTTTTTATCTTTCAATTTATCAGAGAGTTCTTTATGCAGCCATGCTGGTTTCTTTTGAGAGCTGTTATTTTTCCTCTTTGTTGGTATTCTGCTAGACTGGGCTTTTATTATCTCACTTTTCAAAATTTCCCAAGCTTCTTGAGTTGTTTTCCCCTGGAGGATTCTCATCCATGGAATCCTTCCCAAACCCTCTCTAAGTTTATTGAAATTAGCTCTCTTGAAGTCCGAGACTCTAGTTTGACTGTGTTCTATTGCTTGTGCTTCCATAATGTTGAATTCCAATTTTGCATGATCACTTCCCCCCAAGGTTCCTGTGGCTTCAACACCTTCTATCATTTCATCTCTGTTAGTGAGAATTAGGTCCAAAATGGCTAATCCCCTAGTTCCCTTCTCTACTTTCTGGGAGACAAAGTTGTCTGCTAGGTTTGTCAGGAATCTGTTTGATCTTCCACTTGGTGCAGAGTTTGTCTCCCAGTTGATGTCAGGGTAGTTAAAGTCCCCCATTACTATGGTGATGTGCTTCCTACATACCTTAGTTAGCTGACTAGCAAAAAGTTCATCTATTTCCTCTGTTTGGTTGGGTGGCCTATAGTATACACCTATGACAATGTCATTTTCCCCCCCCCCTTTTATATTGACCCAGATTCATTCAAGACAGTTTTCATCATTGTTGTGCCCTATTTCTGTAGAGATGTAGTTATTTCTTATATAGACAGCAACTCCACCTCCTCTTATATTTGGTCTGTTTCTTTTAAATAATTTAAATCCCTCTAGCTGTGTGTTCCATTTGTGGGTTTCATCCCACCATGTTTCCATAATGGCAACAATATCATATCTGCCCTCATTAACCTGAATTTCTAGTTCACCCTGTTTGCTGTTCATACTCTGTGCATTGATGTATAGACATTTGAGTCCTTTATGACCGACCCTGTGTTTACTTTCTACATAACCTGTGTGGTGCCTGAGTTCCCCTATTGTCTTACCACCTATTTGGTTAGTGCACTTTGTGTGGCACTCGCTATTAAAAGCTTGATTTTGCTTGACAGCAAGGTTGATGTTATTGTCCACACACACATCTATGTTACATGCACTGATAGCCCTATAATTTTTAGATTGCTGGGGACAGGGATGTTCTGTATCTGTATCAATTAGCTCACTGTCCCCGCTGTTTAGTTTAAATATTCCTCCAGAAAATCTGTGAATTTATAGCCGAGTAACACAGTCCCTTTCTTTGATGGATGCAAAACATCTCTTTTGTACATTTTTTCATTGGACCAGCTGCTGACATCGTGACTAATATATCCAAAGCCTTCCCCTTTACTCCACTCCTTTAGCCACATATTGAATTGTGCTATACGCTGGCCTTTTCCATTTTGCTCCTTATACACTGGTAAAACCTCTGAAAAACTAAGCCTACAGCCTATTCTGCTAAGTTACTGCCCCAGGCTCTGGAAATCATTCTGCACAGAGAGTACATCTTTTTGAGACAGATCGTCAGTGCCAAGATGTATAATAACCTCCACATCACAGTCCTTGCTTGCATTCTTGATTATTTTACAAATACGCTTCTTGTCCCTACTGGCAGTAGCACTTGGAAGACACCTGACCTCTTTCGAAACCTCTGTGTCCTTTCCTAAATTTACATCCCTTATAATTGAATCACCAACCAGAAGGTGGCTTCTCTTTTTGGGTACCTTTCTGTTCTTGCATGACTGATGTGTAATACCTGATTCGCACTTCTCCCTGTCAAAAACAAGTTCTTCATCTCAGACGAAGATCCCCTGCTTATTTGAGTTATCATCACAAATACCTTTACCTGTCTCCTTAATGTCCCTATTAAGGTCAGCAAGGGCACTGTATCTGTTGTGCAGGGACACAGCGAAAGCTTTGTGTTTATGGTTCACAGCTCTCACCCTGCCAGATCCCACGGTTGTCCACACTGCCCTTCTCCTGCAGGATCTTTGTGGTAGAGGGGGCTGATAGCGCGGAGGCTCAATGGAGTAGAAGGGCTGAACTGGACACCTAATTTATGCCTGAAGAGCAGAGATTACAGACCCTAGATAAGTAATCTGTCCTTGTAGACTAGTGGTTGGTTTACAGATAGGACAGTTTCCAAGATTGAAAAGGGTACTGCGAAAGACAGCTGCAAAACAAGTGTTGCACTGAACTATGCCAGACATTCTTAGATACAAGGAATCTCAGACGCACTTGCCCTGAATGTACCACTGTTGTTTTGATTTTTAGTTATATAACTTACAGTTATAGCAATTCCCAGCAAGCACTGGGCAGTTTAAATGCAGTAGATCCAATCAGCAAGGCCTCAGCTACTGTTCGAGCTGCACCCCCCACAAACTTACAGTTATAGCAATTCCCAGCAAGCACTGGGCAGTTTAAATGCAGTAGATCCAATCAGCAAGGCCTCAGCTACTGTTTGAGCTGCACCCCCCACAAACTTACAGTTATAGCAATTCCCAGCAAACACTGGGCAGTTTAAATGCAGTAGATCCAATCAGCAAGGCCTCAGCTACTGTTTGAGCTGCACCTCCCACAAACTTACAATTATAGCAATTCCCAGCAAGCACTGGGCAGTTTAAATGCAGTAGATCCAATCAGCAAGGCCTCAGCTACTTATCCTTTTCCTTCCTACCTTCAGTTACCTGGCCACTGCTGGGGTTTTCTGGTACGATGTGCTGATCTGGGTGCTTAGCCACTTCTCCGTTGCTGCTGGTCTGCCGCGCTTCTCTCTGCCACTGCTGTGACCACTCCAGCCTTCTGTCATACTTAGCTCTGCACCACTGTTGGTCAGTTGGTCTACCATGCTACTCTCAGCTGCTGCTGGTCCACCACGCTGCTCTCAGTCACTGCTATGGGCACTCCGCTCCTCTGCTACTTAGCTTTGCATAGCTGCTGCTCAAGGTCCACCGTGCTGTTCTCAGCCACTGGTCTGCTGCCACCTAGCTCTTTTTCACCTCCGCTCAGTTGCCAGGCAGGGTCACTGGGCCTCCTCTCCATCTCTCAACTGGGCAGCTGGGCTGCCTCTCAGCTGGGACACTGGGCTGCCGCACAGCTGAGTCACCTCTCAGCTGGGCTGTCTCTCAGTTGGAACACCGGGCCACCTCTGTTGTGTAGTGGGAACAGCGAGGCATTGAAGACACGGAGTTGAAACAACAGCTCTTTATTAGGTTCTCACAGAAGCAAGCTCTAGCAGCTGCTTGACTTATATTTATACGGACCGCCACTAGGCAGCGGCCAATCAGTTTAAAGTACTCATTCCTGCCTAAAACACAAGGCTTAAAGTTATACAGACAGACAGTCTATGATTCAAATAAAGCAATCAGTTAATCGTTCTTTATAACAGACCCTTTTGAATTGCTTAATACATAACACCCCTTCCCCCTAAATCAATACATATCCATAAATTGTCATTTAGGTAAGCAGGCTGCTTCCGCGATCGTTGTGAATGCTGCATTTCTGCCTGCGGCTCCCGATCTACCCTCGGTTGACTAGGTAGACCGGAGTCCTTTTGAGAGCTTATGTCGGGTAGACCAGTCTCTGTTTGCCTTGCTTGGCTGGGTAGACCTGTCTCTGCTCGGCTGGTTTGTCCAGGTAGACCATTATGCCTGTCCGTGAGTGGAGCAGTCTCTGAAAGGCTGGGGAATAAGTCTTCCAGCATATTCTGGTCCTTGGGGACTGTTCCTTCTGTTGGTACTGACTCAATCACAACTGAGTAATCCAGCATGTCTCTTTGAGTTGTGCAGGACTCCGGCGGCTCAAACGCGCCGGAACTGTCAGGCAGCCCTTGGCTCTCCTCTTGATCAGCAGCGAGGGCTTGTCTTGCCTGCCGCCGATGCAGCTGATCGATGTGGCAGCACAAAATGCACCCGTCTTCCAGGACCACTTCGTAAGAGAGTGGTCCTGACACCTTACAAACCACAGCTACCACCCATAGTGCCCCTTGACCATAGTTCCTTGCCCAAACTTGGTCACCGACTTTCAAGTTCCTCGGTGGCTTGGGCTGCGCTGTCTCTGTTGCGATTCTGTCTGGATGGAGATGGTCCAGCTTCGTGGTCAGCCGACATCCCCATCTCAGCTCTGCTGGGCTACGACCCGTTGAGGTGCATGGAGTTGTGTGTTGGCAGAGCACAAAGTCTGCCAACCTGTGATGCCAATCGCCCATGGTTAGTCTTTTAAGTGCTTCTTTGGTCGTCCTGACCATCCTTTCCGCTTGGCCGTTAGAGGCCGGGTGAAACGGGGCAGAGGTGGCCTAATCATATTAGACCTTAGAAATGACTGAAATTCTGCAGCAGTAAATTGTGCCCCATTATCTGATACAATTACATCGGGTAAGCCATGTGTGGAGAAGATTCTGCACAGTTCCTGGATGGTCCTGGCAGTAGTCATAGAATGGACAGGTGCTACCTCCAGCCACTTTGAGTGACTGTCCACTACAATGAGGAACACCTGTCCTTGGAAGGGTCCTGTGTAGTCTATGTGAATTCTAGACCAGGGAGTTTGCGTAGTTTCCCAGCGATGTACTGGGGCTTGAGGCATTTCAGGTCTGGACTGTTGGCAAACCTGGCATCCTTTAACTTGAGCCTCAATATTTTTATCCAACCCTGGCCACCACAGGTAGCTTCTTGTGAGTGCCTTGATCCTGACTATTCCAGGATGACCCTCATGCAGAGATTCTAGGACTCTTTGCCTTAGCGTGTGTGGGACTACAACCCTACTCCCCCATAGAATACATCCCTTGTGTGCAGACAGTTCATCCTGTCTTCTAATAAAGCTCTGAAACTCTGTTCCAGGACTGGTTTCTGGCCACCCCCTCAGCACCCAGTTCAAAACTTGGCTGAGAGTTTTGTCGGAGGCTGTCTCAGCAGCCACATCCCCAGCGTGAAGGGGAGACTCTGGCAAGTCCTGGATTGCCAGGATGCGTGCAGCAGGTGCGGGGTCTGGCTCAGAGTTTGACAGGGGCAGTCTGCTGAGCGCGTAGGCATGGCCCATTTCCCTGCCCGGTTTGTGAATTAGACTGTAACTATAAGCAGCAAGAAAGATGGACCATCTCAGCATCCTTGGAGACAGGATCTGAGGAGTTTGTTTGTCTGTTGTGAACAGACCTAGTGGCTTATGGTCAGTGAAGACTGTGAATGAGCGACCATAAAGGAAATCATGAATTTTTTTGATGCCGGCCACGATGGCCAGTGCCTCTTTATCTATTTGAGCAGAGTTGCGTTCCGCCAGTGACATTGTCCTTGAATAATACGCTATGGGGACTTGCCTCCCGTCGGCCATTAAATGACTCAACACAGCTCCTATTCTGTACGGAGATGCATCACATGCAATGCTGATAGGCAGCTTTTCGTTAAAATGAATTAACACAGAGTCTGACGACAGCAGTGATTTGACTGCTTTGAAACTGTTTTCGTGGGCGCTAGTCCATTGCTATGGTGCCCTTTTATCTAAGAGCCTGTGTAGAGGCTCTGCTAATGCAGCCTTGTGAGGTAGAAAGGCATGATAAAAGTTAAGTACACCAAGAAATGCCTGCAATTCTCCCTTTGACTTTGGTCTGGGAGCCTGTAAAATAGCTTTGAGCTTTGAATCAGCTAGGTGTATTCCAGCAGCGTCAATCCGGAAACCTAAGAATTCTGTGGAGTTGACTTCAATTTGACATTTTTCCCTTTTTAGCTTCAGCCCCGCTTCGAGGAAGCGCTGAAGAACAGCCCTAAAATGTTCTGCAAGTATCTCCGCTGATTCCCCAGCTATTAAAACATCATCGAAGTAAGGGCACACCCCTGGAATGTTTTTTAACGTGCGTTCCATCACACTCTGAAAGAACCCTGGGGCTACACTGACCCCAAACTGCAGGCAACGAACCTTGAATGGGTAACTATTGTTTGAGCCTCAGCAGAGGCATCATCCACAGGCAGTTGCTGATAAGCCTGTGCCAGGTCCAGCTTTGCAAATAAGCGACCTCCTTGTAAGGATGCCAGAACGTGGCTACCTACAGGTACCGGATACGGATGCTGCTGCAGTGCCTTATTAATAGTGCACTTATAATCAGTGCAGATGCGCACCTCACTGTTAGGCTTGACTGGTGTAACTATGGGGGTTTCCCACACAGAGCTGTCAACTGGTTGCAAGACTCCCTTATCTAGCTCTGCATCAATTTTGGGCTTAAGGGCAAAAGGCACTCAACAAGGCTTTACTCTGATTGGGGCTACGGTTGGATCAAGGTGGAGAGCAATTGGTGCTCCTTTGTACTTCCCTAAGGTGGGACTGAATCCGTCCGCAAACTCCTGGTAGACAGCTGCCAAATCCGCTGTTTGGGTTCTGTTAATGCCAGTCACATGGATGCCCAGGGCATCAAACCAGTCTAAGCCGATCAGACTTGTTTGCTGGCCTTCCACCACCATGACACTGAGGGGACCCTAAAACTCTTTGAAAGTCACTTTTATTGTTGCTTCTCCTTTAACCGTTACGCGGGAGTTTTGAAAATCTGTCAAACCTAAGTCTGACGGCTTGAGTCTGACTCGTTTTCCGCCATTTCTGCAGATGAAGTTAAAAGTCTTATAAGAGATTATAGACACAGCTGATCCAGTGTCCAGTTCCATGGTGCATGGAACTTCTTGCCGCTTGACTTTTAGTCTAAGCTTTTCTTTTAGGGGGCGACGGGCTCCAGTTCTGAGGATGCTCCTTCTTCTGGAGCAAAACCCTATTCTATTCTGCCCTGGGGCCCCATTACCTCTCCTGGGGAATTCTTTGCATGGCGATTCCCTCTGGCAACCTTTACAGACAGTAGCGATGTGGCCTTGTTTGCCACATGCTTGGCACACAGCTGCGTGGAACTGGCATTCTGAGCGATGGTGTCGTCCACCACAGCCAAGACAGCTAGGAAAGGGAACTGCCTTGTCAAGCGGCTGCTGCCTTCTTTCTGGGATCGTCTGTACCCGGTCGATCTCAATGTCAACGTCTGGGTCTTCTGTTCTCTCTGACTCTTCATGATGCACAGCTGTCTGGCTGGGGAAATTCTTTGAGGGATGTAGAGCCTTGACAGCTCCACCTGCGGCCTCTTCTGCCATCACTTCTTTTAGTGTGTCCTGGAATGTCAGGGTCTCTTTAGCGAACAGTCTCTGTTGTAAGTCCCTGCTTCTCAGGCCACACACCAGTCGGCCCCTGAGCCTGTCCTCTAGGTCGGGAAACTCGCAGAGCCAGGACGCTTGACGTAGGGCGGCCACTAATTCAGCAGTGGTTTCACCTGGCTGCTGCTCTCTCATCTCAAATGCATGTCTGTATGCGATAATGGATAGACGTGGTTCAAAGTGCTCCTTGAATCTACATTTTAAGTCAGTGAAAATGACTGACTCCAAGGGAGCAGGAGCGACTAAGTTCTCCGCTATATCAAAGGTGGCTTGGCCACACATGCACAACAAGGTTGCAACTTTTAAATTATCTTCTCTGACCTGGTTCGCTCTGAAGTAGTTTTCTACGCTAGAGATGTACGAACTCTATCGTTCAGGGTGCGTTACGTCAAACTCTGAAAGCTTGCCGAATTTGGCCATGGTTTGGCTGTTTCAGCATCTCCAATGCCTTATGCTGCTAGGGCTTCTGTGAGTTTCCTAGGGACGGGTCCCTTAGGAAGGCGATACCTCCAGCGTATGCGTACTGGCAGGCAGAAGTGGGGAACGCTGTTCCAACCAGAGCACTAATGGCTGGTCTTACCCCTTTAGTGACTTAGCTCTCTTCTTCCTAGCAGTATAATCCCACCTTCGTCGCCACTGTTGTGTAGTTGGAACAACGAGGCATTGAAGACACGGAGTTGAAATAACAGCTCTTTATTAGGTTCTCACAGAAGCAAGCTCTAGCAACTGCTTGACTTATATTTATATGGACCGCCACTAGGCGGCGGCCAATCAGTTTAAAGTACTCATTCCTGCCTAAAACACAAGGCTTAAAGTTATACAGACAGACAGTCTATGATTCAAATAAAGCAATCAGTTAACCATTCTTTATAACAGACCCTTTTGAATTGCTTAATACATAGCAACCTCTTTAAAAGATTTTTTTCCCCCAAAATTTTAAAAATTCTAGAAGTTTATTTTCATAATTCCCAAAATTTAGAAGATACTTTAAAAAGAAAATTTAAACTTAAATTTCTATTCTTAGATGTTAGTCTTCTAGAATAGTAGAGGATACAGAGTTGAAGGGACCTATACTATTTTGGACAAATGGCTGTCCAATCTCCTCTCATAAACCTCCAGTAATAGGGCACCCACACCTCTGAAGTCAAGCTGTTCCACTGGTTAACTGTTTACATGGTCAGGAGTTCTCGAAGTTCTGAGTTCTCCTTTTGGTCACTTTTGTGTCTAATGTTGGTGTTGCCCTCTTGATATAGTTTGTAATGCACAGATTTATTAAAAAATGACAGATGAATAAATTTTGAAAAGGAAAAAAAATCCCAGCTGAAATAAAAAAATAGTATCTCAGCTGAGAGTAAAAAATGAAATGTCAGCTTGTTGTTAGTGTAAAAAAGGTTATGTAGAGATAGAGATAGAGAGCAAGGATTATATAAAGGTAGGCCACAAAAATCCACAAAGATATTTAAAATATTTAAAAAATTATAAATATTGTAAATAAATATTGCAGTCTCTGATCATTTGTAATCCACAAAAGAGGGTAGGGTGATAATTGCAGCTTAGGGCAATAAAATTTACTTTCAGGGTAATAAAGTTTATGGTTTAGGCAGTAAAGGTTTAAAATATTCTGGTGATAGTTGTAACAACTTTTTAAAATGATCACTCAGGATGGGAAAGGATGGGAAAGAAAGGTGCATATTTTGGGTGAGAAAACAAGTTCTGGGTGAAAAACACTAGCAAAAGGACAAATATCGGAGAAGAAATAGGTGGAGTCTTACACTGTGAGCTTTTTAAAGGGTCGAATCCTACTTCCATGCTTCAAGCTTTCTGCTGTTTTTCCCAAAAGGAAAAAGATAATCAAGCAGAGGGTTTGTGAGTAGTCAGATGGTACGCTGACTTTTACTGACTTCTGCTGACCTTTGCTGACTTTTTACTGATTTCCTGTTGACCTGCTTTCCAGATATACCCGTGTACATTGGAACCTGCATCCATCAGCTACTTTTCAGTTCCCTATTTCTCCCACGGTTACAATACTCATGTTCCAAATATACATAGAACTATCTACTTTGCAATTTCATATTGAATGGAGGTGGAGCACGATCGCAAGCAGAGGCAGTTCACCGTCTGTCTGAATGGCTGCGTTAAAACGAATAAACAACTCAAACATTAACATAGAAAAGAAAGAAAGATGGCCATCAGAAGCCCCAGTTATCGTGGCTAACGGGAGGAAGCCCCAGTTATCGTGGCTAACGGGAGGAAGCACCGGCATTATTGAACGCAAAGGCCAGCAAGGTAGTCTACAAGAGCGGTGGGAAGTCGGTGGCCGAGGAGCTGCTGTTGGAGGTGAACGAGAACCCCATGGCCGGCCTTACCATCCGGGATGTGCTGGCCGTCATCGAGCGCTGCAGAGACCCCGTCCGGCTGAGGTGTGTAAGCGGGGTGGAAAATGCAGGAAAACGGCCCCTTTTCCAGTCCTCGGAGGTCCGAGTGTTTTCTTTGAAGTTGCTGCGTGGGGCTAGCAGGGCTGCCGGCACTCCTGCCGCGCGGGGGGTGAGGCCCCGGTTGTGGGAAAGAAGAGCCCTCCGGGCCTGCTCCGTCGGCTGGGTGCTTCCCGCTAAACCGTAAGACCCCGCGGGTGAGGTCTTTCCGTCGCTGCCGCCATTATGTCGGCGGGCTTCTCCTTCGGAGCCGGCACGTTGGCTTCCGCTACGGCAGCTGTTGCGGCCACTGGTGGGGAGGCGGCGGCGGAGGTTTTTCTTTTGGAGGCACCCTGAGCTTATCTGAAGGCCTTAACTTTGGGACGTTGGGTTCAGCAGCTACTGTTTTTACAACTACTACTTCTGTGGGTTTTGGTTCTGGACTTTTTAGCTCAAAACCCATCACAGGTTTTACCTTAGGAGGGACTAATATAGGAACAGCTACAACTATTGCGGCAGGATTAACATCAGGCACGCCTGTTTCTACTACTATTCCCACCATGGGCCTTAGTTTGGGTTTCAGTAAACCTGCTGGATTAGCCACCCCATTTGCTCCAGCTTTTACTCCAGCTTTTACTCATACTTCTTCTGGACTTCCATTATCTTCTGCCCTTACTTCTGCTCCAGCAGCTGGCTCTTCTGGTTTTATATTAAATTTGGGAGGCACCACGGCTCCAACTATAACTGTATCCATAGGACTTTCTCTGAGTGGAGCCCTGACTGGTTTAGGAGGAACACTGTTCCTAAATGCAAGCACAATTACAACAGGGCTTGGACAAAATGCTTTTAATTTTTACCTATTTAAATTTTAATTAACCTAATGTTTTAATACTGTTTTAATTTTTATTTTTATTGATGCTATGGATGATGTGGGGGGGATTGATTGTGGAGTGAATCGGGTTGAATGGATGGGTGGTTGTGTGGATTGGATGGATTGTGGACCTGTGATAAATGGAAGGGCCGACCTGTCTGCATTTACGGAAGCTAGAGAAGTGGAGGAGCCTTGCTCTGAGGGATCAGAGGGCCAGTCTATACCGGTCTTATGGGGAAGAGGCAGATATGACGAGAGGCCTGGGGTAGGCCGCTCTCGGGGAACAAGGCCTCGCTGCCTGAAAGCGATCTCTTGTTCCGGCCCCTTGAACCTCTCCCGGGGTACTGGTAATGAGTGAAATCCGGACCCTGGACTCAGGCTGCTGCTGCTCAATGCCAGGTCGGTGGTAAATAAAGCTCTCCTCATCCGGGACTTAATTCTGGAGGAGGAGGCCGACCTGGCATGTGTGACTGAGACCTGGATGACCCCAGAGGGAGGAGTTCCCCTCTCTGAGATGTGCCCAGCTGGGTTTAAGGTATGGCATCAGCCGTGACCCCAGGGAAGGGGGGGAGGAGTGGCGATTATAGCTAAGGAGACACTCGGCCTGCGCAGACTCGCTGCTACTGAGATATCAGGTTGTGAGTCCCTCCTTATGAGGTTGGACCTAGGTGTACAGGTGGGCCTGTTGCTTATGTACCTGCCTCCCAGCTGCGTTTCTACAGCCCTGCCCACGCTACTCGAGGAGGTAGCCGGGTTGACGGTTGAGTTCCCCAGACTTATTGTCTTGGGGGACTTCAACGTGCCGTCACTCGATGAGTCCTCTGGGTTGGCGCAGAGTTCATGGCCTCCATGGCAACCATGGACCTGACACAAGTAATCGAGGGCCCAACCCATGAGGGGGGACACACACCTGATCTGGTTTTCCTCTCGGAACAGTTGAGGTATGATCTGAAGCTAAGGGGCTTAGAAGTGTTGCCCATGTCATGGACAGATCATTTTCTGCTGCGGCTTGAGTTTACGACATCAATCCTCTCTCGCAGGGAGCCGGAACCGATTAAATGGTTCCGCCCCAGACGCCTGATGGTCCCTATTGGCTTTCAAAGGGCGCTTGGGGAATTGCCGGATTCGCTCGTACACAGTTCGGCGGAGTCCCTAGTGATGGCCTGGAATACGGCCACTACGGGGGCTCTAGACCGGATGGCGCGGTTGCGACCTCTCTGTGGTAGCAGACCCAGGAGATCTCCTTGGTTTACCGAGGAACTCAGGGGGATGAAGCGCCAGAAGAGACGTTTAGAGAAGCAATGGAGATCCGAATCTGATCGAACCAAATTGAGAGCTTATATTAAGACCTATTTGGAAGCGATCACTGCGGCAAGATCTCAGTATCTTTCCACATTGATCGCATCTGCGGAATCTCGTCCGGCTGCCCTGTTTAGGGTGACTCGCTCTCTCCTTGATATGGGGAGGAGGGAGGAACCTTTGCAGGGCAATGCCGAAGAATTTAACATCTTTTTCACAGACAAGGTCGCTCAGATCCGGGCTGACTTGGACTCCAATTGGAATGCAGTGTCGGCTGACAATGAGTCAGTCGAGATGACAGAGGCCCGTCTTAGTCCTGTTGAATGGGAGGAGTTTGACCTGGTAACTCCTGATGATGTGGACAAGGCCATTGGAGCTGTGAGTTCTGCCACCTGTTTACTGGACCCGTGCCCCTCCTGGCTGGTTTCAGCTAGCAGGGAGGTGACACGGAGCTGGGTCCAGGCTGTTGCTAATGCTTCATTGAGGGAGGGGTCCTTTCCTGCTCCCTTAAAGGAGGCACTTGTGCGCCCCCTCCTCAAGAAGCCTTCCCTGGACCCGGCAGTTTTAAATAATTATCGTCCAGTCTCCAACCTTCCCTTTTTAGGGAAGGTTGTTGAGAAGGTGGTGGCACTCCAACTCCAACGGTCCTTGAATGAAGCTGATTATCTGGGCCCTCAACAGTCCGGGTTCAGGTCCGGTTACAGCACGGAAACTGCTTTGGTTGCGCTGACCGATGATCTCTGGCGGGCCCAGGATAGAGGCTACTCCACTATCCTGGTGCTTCTTGACCTCTCAGCGGCATTCGATACCATTGACCATGGTATCCTTCTGCGCCGGTTGGAGGGGCTTGGAGTGCGGCGCACCGTTTTACGGTGGTTCACCTCCTACCCCTCTGGCCGGTCGCAGTCGGTGTTTGCAGGAGGTCAGAGATCGGCTTCGAGGCCTCTTCCATGTGGAGTCCCTCAGGGGTCTGTTCTCTCACCTCTGCTTTTTAACATCTACATGAAGCCGTTGGGTGAGATCATCCGTCGACACGGGGTGAGTTATCATCAATATGCTGATGACACTCAACTTTATATCTCTACCCCGCATCATTACAGCGAAGCAGTGGAAGTGATGAACCGGTGCCTGGAGGCTGTTGAGGTCTGGATGGGTGCCAACAGGCTCAGACTCAATCCCGACAAGACGGAGTGGCTATGGGCTCTGCCTCCCAAGGACAATTCCAACTGTCCGTCCATTACCCTGGGGGGAGAAGTTTTGTCCCCCTCGGAGAGGGTTCGCAACTTGGGTGTCCTCCTCGATCCACAGCTAAGTCTAGAACACCATCTTTTGGCTGTGGTGAGGGGGGCATTCGCCCAGGTTCGCCTAGTGCGCCAGTTGTTCCCCTATTTGGACCGGGAGTCACTCCTCACAGTCACCCATGCCCTTGTCACCTCGAGATTCGACTACTGTAATGCTCTCTACATGGGGCAACCTTTGAAGAATGTCCGGAGACTGCAAGTAGTCCAGAATGCGGCCGCGCGAGCCGTCTTGGGTCTCCCAAGACATGCTCATATCACTCCAGCTCTCCGTGAGCTGCACTGGCTATCAATTGGTCTCCGAACACAATTCAAAGTGTTGGTTATGACCTATAAAGCCCTTTATGGCAATGAACCAGGATACTTGCCGGACCGTCTTCTGCTTCATGAATCCCAGCGACCGGTTAGGGCACATAGGGTTGGCCTCCTACGGGTCCCGTCTGTTAGGCAATGTCATCTGGCGGGGCCTAGGGCTAGGGCCTTCTCCGTTGCTGCCCCAGCCCTCTGGAACCAGCTTCCCTCAGAGGTTCGTACTGCTTCCTCCCTCCTAGCTTTCCGGAAATTGTTGAAGATGCACTTATGCCGACAGGCTTGGGGCGTATGAGCTGTGCTCTGCCCCTGGGCCTAGGAATGTCCCTCCATCAGCGACTGTGAGTTGACTGTGCTTGTATGTTGTATGAATGTGATTAATTTTATTGTATAATTTTATTGTATTGTTTTTGTAAGCCGCCCTGGGTCCTAGGAGAAGGGCGGCATATAAGTTTAAGTAAATAAATAAATAAATAAATAAAGCTCAGCAGATTACAAATAGTACGTTCATATTGTGAAACAGCATAAAGTTCAAGTTAGAGCTTCAAATCACTTCTGTGGGGACCTATTTCAGGTTTGTTCTAGCCTCATCTTGTTATATGAGGAGGGGGCTATATTTTCATCTCCCACAGTGCGTAATTTAAATATTTCAGCATTGGTTATACTGAAAATAAATATAATACTTGAGAGCCTTAGAAGTCATAAAAATAAAACTCTTGAATAAGATGCAAAAAAAAATGCTGCAAACGTGTTGGGATTCAGTGACTGATCAGGAAATGAACAGGATTGTGCACAAAATATTTCCTTTCCACACAAAATGTTTAAAGTTGGATGACTTATTGAATCATTTAACTATACTTTAGCAGAGAATTTCATGTAAACTATAATAGATGAAATTGGAATGGCATTTATACTTCAGCTATATTAGTTTGTGGTGTAAACATTGTAATTCTAGCAGTCAGTGTCTTTGGTACATTGTGTCCATTGCAAATTTCATTAAAAAAACACATGGGCATAAAATACCATTTGGGATACTTTGAGCCATAAAATTGCTTCAGGAAATTTATGTAACTGCAAAATTCGTCAACGAACCTTATTATTTCAACATTTTATCCTCCTTTTTCAGATCCAGAACATATCATAATGGGACAATGTACAAACTCAGCCCATTTACTAATATTTAAACTCTTAGTTTTCTCAAAACACAGTGTGTCTGAATGAAGGAAGGAAAAGGAAAAATGTCACTGCTTTATTATTTAATAATCAATTTACATTTCTCCATTGTATACTCTAGAAATAAATAATCAGGAATATATAGAGAAGTAAAACAATTCTTTAAGGCTTAAAATTTTGTAGATTCTCAAAATGCATCAACTGTATATGTTTGTAAGTATGTCTTTGCCATATAGCTCTGGAAAGGTAAAAGAGCAAATATATTTACCAAAACTATCAAAGAGAAATAAAAATAAGCAGTTTGGACAAAAAACTGACAACTTATCCATTGTCTGTTTTATTATACAGATACTGCTGTCTGTGCATATAGCCCATAAAAACTTGCATTAGGCCATTGTGTGGATCCTTCTACCCAGAATATATTAAGCGGCCAATAGGAAAGCCAACAAAAAAGTCTTATTTTAGGAAGAACTCCAAGTAACAAAGAGCACTTTGGATTACAGCTAGTTAAATACCAGCAATGTTACCATACTTTAAGACACATTCAGAGAAACAGAGAATACCCAACCCTCATAATGTTCTGAGAAACATTAAATATTATACATACAGAGGTAAATGTACCTTTGTTTCTTCATGAGGTAATTTAAGATTAAAGCAGTATTTTAAAAATGTAAATAATTAAGATATTACTGAAACCGTTTTAATACAGTACAAACAAGTTAACAAAAAAGTAAATTTGTGGTGCTTAGCTGGCAATTCATTATTTTTTAGAACAACCATTTTCATATAGGTTTGTGAAAGATTAATAAAATATGGGCAGCAATTGAAATATTTAGTAAAACTCTTAACTTCTAAGAATTTTATTATTCCTCCAGGACATTATAAGGAATTGAACTTGATCCAAGTGAGTCTTAAGCTAAACTTGAGATTTTTGAGTTATGGGGTATTGTTTCTTATAAGCATTTTATAGCTAATCTGATATGATCAGTCTGTCCAGAATTTGAAATATTACTAAAAACAACAAAGCTACAACCTTGTCAAATAAATGTCTACTGTGAGAACATTTAAGAGAGGCAAGCAATGCAACAGTAGCAGTCATCTACAGCAGTGGCCCCCAACCTTTTGGGCAAGAGGGACCAGTTCCATGGAGAGGTTTTTCTGCAGACTGGAGGGGGTATGGTTTTGTGTGCTGCCTGCATCCTGCAGATGGGGCTTCACTTGTTTGCGCCGACCGGTTTCTGGCATACCACAGACCAGTGCCAGTCCATGGACCGTGGGTTGGAGACCTCTGCTCTACAGAACATCTTAATTTTACATCTGTGTGTATATAAATAAAATTATAAACACCCAATACCTTGTGAAGCCTTAGTGGGAGTAGGGTAGTGTTGAAATCTCAAGAGTTGAATTTGTTTTTAGTTTTCCACTATTTTTAACTTCCATAGTTTGGTAACCAGTAGAATCTGAAAAGATGGGCAAATCTGCATGTTATCCTCCAATTAGTAGGATGAGAAAACTGTTTCAGTATTATCTTTGCCATGTAAAAATGTTTGAATGCTGAACTATTTTGGTCCCTTGGACTCTTAAGATCAAAAGATTACCGTATTTCCAAAGAAGCTTAACAAGCTAGTTAGTTAGAGAATTTCATGAGAAAACTTTTAGATGTTTACCTAAGCTGAATTTGGCTTTTAGGACTCTTACAATATTGCCAAAAGGAACTATGTTTTAAGAACTCTCTCATTGCCACCATCTGCATTTTAGCTTTGACCCAGATGGGGACATAAAAGGTTCCTCCATCTTCTCTTTAAACCAGTCCATTATATATTTATTTTCCAATGAATAGACTGACTGCCTTAAGGCAGACGCTCTCTCCTTGGCAACTTTAAAATTGAGAAAAAGGAAAAACAGCAATAGCAGCCACCCCTGCCAGAGAATTTCTGCTCCTTTTTATTCCCTCTTGCTCTAAATCCAGAGTGCATCTGTGTAAGACTGGTTCTCTTTAAGGAATGGCACAGTAAGCCTTGAGAAAATGCCAATTCCCCAAGAAGGTTGAAGAAAAATAACTTCATTTTGTCTTCTGCTGCTACTGATTCCTTTTTTATCCTCTGCTTGAAGAATGGGGAACAATTAGAAGGGTGCTTTACAGAAACTAACTTAGGTAATCAACAACAGACCTATTCAAGTATTACCAAAAAGGTAGAAGGAAAAAGGAAAGCTTTCTATAAAAGACTTCCACAGAAGTGCAAAACCCTACTGGTCAAGCTCACGTGAAAGCTTAACTTTTATTTCATATACAAATTGCATAAAGGCAAATTTAAGTTGATACCATGTTTTAATCTTTATTCATATTGCTTTTAAAACTATAACAGCTTTTAATAATTGTTTCACAGTATAGTTATGATTAGTGTGCAAAACATAAAATTTACAAAGGCACACTTAAAATATATCAAATGATTGCATAGTTTTTAACATTCTACATATATTGTAATTTTTCAGTTTCATGAAATTATATCTATTAGTTGTCATATGTTTTAGTTTATATGTTCCAGACATGCTTCAAGAAACAAAAGCAAATTTTGAATTTCCAATTGCTACATTAATAGACAAGGATGGGCTTGCAAGAGCAGCTACTGTATGGGAAGTGCAAAAGGAGCAATACTGAACTTGTTACCAAAGATGGTAGGAATACAGTGTCTATACCCCTTCATTTCTCCATTGTATTAGTACAATGAAAACCAACATTAAAAACTATGTGTTAACCAATTCAACACAGAAACTCTTGATACTGAGACATTCCTATTTTGCACAGACTGAAACCAGTAAGACTACTGTACCTAATAACAGAATAACAGAGTTGGAAGATAACTTGGAGGTCTCCTAGTCCAACCCCCTGCTCAAGCAGGAGACCTTATAACATTCTGGCCAAATGGCTGTCCAGTCTCTTCTTAAAAACCTCCAGTGATGGAGCACCCACAATTTCTGGAGGTAAGCCCTTCCACTGGTTAATTGTTCTCACTGTCAGGAAAATTCTCCTTAGTTCTACAGTAGGTTAGATCTCTCCTTGATAAGTTTCCATTCATTACTTCTTGTCCTGCCTTCAGGTTCCTTGCAGAGTAGGTTGACTCCCTCTTCTCTGTGACAGCCCCTCAAGTATTGGAAGAGTGCTATCATGTCACCCCTTGTCCTTCTTTTCATTAGACTAGACATACCCAATTCCAATCTAAACACGTTGTTTTTCTGCATGGATCATCCTTAGAAAAGCATTTAGCAAAGAACATAGAAATATAGAATAATAGGGCTGGAAGGGACCTTGGAGGTCCTCTCTCCATTAGGGTAGACATACCTATTTTCCTTAACTGTTCAGCATACGGTTTAGCTTCCAGATCCCTTATCGTGTTTGTTGCTCTTCTCTGCACTTTCTGCGGCCTCAGCATCTTTTTTGTATTGTGATGAGAACTGGACACAGTATTCCAAGTGTGGCCTCACAGTATAGAGCAGCACTATCACTTCCCATGATCTTGACACTATCCTCTGTTGATGCAGCCTAGGACTGTATTGGCTTTTCTGGCTGCTGCTGCACACTACTGGCTCATACTTAGGTGATAGTCCACTAGGACACCAAGATCCCAATCATAGTTACAGTACTACTGGATCCAATCTGAGTTGGTCACTGGGACTAGGGGTTTTGTCTTCTGAGCTTTCGGACTCGTACTGGAGCCAATCTTCAGGGAAATTCTCTCTAGCTCCAGCACAAGTCCAAAAGCTCGGAAGACAAAACTTCTGATCCCAGTGACCGACCCAGATTGGATCCTGCAACATTATCCTGGGACACATATACTCACCCTCATTTGCGACAGTTACTACTGTTGAGCCAGGTACTGCCTATTCTATACCTGTGCATTTGGTCTTTCCTGCCCAAGTGCAGGACCTTATTTTTCTCACCACTGAACTGCATCTTGTTGGATAGGGCCCAGTGCTTAAGTCTGTCAAGATCCTTCTGAATCTTGAGTCTATCTTATGAAACGCTGGCAATTACCCCCAGCTTTGTGTCGTCTGCAAATTTGATGAGTTCGCCTTCTATCTCCTCATCTAGATCATTCATGAAGTTGTTGAAGAGCACTGGGCACAAGACAGAACCTTGAGATACTCCACTGCATGCTTCCCTCCATGTAGATGTAGTTCCACTGAGGACTACATGCATAATGTGGTTGGTCAACCAGCTGCAAATCCATCTCGTGGTGGTACAGTCTATCCCACATTGTTCTATCTTACCAAGAAGTAGGCTGTGCTCTACTTTGTCAAATGCCTTACTGAAGACCAAGTATACTATGTCCATAGCATTTCCCTGATCCACTAATTTAGTCACTTTATCAAAGAAGGAAATACATGTTTGTCTGGCATGATCTGTTTTCAACAAACACATTCTGGCTTCCAGTGATCGCTTTGTTTCTAGTTGCTCACAAATCATCTGCTTAGCTTTTCCATGATATTCACAGGTATTGATGTCAGGCTGATTGGTCTGTAGTTTCCTGGTTCCACCTGTTTCCCCTTTTTGAAAATTGGAACCACATCAGCTCTTCTACAGTCCTGTAACATTTTCCCCATGCTCCAGGAGGTCTGAAAGATTTTGTTCAGCAGTTCCAAGATCACATCTGCCAGCTCCTTCAGTACCCTGGGATGTAAACCATCTTGTCCTGGCAGTTTGGACTCATCCAAAGTGGATAGGTGTTCTCTTACCATTTTCTTGCCTATTGTGACCTGCATTCCTGTTCTGTCTCCCATTGTGCTGCTTTTGATAGGTTCAGCTATTTTTCCTTTTGCATGAAGATGGACACAAAGAAGGAATTAGGCAGTTCCACATTCTCCCTGCTGCCTATCAGCATCTTGCCTTCTTCTCCCATTAGTGGACCGATTTCCTTAACCTTCTTATTCCTTACATATTGAATTAAACTTTGTTATTTTTGGCATTTGTTGCAAATCTTAATTCATTCTGAGCCTTAGCTTTCCTGAGTCCATCCTTGCAGATTTGGGCTATTTGCTGGCATTCTGTTCTAGTTATGTGCTCCTCTTTCCCTTTTTTTATACTTCTTTTTGTCCCTCAGTTTGTGTAATCATACAAGTTTTGTCTTGGGCCTCTGGTTTGTCTTTCTCTGTGGTTTTGATTGGGGTTTGATAATCTTGGTTTTCAGTGTCTCCCAAGCATCTTGTTTTTCTCTTTAGGGTTTCAATCTATGGAATTCTTCCTAATCTTAGTTTGTTGACATATGCTCTCTTGAAAATCTAAAATGCTAGTCTTTGTTCAATTACCTGTGCCCGCATTGTGTTGAATTCTAGTATGACATCATTCTCCCCCAAAGTTCCTACAACTTCCACCTCTTCAATCATTTCCTCCCTATTAGTAAGAATTAAGTCCAGTATAGCTGACCCTCTAGTTCCCTCCTCTACCTTTTGGATGACAAAGTTGTCAGCTAGGCACATCACAAACCTCTTCGCTCTCCCACTTGCTGCATACTTTGTTTCCCAGTTGATGTCAGGGTAACTAAAGTCCCCCATTACTACAGTGGTGTGTTTCCTGCACACCTTATTCAGCTGATTAGCAAAATGTTCATCTATCTCCTCTGCTTGGTTGGGTGGCCTGTAGTATACATCTATAGTAATGTCATTTCTTTTTCCTCTAATATTTACCCAAATGCATTCAAGAGGGCTTTCACCTTTGGTATCATGTATTTCTGTGGAGGTGTAGTGATTACTTTTTTAAAAAAAAATATTTTATTGGTTTTATAATTTTAAACAAAGAATCAAATTAAATACAACTCAACTTAAAACATTCTTTTTTAACTTTCTCCCACACAAAAACAAAACATTCTTTTAGATGCTTACATAAAGTAACTATGGGTGTTGCTCGGCAGCACCCCCTTCGCTACATCCCCCTCTTCCTTCCTCCCTGTCTCCTACTTCCCTCCTCCTCCCCTCTCTCCCTCCCTCTCTCTCCACCCTCATCTCCTCCAACCCTACGTCCCTCCACTCCTTCACTCCTCCCTCTCAACCCCCTCCAGATGTAGTCCAGAGGTACTGTCCGAGCAACCCCTCATATATCAATAAGTATTTCTTTCTTATATATTACAAGTGTTACAGTTGAGTATATTATTATACCCCCCCATCCTACCCCCCCCCCCGACTTCCCAAAGTGAATACAGGGTAAAGCAAAAAAAAAAACACCACTACATCAAACAAAATTATTATATAATCCAAATAAAAATTTAACTATATGCTAAATACAATTTCTTAGATTGATATTTCCCTTGAATATACTCTATCCATTTTTTCCAATCCAACATATATTTTTCATTTGAATGATCTTTCAAGTAAGCAGATATTTTAGCCATTTCCGCCAAATTTATAACTTTCAAAGTCCATTCTTCAATAGATGGTAATTCTGGCTTCTTCCAATATTGTCCCACCAACAGTCTCGCTGCTGTAATCAAGTTCTAAATCAAGTTCATCTCTATGGTGGTGCAGTCTTTTATAATACCTAATAAAAACAGCTGTGGTGAAAATGCAATACGTTTTTTCAAAATATTTTGTAGTATCCACCATATTTTTATGCAAAAAGCCTTGATTTTTTTACAAGTCCACCATACATGAAAATAAGTAGCATCCATACATTCACATCTCCAGCACTTAGGTTGTAAGCTAGGGTACATACATGATAATTTTTTCGGATCCAAATGCCACCTATAAAACATTTTATAAAAATTTTCTCTTAAATGTTGCGCTTGTGTAAATTTTACATTTTTCACCCAGATCCTCTCCCAAATTTCCATCATGATTGGTTGTCAAAAATTTTGTCCCCACTTTATCATACAGTCCTTAACTAATTCAGTTTCCGAATCAATTTCTATCAATACGTTATACAATCTTTTAATATGCATTAACCTTTGATCTCTAATTTGTTTAATTAAATTTTCATCTATTTGAGATAAACCCATCTTCAAATCTTTTCTCCATCTAGTCTGCAATTGTAAATATTGAAACCAAGTAAGGATTATTCCTTCCTCTCTTAAAATATTCAAGGACTTCAATAGTAAGAAATTCCCTTCTTTAAATAGGAGTTTCTCATAAGGCACCACATCATGTAATTGTTCTCTATTTATATTCTCTATTGCGTGTCTGGGAACCGTCCATACAGGAATCTTATCATTTAATTTATACTGATATTTTTTCCAAACACGCAGCAGAGCATTTCTCAATAGGTGCTCTTTGAAACTCCTATCCACCTTTTTATCATAAACTAGATATGCATGCCAACCATATAATAAATCATACCCTTCAATATTCAATATTCTATCATTAGTTAAATTGACCCAATCACTTATCGCTACTAAAACAGCAGCGTGATAATATAACTTAAAGTTAGGCATTTTTAAACCACCTCTTTCCCTTGTATCCTGAATAATTTTTAGTTTGACCCTCGGTTTCTTGCCATTCCAAATAAATCTATTAATACCCTTCTGCCACTCCTCCAAATTCGCATCCTTTTTAAGTATAGGTAACATTTGAAAAAGAAATAAAAATTTAGGCAATACATTCATTTTAACTGCTGCTATCCTACCCAACATAGATAATTGTAATTTCTTCCATTTTTCCAATTCTATTTGTGTCTTATTCCACAAGTCTTCATAATTATTTTTATATAACTTCCCATTAGAGGCTTCAATATCAATTCCTAAATATTTAATTTTCTTAACTATCTCACATCCCGTTATTCTTTCCAATTCCTGTTTTAAATTAAAATTTAAATTTTTAACTAACATCTTTGTTTTAGTTATATTTAACTTAAAACCTGATGCCCTACCATAAATTTTAATTATCTCCATCAATCTCTTGGCTGACTGTATTGGTTGAGTCAATGTCACAACTAAATCATCTGCAAAAGCACATAATCTATAATCTTGTTGTCTAATCTCTATACCTTTTAAATCATCTGCTCTTCTTATCCTATTCAATAAAACCTCTAAAGTTAAAACAAAACAACAAAGGGGATAATGGACATCCCTGTCTGGTACCTTTCTCTATATTAAATGAATCTGTTAAATCCCCATTCACAATAACCTGTCCTCTTTGTTTCTGATAAATCGCCAATATAGAATTAATAAACTGACCCCCCATTTCCATCCTAACAATCAATTTTTTCAAAAACAACCAATTCAATCTATCAAATGCTTTTTCCGCATCCAAAAACATAAGAACTGCGGGCACCTGAGTATGCTTCTCCAAATATTCTATTATATTAATAAGTTGTCTAACATTAGTTTTCATCTGCCTCCCTTGTAAAAAACCGGTTTGATCAGTATGAATTGTTTGTTGCAAAACTGTCATTAATCTATTAGCCATCACTTTTGCAAAAATCTTATAATCCGTATTCAACAATGAAATAGGTCTAAAATTTTCTGGTTGAACATTATCTCTTCCCTCTTTGGGAATTAAAGAAACATAGGCTGTTTTCCATGAAAGACTGAATTGGCCGTTCCTGACGAACTTGGTCCGGAAGATGAAAATGGGAGCACAGTTTCTCAACTCCATAACGGCAATTTACCAGAAACAAACAGGACAGATCATTGTCAATGGAGACTTAACAGACTCATTTAATATAGAGAGAGGCACGAGGCAGGGCTGCCCGTTATCACCCCTTCTATTTATCCTAACGCTGGAGACTCTACTAAACAGGATAAGAGCAGCAGAAGACATACAGGGCATACGGATCAGACAACAAGATTACAGACTATGTGCCTTTGCAGACAACTTGCTGGTGACAATGTCGCAACCAGTACAGTCAGCAAAGAGATTGATGGAAATAATGGAAGACTATGGTAGGGTGTCAGGCTTCAAAGTAAATATATCAAAAACAAAGATGCTAGTCAAAAACCTTGACAAAAAAGCAAGACAGGACTTGGAAAGAATAACGGGTTGTGAAATAGTCAAGAAAGTCAAATACTTAGGAGTGGAGATAGAATCAACAAATGCGAAATTATACAAGAATAACTACGAGGTCCTGTGGAATAAGATACAAGCAGACCTGGAAAGGTGGAAGACACTACGTCTGTCCCTGCTCGGCAGGATAGCGACAGTAAAGATGAATGTACTACCCAGATTTTTATTTCTCTTTCAAATGCTACCCATACTCAAAAAGGATGCGGACTTGGACAACTGGCAGAAGGGCATCAACAGATTTATTTGGGACGACAAGAGACCGAGGGTGAAACTAAAAATCATCCAAGACGCAAGGGAGAGAGGGGGACTCAAAATGCCTAATCTAAAGCTATATTACTATGCAACAACGTTGGTGGCAGTTAGTGACTGGATCAACATGACAAATGATAGAATTCTGAATGTTGAGGGGCATAGCCTACGATTCGGCTGGCACGCATACCTAGTATACGACAAAAAGGCAGATAGGAACTTCAAGGAAAACCCACGACGAATCCCATTGTTATGGGTCTGGAAGAAATATAAGCACCTCCTACACGACAAGATCCCCATCTGGACGATCCCTGGACACGCAACAGGGGATATGAACACATCCCAAGGGCAAGAAGTGGTGCCCTACAGTGAACTTGTACTGGGAGAAGAAAACGGGTTCCTCTTGAAATCTCAAGCAACGCTAGCAAAAAGAGGAATAGGAAGTACCTGGCTATCATATATACAACTACAATCAAGGTGGCGTAAAGACAACAAGAAGGGCTTCTCCCAGACCGACGAGAATCTAATTAAACAGATTAGAGAACAGGGGATTAGGCACATCAAACGAGTGTACAGCATTCTGATAGAAATGGACTCTGAAACAGAGCTAGTCAAGAACTGTATGATAAAGTGGGCAGAAGACTTCGGACACCCTATCACCATGGACACGTGGGAGAAAATCTGGGTGAGGAATGTAGAATTCACGAAATTGCAACACTTAAGGGAAAACATCTACAAGATGTTCTATAGATGGCACCTAGACCCGAAAAAAATATCACTCATCTATCCGGACTCCCAGCCCAAATGCTGGAGGTGCGGGGACGGGGAGGATACTTACTTTCATATATGGTGGACATGCAGAAAAATAAAAGCATTGTGGAGGAAGATATGGTGGACACTCCAAACTATTTTCAAAAAGCGTATAGAATTTCTACCTCAGGCTTTTCTGTTAGGGATCACAAAGGATATCACTACCTCAGAGACAAATTTATTTTTGAACTTAATTACAGCAGCAAGATTGTTGGTGGGACAGTACTGGAAGAATCCGGAAATACCGCCTATTGAAGAATGGACTGTGAAAGTAACAAATTTGGCGGAAATGGCAAAAATATCAGCATACTTGAAAAATCGCTCCAATGAACAATTTGTGACTGACTGGAAACAGTGGATAGACTATATCCAAGAGAGACACCAATCAAACAGAATGCAGCTGGCGTTTAGCTAAGGCTCGATGGGAGGAGGGAAGAAGGATTAACAAATCAAATGTTTACAAAAACTAACACCCAATGTTGAATGTATATGTTCTATAACTAATACCTCTTAACATAACCTTATGACTAATGTTGTTTGCTTTAATATTGTTAAAGTAGACTGAATCTCTACCTCAGGATATGAAACTTCTACCTCAGGATCTCTGGTTAGGGACTAGAAAAGATTGCACTAGTAATGGGATGAAGTCAACTCAGAAGCGCAAACGCACAATATGCGATAGACTAGATACAGTAGATAGACCATATATAAGAGAAACACCAATCAAACAAAATGTATTCGGAGTATACTGGAGGATGTAAGGGAGGAGGGAAGGACGTTTACTAAAACAGATGTTTACAAAGATTAACACCTAATGTTGTATGCTATGTTCTAGGATGATTGCTTAGCAATAGGATCTTATGTTTAATGTTGATCACATTAATATTGAAACAGATAGGAGAAACACCAATCAAATAAAATGTAACAGGAGTATAGTTGAGGCTAGACGCGAGGAGTGGGGAAAAAGGCTTACTAATTCGGACGTTTTCAAAGACTAATACCTAGTATTGTATACCAGGTGTCATGATGATTGCTGCATAATATGTTTTTATGTTCAATATTGATTGTTTTAATAAAAGAATTTTTATATATATATATAAAAAAAAGAAAATGCTTATAATAAACCGCCGTTAACCCATCAGTCCCAGGAGATTTTCCCATTTTCAATTGTTTAATCACTGAAATTATTTCTTCTGATGTAATCAATGTATTTAATCTATCTCTTTGTTCATTGTTAATTACTGATACATTTTCATTTTGCAAAAAAATATCTATATCATTCTCTTGTACCTTCTCTTCAGCATATAACCTAGAATAAAATTCTAAAAAGACTTTCTTAATAATTTCTTGTTGGAACACCTCTTTCCCTTTATATTCTATTTTTTCAATTATTCGGGATTTTTGTTTTTTCCTTAATGTATAAGCCAGCCATCTGCCAGGCTTATTGGAATTTAAAAACGTGTTATGTTTTGCATATTGTATATTCCTAGCAACTTGGTCTGTCATCAACAAATCAAATTGTTTCCGTAAGACCTTAATCCCCTCTTTAATATTTCTATCGACTGGTCTCTTTATTAATAACTGTTCCTTCTTTCTTATTTCCTCCTCTAACTCCTTCCGTTTTTTCTCTTGTTTGCATCTATGCCAGTGGTTCTCAACCTTGGGGTCGCGACCCCATTTGGGGTCGCACGACCATTTCACAGGGGTCGCCGGGACCCGCCGGACGCCATTTTGTTATTTTTATTTTTATTTTTTTTAATATTTTTTTAATTTTTATTTTATTTTTTTGGCGCGCGCGCACCGCGCATGCTCAGATCCGCCCGTCGCGGCAAAAAAAATGAAAAAAAATTAAAAAAAATTAAAAAAATAAAATAAAAAAACAAAATGACGGCCCGCGACAGGTGGATGCGCGCATGCGTGGCGCGTGCAATGGGCCGATCCGCGCATGCATGGATCCGCCCGTCGCGGCCGCCATTTTTTTTGTTTTTTTGTTTTTTTTAATTTTTTTTTTAAAAAAAATTTTGGCGCGCGCTCACGCGCCCAGGTTGGGGTCGCGACGCGCATGGGTGGGCCAAGTGGGGTCTCAACCTGAGAAAGGTTGAGAACCACTGATCTATGCCTTTTATTCAAATCAATTAAAATCCCACACATATACGCTTTACTTGCATCCCATACCATTTCTATAGTTGTACCCTTATGCATATTTAACAGAAAAAATTCCTTCATTACATTTTTACATTCATTCACATTTATATCATATTTAAACAAATTTTCATTTAATCTCCAAGATCTTTTAGGTCTTTGACCTTCCTTTAGCTCCATCCAAACCGGATTATGATCTGTTAAAACTTTAGGTAGGATCTTCACCTTCTTTAAACTAAAAAGTAAGTCACTTGAAGTTAATATAAAATCAATTCTAGAAAATGACTGATGCCTGTCAGAAAAGAAAGTAAATTCTTGCTCTTTACCATTTCTTTCTCTCCATATATCTATCAAATCAAAACCATCCTTTATATCAAAAAAGATTTAGGCAACTTAGAACGTGTTTGAGGAATTGATAGTATCTTCTTTTTATCTAAATCAGTATCTATCACACCGTTCCAATCTCCCATTATAATACAAGAGCTATAATCAAATTGTATTAACTTTTTATATATTAGCTTGTAAAATTTTCCTTGTTGTTGATTTGGCGCATATATACCCATCAAAAGTACTTTTTCCCCATCTTTTAAAATTTCAATTGCTAAATATCTACCTTGTGTATCTGATTCTATTAATTTACTTCTTATATGATTTTTAACATAAATAACAATTCCATTCTTCTTCTCAGCAGCCTCTGCAACAAAGTGTGTGCCTAATTTGTTATTTATCAAATATTTCTGATCAGTATTTCTAATATGTGTTTCTTGTAAGCAAATTACATCATTTTTACATTGAATCAAATAATGAAAAATCTTCTTCCTTTTCTGTGGAGAATTTAAACCATTGACATTCCATGTCAAAAATTTATTTGACATGACCAGATCCAGAAAGCCTTTGCATGACCAATTCGAAATTTTCATCTTTCTTCTTTGATCGAGCTCCCATGGCTTCCACATTTGTAGATACTGCTACGTGAGTTATAGACCGATCTTGTTGCTCCTTTTCTTTTTGTTCCTTATGTTTAGTAGTTGCCCGAGTTTGCCTTTGATCTTTAGACATCTCTACCTCCAGAGGCTGAAAAATATCAAGGCTCCACTCAGGCAGCTTCAATAAAACTCCTTCTCCTGTTGCACCAAGAGGTTGTGGCTCTTCAAGCTGTAGTTGTAGTTTTTGGTCCTTGTTTCCTTCTTTATGTAAATCTGTACTTTTCGGTGTTGGAGATGGGGGTTTACCAGCCTTCATCACATTTTCAAAAAAATCTTTTGCTTTCCAAATAGAATTCAAGCGGTATCTATTACCCTGGTAAGATAATGATAGTCCAGCTGGGACCTCCCACCTATATTGTAAGCCACGTTTTCTAAGTTCCTCCACCAAAAATGCATAATCTTTTCTTGCTCTTAACATCTTCGGAGGAATCTCCTTCAAAATCACAACGTCTTGACCAGCCACAGTTAATTTCTTGTTATAAGATATTGTAAGCACATGATTTCTAAATCTCCTTGTAACAAAATAAATCAAAATGTCTCTAGGTAAATCTCTTTGTCTTGCAATCCATGAATTAACTCTGTAGATCCTATCTATCTGCCAAGACACATCTTGTACCCCCTCATCTATAAATTGTGCCAGAGCTTCTCCAAAAATCCTTCTCAAATCCTCCTGAGTCTGATTTGCATCCTCTTTCAGCCCTCTTATTCTGACAGCCCACATCATTTGATTATATTGTACCATAACAGCTTGATCTTGGATATCACTTTTAATTCCTTCCAACTTTTCCTCAATTTGTTGCTCCACCCCTTCCACCTTCTCTTCCACTCTCAAAGTATAGTCCCAAACCCCCCTGAAAGCTTCCACAATATCTTCTCTTATCAAAGTATTATGAGTCTCAATTGTTTCTTTAATTTTCTCCAATTCATCAGTTACTCCTTTAATTTGTTCCTCAGCATGAGTTACAATCTTTTTCTCCAATTCATCCCCAATTTTCTCCATGCTTCTCTCTATATTATCAGTCATTGTTGATAATGCAGCCTGCAGATCTTTCATAGTCAGCATTTCTGGAGGGGATTGAATAGGCAAGGGGGCTTGAGGCTGTGTAGATATTGAAGAAGCCGGGGGAGCAGAAAAACTGTGTGTTTGTAATTTAGAGGGCTGAGCCGGTGAGGATACTGCAACCTTCGCAGATGTTATTTTAGTTTGTCTGGCAGCCATTCTGTGATCAATCCACTTTTTATAAAAGCTCTCAAAAATTGCTTTTAAATAAAATATATATATTGCCAAAATTTTTCCCTCCTCTTCTTTTCCTTCTTATCTTCTTTCAAATCCTAAATTTTTAATTAAAATTTGTAGAATTTTAAACTTTAAGTCTGAGCGATCGCTAAGCCTTTGTTCTAGAAAGTCACTTTCACTTCTGTTAGAAAGCGATCGCCATCTTAAGTCATTATGTTGATTGTAAGAATAGTTGTGGTCAGAAGTAAAATATAAAAAGTTACTTTCAATGTTGATCTCCTGCATTCACTCCGCCTGCATATAGATCACTCTTAGATACTTATCTTCCGCAGGGGTGGTCGCGGCGTCTTTTTCTGTCTGCTGACAGAAGCGTCCCGGGCTGGAGCGTCTTCGAGCGCCTGGGGAGCTCTCACTCTTTCCCCCTGAAAACTTTTTCAGGGGTTTTTTAGAGGAGCTCAACCCACGCCCGATGCTCTTCACCCCTTCTTCTCCCGAAGGGGGGATTTTCCACCGCAAAAAACAGCTGATGATCGCTGTTTTGCGGCTTAACAGATCCTGGGATAACGGAGCCTCCAAAGGAGGCTATGGCGACGCCAAACGGAGCCACCGGAAGCTGTGATTACCTACATATAATGCAACTTTTCCTCTTTTGTTGGGTCTGTTTCTTTTGAACAATGTACAGTGGGGCAAAAAAGTATTGATTCAGCCACCAATTGTGCAAGTTCTCCCACTTAAAAAGATGAGAGAGGCCTGTAATTGTCATCATAGGTAGACCTCACCTATGAGACAAAATGAGAAAACAAATCCAGACAATCACATTGTCTGATTTGGAAAGAATTTATTTGCAAATTATGGTGGAAAATAAGTATGTGATCACCTACAAACAAGCAAGATTTCTGTCTCTCACATACCTGTAACTTCTTCTTTAAGAGGCTCCTCTGTCTTCCACTCATTACCTGTATTAATGGCACCTGTTTGAACTTGTTATCAGTATAAAAGACACCTGTCCACAACCTCAAACAGTCACACTCCAAACTCCACTATGGTGAAGACCAAAGAGCTGTCGAAGGACACCAGAAACAAAATTGTAGACCTGCACCAGGCTGGGAAGACTGAATCTGCAATAGGCTAGCAGCTTGGTGTGAAGAAATCAACTGTGGGAGCAATAATTAGAAAATGGAAGACATACAAGACCACTGATAATCTCCCTCGATCTGGGGCTCCATGCAAGATCTCACCCCGTGGGGTCAACATGATCACAAGAACGGTGAGCAAAAATCCCAGAACCACACGGGGGGACCTAGTGAATGACCTGCAGAGAGCTGGGACCAACGTAACAAAGGTAACCATCAGTAACACACTACGCCACCAGGGACTCAGATCCTGCATTGCCAGACGTGTCCCCCTGCTTAAGCCAGTACATGTCCGGGCCCGTCTGAAGTTTGCTAGAGAGCATTTGGATGATCCAGAAGAGGATTGGGAGAATGTCATATGGTCAGATGAAACCAAAGTAGAACTGTTTGGTAGAAACACGACTCGTCATGTTTGGAGGAGAGAGAATGCTGAGTTGCAGCCAAAGAACACCATACCTACTGTGAAGCATGGAGGTGGCAACATCATGCTTTGGGGCTGTTTCTCTGTAAAGGGACCAGGACGACTGATCCGTGTACAGGAAAGAATGAATGGGGCCATGTATCGTGAGATTTTGAGTGCAAACCTCCTTCCATCAGCAAGGGCATTGAAGATGAAACGTGGCTGGGTCTTTCAGCATGACAATGATCCCAAACACACCGCCCGGGCAACGAAGGAGTGGCTTCGTAAGAAGCATTTCAAGGTCCTGGAGTGGCCTAGCCAGTCTCCAGATCTCAACCCCATAGAAAACCTTTGGAGGGAGTTGAAAGTCCGTGTTGCCCAGCAACAGCCCCAAAACATCACTGCTCTAGAGATGTGCATGGAGGAATGGGCCAACATACCAGCAACAGTGTGTGCCAACCCTGTGAAGACTTACAGAAAACATTTGACCTCTGTCATTGCCAACAAAGGATATATAACAAAGTATTGAGATGAACTTTTGATATTGACCACATACTTATTTTCCACCATAATTTGCAAATAAATTCTTTCCAAATCAGACAATGTGATTTGTTTTCTCATTTTGTCTCTCATAGTTGAGGTCTACCTATGATGACAATCATCTTTTTAAGTGGGAGAACGTGCACAATTGGTGGCTGCCTCAATACTTTTTTGCCCCACTGTATATCCTTCTAGCAGTACTGTCAGGGTTCCAACTAATGAAACACTTCAAAGAACTTCCAGGCATTGTTTTATCCTAAAATCCTTTATTATCAGTGTAACAGATTGATGGCACATCATGGGTGTATGCCAGAATCTGATTTTCCCTTGCTTGTGTTTAACTTTTCTTGCTAAACCCCTCCCTTATTTTGCAGTCATAAGTCACATCTTCCAATTAGCCTGGAGGGCAAAGATTCACTTCCGTTCCTTTTCCCAGGCTTTCCTTATAAATCTCCTCCCTTTCTCTGTCATCTGAATTAACTCTAAAAATACCAGACAGTTCTGTATATTTTGTCAAAGCAATAATATCCTATATTAACAGCGTTGACATCCAGCCCCCCTTACAAAAAGGAGAGATCCTGTAATGTAAACAAAAGCATATGTTAATGACTAGTTTTCGGTTTGTTGGGGTATTTCGCATGAAACCTTTTGATGAGTCTGTCAGCTTTCACCTCGCTGGATTTCACCCAAGTGGCTTCAGACAATGGGTATCCCTTCCATTGTACTAGGTACTGCAATTTCCCTTTAAAAATTCAAGAGTCTAGAATACATTTCACTTCATAGTGGGTCTGTCCCGCAACTACAAGGGGCCCAGGTGCCTTCTTCAGGGGAGGTCTTAAAGTGGAGCCCCGATAAGGTTTCAACAAGCTGCAATGGAAGACTGGGTGAATTCTCCCTAAAAGTCTAGGGAGCTTTAGTTCTATGGTGACCGTATTGATGATCCTTACTATGGGCAAAGGCCCCAAGAATTTGGGTCCCAATTTCTTGCTGGGCAATTTGAGGCGTAAATATTTAGTTAACAAATAAACCTTTTCCCCAACTTGGAATGTTCTTTGGGGAGCCCTCTATCAGCCTGCTTTTTATAGGTTTCAAAAGTCTTTTTTAAAGCACATTTTGAGTTTCTCCAAACTTCTTCCCACCCCCTCACCCACTGATCAAGTGTCTGGGAAGCAGAGGGCAACTGAGGATATTCAGGTATTGGGCTGAAATCTTTTCCTGTAGCCACTCTGAAAGGCGTGTCGCTGGTGCTGCTGTGCACAGAATTATTGTACGCCACCTCCGCAAAAGGGAGGAGGTCAGTCCAGTTTGTCTGCTGGTAAGAAACATAGCATCTAAGATATTGCTCCACCATTTTGTTAGCAGATTCTACAGCCCCATTTGTGGCAGGATGAAAAGCAGATGATAAACCTTGAGATGATCCAATTAATTTAAGGAAACTCCTCCAAAGCTTCGCTGTGAACTGTACCCCCCTGTCTGAAATTATTCGCTTAGGGGTGCCATACAGCCGGTAGATATGTTTCAGGAACAATTTGGTCAGTCGTTGGGCAGATGGGATTCCTTTGCAGGCGATGAAATGAGCCTGCTTCAAAAACAGGTCTATCACAGTCCAGATGACAGTATTTCCTCTACTTTCAGGTAGGTCTAGTATAAAGTCCATAGCTATTTCTTCCCATGGTTGAGAAGGGTCTGCCACTGGCTGCAGTAACCCGGGGGTTTTCCCTGGGATTCTTTTCATTGTGGCACATACAACTTTTTACATAGTTTTCCACATCCTGTTTCAGCCCCGGCCACCAAAATTGCTGGCGGGTGAGGTCTAGGGTTTTCAAATATCCAAAGTGTCCAGCCTGTTTTACATCATGGCTGTGTTTGAGAGCATTAAGACAGAGGGCTTCTGGCAAATATAGTTTCCCCCCTTTGTAAGCCAAGCCATCCCTGCACGTTAGGCAAGTTTGATTATCTTTGAACCATTGATCGGTGAGCTTCGTTTTATTTTCTTTACCTTAGGGTCATCAGGATTGGGGACCCTGCAAGGTGTAAGTTGAGCGGCAGTTTCTGGATTGGGGATACTTGCCTTGTTAACCTCCCATTCGCTTTTGTATTGGGGTAACCGGGATAGCGCATCAGCTAGGAAGTTTTTTTCCTCCTGGTATGTACTTTAGAGTGAAGTTGAAGCGGTTAAAGTACTGTGCCCACCGCACTTGCTTTGGGGACAATTTGCGGGGAGTTTTCAGTGCTTCTAGATTTTTGTGATCTGTCCATACTTCAAATGGCACCTTGCTCCCTTCTAGATAGTGTCGCCAGTTTAATAGCACCCACCTAATCGCGAAGGCCTCTTTCTCCCAGATTGCCCATCTCCGCTCGCTTTCAGTAAATTTCTTAGAGGTGTAAGCGCAGGGTTGCAGGACCCCACTTTTCTTCTTTTGCAGTAACATAGCTCCAACCGCCGCATCGCTGGAATCGGCTTGAATCACAAAGGGCTCCCCTGGGCAGGGGTCCTTTAGGACCGGTTCAGCAGCAAATAGTCTCAACTTCTCAAAAGCTGCTTGACAGCCAATTGTCCATGCTAGTGGTTGGCCCGGTCGTGGCCTCCCTCCTCCTTTGCCTGTTTTGAGTAGTTCTGTAAGGGGTAGAGCAATCTCAGCAAAAGAGGGGATGAATTGATGATAAAAGTTGGCAAAACCCAGAAAGCTCTGGAGCTGTTTGCGAGTCTTTGGGGGCTGCCATTTGATTATAGCTTTCACCTTGGCTGGATCCATTTCAATGCCCTCGTTGGAAATTGTGCAGCCAAGATAATCTAATCGGGTCTGGTGAAATTCACATTTCGACAATTTGGCATAAAGTTTGGCATTCAATAGTTTCTTTAACACTTCTCTCACCAGCTTTATGTGATCAGTCATATTTGTGCTGTATATCAGGATATCATCAAGATACACCAAAACCCCTTTGTACAAGTGATCATGTAGGACCTCATTAATCAACTGCATGAATACGGCTGGGGTCCCTTGTAGTCCAAATGGCATGACTTTGAACTGATAGCTCCCCATAGGACAGTTGAAGGCAGTTTTCCACTTGTCTCCCTCTTTTATTCTCACCCGGTAATATGCCTCTCTCAGGTCTAATTTAGTGAAGACACTCCCCTTAGCCAGATGGGTTAATAAGCCCTTTAGGAGGGGGAGGGGGTATTTATTTTCCACACTCACAGCGTTGAGACCCTTATAGTCTACACAGAGACGAAGAGACCCATCTTTTTTCTCTTTGAACAACACAGGGGCTCCCACGGTAGATTTGATCCATTCAATGAACCCCCTCGCTAGGTTTTTGTTCATGTATCACTGCATCTCCTCCATTTCAAGGGGGCACATAGCATACATTCCCAGCCGTGGGAGTTTGGCTCCTGGCACCAGTTTGATGGAGCAGTCATTGGGTCTGTGAGGGAGTAGGGCATCACATTCTTTTTCACTAAATGCCTCCGCCAGGTCCCGGTATTCATTGGGGATGAGTGGTTCGCCTGGCGGCGGTGAGGCAGCCATGTGCTCTCGCTCATTGGGTGGCCTAAGGTGTCCCGCAACATCGGTTGAATCAGCAGGAGGTTTAGGTCCTATAGGTAGTCTCACAGTTCTCATTCCTTTCTCCCACCAGATAAACGGCTTCCATTTGTCCAAACAGGTTATCCCTAGGATCACAGTCTCAGTCATGTTTGGAGCCACTAGGAAGCGAATAAACTCCCAGTGTGCACCTATTTCTAGGCGTAAGGGCTCAGTTAATTGTGTGACAAGAGTCCCTCCCATCAGGGAGCCATCGGCTTGCTCAAACCTTACAGGTTTGGAAAGCTGTTTTGCCCGTATACCCATTTTCATGGCAAACGACAGACTAATAATGCAGCGGGTGCATCCAGAATCAATTAGCACGTTTAAGTTCATTTGTGCCCCCGACTTAGGGATTATAAGTTTGGCAGCCAGTGAAAAAGGTGGGATTTGTCGACTCACCATAGGGTCATTCTCTCCTTCATTGTCACTGTCAAAGGAGGGTAGAGCAGGGGCGGGTCCACCCGGAGTCCCGGCATCCTCTTGTGTGTGGGGTGTAATCTGGGCAACAGGTTCTTGCGTGACCCGGTTGGATTTTTCTCTCGTTAGCCCTTGGGCAGGTTTCCTTCTCGCTGCTGGTTCCGGTCTGCTCTGCAGTTGCGGGTAGGGGACTGGACAGTTTGCTGCTCGATGTCCCTTCTGTCCACACCGGAAACACTTAATTGACAGGCCTGCAGGTGGCCTGGGTCTTTCAGCCATTGCAATAGTCGGAGGGTTTCGTGGGGGTGATTGTTGTTCGGGTTGCTCTGGCTGCTGCTCAGATTCAGGTGGGGGAGGCTTCTTATAGCGGGTGAGCTGAACGTCTAGCTTCACCACTGTCTGGTACCATTCTCGCAGCTGATCAGGTACTGCTCGATAGATGCAGGCCTGAGAGAGGTGATCGTCTAATCCCTGAATGAAGTGATGGATTAGGGACTGCTTTGGCCACCCCTCTATTCAATCTGCTATCTTGCGAAACTCTCGCACGTACTCCAGGGCAGGCCTGCCGGCTTGTTTTATTTTGTGGATTTGTTCTCCTGCTTTAAGAGCAATAGATGGGTCCTCAAATCTTTCTCTCAGCCCTACGAGGAAAAGGTGGGGGTCCTCCAATTCGGGGGCTTGCTCATTGTATAAATTGTTCAGCCATTTGGACGCTTCTCCCTCTAGACTGGACGCAATCACATTGACCATGGCCCCCAGGTCTGGGTAGAGATAGGCCCAGCAATTCAAATGAGAACGCACTTGGTTGAGGAAAAAAACCAGCTTCTCTGGGTCCCCATCAAAGGTTGCTCTGAAAAGTGGTGCAATTATAGACTGTTGGGGCCTCCACGGTGGCTGTTGCTGCTGGCCCCATCCTGGCTACAGATTTATGCCCAGGGGTTGCACGTTTGGGGGCTGTGGCCAATCTCCTTGCTGTGGCCGTTCTCCCACCAGCTGCTGATCTCCTGGCTTCTGTACCACCCCAAGCTGTTGCAAGGCCTCTATTAGCTGTGGCAAGTTCAGAGGTAGTGGAACATCTGCCTGCTGGGTTTGCCAGTCTCCCCATTGCTGCAGAGGCCTCAGACTGGGATTCCCTCTCTTCAGGGCTGGAGTCCCTGGCAGGGGAAGACAGGGTCTTAAAGGCTTTCTGATTTACAATAGAGGGGCTGCAAGCTTCCCTCTGCAGGAGTGGATTTCTATCTCTCTCCTCTGGGGTTTGAATTATTTCCAGTAACTCACCCAGGCTTTGAGTGGCAGTTTGTCCATTCTCTGTCCACCGACCTGCATTTGTCTGCCAAAATTCATCTTCCCACAGCATGCTGTCTGTTACTTCCCCCTCTGGGATATCAGCAGCTGCCGGGCTGTATTCAACAAACTCCCGTTTATCATGATAGATTTTCCTCCTCCTAAACTCTGTTACTCTTACTCCAGCCTAGGAGAAAGAGGTGGGGGTAATGCATCCCCAGTTGTTTGAAAAAGTTTTAGATTCTGGTATGATGTCATGGTTCTGACTAATGAAACACTTCAAAGAACTTTCAGGCATTGTTTTATCCTGAAGTCCTTTATTATCAGTGTAACAGATTGATGGCACATCATGGGTGTATGCCAGAATGATTTTCTCTTGCTTGCGTCTAACTTTTCTTGCTAAACCCCTCCCTTATTTTGCAGTCATAAGTCACATCTTCCAATTAGCCCGGAGGGCAAAGATTCACTTCCGTTCCTTTTCCCAGGCTTTCCTTATAAATCTCCTCCCTTTCTCTGTCATCTGAATTAACTCTAAAAATACCAGACAGTTCTGTATATTTTGTCAAAGTAATAATATCCTATATTAACAGCGTTGACAAGTACATTCCAGTCATGGGTTCCATCCCACCAAGTTTCACTAATGGCAACAATATCTTACCTGCCCTCATGTACTAGGACTTCAAGTTCTCCATTTATTCCTCATGCTTTGAGCATTAGTGTATAAAGATCTGAGCCCTTTATAGCTGACCATGTGTTTGCTCCGTGTCTCCTGTTTTATACCCGAGTTCCCCTTCCCTCTCAACACTCCCTTCCTCATTGTCTGAATTGTTGTCTTGGGGTTTATGCTTGGGGTTTGGTCTTAAAGATTGATAACCCTGCCCTTCCATTTTTAGTTTAAAGCCATTTGGATGAGCTGAACCAGTCATTTTCCAGACACATTCTTCCCCAGTCTTTGTGAGGTGCAGCCTATCTCTTGCCAGAAGCATTTCCTCTACGTAATGTAAACCATGGTACAGAAATCCAAAGTTTTCTCAAAGGCACCATTCCTTGAGCCAGAGGTTTACTTCTAAAATCATCTGTTCCCTTGTTGGGTGTTGACCTATGGTTGGCAGTATGGAAGAGAAGGCTACCTGTGCCCCGAATTGTTTTTCTTTCCTGCCTAGTTGCTCATAGTCCCTAGATAGTTTTTCCAGACTGTTGGTTGTATCATTTGTCCCAATGTGGAGGAGAAATGGATAATAATCAGTGGGCTTATTTTGGTAAGCCTCTCTGACATGTCTTTGATCTTAGCACCAGGGAGACAACACACCTCCCACACTAGCTTGTCTGGTCTAGATTGCCAATTCTGTTCCTCTGAGAAGTGAGTCACGAATCACTAACAAATGCCTTTGGGGGGGGATCTGAGCTACTTGAACATTGGAGACCCTTCTCCTGATGTTTGCATGTTTTCCTCCAGGGGGAGGTTATGGAATTGATTGTTCAGCTCCAGTGGTTGTGGGGAGTCTTCTCAGCTTTTTTGATCGTATGAGTAACATGCTGCCAACAGTCTTGCTTTTGGGGCTCATTTTCCCTGGTAGTTGCTTCTTCCTTGCTGTGTTCAGTTTGGATACAGACCTCTGCCCTTTACTAGGAGTTCCTCATGTTCACGGACAAGTGCCAGAATGGCTAGACATACCTCTAGACCAGCGGTTCTCAACCTGTGGGTCGCGACCCCTTTGGGGGTCGAACGACCGTTTCACAGGGGTTGCCTAAGACCAGTGTTTTTTTTTCTCATAAAACACTCAAAACTGCGTTCCGGCACCTTTTTTTGATGGGTTTTTTTCAACTTTTCCGTGAGCTGTACTACACCCTCTATTCTATTGGCTTTCGAAAGCCAATAGAATAGACTCTATTGAATAGACACTTAATCTATTGAATAGATTAAGAGTCTATTCAATAGACTCCATTCTATTGGCTTTCGAAAGCCAATAGGAATTGTCCAGACCTGGTCATTAATAGCTTTCTCTGCACTGCTGAGCGCGCCAAAAGACCCAGCCTGCAAACGTTGCACATGCAAGTTGTCTGCAGCAAAGGCAAGTTTGCAGGAACTTTTCACCTCTCCCTGCTGAGCAACTACGCCATCTCCTACTTGTAAGTAAAAGAGGACCGAGGTGGGAGGTGGGGAGCAGCACTTAATTCTGCCCTGCCGAAAAAGCGGAGTCCATGTGCACTCCTGCCTCGTGCTCACCCGTGTCAGCCAAGCTCTCCAGGGTTGCGCTGTAGCATGGAGAGCCTGGCACTGAAGCACAGAAAACATGTGCTCGCCTGCCTCGTGCTCAGCTCCTATGCCATTGGTGTGCATTGCGGCGGCTGCTGTAGGAGCCGTGGGGCCCGCTTGACAAGCGGGGCTGCACGGGAAAGGTGGTGGAGGTGGTGCTGGTGGGGCAGCGGCGGGCACTGGGTGCGAAGGTGGCATGCGTGGCGCGTGGCAGGTGGCTTACCTTCCTTTGGCCGGGCCAGCTGGTGGCTTAGCCGGTGCTGGACCTGTGCCACCGCTGCCTCACCCTGTGTGCCTACATGGCCACCCTGGAGCGCCTGGCCCACGACGCTTGCCGCCGCCTTGGCCTGCCCGCAGCCCGCGCCCTCTCGCCGCCCTGCACTGGGGTCTGGCTCGGCAACCGCAAGCTCTGCACCTTCAGTGTGGTGTGCAGCTGGTGCTGTGGGAGCTGCGTGGCCTGCTCTACATGGAGGGGCTGCGCGGGGTGAGCGGCGGGGCAGGCGAGGCAGCTGCAGGCGGGGGTATCGGGGTGGAGGCAGCTGGTCCGAGCCAAGCCAGGTCTGGGCCGCTGCTGGCGCTGGCACTGGGCTGCTCCGCCACTGCCGCCGCTGCCTGAGCTAAGCTGTGGCGCCGAGCCGGTTCCCACACCTCCTGGTTGCTCAGCTGCGCTCCGCCCCCAGCCGCCCTCCGCGCCGGAGCTTCCCCCGTGCCACCCAGCCCACCTCCCTCACCATTGGAGGCCGCCACGGCCGCCTTCCACACCAGAGCTTCACCCCGTGCCACCCGGCCCACCTCCCTCAACGTTGGAGGCTGCCTCGGCCCTCTGGCGCCCGGCATGGCCCTGGGGCTGGCAGGCAGGAGCAGCTCCTTCCCGGCTTGCCGGGCTCCGGGCCTCGGAAGCGGCCAGGTGGCGGGGAAGAGGGTGATGCCCACATGTGCATCGGAGGCCTGCTGGACAGGCCGGGAGGGGAGAAGCAGCGCCTTCCGAGTGGGAGCTGGCGTTCCGGCTGCACCCCTCTTGCATGTGACGAGTTGGGGAAGGGTTTGGCGGTGAAGGGCTGCGCAGCGTGGAAAGGGGCTCCCACGATCTCGCCGATGCGATGGCGCTCAGGAGGCTGGAGGGGCGGGCAGGTCCGGGGGGGGCAGCTGGGAGAAGGCAAGAGGTGCTGGGATACGGATGGGGGGCTCCAGACTACCATCCCCAGCAGCCCTAAAAAGCACTGTGGAAGAGTGGGGAATGCTGGGAGTTGCAGTTCATCACCATTTGGGAAAACATCACTCTCCAAAGATCCTTCCTTCCATCTCCTTCCCTTCCCCTTCAATCTCTCCTTCCTTCCTTCCTTTCCCCTTCAATCTCCTTCCTTCCTTCCTTCTCCATCTCCTTCCTTCTCCCTTCAATCTCCTTCCTTCTCCATCTCCTTCCCTTCCCCTTCAATCTCCTTCCTTCTCCATCTCCTTCCTTTCCCCTTCAATCTTCCTTCCCCTTCCCTCCCTCCCAACATATTTGAGCAAGGAAGAGTAAGCTTCTCCAGTGAGCATTGCTATATTGTTTTTGTAATTCATCACTATGCTTTCATTATGTTCAATTTGTAACAATGAAAATACATCCTGCATATCAGATATTTACATTACGATTCCAAACAGTAGCAAAATTACAGTTATGAAGTAGCAACGAAAATAATTTTATGGTTGGGGGTCACCACAACATGAGGAACTGTATTTTTATTTCTTTAAATCAGTGGTTCTCAACCTTTCTAATGCCGTGACCCCTTAATACAGTTCCTCATGTTGTGGTGACCCCCAACCATAAAATTATTTTCGTTGCTACTTCATAACAATATAGCAAATGGTGATGAACTGCAACTCCCAGCATTCCCCACTCTTCCACAGTGCTTTTTAGGGCTGCTGGGGATGGAATAGAGGGTGTAGTACAGCTCACGGAAAAGTTGAAAAAAAATCCATCAAAAAAAGGTGCCGGAACGCAGTTTTGAGTGTTTTATGAGAAAAAAAACACTGGTCTTAGGCAACCCCTGTGAAACGGTCGTTCGACCCCCAAAGGGGTCGCGACCCACAGGTTGAGAACCGCTGGTCTAGAGGTATGTCTAGCCATTCTGGCACTTGTCCGTGAACATGAGGAACTCCTAGTAAAGGGCAGAGGTCTGTATCCAAACTGAACACAGCAAGGAAGAAGCAACTACCAGGGAAAATGAGCCCCAAAAGCAAGACTGTTGGCAGCATGTTACTCATACGATCAAAAAAGCTGAGAAGACTCCCCACAACCACTGGAGCTGAACAATCAATTCCATAACCTCCCCCTGGAGGAAAACATGCAAACATCAGGAGAAGGGTCTCCAATGTTCAAGTAGCTCAGATCCCCCCCAAAGGCATTTGTTAGTGATTCGTGACTCACTTCTCAGAGGAACAGAATTGGCAATCTAGACCAGACAAGCTAGTGTGGGAGGTGTGTTGTCTCCCTGGTGCTAAGATCAAAGACATGTCAGAGAGGCTTACCAAAATAAGCCCACTGATTATTATCCATTTCTCCTCCACATTGGGACAAATGATACAACCAACAGTCTGGAAAAACTATCTAGGGACTATGAGCAACTAGGCAGGAAAGAAAAACAATTCGGGGCACAGGTAGCCTTCTCTTCCATACTGCCAACCATAGGTCAACACCCAACAAGGGAACAGATGATTTTAGAAGTAAACCTCTGGCTCAAGGAATGGTGCCTTTGAGAAAACTTTGGATTTCTGTACCATGGTTTACATTACGTAGAGGAAATGCTTCTGGCAAGAGATAGGCTGCACCTCACAAAGACTGGGGAAGAATGTGTCTGGAAAATGACTGGTTCAGCTCATCCAAATGGCTTTAAACTAAAAATGGAAGGGCAGGGTTATCAATCTTTAAGACCAAACCCCAAGCATAAACCCCAAGACAACAATTCAGACAATGAGGAAGGGAGTGTTGAGAGGGAAGGGGAACTCGGGTATAAAACAGGAGACACGGAGCAAACACATGGTCAGCTATAAAGGGCTCAGATCTTTATACACTAATGCTCAAAGCATGAGGAATAAATGGAGAACTTGAAGTCCTAGTACATGAGGGCAGGTAAGATATTGTTGCCATTAGTGAAACTTGGTGGGATGGAACCCATGACTGGAATGTACTTGTCAACGCTGTTAATATAGGATATTATTACTTTGACAAAATATACAGAACTGTCTGGTATTTTTAGAGTTAATTCAGATGACAGAGAAAGGGAGGAGATTTATAAGGAAAGCCTGGGAAAAGGAACGGAAGTGAATCTTTGCCCTCCGGGCTAATTGGAAGATGTGACTTATGACTGCAAAATAAGGGAGGGGTTTAGCAAGAAAAGTTAGACGCAAGCAAGAGAAAATCATTCTGGCATACACCCATGATGTGCCATCAATCTGTTACACTGATAATAAAGGACTTCAGGATAAAACAATGCCTGAAAGTTCTTTGAAGTGTTTCATTAGTCAGAACCATGACATCATACCAGAATCTAAAACTTTTTCAAACAACTGGGGATGCATTACCCCCACCTCTTTCTCCTAGGCTGGAGTAAGAGTAACAGAGTTTAGGAGGAGGAAAATCTATCATGATAAACGGGAGTTTGTTGAATACAGCCCGGCAGCTGCTGATATCCCAGAGGGGGAAGTAACAGACAGCATGCTGTGGGAAGATGAATTTTGGCAGACAAATGCAGGTCGGTGGACAGAGAATGGACAAACTGCCACTCAAAGCCTGGGTGAGTTACTGGAAATAATTCAAACCCCAGAGGAGAGAGATAGAAATCCACTCCTGCAGAGGGAAGCTTGCAGCCCCTCTATTGTAAATCAGAAAGCCTTTAAGACCCTGTCTTCCCCTGCCAGGGACTCCAGCCCTGAAGAGAGGGAATCCCAGTCTGAGGCCTCTGCAGCAATGGGGAGACTGGCAAACCCAGCAGGCAGATGTTCCACTACCTCTGAACTTGCCACAGCTAATAGAGGCCTTGCAACAGCTTGGGGTGGTACAGAAGCCAGGAGATCAGCAGCTGGTGGGAGAACGGCCACAGCAAGGAGATTGGCCACAGCCCCCAAACGTGCAACCCCTGGGCATAAATCTGTAGCCAGGATGGGGCCAGCAGCAACAGCCACCGTGGAGGCCCCAACAGTCTATAATTGCACCACTTTTCAGAGCAACCTTTGATGGGGACCCAGAGAAGCTGGTTTTTTTCCTCAACCAAGTGCGTTCTCATTTGAATTGCTGGGCCTATCTCTACCCAGACCTGGGGGCCATGGTCAATGTGATTGCGTCCAGTCTAGAGGGAGAAGCGTCCAAATGGCTGAACAATTTATACAATGAGCAAGCCCCCGAATTGGAGGACCCCCACCTTTTCCTCGTAGGGCTGAGAGAAAGATTTGAGGACCCATCTATTGCTCTTAAAGCAGGAGAACAAATCCACAAAATAAAACAAGCCGGCAGGCCTGCCCTGGAGTACGTGCGAGAGTTTCGCAAGATAGCAGATTGAATAGAGGGGTGGCCAAAGCAGTCCCTAATCCATCACTTCATTCAGGGATTAGACGATCACCTCTCTCAGGCCTGCATCTATCGAGCAGTACCTGATCAGCTGCGAGAATGGTACCAGACAGTGGTGAAGCTAGACGTTCAGCTCACCCGCTATAAGAAGCCTCCCCCACCTGAATCTGAGCAGCAGCCAGAGCAACCCGAACAACAATCACCCCCACGAAACCCTCCGACTATTGCAATGGCTGAAAGACCCAGGCCACCTGCAGGCCTGTCAATTAAGTGTTTCCGGTGTGGACAGAAGGGACATCGAGCAGCAAACTGTCCAGTCCCCTACCCCCAACTGCAGAGCAGACCGGAACCAGCAGCGAGAAGGAAACCTGCCCAAGGGCTAACGAGAGAAAAATCCAACCGGGTCACGCAAGAACCTGTTGCCCAGATTACACCCCACACACAAGAGGATGCCGGGACTCCGGGTGGACCCGCCCCTGCTCTACCCTCCTTTGACAGTGACAATGAAGGAGAGAATGACCCTATGGTGAGTCGACAAATCCCACCTTTTTCACTGGCTGCCAAACTTATAATCCCTAAGTCGGGGGCACAAATGAACTTAAACGTGCTAATTGATTCTGGATGCACCCGCTGCATTATTAGTCTGTCGTTTGCCATGAAAATGGGTATACGGGCAAAACAGCTTTCCAAACCTGTAAGGTTTGAGCAAGCCGATGGCTCCCTGATGGGAGGGACTCTTGTCACACAATTAACTGAGCCCTTACGCCTAGAAATAGGTGCACACTGGGAGTTTATTCGCTTCCTAGTGGCTCCAAACATGACTGAGACTGTGATCCTAGGGATAACCTGTTTGGACAAATGGAAGCCGTTTATCTGGTGGGAGAAAGGAATGAGAACTGTGAGACTACCTATAGGACCTAAACCTCCTGCTGATTCAACCGATGTTGCGGGACACCTTAGGCCACCCAATGAGCGAGAGCACATGGCTGCCTCACCGCCGCCAGGCGAACCACTCATCCCCAATGAATACCGGGACCTGGCGGAGGCATTTAGTGAAAAAGAATGTGATGCCCTACTCCCTCACAGACCCAATGACTGCTCCATCAAACTGGTGCCAGGAGCCAAACTCCCACGGCTGGGAATGTATGCTATGTGCCCCCTTGAAATGGAGGAGATGCAGTGATACATGAACAAAAACCTAGCGAGGGGGTTCATTGAATGGATCAAATCTACCGTGGGAGCCCCTGTGTTGTTCAAAGAGAAAAAAGATGGGTCTCTTCGTCTCTGTGTAGACTATAAGGGTCTCAACGCTGTGAGTGTGGAAAATAAATACCCCCTCCCCCTCCTAAAGGGCTTATTAACCCATCTGGCTAAGGGGAGTGTCTTCACTAAATTAGACCTGAGAGAGGCATATTACCGGGTGAGAATAAAAGAGGGAGACAAGTGGAAAACTGCCTTCAACTGTCCTATGGGGAGCTATCAGTTCAAAGTCATGCCATTTGGACTACAAGGGACCCCAGCCGTATTCATGCAGTTGATTAATGAGGTCCTACATGATCACTTGTACAAAGGGGTTTTGGTGTATCTTGATGATATCCTGATATACAGCACAAATATGACTGATCACATAAAGCTGGTGAGAGAAGTGTTAAAGAAACTATTGAATGCCAAACTTTATGCCAAATTGTCGAAATGTGAATTTCACCAGACCCGATTAGATTATCTTGGCTGCACAATTTCCAACGAGGGCATTGAAATGGATCCAGCCAAGGTGAAAGCTATAATCAAATGGCAGCCCCCAAAGACTCGCAAACAGCTCCAGAGCTTTCTGGGTTTTGCCAACTTTTATCATCAATTCATCCCCTCTTTTGCTGAGATTGCTCTACCCCTTACAGAACTACTCAAAACAGGCAAAGGAGGAGGGAGGCCACGACCGGGCCAACCACTAGCATGGACAATTGGCTGTCAAGCAGCTTTTGAGAAGTTGAGACTATTTGCTGCTGAACCGGTCCTAAAGGACCCCTGCCCAGGGGAGCCCTTTGTGATTCAAGCCGATTCCAGCGATGCGGCGGTTGGAGCTATGTTACTGCAAAAGAAGAAAAGTGGGGTCCTGCAACCCTGCGCTTACACCTCTAAGAAATTTACTGAAAGCGAGCGGAGATGGGCAATCTGGGAGAAAGAGGCCTTCGCGATTAGGTGGGTGCTATTAAACTGGCGACACTATCTAGAAGGGAGCAAGGTGCCATTTGAAGTATGGACAGATCACAAAAATCTAGAAGCACTGAAAACTCCCCGCAAATTGTCCCCAAAGCAAGTGCGGTGGGCACAGTACTTTAACCGCTTCAACTTCACTCTAAAGTACATACCAGGAGGAAAAAAACTTCCTAGCTGATGCGCTATCCCGGTTACCCCAATACAAAAGCGAATGGGAGGTTAACAAGGCAAGTATCCCCAATCCAGAAACTGCCGCTCAACTTACACCTTGCAGGGTCCCCAATCCTGATGACCCTAAGGTAAAGAAAATAAAACGAAGCTCACCGATCAATGGTTCAAAGATAATCAAACTTGCCTAACGTGCAGGGATGGCTTGGCTTACAAAGGGGGGAAACTATATTTGCCAGAAGCCCTCTGTCTTAATGCTCTCAAACACAGCCATGATGTAAAACAGGCTGGACACTTTGGATATTTGAAAACCCTAGACCTCACCCGCCAGCAATTTTGGTGGCCGGGGCTGAAACAGGATGTGGAAAACTATGTAAAAAGTTGTATGTGCCACAATGAAAAGAATCCCAGGGAAAACCCCCGGGTTACTGCAGCCAGTGGCAGACCCTTCTCAACCATGGGAAGAAATAGCTATGGACTTTATACTAGACCTACCTGAAAGTAGAGGAAATACTGTCATCTGGACTGTGATAGACCTGTTTTTGAAGCAGGCTCATTTCATCGCCTGCAAAGGAATCCCATCTGCCCAACGACTGACCAAATTGTTCCTGAAACATATCTACCGGCTGTATGGCACCCCTAAGCGAATAATTTCAGACAGGGGGGTACAGTTCACAGCGAAGCTTTGGAGGAGTTTCCTTAAATTAATTGGATCATCTCAAGGTTTATCATCTGCTTTTCATCCTGCCACAAATGGGGCTGTAGAATCTGCTAACAAAATGGTGGAGCAATATCTTAGATGCTATGTTTCTTACCAGCAGACAAACTGGACTGACCTCCTCCCTTTTGCGGAGGTGGCGTACAATAATTCTGTGCACAGCAGCACCAGCGACACGCCTTTCAGAGTGGCTACAGGAAAAGATTTCAGCCCAATACCTGAATATCCTCAGTTGCCCTCTGCTTCCCAGACACTTGATCAGTGGGTGAGGGGGTGGGAAGAAGTTTGGAGAAACTCAAAATGTGCTTTAAAAAAGACTTTTGAAACCTATAAAAAGCAGGCTGATAGAGGGCTCCCCAAAGAACATTCCAAGTTGGGGAAAAGGTTTATTTGTTAACTAAATATTTACGCCTCAAATTGCCCAGCAAGAAATTGGGACCCAAATTCTTGGGGCCTTTGCCCATAGTAAGGATCATCAATACGGTCACCATAGAACTAAAGCTCCCTAGACTTTTAGGGAGAATTCACCCAGTCTTCCATTGCAGCTTGTTGAAACCTTATCGGGGCTCCACTTTAAGACCTCCCCTGAAGAAGGCACCTGGGCCCCTTGTAGTTGCGGGACAGACCCACTATGAAGTGAAATGTATTCTAGACTCTTGAATTTTTAAAGGGAAATTGCAGTACCTAGTACAATGGAAGGGATACCCATTGTCTGAAGCCACTTGGGTGAAATCCAGCGAGGTGAAAGCTGACAGACTCATCAAAAGGTTTCATGCGAAATACCCCAACAAACCGAAAACTAGTCATTAACATATGCTTTTGTTTACATTACAGGATCTCTCCTTTTTGTAAGGGGGGCTGGATGTCAACGCTGTTAATATAGGATATTATTGCTTTGACAAAATATACAGAACTGTCTGGTATTTTTAGAGTTAATTCAGATGACAGAGAAAGGGAGGAGATTTATAAGGAAAGCCTGGGAAAAGGAACGGAAGTGAATCTTTGCCCTCCAGGCTAATTGGAAGATGTGACTTATGACTGCAAAATAAGGGAGGGGTTTAGCAAGAAAAGTTAAACACAAGCAAGGGAAAATCAGATTCTGGCATACACCCATGATGTGCCATCAATCTGTTACACTGATAATAAAGGATTTTAGGATAAAACAATGCCTGGAAGTTCTTTGAAGTGTTTCATTAGTTGGAACCCTGACAGTACTGCTAGAAGGATATACAGTGGGGCAAAAAAGTATTGAGGCAGCCACCAATTGTGCACGTTCTCCCACTTAAAAAGATGATTGTCATCATAGGTAGACCTCAACTATGAGAGACAAAATGAGAAAACAAATCACATTGTCTGATTTGGAAAGAATTTATTTGCAAATTATGGTGGAAAATAAGTATGTGGTCAATATCAAAAGTTCATCTCAATACTTTGTTATATATCCTTTGTTGGCAATGACAGAGGTCAAATGTTTTCTGTAAGTCTTCACAGGGTTGGCACACACTGTTGCTGGTATGTTGGCCCATTCCTCCATGCACATCTCTAGAGCAGTGATGTTTTGGGGCTGTTGCTGGGCAACACGGACTTTCAACTCCCTCCAAAGGTTTTCTATGGGGTTGAGATCTGGAGACTGGCTAGGCCACTCCAGGACCTTGAAATGCTTCTTACGAAGCCACTCCTTCGTTGCCCGGGCGGTGTGTTTGGGATCATTGTCATGCTGAAAGACCCAGCCACGTTTCATCTTCAATGCCCTTGCTGATGGAAGGAGGTTTGCACTCAAAATCTCACGATACATGGCCCCATTCATTCTTTCCTGTACACGGATCAGTCGTCCTGGTCCCTTTACAGAGAAACAGCCCCAAAGCATGATGTTGCCACCTCCATGCTTCACAGTAGGTATGGTGTTCTTTGGCTGCAACTCAGCATTCTCTCTCCTCCAAACATGACGAGTCGTGTTTCTACCAAACAGTTCTACTTTGGTTTCATCTGACCATATGACATTCTCCCAATCCTCTTCTGGATCATCCAAATGCTCTCTAGCAAACTTCAGACGGGCCCGGACATGTACTGGCTTAAGCAGGGGGACACGTCTGGCAATGCAGGATCTGAGTCCCTGGTGGCGTAGTGTGTTACTGATGGTTACCTTTGTTACGTTGGTCCCAGCTCTCTGCAGGTCATTCACTAGGTCCCCCCGTGTGGTTCTGGGATTTTTGCTCACCGTTCTTGTGATCATGTTGACCCCACGGGGTGAGATCTTGCATGGAGCCCCAGATCGAGGGAGATTATCAGTGGTCTTGTATGTCTTCCATTTTCTAATTATTGCTCCCACAGTTGATTTCTTCACACCAAGCTGCTAGCCTATTGCAGATTCAGTCTTCCCAGCCTGGTGCAGGTCTACAATTTTGTTTCTGGTGTCCTTCGACAGCTCTTTGGTCTTCACCATAGTGGAGTTTGGAGTGTGACTGTTTGAGGTTGTGGACAGGTGTCTTTTATACTGATAACAAGTTCAAACAGGTGCCATTAATACAGGTAATGAGTGGAAGACAGAGGAGCCTCTTAAAGAAGAAGTTACAGGTATGTGAGAGACAGAAATCTTGCTTGTTTGTAGGTGATCACATACTTATTTTCCACCATAATTTGCAAATAAATTCTTTCCAAATCAGACAATGTGATTGTCTGGATTTGTTTTCTCATTTTGTCTCATAGGTGAGGTCTACCTATGATGACAATTACAGGCCTCTCTCATCTTTTTAAGTGGGAGAACTTGCACAATTGGTGGCTGAATCAATACTTTTTTGCCCCACTGTACATTGTTCAAAAGAAACAGACCCAACAAAAGAGGAAAAGTTGCATTATATGTAGGTAATCACAGCTTCCGGTGGCTCCGTTTGGCGTCGCCATAGCCTCCTTTGGAGGCTCCGTTATCCCAGGATCTGTTAAGCCGCAAAACAGCGATCATCAGCTGTTTTTTGCGGTGGAAAATCCCCCCTTCGGGAGAAGAAGGGGTGAAGAGCATCGGGCGTGGGTTGAGCTCCTCTAAAAAACCCCTGAAAAAGTTTTCAGGGGGAAAGAGTGAGAGCTCCCCAGGCGCTCGAAGACGCTCCAGCCCGGGACGCTTCTGTCAGCAGACAGAAAAAGACGCCGCGACCACCCCTGCGGAAGATAAGTATCTAAGAGTGATCTATATGCAGGCGGAGTGAATGCAGGAGATCAACATTGAAAGTAACTTTTTATATTTTACTTCTGACCACAACTATTCTTACAATCAACATAATGACTTAAGATGGCGATCGCTTTCTAACAGAAGTGAAAGTGACTTTCTAGAACAAAGGCTTAGCGATCGCTCAGACTTAAAGTTTAAAATTCTACAAATTTTAATTAAAAATTTAGGATTTGAAAGAAGATAAGAAGGAAAAGAAGAGGAGGGAAAAATTTTGGCAATATATATATTTTATTTAAAAGCAATTTTTGAGAGCTTTTATAAAAAGTGGATTGATCACAGAATGGCTGCCAGACAAACTAAAATAACATCTGCGAAGGTTGCAGTATCCTCACCGGCTCAGCCCTCTAAATTACAAACACACAGTTTTTCTGCTCCCCCGGCTTCTTCAATATCTACACAGCCTCAAGCCCCCTTGCCTATTCAATCCCCTCCAGAAATGCTGACTATGAAAGATCTGCAGGCTGCATTATCAACAATGACTGATAATATAGAGAGAAGCATGGAGAAAATTGGGGATGAATTGGAGAAAAAGATTGTAACTCATGCTGAGGAACAAATTAAAGGAGTAACTGATGAATTGGAGAAAATTAAAGAAACAATTGAGACTCATAATACTTTGATAAGAGAAGATATTGTGGAAGCTTTCAGGGGGGTTTGGGACTATACTTTGAGAGTGGAAGAGAAGGTGGAAGGGGTGGAGCAACAAATTGAGGAAAAGTTGGAAGGAATTAAAAGTGATATCCAAGATCAAGCTGTTATGGTACAATATAATCAAATGATGTGGGCTGTCAGAATAAGAGGGCTGAAAGAGGATGCAAATCAGACTCAGGAGGATTTGAGAAGGATTTTTGGAGAAGCTCTGGCACAATTTATAGATGAGGGGGTACAAGATGTGTCTTGGCAGATAGATAGGATCTACAGAGTTAATTCATGGATTGCAAGACAAAGAGATTTACCTAGAGACATTTTGATTTATTTTGTTACAAGGAGATTTAGAAATCATGTGCTTACAATATCTTATAACAAGAAATTAACTGTGGCTGGTCAAGACGTTGTGATTTTGAAGGAGATTCCTCCGAAGATGTTAAGAGCAAGAAAAGATTATGCATTTTTGGTGGAGGAACTTAGAAAACGTGGCTTACAATATAGGTGGGAGGTCCCAGCTGGACTATCATTATCTTACCAGGGTAATAGATACCGCTTGAATTCTATTTGGAAAGCAAAAGATTTTTTTGAAAATGTGATGAAGGCTGGTAAACCCCCATCTCCAACACCGAAAAGTACAGATTTACATAAAGAAGGAAACAAGGACCAAAAACTACAACTACAGCTTGAAGAGCCACAACCTCTTGGTGCAACAGGAGAAGGAGTTTTATTGAAGCTGCCTGAGTGGAGCCTTGATATTTTTCAGCCTCTGGAGGTAGAGATGTCTAAAGATCAAAGGCAAACTCGGGCAACTACTAAACATAAGGAACAAAAAGAAAAGGAGCAACAAGATCGGTCTATAACTCACGTAGCAGTATCTACAAATGTGGAAGCCATGGGAGCTCGATCAAAGAAGAAAGATGAAAATTTCGAATTGGTCATGCAAAGGCTTTCTGGATCTGGTCATGTCAAATAAATTTTTGACATGGAATGTCAATGGTTTAAATTCTCCACAGAAAAGGAAGAAGATTTTTCATTATTTGATTCAATGTAAAAATGATGTAATTTGCTTACAAGAAACACATATTAGAAATACTGATCAGAAATATTTGATAAATAACAAATTAGGCACACACTTTGTTGCAGAGGCTGCTGAGAAGAAGAATGGAATTGTTATTTATGTTAAAAATCATATAAGAAGTAAATTAATAGAATCAGATACACAAGGTAGATATTTAGCAATTGAAATTTTAAAAGATGGGGAAAAAGTACTTTTGATGGGTATATATGCGCCAAATCAACAACAAGGAAAATTTTACAAGCTAATATATAAAAAGTTAATACAATTTGATTATAGCTCTTGTATTATAATGGGAGATTGGAACGGTGTGATAGATACTGATTTAGATAAAAAGAAGATACTATCAATTCCTCAAACACGTTCTAAGTTGCCTAAATCTTTTTTTGATATAAAGGATGATTTTGATTTGATAGATATATGGAGAGAAAGAAATGGTAAAGAGCAAGAATTTACTTTCTTTTCTGACAGGCATCAGTCATTTTCTAGAATTGATTTTATATTAACTTCAAGTGACTTACTTTTTAGTTTAAAGAAGGTGAAGATCCTACCTAAAGTTTTAACAGATCATAATCCGGTTTGGATGGAGCTAAAGGAAGGTCAAAGACCTAAAAGATCTTGGAGATTAAATGAAAATTTGTTTAAATATGATATAAATGTGAATGAATGTAAAAATGTAATGAAGGAATTTTTTATGTTAAATATGCATAAGGGTACAACTATAGAAATGGTATGGGATGCAAGTAAAGCGTATATGTGTGGGATTTTAATTGATTTGAATAAAAGGCATAGATCAGTGGTTCTCAACCTTTCTCAGGTTGAGACCCCACTTGGCCCACCCATGCGCGTCGCGACCCCAACCTGGGCGCGTGAGCGCGCGCCAAAATTTTTTTTAAAAAAAAAATTTAAAAAATCAAAAAAACAAAAAAAATGGCGGCCGCGACGGGCAGATCCACGCATGCGCAGATCGGCCCATTGCACGCGCCACGCATGCGCGCATCCGCCTGTTGCGGGCCGCCATTTTGTTTTTTTATTTTATTTTTTTAATTTTTTTGAATTTTTTTTCATTTTTTTTGCCGCGACGGGCGGATCTGAGCATGCGCGGTGCGCGCGCGCCAAAAAAATAAATAAAAAAAATAATAAAAAATGGCGTCCGGCGGGTCCCGGCGACCCGTGAAATGGTCGTGCGACCCCAAATGGGGTCGCGACCCCAAGGTTGAGAACCACTGCTTTAAATCCCGTGGGCATGTCAGGGTTCCTCTGTTTTCATTCAGGTGTGGGGTGGTGGTGGTGGGGGGGTTGGAAGATCCTTCGGCGTCTCACCAGGGCTTAACAGTTTAACGGCAGAACTTCAACAATCTCCCCAGGGTCAGGGGACATCCAGGACTGGGTATTGCCTGGGGCTGCCGCTGCTACTGCCAGCCTCTCTAGATTGGCCCTGCTGGAGAAGCCCACCAGCCGAGGAGCTTGGCCAAGGCCTTGCTTGTCGCCTGCTAAGCAAAGCATTTTTCATTGCAGAGAAAGAACAATGTAAAATACTTTTTCTGACATAGAATATTGAAGAAGTACAACTTATATTAACAGGTTAGTGTTCATACTGAATTTAAAAATATCCAAGTCTTTTTACAAGTAAAGCTCTTTTTAAGAGTTCTATAATTGACACCCGTTCATTGTGATATATAAAATGTAGGAATAGCACAGAATTAATCTGCATACTTCAGTTCCTATTGTCTAGAAAGTAAGAGGATTTGATAAAAAGAAATTTATGTATGAGTGTGAAATCATCTTGTTGCCAATGATCATATTATTTAATGCAGCCTGGTGCCATCCTGTATGTTAGGATTCCTAACTAGTAGGACCCTGACAATGCTTTCTGGGAAATCCAGGAATTTAGTACAGTAATATCAAAGTATGTAGAAGACAGCAGGTTGAGAAATGCAGATTTAGTGTTATTTTACAAGGACCAAAAACTGTATACCCTAATGATTTACATTAAGAAAATTCAAAACTGGCACTGATACAGTACAATGGTTTTAAAGGCGAGTAATTATTTGATGTAAAAGACAGACATATAATACAAAGTATTGCATAAATTGTGTATGTATATTCCAGATGAAATGAGGTCACCTATATAAGTTTCAATGAAAGGTATTCAATAATAGTGTCTTAATAACAAAACCAATCAATTTGACAATATACAGTGTACCATCATGAACATATCTTTCATACTGTCCTTCAGTGCCATGCACAGCATGCACAAGTTTCACTCTCAAGCTTGTTCTTTGTGTTTTCAACATGAGACCAATATGACCTTCAAAAAATAATTGAGAACCTATGCAACTATTAACTGCATCTATATAAATCTTGGACTAATAACTGATTATCCTATCCTGTATAAAAGACAGAAATATTTTTCTGTTCCCTCGGCGAGGTAGAAAAGTTCTTAATATACAAGCCAGGTGCACATATTGATTTTCAAATGTTTTCTTGAATATTATTTTCAAAATCACATTTTTATTCCTTCTTGCTCACTGAGTTGTGACATAGTTTTCTTTATGCGTAAAGCTGTTAGTCTAGCTGCACCATTGGCATACCAGCATTCCCTCATAATCTTGGCCATTACACGTAATGCCTGCAAATAAAAAAAAACACAGGAAATAGTTCATGGGTCATTATTTGGTATCACAAACCAAAACATTTTAAACACATTTATACATAAATACAAAGTATGAGTCCATAATCTTAAACAGAACAATCCTGACATAGTTCTTTTAATGCAAATTTTAAAATCAAAATATTGATTTTTTAAAAATATTGCTTTATTTTTAAAAGTATTGTAAAACTTAACTAAAGAAAAGAACTTACCTCACAGTTTTGCCATCTGTTTGGAATACTGGGTCGTAACTTCTGTTCACAAACAATTCTCCTCATTTCCTCTACTGAAGGATCAGAAGGGACAAGGTCATAATATGGTAACTGATAATCTTCATGGATTCCTGAGATATATAAACATATACACAATTAAGGTTCATTTCTGACACTGATTGAAGTTAATTTGTTTTTCTATTTGCACCTACCACCAACTGAACATCGACGAGCTATTTCAAAAAAAACTAGTCCCATTGCATAAATATCTGCTCTTTTGAAAGATTCAAAATGTTTCATGTTTATGGAATCATCAAGTACCTCAGGAGCCATGTACCTATGAATATAGACAAATATATATTATTTATAAAGCAGTGCTGCTTGAACATTATTTACATTTTATTTTTAAAGGCATCATAAGCAGCTGTAGCCCTTGGCCAATTCAATTCTAAAAAGTAACAACTGTTTGAAGTATACAGTGCATTCAGAAGGTATTCAGACCCCCTTCACTTTTGTCAATTTTGTTATGCTGCAGCCTGGTTCTACAGTTGTTGAAATTCATTTTTTCTTCTCATTAATCTGCACTCAGTACCCCATAATGACAAAGTGAAAACAGAATTTTAGAAATGTCTGTAAATTTATTAAAAGAAAAGTATTACTTCTTTATTGCAAGTGGACTCTACAAAGCTGGAGAGGAAGACTCCTTTTTTAAAAATAACATTTTATTAAGTTGTACAGTAAAATACAAACTACAAAGCAAATACTAGGACACAATGGGGAGGAAAAAGGGAGAAGGGAAGGGAGGAAAAAGAAAAAAAGAGATTGACTTCCGACTTCCCCCATTGCAGTAGAATAGAGTATTAACATCGAGCCTCAACTTTTTACTTTTTCACAATAGTAAAAACTAGCCATTTCTGTAACAACAAATGAATCTAATCAGTGAAACCCAGAATCAAAGTTTCATTTTTTTTCAGCACAAAGTCCAGAAGTGGTCTCCATGTAGAAACGAAGGTACTTGTATTCTTTTCTTTAATCAAAACAGTCAATTTAGCCATCTCTGCCAGCTCCATCAACTTCTGTAGCCATTCATCCATAGTGGGAATCGAAATGTCCATTTTTGTGCATACAGTAGTCTTGCTGCCGTCAACATATACAGGATCAAAGTTTCCAAATCTTTTTCCATTAAACCCAAAAGAAAAGTCTCTGGTTTCATGTTTATATTTACTTTTAAGGATTTTCTGTATCAAAATGTGAATCCTTCTCCAATACTGGAGAGAGGATGACTCTTGAGGCTGCCCTAGAGTTGTGTTGTGCTATTCCTCCTTCAGTATCTTAGAGATTCTTTGGGCCCTTGAGTAATATGAGGGGATGGAGGGAATTGAACTCTGAAGTTCTCTTGGCCCCGTATCAAATATAAAGTCTGAATGAAACAAGGAAGAAAAATAAATGACTGGATTCTTAGATATAATCTAGACTCAGCTGTATCTAGCAAAGTGATGGAAAAAACCAACTCATTTAATTTATATCCCACCTTATTTAATTTATATCCAATTTTTACAAATAACTCAAGGCAGCAAACATACTTAATATTCCTTCCTCCTTCCATTTTCCCCACAGCAACAACTCTATGAGGTGGTGGGTTGGGCTGAGAGTGAGTGACTGGTCCAAGGTCACCCAGCTGGCTTTCATGGCTAAGGTGGGACTTGAACTCAGTCTCCTGCTTTCTAGCCTGGTGCCTTGACCACTAGACCAACCTGGCTAGACAAACTGGCAAATAGTGAAAACACAATGTGAAGAATGAATCTGTATTTCTGAACTATCGGAGGGAATGAGCATTGTCTCTATAGGAGAGGAGGAGGGGCACAAGATACGTGTTTGTGTACTTGTTTGTATGATGTAATTATTCCATGTGCATCATCATTTTGGCATCAGTGGTTTGCTGCATACATTGTTGATCCTCAGGGAGAGTCAAGTGAACTCAGTTGTCTTCTGAGTCAAGCTTTACTCCTGGTGACTTCATAGATAATGTTTTCTTCTCATTAAAGTGATTTGTGAATTTGTTTTGCTACGGTTGTTATTTTCAACTCTAGCCTACAACTCTGGTAGTCCCAGATATTAAGCACATGTGACCCTGCTTAGTTTTTTAAGATCAGTCAGGTTTGGCTATCTGCTGCCACCTCACATGGCTACTTCACATATAAATATTATGTTCTGCTAATTCTGTTACTGACTAGAGTATGCTGTAAGATTTCTGGCAAAACAAGGCATTGAGAGATGGACAACAGACTAAATGAACAAATAATTGGATTTCACTATATCAGACTGCAGGTGAAGGTCTTTTTCTGACAGAATACTCTTCCACAAAGAAAACTGATTTGTCAGAGAAAACTAGACTGGAATTAAATTTTATGATAAGCTTATGTAATATTTCATGTGGAACCTAAAGTAGCACAGTACATTTCAGATAGAAGTTTATCTGTCATTGGTTAAAACAAGGCCAATACCAATTTAAATGGAAACTTTATACCTCATTTATATTTACAAGAATTTCCAAGATTAAAAAATTACGTCAGCAGGTTACCAAGAATAACTGAAAAATGCTAGTCCAAAGATTAGGGTACATCTTTCTTCTCCATTTTATTACTCTGCAGAGAAGAGGGTCACCGTTGAATCACTTACGCCTTCACACTTAAAGAGAAGGCACTGCTCAGCAGTTCTAGAACACTTACTGGAGTCGAGTAAAGGAAGAAAGAATGAGGCACAGTTTATTATTTCCTCTCATTTGTGAGCATGCAGCAAAATGTTTAACTTTTATTAATATTAATTACTTTTATTCAATAAGTGAGGATGACAGGCAGTAACTTTCAAATGAGTCCATGCTGAAGTTGAGATTCCAAATCCAAGTTCAATATGAGGTACATATTATTATACTGGTTTTCATGATGTAGTAGTGAGAGAAAGTTTGTGAAACCTGCAACGAGATTCTTTTTATGTTAATAGAACTTAGAAGGGGCGATGTCTTACCTGAACGCCTTTTCTCAGCACGGAGATGGATAATCCACTAATGGGTTAACTTAATCCTCCTGCCCAATCAGATCAAGTCAGCCAAACTTGCCATGCCTGTCCTGGGCCTGTTTTCCCAGTCTCAACGAGGGCGCAGCTAATGACTGATAGCAGGACGTGTTGGCTCACAGAAACTGACCCTAGGCCTAAGGACCTGAATGGGTGGGTGTGGATTATCCATCTCCGTGCTGAGAAAAGGCGTTCAGGTAAGACAATGCCCCTTCTCCAGCACTGGAGATGGATAATCCACTAATGGGACATACCAAAGCCCACTTGTCCTACGGGAGGGAAGCGGGCAAGTTTGGGACTGTGTCGCGGGGCACCACCTGCTGGAGAACCCTCCTGCCAAAGGATGCCTCGGCGGATGCGTACCTGTCCAGTTTATAATGCCGTATAAATGGCGAAGGGGAAGACCACATGGCCGCCCTACATACTTCCTCGATGGAAGCCTGCGTGGCCCAAGCCGCAGAAGTGGCCGCACTGCACGTAGAGTGGGCCGTGACACGATGTGGAACTGGCAAGGAATCGGACTGGTACGCCCCCGCAATGCAAGCTCTTATCCACCGGCTGATCGTGGAGGCCGAGACCTTCCGACCGTTGGAAGAAGAGTGGAAGGAGACAAAAAGTGCCTTAGACCTGCGGAAGGCAGCCGTCCATTTGATATAATAACGGAGAGCCTGGCGGATGTCCAGGGAATGCCACTGACGTTCCAGATCATGGGAAGGATTAGGGCAGAAATCAGGAAGGACGATATCCTGGGCCCTGTGAAAAAGAGAATTAACTTTGGGGACAAAGGTGGGGTCCAAATGAAGGGTGACCCGGTCCCGGTGAAAGACACAGATCGTCCCTGACTGAAAGAGCCACCATCTCAGAAATATGCCGGGCCGAAGTAATAGCCACCAAGAAGGCGACCTTAAGGGATAAGGATCTCATGTTGCATGAACTGAGGGGTTCGAAAGGAGCCTTTGTAAGAGCCTGAAGGACCTGAGGCAATTCCCACGAGGGATACCTGTGGACCACAGGTGGCCTGGTATTAGTAGCACCCTTGAGGAAAGAACGGATCAAGGGATGTTGACCCAGAGAGTTAACAGTATCGCAAGAAAGCAAGGTAGAGAGGGCTGCCACCTGTCTGCGCAAAGTGTTAGGTGCCAATCCTTTATTCAGCCCCTCCAGTAAATAGTCCAAAATATGTGGGACGGTAAATCCCGATAAAGGTAGTTGATGAGTGGAACACCACCGACAAAAGTTCTGCCATGTGGCATTGTAGATGCGGTTGGTAGCCGGCCTATGGGATGCCTGAATTACGTCAATGACCCCTGGCGAACAGGACTCCTGGGATACGAGCCGGCGTTCAAGTGCCAAATGGCTAACTGGAGCCATTGAGGGTCCGGGTGAATCAGATCCCCCTGGGTCAGTGATACTTGGTCTGGAGGAATTTTCCAAGGGCGCGATAGGGAAAGACCGACGAGGTCGGCGAACCAAGGTCTCTGCAGCCAGAAAGGGGCTACCAAGAGAACCTCTGCCCTCTCCTGCAGAAGATTGCAGATGACTGCTGGGAGGAGGGGAAGAGGGGGAAAGGCATAGAGGAGGCCGTCCGGCCATGGAACCCGAAGGGCATCTACTCTGTCTGCCCCCTGAACTGGGAAGCACGAAAAGAATAGCAGGAGTTGCGTGTTTGTCTGGGAGGCAAACAGATCTATGATGGGGAGACCGAATCTGTGGATGATTTCCCTGAATAAATTCGGGTGCAGACGCCATTCTGAGTGGTCCACGGTTGACCTGCTCAGGAAGTCTGCTCTTTTGTTTGCCTCCCCCGAGATGTGGTCTGCCCTGATCGAGGCAAGGTTGGTCTCTGCCCAGGATCCCAGTTGCTGGGCCTCGGTCAGGAGCGCACGGGATCGGGTGCCCCCCTGCCGGTTCACATGGGCCTTTGCCGCCACGTTGTCCATGAGGACAAGCACGTGTTGCTTCGCTATGCTGTGGCGAAAGTGGCGAAGGTTTATGGTTTATGGTTTATTGGAATTCTATGCCGCCCTATTCCAGGAACTCAGGGCGGCTCACAACATAGATAGAAATCTAACATTAAAATACGTTATTAAAAAACCCCTTAATTAAGAAAACCAGTCATTCAAACAAACATGCAAGCAAACATACACTGGCTAGGGGCAAGATGTTAACTGCCCCAGGCCTGTCGGCAAAGATGTGTCTTCAGCAATTTGCGAAAGGCGGAGAGGGTGGGGGCAATACGGATCTCCGGGGGAAGTTGATTCCAGAGGGCCGGGGCCGCAACAGAGAAGGCTCTTCCCCTAGGCCCCGCCAGGCGACACTGTCTGGCTGACGGGACCTGGAGAAGGCCGACTATGTGGGCCCTAACCGGTCGCTGGGTTTCATGGGGCAGCAGACGGCCCCATAAGTAACCTGGTCCGATGCCATGTAGGGCTTTATAGGTCATAACCAATACTTTGAATTGCGTTCGGAGACCAATTGTCAGCCAATGCAGCTCGCGGAGTGATGCCGAAATGTGGGCATTTCTAGGCAGGCCCAACACTGCTCGCGCGGCTGCATTCTGCATTACCTGAAGCCTCCGAACGTTTTTCAAAGGTAGCCCCATGTAGAGAGCATTGCAGTAGTCGAACCTCGAGGTGATAAGGGCATGAGTGACTGTGAGAAGAGACTCCCGGTCTAAATAGGGCCGCAGCTGGTGCACCAGGCGAACCTCGGCAAATGTCCTCCTCGCCACAGCCGAAAGATGATGTTCCAGATTTAGCTGTGGATCAAGGACACCCAAGTTGCGGACCTTCTGAGGGGGTCAAGAACTCCCCCCCCCAGGTTAATGGACGGATGGATTGAACTGTCTTTGGGAGGCAAAACCCACAGCCACTCCGTCTTGTCGGGGTTGAGTTTGAGCTTGTTAGCACCCATCCAAACCCTAACAGCCTCCAGACATTGGCACATCTTTTCCGCTGCTTCACTGAAGTGACATGGGGTAGAGATGTAAAGCTGGGTATCATCAGCATACTGATGATATCTCACCCCGTGTTGTCGGATGATCTCACCCAGCGGTTTCATGTAAATATTAAACAGCAGAGGGGAGAGGACTGATCCCTGAGGGACCCCACAAGGGAGGAACCTAGGGGTCGACCTCTGACCCCCTGCCAACACCGACTGCGACCGACCAGTGAGGTAGGAGGTGAACCACTGCAAAACAGTGCCCCCGACTCCCAACCCCTCCAGCCGGCGCAGAAGGATACCATGGTCAATGGTATCGAAAGCCGCTGAGAGGTCAAGTAGCACCAGGATAGTGGAAAGTCCCTTATCCCGGGCCCACCAGAGATCATCCGTCAGCGCGACCAAAGCAGTTTCCGTGGAGTAACCGAGCCTGAATCCTGACTGCTGAGGGCCCAGATAATCGGCCTCATCCAAGGACCGTTGGAGCTGGAGTGACACCACCTTCTCAACAACCTTCCCTATAAAGGGAAGATTGGAGACAGGACGATAGTTGTTTAACACAGCTGGGTCCAGGGAAGGCTTCTTGAGGAGGGGGTGCACAAATGCCTCCTTGCAGGGAGCCGGAAAGGACCCCTCCCTCAAAGAGGCGTTGACAATCTCCTGAACCCAGCCCCGCGTCACCTCCCTGCTGGCCGAAACCAGCCAGGAGGGGCACGGGTCCAATAAACAGGTGGCGGAACTCACAGCTCCCATGGCCTTGTCCACTTCATCGGGTGCTACCAGGTCAAACTCCTCCCACACAACAGGATCAAGACGAGTCCCTGTCATCTCGACTGACTCATTGTCAGCCAACACTGCATTCCAATTGGAGTCAAGGTCCATCCGAATCTGGGCGATTTTATCCGCGAAAAACCTATTAAAATCCTCAGCACTACCCTGCAAGGGTGCATCAATTCCCCCCTGATTAAGGAGGGAGCGAGTCACCCTAAACAGGGCGGCTGGGCAGGATTCCGCAGATGCAATCAAGGCGGAATGATACGCGCATCTTGCCGCCTTGAGCGCCACCTGATAAGTCTTGATATAAGATCTTAATAGTGTTCGGTCAGATACAGATTTACTTTTCCTCCATCGCTTCTCTAGGCGTCTCTTCTGGCGCTTCATCCCCCTAAGTTCCTCAGTGAACCAAGGAGATCTCCTGGGTCTGCTACCACAGAGAGGTCGCAGCGGCGCAATCCGGTCAAGAGCCCCCTTTGCAGCCATATTCCAGGCCGCAACCAGGGACTCTGCTGAACTGTGAATGAGAGAATCTGGTATTTCCCCAAGCGTCCTCTGAAAACTCTCTGGGTCCATCAGACGTCTGGGGCGGAACCACCTAATCGGTTCCGCCTCCCTGCAGGGGAGGATTGGAGCCTTAAAAATAAGCCGTAGCAGAAAATGATCTGACCATGACATAGGCAAGATATCTAAGCCCCTTAAGTTCAGATCATTGCTCAACTGTTCTGAGAGGAATACCATGTCGGGAGTGTGTCCCCTCTCGTGAGTCGGACCCTGAACTACTTGAGTCAGGTTCATGGTTGCCATGGTGGCCATGAACTCCTGCGCCAACCCAGAGGATTCGCCGAGCAACAGAAGATTTAAGTCCCCCAAGACAATAAGCCTGGGGAACTCAACCGCCAGCCCAGCAACCTCAAGTAGCGCAGGCAGGGCTGTTGACACGCAGCTGGGAGGCAGGTACGCGAGCAACAAGCCCACCTGAACCCCTAGGTCCAACTTCACAAGGAGCGACTCACAACTCGCAATCTCAGAAACAGCGAGCCTGCCTAGGCTAAAGGTCTTCTTGGCTATAATAGCCACTCCTCCCCCCTTCCCTGGGGTCGTGGCTGCCATACCTAAACCCGTCTGGGCACATCTCAGAGAGAGGAACTCCTCCCTCCGGGCCCAGTCAGGTCTCGGTCACACATGCGAGGTCGGCCTCCTCATCCAGGAGAAGATCATGGATGAGGGGAGCTTTATTTAGAACCGACCTGGCATTGAGCAGCAACAGCCTGAGCCCAGGGTCCGGATTTCGCCCATCACCAGTACTTCGGGCTGAACTCACAGGGTCGGAGCAAGGGATCGCTTTTAGACAGCGAGCTCTTGTTCCCCGGGAATGGCCTACCCTATGGCTCCCGCTATATCTGCCTCTCCCCAGCAAGACCGGTATACTTTGGCCCTCTACCACCCCAGAGCCAGCGTCCCCCTCCCCCTCCGCCTCTAGATGTATGGCCCTGAGTTCCAGCCAATTGATATTGTGTCTCAGATCCAACCGAGACCACCGTCCTTGGGCCCACTGTGACTGATAGTGTGCTCCCTAGCCGAACAGGCTGGCGTCCATCGTGATTGTGAGCCGACCAGGCTCCTTGAAAAGAGACTCTCTGGTCATGGCTGGAGAGAGCCACCATCTGAGGGAACGTAGGACCTGTGGTGGGATCCTTACCTCTCGGGTGGAAGTGCTGGTCCCCTGCTTCTGATAGGGAAGCAGAAACCACTGTAGGGACCGCGAGTGTAACCTGGCCCAGGGAATGATCGAGATACATGATATCATCTTTCCCAGAAGCCGGGAAAGACTGGAGGGTGACAGAGTCTTTTCTCTGCAGACCTTGAAAATCAGGTCCCGTATACTGTCCCTGCATTCCTGGGACAGATAAACCCGACATTCTACTGTGTCTATTATGGCCCCTAAATGGAGCAATCTGGTCGATGGGACTGTCTGACTTTTCTTGAAGTTGACCGAAAAGCTGACTCTGTAGGACCTCGATCACCAGTCTCAGGTCTGTCAGAGCCCCCCGGGGAGAGGACGACTGTATTAAGATGTCGTCCAGGTAGCATTGCACCCGAAACGGCATCAATCTCAGGTGTGCCGCAAGAACCGCCAGAAACTTGGAAAAGACCCTTGGGGCCAACGACAGCCCGAATGGAAGTGCCCTGTACTGGTAATGATGCCCCATGTAACTGAACCTGAGAAACTGGCGGTGGTCGGGGATGATGGGGATGTGAAGATATGCCTCTATGAGGTCCACGGAAGTGAGAAAGTCCCCCTTTCGGATGCTGCCTAGGATGGACTGAAGTGTTTGCATTTTGAACCTTCGGAATGCCAGATAAAGGTTCAGGTGTTTTAGGTCTAAGATTGCTCTCCATCCTCCCGAGGTCTTGGGGACCACAAAGAGAATGGAGTAGAATCCGTGACCCCGTTGAGCCGTAGGCACCGGTTCTATGGCCCTTATGTCCAATAAGAGATGGATGGCCTCCTGCATGAGACCTTTCCTTAGATACTTTTTTGATTGGGGACAAGAAATGAACCGTCTTGGTGGACTGGAAATGAATTCCAGAGACAGGCCGTGACGAATGGTTTCCAGGACCCAGGCGTCTGTGGTGGTGACCTCCCATTGAGTGACAAAGAGGGAAAGCCTTCCCCCTATGGGAGGATCCACTGGGGAGTCACTTCCTGCGGAAGGGACGTCCCCTGCCTCGAAAGGGCCGTTTGGACTGGAACTGCTGTCTGGGCCTTGGGGCCAGTCTGTCAACCGGACGGTCCTGCCTGGGAGTGAAGGGCCGAGAAGGCTGTGTGGTTGGAGGAGTAGTGGCAGATCGAAATAACTGTCTACAATTGTAGACAACGCCTTTTCTCCAACTCTCCCGGCCTTCCGAAAGAATCTTAAGACCTATCTTTGCCGGCAGGCCTGGGGATGATTGTGGATTGTTGTGTGACTGATGAATATGTGTGTGGTTTTATTTTTAAATTTTTTTGCTTGGACTTAGATTGTAATTGTTGTTTTATATATATGTTGTAAGCCGCTCCAAGTCTTCGGAGAGGAGCGGCATATAAGTCCAAACAAAATAAATAAATAAATAAATAGTCTGCCTATCGGACTGCTTAGTAAGGTGGGCCAGAATCTTCTTTTTATCCTTATTTTTGATGAGAAACGGGGCTAAGGCATCCCCAAATAATTTGCTGCCTTGGTATGGGGCTGCTGCTAAACGCCACTTGGACTTGGCATCTGCCTGCCAGTGTCTTAGCCAGAGCATGCGGCGGGCTGTCACATTGGACACCAAGGATCTGGAGGAAAACTGAGCAGCGTGTACAGTCGCATCGGAAGTGTATTCCGTCGTGGCCACTAGCTTGGTCAGGTCCTGATGTGTGCGAACATCGTCCGGGGGAATTCTGGCTTGGAGCTGATGAAGCCAGATAAGGGCGGATCTAGTGAAGAAAGAGGCTGAAGTGGAAGCCCTGATAGACCACGCCGCCACCTGGTGTGACCTTCTAAATGCCATTTCTGATCTGCGTTCCTCAGATTTTAAGGCCTTAGCCATATCCCCAGAAATAGTGGAAGGGGAGAAAAGGTGAGACAAGGGCTCATCCACCGTGGGAATGTTCAGTGCGTCATCTAATTCTGAGGCCACGCTAAATAACTTCTTATCATTCCCACCTGGAAGAGGGAAGGTAGCCGGGGAAGCCCATTGTTTCTTAACTGCATTGAGGAACAAAGCTGGACATGGAACATGGTGCTGAGTGACCACTGGTTCAACGAAGACGGGATCCGCCTCTGAATCCGTTGTAGATGCTGCTGGAGCGGACCGGTCAGGTCCCATATATGCTGCAGAACTAGCCTTGCGAAGCAGGGGTAGAAAAAGGGAAGGATTAAATAGACTGCCGAATGGGGGCAGATCCGGTGCCGATTCCTCCTCCTCTGACCACGAGGCGACAAGTGCCTGATCCTGCTCTGGAGTTAATGAGACCCCGCTAAAGGAAGAATGGGAAGGGGAAGGAGGGTCATGAGAACTGTGATGCACTGGACGCGAGAGAGGAAGGGAAAGCAAGGATTCCGCTCTGGGCACCGACGGAGTCCTGACCGCAAGGGCCCGCTCCACCGCCTGAGCCACCAGGACCTGGATCCTATCGTCCAAGGATGGAAGGGAGGACTCCTCCCCTCTGAGCCCTGTGGATGTGAGTGTAAAAGTGGATTCCGGGGCCTGCTGGACCCGTGGGGTGGTAGGAGACCTGAATGTATGTGCTTCATGTTCCACAGCGGCTTGGCCGCAGGAAGTGGAAGGTTCTACCGGTGACCAGACTTCCTGAGGAGAAGAGGAAAGGCCGAGAGGCAAATCAAAAAAGGTAGACTCAGTCTGAGCAGTTTTTGAGCCTTTGAAAACTCTTTTTCCAGTGCCTGGTGTCTCCTGCTGGTCTGTTTTTCAGCCAATTTGGAGGTTTTCCCCCCAGAGGCAGCCTTGGGTTTGACCTTGGCTGCAAGCCTACCAGCAGCCTCTTGGGTAGGAGATCTGTGCCTTTTCCGGACTGAAGAGGGAGGAGAGGCAGCCCTGGATTGGGAAGCCGTGTTATCCTCCATGCTGGTATGAAAACTTCAGGTGCGCGAGAAGGTGCACCTGGAAAAGGGATCAATTGGCTGATAAGGGTGTAGGGCAACGGCTGGAAAAAGACTGCCCTACCCCCGTCACCGAACCAGTGGTATCCAAAGAACCAGTTCTACTTGCAGCCGCTATAATTTCCACCAGAAGGTGGATTGTGGCCTGCTAGAGAGGCTTGCTGTGTTGCCAGGCCAGCAGTATAAAAAGGTGGCAACTGTACAGTGTCAGAGGCTAGGAACTACTGTGGTAATCAGCAAGCCAAGTAGTGACCAGGACTTGAGACACCAGAAGGCCCAATAAAAACTCTTGGGCCTATACCAAGGAATAAAAGGATAAATTCCAAATGCCACAAGGGGAATCTCCAAGGATGACCAGAGAGAATTTTCCCCCCGGCTAACCTTGGCTGCTACAACCGGGGAAGGGCCCTTGTCAAAGGAGGCCTCAGTGAGGCCTTATGTGGAACACTAGAATGCTCCAAAATGGTGGCCTTGGGAGAAAGACGAAGCCTCCAAGAATGGCGGTCGTGAGCTGCGGGGCCCCTGTCCAGATCTAGGCTTTCAATTAGGGTGGATGGATAACCAGGGACTGAGAGCCATAAAGTAGAAAAAAGCGCCCTTAACTGAAACTAAGTACTGCCGAAATAGGTGGAAAAGTCCTTTTTTCCACCACCACCCACCTTCCCTTGCAGTCAGCAAGGCTTTGGGATGACCACGCGGTCGCAAAATGGCGGCCGCGGCTCAAGCTCGATCACCCCCTCTGGTTCCAAATGGTTGGAAACTCACCCAGCCTGTCATGCGCTCGGGGGGAGACGGGGGCAAAACGCCCTCCCCAGCTGATTGTCAGCGTTTGGAGCAACGCTGTAAGCCTCCAGAGCGAGCGAGATATGCAAAAGCAATCCGAGGCCCTGCGGCCTCCACGAGGCAAGCCGGACTCTTTAAGGCCGTTGGAGCTGCAGCCGCAAGCTCCGACACCGGAGGTGAGTTGGAGGGAGTGGGGGGGGGGAATTTGCAAAGGCGCTGTGCTGGGAAGGGAAGAAAAAAATGAAAAACCCCTTTCCCAGAGCGAAGGGAGAAAACGGAGGCCTCCGTTTGAAAACTGAATCCCAATGGGAATCAGTAAGGAATAGTCCTCTAGAGGAGCGCTGGTCCCAGCGCTGCTCAGGGGGCTAAAAGTTAAAGGTATTTTAGTAAAGTTATTGGAGCCTAATGGATAATCCACTAAATAGGGTAACTACCTGCCTGTGAGCCAAACCTGCACGTCTGATCAGGGGCAAGATCAAGTCAAGACGGGAAAACAGGCCCAGGACAGGCGTGGCAAGTTTTGGCTGACTTGATTTGATTGGGCAGGAGGATTAAGTTAACCCATTAGTGGATTATCCATCTCCAGTGCTGGAGAAGAAGCTCTGATCACATGATAGGTCACATTACTGCAGGATTCTAATAGGTTCAACAGACTTTCTCCAACTGCTGTAGGAATAACTGCTCTCTTTAACATCTACTTATTAGCATGTCTTCAGGTTTGGATTATGTAAAAGAGCATCAGTTTACCTCTTTGTTCCCACTCTGTGATTTGGTGCAATATCTATTGTATCTGTAGCTGAATCGTGTCTCACTCCCAGCCCTAAATCTGCAATGCAACATGTTCCATTTTTGGTTACTAATATATTTTTTGATTTCAAGTCTCTATGAGCTATAGCTGGTTTACCTGAAATTTAAACACACAGAAGCACTATTAATATCATCAAACAAATCAATCCTAAGTTCTAACTCAAGGCACAAAAGACAAAGTTCAAATTATTTCACTTCAGAAAAACTACATAAAGACCCAGTGCTTTGGAAAAGACTAATGCTGGGAAAGGTGGAAGAGAAAGAGAAGAAGAGGACAACCAGCAGTAAGATAGAAAAACTCTGTTATGATGGTGATGAGTGCACCATTGGAAGACTTGAAAGACCATGTTAAGGACAGATCATGATGGAGAAAACCTATCTTTATTGTCAGGTGCGAAAGACCAGGTCCACATGTGAAGGTTCAATTTAACTGATTTATTGCTAAAAGCCTATGCACAGGAATCTTCTCAACTAACCATCAGCATTTGGTCAGAGTTAGATAAGGGTGAATGGCAGTCAAGTGGGGGATGGACTTAGTTCGTTTGCGACTACGTAGTGATTCTAGGCTGATTCCTCTCTTCCCCAGTCCCCTTGGCTCTTCCAGTCCTTCTCCTATAGTATGCTCAGTAAAAATTGACAATGACTTAATGGCAAATAATTAATATACACTCCTTATATTATTACATATTTAAATTCACATTCATATGACAATTTGCTTGGTATTGGTTTTTCATAAATACCTAATCTGTTTAATTTTTGAACAATTCTGCGATGATATTAAAGGGAAATTTATACTTGGCATTCTATAGTCTACTTAAATTGCATATCCCTAAATTACCACATCAAATAAATAATGTATTTAATTAGTACCTAGGTATTTTGAACATATTTTGTTCATTGGAGAGTGATAACAAGAATTTTATTTTTCAATAACATATCAATGGGACTTAATTTTGTGCAAACTCCAAAATATACATTTCAATCCTGTGTCAATATATCGTATGGTTTAGACTCCAGAACCCTTATGTTCTTCGTTGCTCTTCTCTGCACACTTTTTTTTTAATAAAAATTCTTTTATTAAAACAATCAACATTGAACATAAAAACCTATTATGCAGCAATCATCATGACACCTGGTATACAATACTAAGTATTAGTCTTTGAAAACGTCTGAGTTAGTAAGCCTTTTCCCCCCCACTCCTCGCGTCTAGCCTCAACTATATTCCTGTTACCTTTTATTTTGATTGGTGTTTCCCCTATCTGTTTCAATATTAATGTGATCAACATTAAACATAAGATCCTATTGCTAAGCAATCATCCTAGAACATAGCATACAACATTAGGTATTAATCTTTGTAAACATCTGTTTTAGTAAACGTTCTCCCCTCCTCCCTTACATCTTCAAGTATACTCCGAATACATTTTGTTTGATTGGTGTTTCTCTTATATATGGTCTATCTACTGTATCTAGTCTATCGCATATTGTGCGTTTGCGCTTCTGAATTGACTTCATCCCATTACTAGTGCAATCTTTTATGGTCCCCAACCCGAGATCCTGAGGTAAAAGTTTCATATCCTGAGGTAGAGATTCAGTCTACTTTAACAATATTAAAGCAAACAACATTAGTCATAAGGTTATGTTAAGAGGCATTAGTTATAGAACATATACATTCAACGTTGGGTGTTAGTTTTTGTAAACATTTGATTTGTTAGCCCTTCATCCCTCCTCCCATCGGTCCTTAGCTAAACGCCAGCTGCATTCTGTTTGATTGGTGTCTCTCTTGGATATAGTCTATCCACTGTTTCCAGTCCGTCACAAATTGTTCATTGGAGCGATTTTTCAAGTATGCTGATATTTTTGCCATTTCCGCCAAATTTGTTACTTTCACAGTCCATTCTTCAATAGGCGGTATTTCCGGATTCTTCCAGTACTGTCCCACCAACAATCTTGCTGCTGTAATTAAGTTCAAAAATAAATTTGTCTCTGAGGTAGTGATATCCTTTGTGATCCCTAACAGAAAAGCCTGAGGTAGAAATTCTATACGCTTTTTGAAAATAGTTTGGCGTGTCCACCATATCTTCCTCCACAATGCTTTTATTTTTCTGCATGTCCACCATATGTGAAAGTAAGTAGCCTCCCCGTCCCCGCACCTCCAGCATTTGGGCTGGGAGCCCGGGTAGATGAGTGATATTTTTTTCGGGTCTAGGTGCCATCTATAGAACATCTTGTAGAAGTTTTCCCTTAAGTGTTGCGATTTCGTGAATTCTACATTCCTCACCCAGATTTTCTCCCACGTGTCCATGGTGATAGGGTTTCCGAAGTCTTGTGCCCACTTTATCATACAGTTCTTGACTAGCTCGGTTTCAGAGTCCATTTCTATCAGAATGCTGTACACTCGTTTGATGTGCATAATCCCCTGTTCTCTAATCTGTTTAATTAGATTCTCGTCGGTCTGGGAGAAGCCCTTCTTCTTGTCTTTACGCCACCTTGATTGTAGTTGTATATATGATAGCCAGTTACTTCCTATTCCTCTGTTTGCTAGCGTTGCTTGAGATTTCAAGAGGAACCCGTTTTCTTCTCCCAGTACAAGTTCACTGTAGGGCGCCACTTCTTGCCCTTGGGATGTGTTCATATCCCCTGTTGCGTGTCCAGGGATCGTCCAGATGGGAATCTTGTCGTGTAGGAGGTGCTTATATTTCTTCCAGACCCATAGCAATGGGATTCGTAGTGGGTTCTCCTTGAAGTTCCTATCTGCCTTTTTGTCGTATACTAGGTATGCGTGCCAGCCGAATCGTAGGCCATGCCCCTCAACATTCAGAATTCTATCATTTGTCATGTTGATCCAGTCACTAACCGCCACCAACGTTGCTGCATAGTAATATAGCTTTAGATTAGGCATTTTGAGTCCCCCTCTCTCCCTTGCGTCTTGGATGATTTTTAGTTTCACCCTCGGTCTCTTGTTGTCCCAAATAAATCTGTTGATGCCCTTCTGCCAATTGTCTAAGTCCGCATCCTTCTTGAGTATGGGTAGCATTTGGAAGAGAAATAAAAATCTGGGTAATACATTCATCTTTACTGTCGCTATCCTGCCGAGCAGGGACAGACGTAGTGATTTCCACCTTTCCAGGTCTGCTTGTATCTTATTCCACAGGACCTCGTAGTTATTCTTGTATAATTTTGCATTTGTTGATTCTATCTCCACTCCTAAGTATTTGACTTTCTTGACTATTTCACAACCCGTTATTCTTTCCAAGTTCCGTCTTGCTTTGTTGTCTAGGTTTTTGACTAGCATCTTTGTTTTTGGTATATTTACTTTGAAGCCTGACACCCTACCATAGTCCTCCATTATCTCCATCAATTTCCTTGCTGAGTGTGCTGGTTGCGACATTGTCACCAGCAGGTCATCCGCAAAGGCACATAGTTTGTATTCTTGCTGTTTAATCTGTATGCCCTGTACATCCTCTGCCGCTCTTATTCTGTTCAGTAAAATTTCCAGTGTTAGGACAAATAGCAGGGGGGACAGCGGGCAGCCCTGTCTCGTGCCTCTCTCTATATTAAATGAGTCCGTTAAGTCTCCATTGACAATGATCTGACCTGTTTGTTTCTGGTAAATTGCCGTTATGGAGTTGAGAAACTGTACTCCCATTTTCATCTTCCGGACCAAGTTCGTCAGGAACGGCCAGTGCAGTCTGTCGAAAGCTTTTTCTGCATCCACAAACATAAGAGCGGCGGGTATCTGGTTGTGCTTTTGCAGGTATTCTATTATGTTCAGCAGCTGTCTCACGTTGGTTTTCATCTGGCATCCTTGTATAAATCCCCTTTGGTCCGGGTGTATTGTTTTTTGTAGTACAGTCATTAGTCTATTGGCCAAAATTTTTGTGAAGATTTTGTAGTCTGTGTTTAGTAGTGAGATGGGCCTGTAGTTTGCGGGCTGTGCGTTGTCTTTCCCCTCCTTTGGGATTAATGAGATGTAGGCTGTTTTCCAGGATGGTGGGACCTGGCCTCCTTCTTGAATGTTGGCAAATAGTTTTCTGAGGGGTTCTAGCATCTCCTCTTGGAGGTGTTTGTAGTAGGTCGCTGTTATCCCATCCGTCCCGGGCGATTTTCCTGCTTTCAGTTGTGTGATCGCTGAGTGTATTTCCTCTTTTGTGATTAAGGCATTCAGGGCTTCTCTTTGTGTGTCGGTAATCGCCTGTATCTTTTCGTTTTGTAGGAACTCATCTATCTCTTTGTCTTGTATCTTATCCTCGGCATATAGTTTCGAGTAGAACTCCGTGAAGGCTTTCTTGATGGTTTTTTGTCGGAATTCTTCCTTACCTTTGTATTCTATCTTTTCAATTATGTGGGATTTCTGTTTCTTTCTTATAGTGTAGGCTAGCCAGCGGCCCGGTTTGTTGGCCTTGCAGAATGTCTTATGTTTTGCATATTGTATATTCCTTGCAACTTGGTCAGCCATCAACATGTCAAATTGCTTTCTTAAGATCTTGAGTCCTTCTTTGGTGACTTTGTCCTCTGGCCTTTTTATTAGTAGCCGCTCCCTTTTACTTATCTCATTTTCTAACTCTTTTCTTTTTTGTTCTTGTTTGCGACGGTGCCTGCTATTCATGGCTATGAGGATCCCGCACATGTACACCTTGCTGCCTTCCCAGATCGTTTCTATCGGTGTTTCGTTGTTCATATTTGTGTCGAAGAATTCCTTCATAGCTTTTTTGCATTCCGCCACATTGTTTTCGTGTCTAAACAAGCTTTCATTGATTCTCCAGGACCTCCTCTGTTTCGGGCCATGTCTTAATTCCATCCTCACAGGGTTGTGGTCTGTCAGTGTCTTGGGTAGGATTTTCACCGCGTTTAGACAAGTTAGCAAGTCACTAGAAGTTAATATAAAGTCGATTCTGGAGAATGATTGATGTCTGCCAGAGAAGAAGGTGAATTCTTGTTCTTTGCCGTGCCTTTTCCTCCATACGTCTGTCAGTTCGAGGTCCTCCTTCATGTCGAAGAAGGATTTAGGCAACTTGGAGTGTTTTTGCGGGTTCGGTGCAGTTCTTTTTTTGTCTAGAGCAGTCTCTATGACCCCGTTCCAGTCGCCCATGATGATGTAAGATCTGTAGTTAAGTTGTGTTATTTTCTTGTGTAGCTTTTTGTAGAATTTGCCTTGTTGCTGATGTGGTGCATATACGCCCATTACTAGAATCTTCTTGTCTTCTTGTGTTATTTCAATTGCCAGGTATCTACCTTGGGGGTCGGACTCTATTAGCTTAGCCATTACATGTTTCTTTACGTATATAACAATCCCATTCTTTTTTCTTGGCGCCGCTGCCACAAAGTGCGCGCCTAGTTTGTAGTTGATCAGATATTTCTGGTCTGCTGCTCTGATGTGTGTCAGATTATATCGCTTTTACCTTGGTTTAGGTAGTGGAGAATTTTTCTTCTTTTCTGGGGGGAGTTCAGTCCGTTCACATTCCAAGTCAAATAATTAGTAGCCATCATCTGTTGCAGGATATTCTTGCGAGACCATTTCTGGTATTTCTCCTGTTGTCTTCTTTGGTCCCGTTCCCACGATATCCGGATTGTTGCTCATATTTGTTTGTGAGGTCTTGCTTTGCTGGTCTGTGTGTTTGGTAGTGGAGCCTGGTAGCCTGTCCTCTGTAGACTGTCCTGCTTCCTTGTTTTTGTTGCTCTTTGCTCTCTGCGCCCTCGCCTCTCGAGGTATCCCATTCATTTCCTCTGCCACTGCCCCGATCTGTGCCTCTGCGCGGCTTGCTCGTTGGCCTCGATCCCTCCCGCTTTCCAGTGGTCCATCTGCATCTTCTCTCACGGTGGGTTGAGGGCCTCCCGACTTCAGTTCCTTCTCGAGGAAGTCTTTGGCTTTCTGGACCGAGGTCAAGTAATATCTCTTGTTTCTATAGAAAAGTGAGACCCCTGTTGGGGTTTCCCATCGGTATTGTAGTGCACGTGATCTCAGTTCGGTGATCAGGAATTTGTAGTCCTTTCTGTCTCTCAGCATCGCCTGGGGGATCTCTTTCAGTACCTTCACCTCCTGCTCCTCTATGTAGAATGCCTTGTGATAGGAAGTGGCAGAGATGAGGTTCCTAAGCCCCTGTGTTGCGAAGCGGATGACCACGTCCCTCGGTTGATGTCTGTTCACTGACCTCCATGCGCCCACTCTGTAGATTCTCTCGAATTGCCACGCAATCTCATTAGCGCTCTTACCCAGGAATGTTGCCAGGGCCTCTACAAATGTCCTGAACAGGCCTCCTTGGGTTTCGTTTGTTGACTCCTTCCACCCTCTGAACCTGATTTCAAATGCCATTTGCCAGAATTGCATCATGGTGGACTGGTCTTGAACCTCTCTTTTCACCTCTGCAATCTGTCCCTCTATGCGGTTCTCCACTTCTTCCATCTCCTTCTTGTAGTGTGCTTGGATTGCCTCCTTCATTCGTTCCAGGTCAGTGGCCGTCGCTCTGCGTTGTTCTTCCCACTTTCTCTCTAGGTCTTTACCTTGGTCCGCCAGCATCCGTTTTATGTCTTTGTATCTTTCCTCCATCTTCTGTTCCGCTTCTATGCATCGTTTCTCCGTCTTCGCGCCCATTTCCTCCATTTTTCTGTCCATGCCATCCATCCTTTTAACCAGCGTCTCTATCGTCTCATTTAGTGTCTCTATCGTCTCTTTTAGTTCTTGGATCATGTGCGCTGTTGGGAAGGCATGGGTTGGCGTTTGGGTCTGAGGGCCTGCAGTTGGATGGGGGTGTGTGTGGGTGGGTGGGGTGTTCCCTGGCCAATTGGGTGGCTGGGCCGAGGGGGGTGCAGTTACCTTCGTGTGTTGCAGTTTGGTCTGTTTCGTCCGTTTGGCGGCCATTTTGAGCCTCTCCTCCTGTTGGCTTGTCCACCCTTACAACCACCCCCTGATGCAAAGAATTGTGGAAGAATTGTTCCTGTGCAAGATTGTCAGGCTGCTAGGATAGGTTGAATCAAGGTCTTCTGTTAAAAGTTAGCAAGTATTCATGTTTCACAGTTCGTATTTTGACAGCAAAATAATAGTCCACTAGGGGGTGTAGTTTGTTTTCAAGTAAGCTTCGCTGTGTTGGCAGGGGTGGTACAGAGATGGGAGGATCTGTGACTTGGGGTTTGTGCGGATGGCCTTTTTCCCCCCAGGTGCAGAACAAGTAGGCTTCAATCGCTTAAACAGTCAGGCTTCAGGCGTTTGAATAGTTTCTCAGGAATTAGGCTCTGAAGTTGACTCTTTTATTCTGAAGCCTTGTCTTGGCCAGGGAAAAAAGAATTTTTTGTCCTTTTCTATGGCTTCAGGGTCTGAGTTCCCCAAGCTCGCCACCCGCTGTGGGGGAGGGAGGAGTTTCCGTAGTTTCCCCTCCCCCTCTCTCTTCCTTGCTGTGTCACCTCGGCTCCTCTGCTTGATCCTCTCCTCCTCCGCCCGCCCGGCTCCTCCCTGCTGCCTCCGGTGCTCTCTCTGGGTCTGGGGGGGTCTTCTGGGGGTCTTGTAAGGGTCCTCTCCCCGCCGCTGGCCTCTCCCCTCTGCTATCGTCCCTCGATGCACCCAATCCACCCCCGCAGGTCCTACCGCTGCCGTCTGCTGTCTTCTCCCTGCTCTCTTCGGCTCTCTGCCCTCGCTCACTCCGGCCTCTTTCTGCTTCGGCGCCTCTCGGACTGTCGCTCGGCCTCCTCAGGTCCGCCGGCCGATCTGCCGGCCGCCGTTGGCTTTCTCCGCTCCCTCCTGCGTCTGTGGGGGCCCCTCGGCGGTGATTTCCGCCTCTCTTCCCTGGGCTGTGAAGGTCTTCCTCGGGTGCGCCTGCCTCCCCGGTGCACCCCTCCCGCCCGATTCCTTTGTCTTCGGCGCCTCGGAGCTTCTTCGGCCCTTTCAGGCCTGCCGGCCGGCCGGCCAGCCACCCAGCCGCACGCCGCTGGCTTCCGCGGCCTCGCTTGCTGCTTGTGGGGGACCCTCAGCGTCGCTTTCCTCCTCTTCGGGCTGTGCTGGGGGTCCCCTTCGGGTGCGCCCAATTCTCGGGCGCACCCCACTCCCGGTAAGGCTGATTTTTTAAAAATTATTTAAGCCCCGTTCCGGAGCTTTCCTAGAGAGGCTCCGGTCCTCGTGACCGGAACCGGAAGTCTGCACACTTTCTTGAGTCTCAGCATCTTTTTTGTATTGTGGTAACCAGAACAGGACGCAGTATTCTAAGTGTGGTCTCACCAATGCAATATAAAGGAGTACTATCACTTCACATCAGCGGTTCTCAACCTTTTTCAGGCCGAGACCCCGACCTGCGCCGCGCATGCACGGCGCAACCCCAACCTGCGCCGTGTATGCGTGGTGCGATGGCCCGCGTCGCGCATGCGCGTCGCGGCGGCCCGAATCGTGCATGCGCGGCGCGCACGATGGCCCACATTGCGCATGCGCGGCGGGCCCGCATTGCGCATGCGCGGCGCGATGGGCCCGCATCGCGCATGCACGGTGCTACCCCCGCGCATGCGCGGTGCTGCCCCCTGCGCCGGCTGAGGGGAAAAAATGGCGGACTGCGGTGTTTGGTGACCCCCATGAAATGGTCGTTCGACCCCAAATGGGGTCGCGACCCACAGGTTGAGAACCGCTGCTTCACATGATCTTGACACTATCCCTCTGTTGATGTAGCCTAGGACTGCATTGGCTTGCTTGGCAGCTGCAGCCAACTGCTGGCTCATAGTTAAGTGATGGTCCATTAGGACACCTAGATCCCGCTCACAGTCACTACCATTGAGCCAGGTACCTATTCTATTCTAACCTATTCTATATCTGTGCATTTGGTTTTTCCTGCTTAAGTGTAAGACCTTAGTTTTCTCACCACTGAATTGCATTTTGTTGTATAGGGCCTAGTGTTCAAGTCTATCAAGATCATTCTGAATCTTGAGTCTATCTTCTAAAGTGTTAACTATCCCCCCAGCTTGGTGACATCTGCAAATTTTATGAGTTCCCCTTCTATCCCGTCTAAATCATTTATGAAACTGTTGAACAGTACTGGGCCTCAGACAGAACCTTCATCTACCCCACTGCAGGTTTCCTCCATTTAGATCAGCGGTTCTCAACCTGTGGGTTGTGACCCCTTTGGGGGTCGAACGACCGTTTCACAGGGGTCGCCTAAGACCAGGTTTTTTTTCTCATAAAACGCTCAAAACCGCATTCCGGCACCTTTTTTTGATGGATTTTTTTCAACTTTTCCATGAGCTGTACTACACCCTCTATTCTATTGGCTTTCGAAAGCCAATAGGAATTGTCCAGACCTGGTCATTAATGGCTGTCTCTGCACTGCTGAGCGCGCCAAAAGATCCAGCCTGCAAATGTTGCACATGCAAGTTGTCTGCAATAAAGGCAAGTTTGCAGGAACTTTTCACCTCTCCCTGCTGAGCAACTACGCCATCTCCTACTTGTAAGTAAAAGAGGACCGGGGTGGGAGGTGGGGAGCAGCACTTAATTCTGCCGAAAAAGCGGAGTCCATGTGCACTCCTGCCTCGTGCTCACCCGTGTCAGCCAAGCTCTCCAGGGTCGCGCTGCAACATGGAGAGCCTGGCACTGAAACACGGAAAACATGTGCTCGCCTGCCTCGTGCTCACCTCCTGTGCAATCGGTGTACATTGCGGCGGCTGCTGTGGGAGCCGTGGGGCCCGCTTGACAAGTGGGGCTGCACGGGAAAGGTGGCGGCGGAGGTGGTGCTGGTGGGGCAGCGGCGGGTGCTGGGTGAGAAGGTGGCACGCGTGGCTCGCGGCGGGTGGCTTACCTTCCTTGGGCCGGGCCAGCTGGTGGCTTAGCCGGTGCTGGACCTGCGCCACCGCTGCCTCACCCTGTGTGCCTACATGGCCACCCTGGAGTGCCTGGCCCACGACGCTTGCCGCTGCCTCGGCCTGCCCGCAGCCCGCGCCCTCCCGCCACCCTGCACTGGCATCTGGCTCGGCAACCGCAAGCTCTGCACCTTCAGTGTGGTGTGCAGCTGGTGCTGTGGGAGCTGTGGGGCTCACTCTACACGGAGGGGCTGTGTGGGGTGAGCGGCGGGGCAGGTGAGGCAGCTGCAGGCGGGGGTATGGGGGCGGAGGTGGCTGGTCCGAGCCGGGTCTGGGCCGCTGCTGGTGCTGCCACTGGGCTGCTCTGCCGCTGCTGGCTGAGCTGCAGCGTCGAGTCAGTCCCCACGCCTCCTGGTTGCCCAGCTGCGCTCCGCCCCCGGCCGCCCTCCGCGCCGGAGTTCCCCCCCGTGCCACCCGGCCCACCTCCCTCACCCTCAGAGGCCACCCCGGCCGCCCTCCACGCCGGAGCTTCCCCCCGTGCCACCTGGCCCACCTCCCTCAACGTCGGAGGCTGCCTCGGCCCTCTGGCGCCTGGCATGGCCCTGGGGCTGGCAGGCAGGAGCGGCTCCTTCCCGGCTTGCCGGGCTCCGGGCCTCGGAAGCGGCCAGGTGGCGGGGAAGAGGGTGATGCCCACATGTGCATCGGAGGCCTGCTGGACAGGCCGGGAGGGGAGAAGCAGCGCCTTCCGAGTGGGAGCTGGCGTTCCGGCTGCACCCCTCTTGCATGTGACGAGTTGGGGAAGGGTTTGGCGGTGAAGGGCTGCGCAGCGTGGAAAGGGGCTCCCACGATCTCGCCGATGCGATGGCGCTCAGGAGGCTGGAGGGGCGGGCAGGTCCCGGGGGGGCAGCTGGGAGAAGGCAAGAGGTGCTGGGATACAGATGGGGGGCTCCAGACTACCATCCCCAGCAGCCCTAAAAAACACTGTGGAAGAGTGGGGAATGCTGGGAGTTGCAGTTCATCACCATTTGGGAAAACATCACTCTCCAAAGATCCTTCCTTCCATCTCCTTCCCTTCCCCTTCAATCTCTCCTTCCTTCCTTCCTTTCCCCTTCAATCTCCTTCCTTCCTTCCTTCCTTCTCCATCTCCTTCCCTTCCCCTTCAATCTCCTTCCTTCTCCATCTCCTTCCTTTCCCCTTCAATCTTCCTTCCTTCCTTCCCCTTCCCTCCCTCCCAACATTTTTGAGCAAGAGTAAGCTTCTCCAGTGAGCATTGCTATATTGTTTTTGTAATTCATCACTATGCTTTCATTATGTTCAATTCGTAACAATGAAAATACACCCTGCATATCAGATATTTACATTACGATTGCAAACAGTAGCAAAATTACAGTTATGAAGTAGCAACGAAAATAATTTTATGGTTGGGGGTCACCACAACATGAGAAACTGTATTAAGGGGTCGCGGCATTAGAAAGGTTGAAAACCACTGATTTAGATGCTGTTTCATTGAGGACTAAATATTGAGTGCGGTTGGTCAGCCAGTTGGTAATGCTGTTTATTCCACATTTTTCTATCTTACCAGAGTAGGTTGTGGTCTAGTTTGTCAAATGCCTTATTGACGTCTAAGTAAACTATGAGTATTTCCCTGATCCACTAATTTAGTCATTTTGTACTTTTACACTTTGTGGTACTAAGAGAGAGTTAGCTAAGGAACTGTCAGTTTTGAAGCAGTATTTGGACTCTAACCTGCAAAAGGGCTTTATCAGACCTTCAAAATCACCAGCTTCAGCACCTACATTTTCTGTACCCAAGAACCAAGACCCAGGTTCCGCAAACCCAATCCTGAGAACCATCCAGGACTACAAAGCCCTTAATGCTGTGTCGGTGAGAGACCATTACCCACTGCCTCTAATTCATGTATTTATTTATTTACAGTATACCCCACCTTATTTTTACAAATAAATCAAGGCGGCGAACATATCCAACACACCTTCCTCCTCCTATTTTCCCCACAACAATAAACCTGTGAGGTGAATTGGGATGAGAGTGTGTGACTGGCACAAGGTTACACATCTGGCTTTCATGGCTAAGGTCAGAGGTGAGCTCATGGTTCCTTGCTTTCTAGCCTGGTGCCTTAACCACTAGACCAAACTGACCAAAATTTCATTTTGTTGGATAGGGCCCAGTGTTCAAGTTTGTCGAGATCCATTTGGATCCTGAACCTATCTTCTGGGTGTTGGCTATTCCTGCCAGCTTAGTGTCATCTGCAAATTTCATGAGTTTCCCTTCTATTCCCTCCTCTAAGTTATTTATGAAGATATTAAAGATTACTGGGCCTAAGACAGAACCTTGTGGTACCCCACTGCTTACTTCCCTCCATATAGATGCAGTTCCATTGAGGATTACTCAATGAGTGTGGTTATGTCAGCCAGTTACAAATCCACCTGGTGGTGATGCTGTCTATCTCACATTTTTCTAGTCTACTTTGTCGAATGTCTTACTGAAGTCTAAGTATACTATGTTGACAGCAATTCGCTGGTCCACTAATTTAGTCACTTTGTCAAAGAATGAAATAAGAGTGGTTTGGCATGATCGGTTTTTAACAAACCCGTGCTGGCTTCTAGTTATAACTTTGTTTCTAGATGTTCGCAGATCTGTTTTTTGATCATCTTTTCCAGGAACCTCCCAGGCATTGATGTCAGGCTGACTGGTCTGTAGTTTCCTGGATCTGTTCTTTTCCCTTTTTTGAAGATGGGAACCACATCAGCTCTTTTCCAATCCTCAGGTAGTTCCCTGGTGCTCCAGGATCTTTGAAATATATGGTTGAAGGGTTCTGATGTATCATCTGCCAGCTCCTTCAGAACTCTGGGATGTAATCCATCAGGCAAGGGATGGACTGCACCTCACAAGTATTGGAAAGAATATGTTCTGAAAACGACTGGCTCATCTTATCAAAAGGGCTTTAAACTAAAATTGAGGGGGGGGGCAATCTTCACGACTTTTAGAACCTAATTTCAAGCAAAAACCACTAGATAATATAAGGAGGTAGGGAGCAAAGAGAAAGAAAGAAAAAGAAAAAGATAATGAGGTAGAGAGTGATGGGAAGGATGGAAAACCCAGTTACAAAGTAGGAGATACAATCTGTCCCTCTTTACATTTTTTTGTACTTATCCTTTTTGTCTTTCAGTTTATCAGAGAGATCCTTGTGCAACCATGCTGGTTTCTTCTTGGATTTCTTGTTTTCCTTTTCAGTGGTATTGTGCTGGACTGGGCTTTTATGTTTTCAGAGTTTCCCAAACTTCTTGTTTTCTCCTTCATGTTTTTCATCCATGGAATCTTTCCCATGGTCTGAGTTTGTTAAAATCAGCTCTTTTAAAGATTTAGACACTGGTTGGATTATGGTCTGTTTCTTGTGTTTGCATTATATTGAAGTCCTGTCAGAACCCATATTCTAAGGGAACCCCTTTCTTGCTTTAAACTCAAACTCTGTTCTCTCTATACTTCTGGGTTCTGCCATGCTCCTGGAGGGGAGGGGGAAAAGCACTGCGGGCTATTGCTTTATTTTCCTCTGTCGCTACATTGTAATACTTTGCTGTTTCTGCATACTTCCTCTGTGCACTATCTCTCCCCTTGATGTCAGCTAGCAAAAGGGGGAGGAGAAAGGAATGTGCCTCTGGCAAATGGTTTATCTCCGTGCTCGGAAGGGAAGGTGTGAAGAGCCGACAAAACATTGCTGCAACCCAGGCTTCCGGTTTGCGATCGCGGTGCAGGCAGACGTTCGGAGCGATCGCTCTCTCCGCTGTATGGTTTTCTCACACCGGGGGACCCTGAAGAGGGTTGGAAGTCACCCTGGAGGGGCAACGAGCGTGAAGAGGACCCCCGAGTGATCGTGGAAGGGCGGCAGCCCTCCCGTTTGATCCGGGGCAGCTCTTCTAACCAACGGGGAAAAGATCGGCCAACAAAATGGCCCATCACTAAGCTGCTACCAGCCGAGGCCAAAATTACTAACAAGCACTTTGAAAGCAACGCGGAGGAATTGGGTGAGATCTTACTTTCTATATACCCCAAGTAACTTTCCTGTTAAAAGCTTTTTGAAACTCTTCCCCCTGTGAGGAGGGAAGGAAGGGAATTTTTCCCCCCACCCTCTAAAATGGCGGCATTTAACTACCTGGGGAAACAAAGCATTGAAAAGAACAACTTAATATAATTGGATTTACATTTCTTTTTGGAATTTGGGGACCCAAAAAGTTCCTACTCTTATGGGGACCTGCTATTTTATTTACTTGTAAAAAAGAAGAAAAAGAACTTAAATTGGATAAAAACCTAGCCCGGGATTTGGAAAAGACTTTCAATGCTATCGGGGACATCTTGTGGCGAAGCTTGGTACAGCAATCTATTATTTTTATTATTCTTGACAAGAAACTTGCTCATAGCCCAGATTTAACCTTGGTATTATCTAAGAGAGACCATAAGCTGAGAGAGCAGCTGGGCAGTGAAATTGGTTTCTAGGAATTGTGGAGGTGAACACTTACTGACTCTTGTTTAATAAATAGCCTCCACTAAAGGACCATCTATAACTATGTCAGAAATGGAGGAGGACCAGCAACAGATGTCGCTTGATTACAAACTTATACTTGAAAAAATTCTGGAAGCCACCGAGATAATTAAATCTAGACTGAAAGACCAAGGTGCCAGCTTAAATCTACAAAGCGAAACCCTGATTGCAACTAAAGAACCTACAACCCAAAAAACAACAGAAGCGGAAGAAAGTAATACCAAGATGGAGGGCGTTAAAGATCAACAAGTAGAGCTTACTGAAAACTTAGGCAATCAAACAACAAGTATAAAATTGGACATGACTTTCTACTTAAACCAGAAGAAACCTGAGGAAGAAGAAGACCAGATCGAATTGAAGACAACTATACTAGAGCAAATATGGGGATCTGAGCCACCAGGGCGACAACTTAATGATTATAAATGGGCCAGTTCCTCCAGAAAATTGACAATTAGATGGTCTCCTTTCATTCAAGTAACATGCACTAGAATGAAGGGAGATCTATCTGATGATCTAAAAGCATTGGTATGGAAGCCTGGTTGGCATAAAAAGAAAGCTAGAGTTAGGTTTAAAAATGGGGTCCTTTGATTTATTAGGAGGATCCTAAAGACTCAACTAATGGGCTAAAGGGAGATTTCGAGATGAAGGGAAATTTGATTATTAGATTTAAATATTGTTGGAAAATAATAAAAAATAAGGGATTAATTGGCTTAATATTGAGGATTTAGACTTATAAGGGGAATGAAAATTAACTATTAGGAAATAGCTTTGAATTATTTAGCCCAGATAACGCAGATGATGGATTTGAGATAATAATGGAGTATTCCATTATTAAGTGGTGGTGTACTAGGATGAGAAATAGAAAATGTTCATGAAATAAAATAAGGATATATTTAAGTAAGTAATATGTGTATTTTAGATATTGTAACTTTTAAGTAGTGAGATAAAGGAAATTTGGGTTACCCGAAACTAAAATACTATGGATATTAAAGGTTAAATTGGAGTACTGCAATTAAAAATTAGGTAAAACTTAAAAACAGGATATGGATATGTATAAGCAAAAACATATTGATAAATGTGATAATGAGGTTTCAAGGACCTGGGATAGGCAGATGTGGATGTTTGATGGTGTTATTTTATTTATTTATTTATTTAAATCACATTTATATGCCGCCCCTCTCCAAAGACCCGGGGCGGCTCACAACAAAAAAATACTACAATAATTTTAAAATTAACACATTCATACCACACACAAACTCAGTTCACATGCACTGATGGCAGGACACTCTTAGGGCCGAGGGGCAGAGCGCAGCTCACATGCCCCAAGCCTGTCGGCATAGATGTGTCTTCAATCCTTTCCGGAAGGCTAGGAGGGAGGAAGCAGTACGAACCTCCGAGGGAAGCTGGTTCCAGGGGGCTGGGGCAGCAACAGAGAAGGCCCTTGCCCTAGGTCCCACCAGACGGCATTGTTTAACAGACGGGACTCGTAGGAGGCCAACCCTGTGCGCCCTAACCGGTCGCTGGGACTCATGAGGCAGGAGACGGTCCCGCAAGTATCTTGGTCCGTTGCCATATAGGGCTTTATAGGTCATAACCAACACTTTGAATTGTGTTCGGAGACCAATTGGTAGCCAGTGCAGCTCACGGAGGGCTGGAGTGATATGAGCATGTCTTGGGAGACCCAAGACAGCTCGCGCGGCCGCATTCTGGACTACCTGCAATCTCCGGACATTCTTCAAAGGTAGCCCCATGTAGAGAGCATTACAGTAGTCGAATCTCGAGGTGACTGTGAGGAGTGACTCCCAATCCAAATAGGGCCGCAACTGGCGCACCAGGCGAACCTGGGCGAATGCTCCCCTCGCCACAGCCGAAAAATGATGTTCCAAACTTAGCTGTGGATCGAGGAGAACACCCAAGTTGCGAACCTTCTCCGAGGGGGACAAAACTTCTTCCCCCAGGGTAATGGACGGACAGTTGGAATTGTCCTTGGGAGGCAGGGCCCATAGCTACTCCGTCTTGTCGGGATTGAGTCTGAGCCTGTTGGCACCCATCCAGACCTCAACAGCCTCCAGGCACCGGTTCATCACTTCCACTGCTTCGCTGTAATGACACGGGGTAGAGATATAAAGCTGGGTATCATCAGCATATTGATGATAACTTACCCCATGCCGACGGATGATCTCACCCAACGGCTTCATGTAGATGTTAAAAAGCAGAGGTGAGAGAACGGACCCCTGAGGGACTCCACATGGAAGAGACCTTGGGGCCGATCTCCGACCTCCTGCAAACACCGACTGCGACCGGCCAGAGAGGTAGGAGGCGAACCACCGTAGAACGGTGCCTCGCACTCCAAGGCCCTCCAACTGGCGCAGAAGGATACCATGGTCGATGGTATCGAATGCCGCTGAGAGGTCAAGAAGCACCAGGATAGTGGAATAACCTCTATCCCGGGCCCGCCAGAGATCATCGATCAGCGCGACCAAAGCAGTTTCCGTGCTGTAACCGGACCTGAACCCAGACTGCTGAGGGCCCAGTTATATATATCGTCGCAGGATGTAAACTGTTCCAAGTTGCCTTTTGCAATTGACTGATGGTGAATTTGTCAATGCCAGTGGTGTTCAAGTGGTGCTCCAGTTGTTTTGGGATTGCACCCAAGGCGTCTATGACTATTGGTACTACACTTGCTTGCCTTTGCCACAGTCGTTCTATTTCTATTTGCAGATCTTTGTATTTTGTTATCTTCTCCAGTTCTTTCTCTTCTATTCCGCTGTATCCAGGTACTGCTACATCCACTATCCAGACTTTTTTGTGTTTCTTATCAACAATTGTTAAGTCTGGGGAGTTATGTGGCAGGTGCCTGACTGTTTGAAGTCCGAAGTCTCAGAGCACGTTAGCTTCTTCATTTTCTATGATTTTCTCTATTTTATGGTCCCACCAGTTCTTGCTTGCTGGCAAATGGTATTTCTTGCAGATCTTTCAATGCACCATAGTTGCTACTTTGTCATGCTGTTGTTTGTAGTCAGTCTGTGTGATCTTCTTGCAGCAGCTAACCAGGTGATGCACTGTTTCTTCAGCTTCTTTGTAGAGGTGGCACTTGGTATCTGTTGCTGTCTTCTCAATTCTGGCTTTGTATGCATTCGTTCTTAAGGCTTGGTCTTGTGCAACCAGAATTAGCCCCTCTGTGTCTTTTTTAAACTTTCCTGCTCTTAGCCATTGCCAGGTCTTGTTATCTGCTTTCCCTGCTTTTTTTTTTTTTAATGTACTGGCCATGTTATACTTTGTCTTTCCATGGCTCCTTTCTTTCTTCATTTGGTCTTTCTTGTAGGCCAGTTTGGTTTCTCCAGTAGTCAGTAAGCCTTCCTGATATACTAGCTTTAGTGCATCTTCTTCACTATCCTTCAGATATTCTTCCAATGCCCATTTTTCTTCTTCAACCATCTTTATGTACTTGCAACATTCCACACTCACCCATTTTCCTTGGTAAGTAGTGTCTGTCAACATTGCTACATGGATGAAGGGCATGATTCATTGTCATTATATTTTAAATTGTAAAGACTTGTCAAAGACCATAATAAGGATATTTGAATTTCATTTTCAGGTATATAAAAATACTTATTTTTATCAATATAATCGTATAATAAATTTAATTGTTAAATAATACTTTATTAAATAAGTTTTAAAAATTATTGTAGAGAGTAGAGAGGAGGAGGGAACAATGCAGGCAGGCTCAACTACTTGGGAGGAGAGCGCCCCGCCCCTCTCCACAAGGCACACCTGGAGACTGAGACTTAAGGAGATGCTGTGGGGAGGGGCATTTGTCGGGAACAAACACTTATTTCTTGGAGTTTTGTGTGCCGTTGATGATCTTGGAAACAACTCTCTGATCTCTTGTTCGGAATTGTGATTTCTGTTTGGAAACCCTGAAACTCTGACCATTGGACTGGCTGACAAACTTGATTTGGTGTTCAAAGACCTCGGATTGAATTTTGGCTTCTCTTCTGAAAGACCCCCTTTTTGTAAGTTTGCTTACTCTGCAACGCTTTCCTTTCCCCACACTTTTGCTTCCCTGCTGGCTCAATCTCTCTTTCTGTTGATCTGGGTGGCAGAAGCGTTTTCAAAGCCTCTGGAGCTCGCATCCATGGCTGTGGGGCGATTTTACGGCGCTCCAGCAGCCCGATCCGGGCGTCGGAGGCCTGGAAAATGCTTCTGCTGCCCAGATCTAGGGCTGCAGAGCGATTTCACTCCCCCCCCACAGCCAATCTGGGCGGCAGAAGCATTTTCGAAGCCTCTGGAGCTTACATCCATGGCTGTGGGGCGATTTTACGTCGCTCCAGCGGCCCGATCCGGGCGCCGGAGGCCTGGAAAATGTGGCACGGGGGGGAACGGCGGCAGCGTGATCTGCAGTGGGTGGGGGGAACGGCGGTAGCGCGATTCGCATGGCTGTTGGGAGAAGGCGGCAGCAGTGCGATCTGCGCAGCGGGTAGGGGATTTTGCGCCCCCCCCACGGCCGATCCAGGCATCAGAGGCCTTTTCCAGGCATCCGGAGCCTGGATCGGGCTGCTGGGGTGCTGCAAAAATCACTCCAGAGGCTTACCTGGACTCGTGCTGGCAGCTGCCTCCACCATCCAGCCCGGATCCGCCCAGCTCTTGCAGTTGCTCCCTGGCTCTCAGTGCGGAGAGAAAGAGAGCCAAGAGCGCAGGCGCACATGGAGAGGTGGAAGGGAGCAGTCTGGCCCGGCCTCCCTCCAGGGTGATGGCGCGCGTGCCCACAGGGATGGCTCTGCGTGCCGCCTGTGGCACGTGTGCCATAGGTTCGCCACCACGGGCTTAAAACAATATTAAAAGTGTGTATTTTAAGAAAGAAAAATATTAGTAGTAATTTACTTAGTGCTGTTTGACCATAAAATGTGGTGTTGTTCTATATATGCCTAGCTCAACAGTGTGTTTGGAGTTGCCTCTAAACAGGTGAGGGATGCACTGTTCATATTTTCCTTGGGAGAAAGTTCTATAATTGGGGTGCTGTCTCTGAGAAGGCTCTGCTTGTGGCCACTGTTCTATAAATCAAACCAGGGGGACCATCTAGTCTAAATGGATGGTAAACAAAGATGATTAGGGGGCTGGAGGCTAAAACATATGACAAATGTTTGTGGGAATTGGGTATGTCTAGCTTAGTGAAAAGGACTAGGGGTGGTCACATGATAGCAGTGTTCCAATATTTGATGGGCTGCCACAGAGAAGCAGGGGTCAACCTATTTTCCAAAGCATCAGAAGGCAATAATAAATGGAAACTAATCAAGAAGAAAACCAGCCTAGAACTAAGGACTTGTGAAAACAACTAACCAGTGAAAAGGCTTGCCTTCAGAAGTTGTAGATGCTCCATCACTGGAGGCCTTTTAAGTAGAGATTGGATAGTCCATTGTCTGGAATGGTATAGGTCCCCTGCTTGACCAGGGGCTTGGACTAAAGACCTCAAAGGTCTCTTCCAACTCTCTTATTCTTTGAGAGAAGCGCTGCCAACCTCTCCCCCTCCCCTCGTCCCTTCCTGGGCACAGAGAGAGGGAGGGAGGGAAGGATGAAAGGAGGGGAGGGAGACAGGGAGAAAGAAAGGGAAGGAAGGAGATGAGAATGAAAAGGAGGCAGGGAAGGAAGGAAGGAAGGAAGGGAGGGAGATTGGAATAAGAGGGAGGGAGGGTCTGAGGGAAGTCCTGCCTTAGCACTTGGTCACCAGCAGCCCTGTTGCCCTTTCGCCATCCCCTGGTGGTCTCCCATCCTATTGCTGAGGATGCTTTAGTTACAAAGCCAGGTCTCCTCACATGGAGAGGGAGTGGGCCTCCCTCTGACCCACGCACTTTGCCCTCCTGCACCCACCATGAGCAACCTGGCCAAGAAGAGCAAGCACAGTAGCAGCAGCCTTGAGAAGGAGGAGGTAAGTGCAGCTGGGCGCCCCCTCAGGGAAGTGCAGCTAGGCTAGGCAGGGCTGTGGGGTCCTGGTGCCATGGGAGCTCAAGGGCCGTGCTGGGCGCTTGACCTTTGCTGCCCAGGGCTCCAGGCAGTCTGTGCCACCATCCAGGGGTCCCCAGCACAGCCTGAGGCTCAGTGAGGTTCCTCCAGTGGACCATGCCCCGGCGCTCACCCCAGTCCCATCCCTTCTCCCAGAGATCCTCGGATCCGCCCCAGTCCTGCCCAGGCCCGCACAGGTGCCCCTGACGCGAGTGACGTTGAGTTGGCCACGCCCACCCAGTAGGCCATGCCCATGCCAGCCATGCCCACCATAGGCCACACCCATGCCAGCCACGCCCCTGCCCCCCGATGGCAACCACAATGCTGATACAGCCAATGAAATTGAGTTTGACACACCTGTATTAAAGCCTATGTGGCTTCACCACATGGACATAACTGATGATAAAGTACATTGTCCAAAAAGAATTGCTGCGGGCAATGCATCCAGCCTGGCTAAAGTGAAGGCCTTACAAAATTTCAGAATTGCAATGGATAATAAATAGGAAGATTTATAAAGAAAACAATAAGAGATGAGTTACTGAGAAGAGTAAGAGATGAACCATTACAATATAAGAACAAAGAAATTGTGGTGTTGAAGCAGATCCCTAAGAGAATAAGAGACACCTGAAGACAGTATCACTTTTTGACTACAAAGTTAATCGCAAAAGGTGTAAACTTTAGATGGTTAATGCCAGAAGGGATCTTAATCAATTGGAATAATACAAGATACCAAATGGATTCAGTTTGGAAGGCAGAAGACTTTGACAAAAGAAAGAGAGCATTCCTGGATGAAAGAGTACAACATCAACAAGAGGATAGAAAAGGCCAGAAACAGACAGAACAAACAACAGAGGAAACAACTATACAAACAGAAGGAGAGAAAGAGAAGCCAGATCAAGAGGGAATACCAAAATAGTAGGAGATTTTAACGCAATAGTAGATGGGACATTAGACTATAAAAGTAGCAAAACAGAAAAAAGAGGAAGAAAAAGATTACCTAAGACTTTTTCTAACATGATAAGAGGAAATTAGGGTACAAGATATTGGAGAGAAACTAATCCAGAAAAACCACAATACACATTCTATTCGAATAGCCATAAATCTTGGTCCAGAATTGACATGATTTGGATGATGCCTGAATTAAGAACCAATATGCAGGAGATCGAGATAGAATTAGGCACATGGGCAGACCATAACCCTTTAAAAATGATGTAGAAATGAATAAAAAAAAAAACTAAGATGGACCTTGAACCAATCCATATTAAAAGAAAAAGAATTTATAGAATTAGCTGTCAATGCTGCTAACATCGAATGTTCTTGCTTTGACAACATATGGAGACGCAGTCATTTTCCTTCACTTTATGTTTTACTCTTAGAGTTAGATTTAGATGATACTGGGGGGAGGGGGAGGAATGCATTTGGGAGTTTAGTTAGACAAAACAATAAAGTATCATGGTGGAAACCAAGGTTCTTTGTAATAAGAGATGATAAGAATTGGCGGGTTGTAGAACTGGTGGGAAAGCCAGCATTTCAAACTAATTGGGAGAATGTGATTTATGACTGTTAGTCGGAGGAGGGAATTGGGCTTACTATGTGGTTAGGGGAGGGGAAACCAGATTTTAGCTTGGACTATGTACGTGCCGATGTGTTGCTACTCGAATAAAGATTCTTTAAGGTAAACAATGCCTCGAAGTTCTTTGAAGAGTCTCATCTGTCAGAACCATGACATTAGCAACAAAAGAAATGGAGCTTTTCTTTAAAGAAAATAAAAAGAAGATACAACATTACAAAGTGTATGGGATACAGCCAAAGCATATTTTAGAGGTGTAGCTATAACATATATGGCGGAAAAAAAAGAAAAAAGACAACAACATATATTGTTAAGGGAAGAATTAAAAAAACTAGAATTAGAACTACAAATAAATCCACAAAATAAAATACTGAAAAGACAAATGGAAATAATAAAACATAAATTAAATCTAATGGAATCAGAAAAATTGGCACAGCAAATCAAAAGAGCAAAACAAAACTTTTTTGAAAACGCAAATAAACCAGGAAGATGGCTAGTCTACAAACTTAAAAAACAGAAGGAGAAAAAACTGATAAACAATTTAGTAGATGAAAAAGGCTGTTTACAATTTAAAAATGAAGAAATAAAAAAGATAATTAAAGAATATTATGGGAAACTGTATTGTCAATGCTGCTAACATTGGATGTTCTTGCTTGACAATATATAAAGATGCAAACATTTCCTATTTAACCTGTGTATTACTTTTAGAGTTAAAAGAGAGGGTGCTGGAGGGGAGGGGGAAGAATGTGCTGGGGACTAGTTAGCCATAACAATATCTCAGTAGGGTATTCTTCAAGGTTAGTTGTAATAAAAGGAGATAACGGGAGGGAAAGTTCACACTTCAAACTAATTGGAGAATGTGATTAATGACTGTTAAATGAAGGAGCGAGTTATGCTTTGATTCTGTGTGTTGGGGGAGGAGAATTCAGATTTTAGCTTCTCTATGTACGTGCCAAAGCTATGTTGCAAATTAAAGATTCTTTAAGGTAAATAATGCCTCAAAGTTCTTTGAAGAGCTTCTTCTTTCGGAACCATGACATCAAGCCAAACTCCACAAACTTTTCAAACTGTTTAGGGGTCCCGGGCTCCAGTCGCTGTTCCTAAACTAAAGGAATAGGCTGACAAAGATTCGGGGAAGATCTCATCATGGAAGAAGAAAAATTGCCTGAGGCCAGCACCCCGGCAGCAGCAGCTTCCCCGGGGGGGGGGGGGAGAGCGACAGCCAGCAAGCTAGTGGTGAAGGAATTCTTGCAGATCTCCCAGCTGGGAGCAAGACCAAAGCAATTAGGAGAGCTGATTTGGTCGTCAGACTGGGATAAGCCCAGCGGAGGCTCTGGAGGCTTCGAAACAGACTTGGCACCCTCAAAGACTTCAAAAGCAGATGAGCTGGAGCCACAACAAAGGGATTCTTGCATATTGCATCCCCCACACCAGTGGAGAGCTGCCAGGCCATCTGTCACTGAAGACTCGGGTGAGTGGAAATATCCGTCTGCAGCTAGTAGTCGGTCAGTAGAATATTTGGCAGAAAGATTTGAAGAATTAGAAGTGAGAAGTGAAGAGCAGCTCCTGCTGAGAGAGGCCTCCAGCCCCTCCCTCGCAGATCAAACAGACTTCCAGACCCTGGGGTCCCCTGCCAGAGCCTCCAGCCCCACAGAGAGAGGGAACCACCTGGGACACCTGCAGCAATGGGGAATTTGGCAGCCCCTGCAGATGGGAGGTCAGCCACCTCTGAGCTTGCATCAACTAATAGAGGCCTTGCAACAGCTTGGGGTGGTGCAGAAGCCAGGAGAGCAACAGCTGGTGGGCCTGCATATGAGGGAGGTCCAGCAACAACCCCCACTCATCCAGCAACCATTGAGGGGCCTGCAGCAGCAGAGGGTGCCACCAGCCCCTGCAGGCCAACAACAGAGAAGACAGCAGCAGCACCCACCCAGGCAGCAACCTTTGGAAGACCTCCAACAACTCGAGAGGCCAGTACTATCGGTATTGCAATCAAAGCAGGGGGGCATGAGCGCAGTGGGGAGCCCAGCAGTCATTGCACCAGCAGCCAGGGTGGCACCAGCAGCAACAGCCACAGTGGGGGCCGCAACAGCCTATAATTGTGCCACCCTTCAGAGCAACCTTCGATGGGGACCCAGAGAAGCTGATATTTTTTCTCAACCAAGTACGCTCTCATTTGAACTGCTGGGCGTATTTCTACCTGGACCCAGGGGCCATGGTCGATGTGATTGCGTCCAGCCGAGAGGGAGAAGCATCCGAATGGCTGAACAATTTATATAATGAGCAAGCCCCCGAATTGGAGGACCCCCACCTCTTCCTCCTAGGGCTGAGAGAAAGATTTGAGGACCCATCCATTGGCCTCAAGGCAAGAGAACAAATCCACAAATTAAAACAAGCCGGCAGGCCTACCCTGGAGTACGTGCGAGAATTTCGCAAGATAGCAGGTCGAATAAAGGGGTGGCCTCAGCAATCCCTAATTCATCACTTCATTGAGGGATTAGATGATCACCTCTCTCAGGCCTGCAACTATCAAGCAGTACCTGATCAGCTGCAAGATGGTACCAGACAGTGGTGAAGCTAGACGTTCAGCTCACCCACTATAAGAAGCCTCCCCCACCTGAATCCGAGCAGCAGCCAGAGCAACCCGGACAGCAATCACCCCCACAAAAACCTCCAACTACTGCGATGGCTGAGAGACCCAGGCCACCTGTAGGCCCGTCAATTAAGTGTTTCCGGTGTGGACAGGAGGGACATCGAGCAACAACCTGTCCAGTCCCCTACCCCCGACTACAGAGCAGACCGGAACCAGCGGCGAGAAGGAAACCTGCCCAGTGGCTAACGAGAGAAAAATCCAACCGGGTCACACAAGAACCTGTTGCCCAGATAACACCCCCCACACAGGAGGGCGCTGGGACTCCGGGTGGACCCGCCCCTGCTCTACCCTCCTTTCACAGCGACGACGAAGGAGAGAACGATCCCATGGTAAGTCGACAAATCGCACCTTTTTCACTGGCCGCCAAACTTATAATCCCTAAGTCGGGGGCACAAATGGACTTAAACATGCTAATTGGTTCTGGATGTACCTGATGCATTATTAGCCTGCCATTTGCCATGAAAATGGGCATACGGGCAAAACAGCTCTCCAAACCTGTGAGGTTTGAGCAAGCCAATGGCTCCCTGATGGGAGGGACTCTAGTCACAAAATTAACTTAGCCCCTACACTTAGAAATAGGTGAGCACTGGGAGTTTATTCGCTTTCTGGTTGCCCCAAAAATGACTGAGACTGTGATCCTAGGATTAGCCTGGTTGGACAAATGGAAGCCATTTATCTGGTGGGAGAAAGGAATGAGAACTGTGAGACTACTTATAGGGCCTAAGCCTCCCACTGATTCAACTGACGTTGCGGGACACTTTAGGCCACCCAATGAGTGAGCGTACATGGCCACCTCACCGCCACCAGGTGAACCACTCATCCCCAATGAATACCGGGACCTGGCGGAGGCATTTAGTGAAAAAAATGTGATGCCCTACCCCCTCACAGACACAATGACTGCTCCATCGAACTGGTGCCAGGAGCCAAACTCCCACAGCTGAGAATGTATGCTATGTCCCCCCTCAAAATGGAGGAGATGCAGCTATACGTGAACAAAAACCTGGCGAGGGGGTTCACTGAACGGGCCAAATCTACTGTGGGAGCCCCTGTGTTGTTCAAAGAGAAAAAAGATGGGTCTCTCCGTCTCTGCGTAGACTATAAGGGTCTCAACCCTGTGAGTGTGGAAAATAAATACCCCCTCCTAAAGGACTTATTAACCCATCTGGCTAAGGGCAGTGTCTTCACTAAATTAGACCTGAGAGAGGCATATTACCGGGTGAGAATAAAAGAGGGAGACGAGTGGAAAACTGCCTTCAACTGTCCTATGGGGAGCTATCAGTTCAAAGTCATGCCATTTGGACTACAAGGGACCCCAGCCGTATTCATGCAGTTGATTAATGAGGTCCTACATGATCACTTGTACAAAGGGGTTCTGGTGTATCTTGGTGATATCCTGATATACAGCACGAATATGACTGATCACATAAAGCTGGTGAGAGAAGTGTTAAAGAAACTATTGAATGCCAAGCTTTATGCCAAATTGTCCAAATGTGAATTTCACCAGACCCGACTAGATTATCTTGGCTACAGAATTTCCAACGAGGGCATTGAAATGGATCCAGCCAAGGTGAAAGCTATAATCAAATGGCAGCCCCAAAGGACTCACAAACAGCTCCAGAGCTTTCTGGGTTTTGCCAACTTTTATCATCAATTCATCCCCTCTTTTGCCGAGATTGCCCTACCCCTTACAGAACTACTCAAAACAGGCAAAGGAGGAGGGAAGCCGCAACCGGTCCAATCACTAGCATGGACGATGGGCTGTCAAACAGCTTTTGAGAATTTAAAGAGACTATTTGCTGCTGAACTGGTCCTAAAACACCCATGCCCTTTGTAATTCAAGCTGACGTCAACGACGTGGCAGTCGAAGCTGTATTACTGCAAAAGACCAAAAGTGGAGTTCTACAACCCTGTGCCTACACCTCTAAAAAATGTACTGAAAGTGAGAGGAGATGGGCAATCTGGGAAAAGGAGGCCTTCGTAATTAGGTGGGGGCTGTTAAACTGGCAACACTATCTAGAAGGGAGCAAGGTGCCTTTTGAAGTATGGAGAGATCACAAAAACCTAGAGGCACTGAGAACTCTCCGCAAATTGTCCCCAAAGGAAGTACAGTGGGCACAGTACTTTAACCGTTTCAACTTCACTCTAAAGTACATACCGGGAGGAAAAAACTCCCTAGCTGATGAGCTATCGAGATTGCCCCAGTACAAAAGCGAATGCGAAGAGGTTAATGAGGCAATTATCTCCAGTCCATAGACTGCCGCTCAACTCACGCCTCGCAGAGTCCTTAATCCTGATGATGCTGGGGTAAAGAAAATAAAACAAGAGCTCCTCACTGATCAATGGTTCAAAGATAATCAAACCTCCCTAACGTGCAGGGATGGCTTGGCTTACAAAGGGGGGAAACTATATTTGCCTGAAGCCCTCCGTCTTAATGCTCTCAAACACAGCCACGATGTAAAACAGGCTGGACACTTTGGATATCTAAAAACTCTACATCTCATCCGCCGGCAATTTTGGTGGCCGGGGTTGAAACAGGACGTGGAAAACTATGTAAAAAGTTGTACTGTATGTGCCACAATGAAAAGAACCCCAGGGAAAACCCCCGGGTTACTGCAGCTGGTGGCAGACCCTTCTCAGCCAAGGGAAGAAATAGCTATGGACTTTATAGTAGACCTACCTGAAAGTAGAGGAAATACTGTCATCTGGACTGTGATAGACCTGTTCTCGAAGCAGGCTCATTTCATCGCCTGCAAAGGACTCCCATCTGCCCAGCGGCTGACCAAATTGTTCCTGAAACATATCTACCAGCTGCATGGCGCCCCTAAGCGAATAATTTCGGACAGGGGTGCAGTTCACAGTGAAATTTTGGAGGAGTTTTCTTAAATTAATTGGATCATCCCAAGGCTTATCATCTGCTTTTCATCCAGCTACCAATGGGGCTGCAGAATCCGCTAACAAAATGGTGGAGCAATATCTCAGATGCTACGTTTCCTACCAACAGACAAACTGGACTGACCTCCTCCCTTTCGCCAAAGTGGCTTACAATAATTCTGTTCACAGCAGTACCGGCTACACGCCTTTCAGAGTAGCCACAGGAAAAGAGTTCAGCCCAATACCTGAATACCTTCAGGTGCCCTCCACCTCCCAGACAGTGAGGGGGTGGGAAGAAGTTTGGAGAAACACGAAAACTGCGTTAAAAGAAAAAAGATAATTTGAGCTAGCTGTGTGATTTGTGGGGGTGGATAATGTTCAACTGTAACCTTCACTAAAAAGGAAAAGGATTCTTCTTCAACTGTTGCTAAAATGGAGAAGCCTCAATCACATTTAAACTGTAAACTTATACTGGAAAAGATCTATGAGGCTAAAGAAGAAATATGTAGTACAATAAAAGAGGCTACTACAGAACTAAGGGCCAGAATCTCTACTTTAAAACTTAAAAACTGACTCCCAGATTACACTTGACTACTCTACAAAACAGATTATACAAGAAGAGGTTTTAACTGAGGATAAGGAGAATCTTATTTTGCCTTAAAAGCAAGACCAGGAAAAGAAAAGACTGAACTTTGGACTTCTGAAGCAACGAGGCTTTATGGCAGCGGTTCTCAACCTTTTTCAGGCCGAATAAGATTGAAAAATGAAATTTAAAATTTCTTAAATTGGATTAAAGGCAACCTAGAACTATGGCCTGATGTAAGGACTGAGATTTTGAGTTTGAGGTAAAAAGATGTCTTAGAGTTGGAGTGAATCAATAATTAATTGAATGTTAATTAAATAAGACGATTTGTTTGTCCTATAACATGTGAAATTTAAACTTTACTTAAAGGATTGAAATGATTTAAGGTTTGATATTAATTTGTTAACTCAAAGAGATTGATTTGGTGAAGGATTAGATATCTATAGAATAGTTTGATAAATACATACATTTAGATGTGTCTAGGATAGATTAATATTTTTGTTTAAAAACGAGATATCTTTCTATATAAGGGATTAAAGACAATTTAGAATACTAGGAATGTTCCTTTTAGAACGTTAGGTTTATTTCTATGAAAATTATGATGTAATGGAATGACGAAAAATTGAAGAGATGTTTCAGATTTGAAGTGAACTAATAGTTAATTGAAATTTAATAAGATGATATGATTTTCTGATGATATGGACGTTATTAGTCATGATAATTAACTGGAGATTTGAATTTTGTTTAATGGAATGACATGATTTAAGGTATGATATTATTTTTAGCTTGAAGAGATAGATCAATTGATGGATTTGACAGGTACAGGATAGATTAATATTTTACTCTAAATAAGGGAGATTAATGGAAGAAGAAACAAATAAGATTTTGATAAAATTAAGAAAGTAGAACATATGTGGAAGGGATATTTGAATTGCTTAAAAACAGGTTCAGGTTGAATAAATTTAAGCTAGAATTGGATATTCTAAATATACTATGCTATTTAAGGGAAAAAGAGAGGGAATATTTGACGTATTGATTATATTATGTATACATGTCTTGTTTTAAGATGTTTGATTACCCCAGCACCATGGTGTGTCCTGAATATGTTGCTTTAAGAACTTAAAAAACCAATAAAATTTGTTTAAAAAAAAAAAGTCTTCCGAGACCTATAAAAAGCAGGCTGATAAAAAGAGGGCTCCCCAAAGAACATTCCAAGTTGGGGAAAAGGTTTATCTGTCAACTAAATATTTACGTCTCAAACTGCCCAGCAAGAAATTGGGACCAAAATTCTTGGGGCCTTTCCCCATCGCAAGGATCATCAACCCCGTCACAGTAGAATTGAAACTCCCTAGGCTTTTAGGGAGGATTCACCCTGTCTTCCATTGCAGCTTGTTGAAACCTTATCGGGGCTCCACTTTAAGACCTCCCCCTAAGAAGGCACCTGGGCCCCTCGTAGTTGCAGGACAGACCCACTATGAAGTGAAACGTATTCTTGACTCTTGAATTTTTAAAGGGAAATTGCAATACCTAGTACAATGGAAGGGATACCCATTGTCAGAAGCCACCTGGGTGAAATCCAGTGAGGTGAAAGCTGACAGACTCATCAAAAGGTTTCATGCGAAACACCGCAACAAACCGAAAAATAGTCCTTAACATATGCTTTTGTTTACATTACAGGATCTGTCCTTTTTGTAAGGGGGGCCAGATGTCAATGCTGCTAACATTGGATGTTCTTGCTTGACAATATATAAAGATGCAAACATTTCCTATTTAACCTGTGTATTACTTTTAGAGTTAAAAGAGATGGTGCTTGTTGTGAGTGTCCCTGAACCAGCTTGGGAAGTATCAGAGGATGAGGATCAGCAGCCAGGTCCCTCTGGGTGTTTTTCCCTCCCGGCAGCCGAGGATCAGCAGCCAGGCCCCTCTGGGTGTTTTCCCCTCCCGGCAGCCGAGGATCAGCAGCCAGGCCCCTCTGGGTGGTTTCCCCTCCCGGCAGCTGAGATAGACAATGAAGAGCTTTGTATGCATTCTGAATCAGATTCTCAAAATGATGAGTCAGATTTAGAACAAGAAGATAAATGGATTAATCCGAGGTTCCGAAGGTTTGATAAGCGAAGGTGTCAGTTAACTGGAAAAAGGAAGTAATTGGGGAAGTGACGTATCGGACACTATATTAGAAGGGGAAAGAAAGACTACGCTTTTGTCACGAGCAACGTTAATCAAGGAGTGGGCTGAAAACTTTGGCAGTGTTTTGGAACTCAGTTTTCTGGTGTTTTGAAAACCTATCGAAGAATAATGAGATCTTGGACAATGTGATGAAGAAAGAGTAAGTTAATTGGGATGTAGGAGGAGGAGAGCCTGTTTATCTAAATGTAAATAGATCTGATTTGGCCGTTCAGGCCAACATAATGCCAGCAGCTTGCTTTGAAATGAATCCTTTTGAAATGTATTAAATAAACCTCTTAAATACATATTTACGTGGATTTTAATGAGCTGCGAGAGGCCAGACATAACAGTGCTGGAGGGGAGGGGGAAGAATGTGCTGGGGACTAGTTAGCCATAACAATATCTCAGTAGGGTATTCTTCAAGGTTAGTTGTAATAAAAGGAGATAACGGGAGGGAAAGTTCACACTTCAAACTAATTGGAGAATGTGATTAATGACTGTTAAATGAAGGAGTGAGTTATGCTTTGTTACGGTGTGTTGGGGGAGGAGAATTCAGATTTTGGCTTCGCCTTTGTACGTGCCGAAGCTATGTTGCAAATAAAAGATTCTTTAAGGTAAACAATGCCTCAAAGTTCTTTGAAGAGCTTCTTCTTTCAGAACCATGACATGTATGATATAGAAGTAATTTCATGAGAGAAAACGATTCAATATACGGAAAAAAAATAATTTACCAAAAGTCTCAGAAAACTTCAAAACTATGTTAAATGAAAAAATAACAATGATGGAATGACAGAGGCTATAAGAAGACAAAAAAATGAAAAAACACCAGGACCAGATGGGCTACTGGCAGAGTTGTATAAATGTCTACAAGATACACTAAGTGCACCGTTGAAAAATGTGTGTAATGAACTTTTGTTGGAGGCTAAACTCCCAAATACATGGAGAGAAGCAAATATTACTTTAATACCAAAAGAAGACTCAGATTTGACACAGATAAAAAATTACAGACCGATATCATTACTAAATGTGGACTATAAAATTTTTACTTCAATAATAGCGGAGAGACTGGAAAGATTTCTAACTGAATTTATACATCCAGATCAAAATGGATTTCTACCAAAGAGACAAATAAAAAACAACTTAAGAGTTATAATGGACATATTGGAATATTATGAAATACATCCAGGGAAACAATTGGCACTAGTATTTCTAGATGCTCAAAAGGCATTTGATAATGTTTCCTGGCAATTTATGACTCAACAATTAAAAACAATGGACTTTGGACAAAACTTTATGAATATGATTGAAACAATATACCACAAACAAAATGGAGATTACACAGAGAACTTTGATATAAGAAAAGGCACAAGACAAGGATGCCCACTATCTCCATTGTTATTTATCCTAACTTTGGAAGTTTTAAACAGAAATATTAGACAAGACACAGAAATTAAAGGACTAGAAATAAAAGGTGAAACTTATAAACTACAAGCATTAGCAGGTGAATGCTTGTAGTTTCATAGATGGCACTTGCCACCAGGAAGATTAGCAAAAATGTTTAAAAACATGTCAGATAGATGTTGGAAATGTAAACACAAGTCAGGTACTTATTATCATGTGTGATGGACATGTGTTAAAGCAAAGAGATATTGGACAAAAATACATACTTGGCTAGAAAAGATGTTGGGAAAACATGTACCTGAACTTTTTTTTATTAGGTATAATCCCAGAAAAGATTGATAAACAAAGTATATACTTGATTCTACATGTGATAACAGCGGCAAGAATCATATTCGTACAATATTGGAAAAATGAAGAAATACCACAAGAAGAAATAATTAAAAAAATACTAGAATGTGCGAAAATGGACAGACTTACTTTGAGGTTGAAAGAAAAAAAAGAAACAGAATACTATCAAACTTGGGACTTATTTTATCAAATAAAGGACTAGGAATTAAATTTGTATTAGTGAATGATAAAATCAGACAACACATTTGTTGAATAAGTACTACTGAATTGTATGAAAAAAATCAATAAAAACTTTTAAAAAATTAAATAGGCTGGCACAAACCGTTTTAGAAGAATATGATCAATACTGGGGTGTGACACGTTGCTTAAATTTGTTTGGAGACCAATATGCCAAATTTGCTATTTGAGGGCAGTTATGGTATTATCAAAACCTAATGAGCACAAACCTTCCATAGAGAATCCCAGTATATGAATTTTATCAAGGCTTTTTAATAATGATCTAAAATGATCTCTAAGTGCTAATGGGCCAAACCTATAGGAAGTGGGATTAACTTTAGCCAAAAGGTAATTAGAAGAAACCATGCTCCAACAAGACCATGTCTGTTTCTACAAATAAGAAGGCCTTTTGGATACTTTCTGGAATTATCCATATGTCTCGAATAAACTTATTCTGAATGGTTACAAGAATGTTAAGCTTTGCGAAAGAGCAAATTTGTGAGCCATAAAGAAACTGAGGGGCTACCTTAACTCGGAAAACCTTGCAAACTGCAGGAATATAATGGGCTAATTAATTTTTAGTTAAAGTATACTAGGCTTCAGTAGATTTATTAGTTTTTTACTAGACTTATTAGATTTTTTTATCTAGATTGCCTCCTTTACTGTGTCTCTCCAGTACAACTTGCTAGCTCACCTGCTAAAACTATGTAGAAAAACTTATTTTAGAACAGATGATTAAAATAGAAGATAGAAAAAAGAATGAGAACTCCCAGAAGGAATACTCCTTAAAATGTTGCTCCTTTGAGTTCAGGCAGAGGCACTAGTAAGAGGGAGAGGTACTTTAGCACCATAAAGATAGTGGAGGGGTTTCCCACTGAAAGCTTTAATTAGTGGATATTCCAGAAGTATTATCCAATCATTTTTTAAAAATCTAAACATAAATCAAATAAATTAAATATTACATCTAATTAAACTGCAATGGAGATGATTAACATATTAAACTATATATTACTGAGAGAAGTTATACATCAACAAATGAAACAAGCATTGGTACATATGATTAAGACTATAAACTCAAGATAAGTTACCTTGTGTGCCAACAATCTCCATGTGAAGATGTGCAAGTCCACTGGCAGTTGACAATGCTAGTTTTATCATTCCCTCTACAATAACAGTATGCCTGTTCAGATAATCAAAAAGAGAGCCATGCTCATGATAATCTGACACTAGCCAGAGTTGTGTCCATGTACCATTATCTGCAAATCCAAACAATAAAGGAACAATTAAAATTAAGGGAACAAAACAAACAAAACACACTGGAAAATGCACAAGTTATTCTGATCCCAAGAAGAATATTAACTACTGTTACCTTACTGCAGTAAAATCTTTAAAAAAAGGAAAGGATTTCTATTTGCAACAAAAATAGTGATTATAAACTTGCACATACCAGGTGTTTAAATCCTAATGAAGTCATGGAGATTTATGTACCATGCTTTTAAAAAACTCTATACTGAAAAACATGTCTAAAATCCAGATAAAAATATTTCTTAAGTCATTGCAATATAAGCCATTTGTACAGCCAAAATTTCTCATTGCAAGCAATTCATGTTAGTTTTTAATATCAATCTATAAAATTATGCTCACTTGAAAGGTAGTTTCTTCAAACTGAGGTTGACTCCTGCTAATTTAATGCAGGGCTTTTCAACCAGTGGTACGGGTACCACCTGTGGTACATTGGCACCTGGCAGGTGGTACACGACCATCCTAGAAAAGTGGTAGTGGGGGAGGGGAATGAGCTGAACCAGCGGCAGCACCGCACAAGCCTGAGAGATGGCTGGAGCTGCAGGGCTGTCAGGGCTCAGCGGAAGCGCCAGGATGAGCGCCAGCCTGCAGCTGGAACTTGGCACTGATCCTGGTGCTTCTGCTGAGCCCCGAAGAAGCGTCGATCAGCTGGAATGTTGCAGCATCTCCAGGGTCTTGTGATTTACATTCAGATGCTTGGCAACTGATTTATATTTACAATGGTCACAGTGTCCCAGGGTCATGTGAAGTGACCAAAACCTGCTGCAACCACCCAGCAGACGGGGGGAATAAAAACCAAACACCCCCACCCCACCCCCACTGCCAATCCTCAACAGAAATGCTCACAATGAAAACCTCGGACAGGAGGAAGAGCACGGCCAGCCGGGCAGGCAGGTGTCCAGCTCGGCTGTGGCTTGGGGGGGCACTTTTTTCAGTGCCATTGTAACTTCGAACAGTCACTAAGCGAACTGTTGTAAGTCGAGGACTACCTGTACTTTATCACTTTTTTCCTTTTTTGGGGGGGTCAAGTTTTTGACACCTTGCTAGGCGACTGGTGGTACTCGGATGTTGCCATATCCCAAAGGTGGTACAATGGGTGAAAAGGTTGAAAAGCCCTGATTTAATGGACACATCCATTGGCAACAATCTGGAAGTAGCTTGCTACTGCCTTCCAGGTTTTTGTTTTTCTTCCCAGTCTAGTTTACACTCTTAGTATCTCCTGGTGGTCCTTAGTACTCAAGTACATAGGTTGGAAACTGCTGTTATTTAATTAGCCTTGCAAGTAAATCTAGTGAAATTTATTCCAGGTAAAGTTTCAGTGTTTCCCAGCCTTGGCAAGTGCCAGATCAGTATCGGATTCAACTCTTAAAATTCTCTGCAATGGCCATGCTTCCTTAGGAATTTTGGATACTGAATTCGACACACAAGGAGAGCACCCAATTTGGCAGAGTAAGAGATACTTAATATAAGCTTTTAACAGAGGTTCAAACATGAACATAAAACCATTACAATTTTGTTTCCCAATGAACAAAAAGGATATTTTTTTAAAAAATAGTTTCTTTCAAACAGCTTTTCTTCTTAATATAGAGCAGGGGTGTCAAACTGCCGGCCCGTAGGCCGGTTTCATCATACCAAAGCTGCGCCCACCCCATTGCCGGCAATGCAAAAAGAGTCGCGATACGTCGCAACACGTCACATGACGTGGCGAGTTTGACACCCGTGATATAGAGCAGTGGTTCTTAACCTTTTTGAACGAATCGCCCCTTTGAGCCAATGAGGAAGTTGTCATCGCCCCCCTCCAACATAACCTCTCAATCACAACATAGGAAATAATTCTTCAATTTATGCAAACACTTTTTTTGTTTTCTTTAAAATTGTCATCAGGACATATGATGCAAATAATTTATTTCCAGTCTTTTTCCCATATCTCAACTGTGTGAAAAATTTTGGTGCCACCCGTCACTTTATTCCCAAACTTCGTGATCCATGTATTTCATTATTATCTTATTTATTCAAGACACTTAAATGTAATGACCACTGAAAACAAAATTCAATTGCAAGAAAGTGAAATGCCCGAAAAGAAAAACAGTAACATTTAATGATTCAATTACAAGTGAAATTTAAGATGCAAAAAGAAATATAAAAAGGGCATAAGAACAAACCACAATGCAGGAACTAAGAATTTCAAGACCAAAACTCTGAAACTAAATTACAGATGGATTACACCCCAAGGTTCTTAAGGAACTGGCAGATGTGATCTCAGAACCACTGAACTATATTTTTCAAAGATCCTAGAGCACTGGGGAACTACCAGAGGACTGGAAAAGAGCTGATGTAGTTCCCATCTTCAAAAAAGAAAAAAAAAAAGGACCCGGGACATTACAGACCTATCAGCCTGACCTCAATACCTGGGAAGATTCTGGAAAAGATCATCAAACAACGAATCAGCAAACACCTACAAACAAAGTCATTACTAAAAGCCAACACGGGTTTGTCAAAAACAGATCATGCCAGACAAATCTTATTGCATTCTTTGACCAAGTGACAAAATTAGTGGACCAGAGGAGTGCTGTGGATATAATTTACTTAGACTTCAGTAAGGCATTTGACAAAGTAGACCACAACCTACTACTTAATAAGATAGAAAAATGTGGGTTAGACAGCATCACCACCAGATGGATCCGTAGCTGGCTGACCGGCCGTACTCAGCGTGTGGTCCTCAATGGAACTGCATCTACATGGAGGGAAGTGTGTAGTGGGGTGCCCCAGGGCTCTGTTCTGGGCCCAGTGCTCTTCAACATCTTCATCAACGATCTGGACGAGGGGATAGATGGGGAACTCATCAAATTTGAAGACGACACCAAGCTGACAGGAATAGCCAACACTCCAGAAGACAGGCTTAGCATACAGGAGGATCTGGACAGACTTGAACACTGGGCGCTATCTAACAAAATGAAATTCAATGGTGAAAAAAGTAAGGTTCTACATTTAGGCAAGAAAAACTAAATGCACAGGTATAGTATAGGGGGTACCTTGCTCAATAGTAGTAACTGTGAGAGGGATCTTGGAGTCCTAGTGGACAATCATTTAAATATGAGCCAGCAGTGTGCTGCAGCTGCCAAAAAAGCCAACACAGTGTTGGGCTGCATTAACGGAGGGATAGAATCAAGATCACGTGAAGTATTAATACCACTTTACAATGCCTTGGTAAGGCCACACTTGGAATACTGCATCCAGTTTTGGTCACCACAATGTAAAAAAGATGTTGAGACTCTAGAAAGAGTACAGAGAAGAGCAACAAAGATGATTAGGGGACTGGAGGCTAAAACATATAAGGAACGGTTGCTGGAATTGGCTATGTCTAGTTCAGTGGTTCTCAACCTTTCTAATGCCGTGACCCCTTAATACAGTTCCTCATGTTGTGGTGACCCCCAACCATAAAATTATTTTCATTGCTACTTCATAACTGTAATTTTGCTACTGTTTTGAATCGTAATGTAAATATCTGATATGCAGGGTGTGTTTTCATTGTTACGAATTGAACATAATTAAAGCATAGTGATTAATTACAAAAACAATATAGCAATGCTCGCTGGAGAAGCTTAGTCTTCCTTGCTCAAAACTGTTGGGACGGAGGGAAGGAAGGAGATTGAAGGGGAAAGGAAGGAGATGGAGAAGGAAGGAGATTGAAGGGGAAAGGAAGAAAGGAAGGAAGGAAGGAAGGAAGGAAGGAAGGAAGGAGAAAGAGATTGAAGGGGAAGGGATGGAGATGGAAGGAAGGAGATTGAAGGGGGAAGGAAGGAAGGAAGGAAGGAAGGAAGGAAGGAGAGAGACTGAAGGGGAAGGGATGGAGATGGAAGGAAGGAAGGAAGATTGAAGGGGAAAGGAAGGAGATGGAGAAGGAAGGAGATTGAAGGGGGAAGGAAGGAAGGAAGGAAGGAAGGAGAGAGATTGAAGTGGAAGGGATGGAGATGGAGATGGAAGGAAGGAAGATTGAAAGGGAAAGGAAGGAGATGGAGAAGGAAGGAGATTGAAGGGGAAAGGAAGGAAGGAAGGAGAAAGAGATTGAAGGAGAAGGGATGGAGATGGAAGGAAGGAGATTGAAGGGGAAGGAAGGAAGGAAGGAGAGAGATTGAAGGGGAAGGGATGGAGATGGAAGGAAGGAAGGAGACAGATTGAAGGGGAAGGGATGGAGATGGAGATGGAAGGAAGGAAGGAAGGAAGATTGAAGGGGAAAGGAAGGAGATGGAGAAGGAAGGAGGAAGGAAGGAAGGAGATTGAAGGGGGAAGAAAGGAAGGAGAGATTGAAGGGGAAGGGAAGGAGAAGGAAGGAAGGAAGGAAGGAAGGAAGGAAGGAAGGAAGGAAGGAAGGAAGGAAGGAAGGAAGGAAAAGGTGCTTTATAATGCCCGATGGGGAAAGATATTTTAACCCCCGGTGACTGATTGAGGAAGCCAGGTTTCCAAATAAGCCTGATTGGGGAGGCGGGAGTGCACATGATGTATCAAAGAATGCTTCCCATTGCCCCTTCCCATCCCTTTTTGGCTACCACCGGGGAAAATGCACAGGCGCGCACGCGCAGGGGTAAGAAAGCACAAACGCCCAGATTAAAACTGGTGCCAACGCTTTGAGCCACAAAGCCTTATCCAAAGCGGAGTCCGCTCAAATGATTTCTCTTCCCTTCCAGCCGGGTTTTTTTTGTCCCCCATATCTGAGCAGAGCCGCTGCCGGCCTGTCCCCATAGCCAAGGGTCCCGGACCAGCGCCTTTCCAAACTCTGGCACTGCTTGCGGTGGGGGTCGGAGCGGGGGAGAGGGATCCTTTCTTACAGCTCCAAAACGAGTTTTCTCCTTTGATTTCGGCGCCCCGTTGCCAGCTCGCAGGAGTGGATCGCGGCTCTGTAATCTGCCTCGATTGATAGAAAGCCAGGAGGCGAAAGGAATAAAATAGCCCAAATTGTCCTTTCCAGCACAGATGAAAAGAACCAGGGAAAGAGACTTCCGGTGAGGGAACGGGACGGCCATAGGAGGCTGGGTCCTCAGCCTCCCAGTCCGGTTTCACTTCGCCTAGCGTCTGTTAAAGAGACGGAAAGTTGCCCTGGAGGGGCAACGAAGAAAGAGGGATCTTTCAGGAGCTTGGATTTGGTGGCGATCAATCTAAGTGTACTGAATGCCCCCTCTAAAGGGGCAGAAGAAAGGTTGCTGAAGCAATCCAAGTTGCCTGCAGCTGGAAGGGAAATCATGAGACAATAGCTGATCTCCAACAACAAGTTATGTCTGGGTGAGCTGAACTCTTTTCCTCCTCCTTGTGCTTTAAAATATTGAGACCCTGAAAAGGAGAACTTGAAAGAGTAAAGACCCCCAGAGAGACTTTTGGAGCGGCAAATTTAACATTAAGGGGAAATTTTAAATGAATAACAACTATCGGACTAAGGAGTGTGGAGAGTTGATAAATAAGCCAATGAGGACATCTGCTGGCGGAAAATAAGAATTAAAGAATTAAAAACACAGTGACCTTGAAAAGCGTGAGCAAAACAAAGTCTTGGTTTGAGACAATAAAAGAAAAAATGTTCATAGCTATACTTGTTGACACTGGCTAAAGACTAAATAGATACCATTAAGGAAAATAAAAAGGGAAAGAGAACATTTTAAATATAAGAAGAGACTGGAGGAGGCAATTCTGTCTCACAACAGCAGATTCTTGATTACGCCTGGGATATAAGTCTAAGACTGTGAGCAATAAAATGAGTACATCTAATATTTCTAGACTTGCAAAGAAAACCTCTTCAGCGCCCTCTGTCGGACAAGCCAGCCCAACAACTCAGAGTTCTGTCAGCACATTGTTACAGCGTGAAAAAGCAAGTATGGCTTAAGAAGAGACACAAACCTCTTTAAAATTAATTCAGCAGACATTACAGCAAAATCATACTGAGATACAAAGCAAACTGGACAAAGCGAAGAAATTATGGATATAAAGGCACAATTCGAAGCTCAAAATCAAAAAATTAGAAAAAATGAACAGAAAATCCAGGAAGTGGAACTTAAAACGCAAGACATTGATAAAAAGGTGGAGATGTTACTGCAAAAGAATGAAGGACTGGAACAATCAAATCAAGAGCTAGAACCTGCCATGGCAATGGTAGAAATGAGAGAAGCAGAACATTACTTGAGGTTTCAAAATATCCCTGAAAACACTGAAGAAAATATAGAAACGGTGATTATTGAGGTGTTGGCAGAACTTCTAAACGCAGATCGAATTGATATTCAGAATGAAACGGATCAAATTTTTCGCATGAGTTCAACCTATGCAAGAAAAAATAGATTACCAAGAGAAGTGCATGTGAGGTTTATGAAGAAATCAACAAGAGATGAAATACTGAGAAAAGTGAGAGAGGAACCCTTACAATATAAAAATAAAGAAATTGTGATCCTAAAACAGATACCCAGGAGAGTGAGGGATACCCGGAGACACTATCATTTCCTAACTACAAAACTGATTGCCAAAGGCATAAATTTTAGATGGCTAATGCCAGAAGGCATTTTAATAAATTGGAACAATACAAGATATCGACTGGATTCAATTTGGAAAGCAGAGGACTTTGAAGTAAGAAATAGAGTAATTTTGGATGAAGGATTGCAGCAACAAGAGGATAAGCAGACAGGAGAGACAGCCCAAGGAGCAACGGCACAAGTAGAGCAGCAGCAGGAGAAAAGTGAACAAACAGGTGAAGGAGAAGGAACTGCTAGAGAACAAAGGATTACAAGATCGACTAGGCCTAAATATAAGTAATGAAAGAGAAAATGGAGAAAAAAATGAGATTTTTTCAGTAAATGTAAATGGACTAAACTCCCCAACAAAAAGAAATAAATTTTTTAGGAAACTTCAGAAATTAAATATAGATATAATTTGTTTACAAGAGACACACATAAAAAAACAACATTATAAATTTTTGGAACACCCCAAAATGAGGAAGTTTTATTATACATCAGCACAACAAAAGAAACGAGGGGTGGCGATATACGTTAAAGAGACAATAGATTCTAAATTAATATATTCAGATGAAGGAAGAATTGTTATGGTAGAAATATATTTGCACCAAAAACAAATACTGTTAGTGGAAATTTATGCTCCCAATGATAGTCAAGAACAATTTTATCAAAGATTACACAGGAAATTAATAGAAATGGATACCAAAATATTTGTTTAATACGAGATTTTAATGCAATAGTAGATGGAATAATGGACCCCTGCTGGGCCGACCTACTCCGAGTCGCAGCATGGCCATGGCAGATGGCACCTCGGCCCAAGGCTCAGCGCCTCCCCCGTCGCCGCCCCGCAGACCGGAGGAAACGGGGGGGGGCAAGAAGAAGGCCAAGACGAAGCATCTAGTCGAGCCTTCAAAGGCTGCTGAGCGGCAGGCCATGAGGAGGCACCAGGCCTTGGAGAAGGAGTTCGCCAAGGCCCAGAGGAACAGAGCCAGCGGAACAGAGAGACCAGATCTGTCTCTCACGGAAGCCCCAAGTAGCTTTGCCTCCTCAGAATCCACCCCCAGAGAATGGCCCATAAGGGGGGAGACGGAAGGGGAGTTGTCCCCCATCTCGGTGCCATCATCTCCAGCACACTCTGAACCCACCACCAGCCAGGAGACTGGAAGCAGAGGTAGGAAACGAACGAGGTCTGGTAAGTGGTCATCCCAGCTTCACTCCATTTTACAGGAGGCACTGGAACATCTACAGCCTTCAAGGAGGGAATCACCTCCTCGGAAGGTCCCCTCATCACGGAGGCATACACACAGGGGGGGGGACAAGACATTGTTCCATGACTCTGACGATTCTGAAGTCTCTTCACAGGTAGCAGAGGAGGAGCTGGAGGAATGGGAGGAGGAAGGAGCGCTTCTGTCAGAGAATGAGGAGACAGAGCAGCAAGCTACTCAGGTTTCGGGTCTATTTGACCACACCTTCTTTACCTCCCTCTTAATAAAGATATGCTCCGCACTCGATCTGCCAGCAAAGACGAAGGAGACCAGACCACCGTCCTCAGAGGAGGAGGACGCTAAGGACCCCTGATGTCCTCCCCTGTATTGGAGGTCATACAGGTTCCTTGCACTAAGGTGTTCAGGTCATCGGTAAGGTCTCAGTGGGCAAACCTGGGCTCTATTCCGGCACCAGGAGGTATAGAGAAAAAGTTGTTTAATGTATGCAGTCCTCTGGCTTCCCTCATAGAGGTACCACAGGTGGACGCGCCACTAATCTCTCTGTTTTCCTCCTCAGCCATCCCAGGGGACATGTCAGAGGCAATGAGAGCGGAGGAGAAGAAGATAGAACTCTCCCTCCGCAGAGCACATCACTCAGCGGCCTGGGCCATTAGGGCCTCATCCTCGGCATCGGTGTTCTCCAGGGCAGCAATTAGGTGGCTGCGGGAGCTCCAGGCAAGTGTCCCAGCAGATCAGGTGCGCATACAGCAGACGCTGACCAAGCTGCGCATGACAGCGGAGTTCACGGCGGACGCCACAATGTTCGCTACACGATACGCAGCCAGAGCCATCGCAGGTACAGTAGCGGTTAGGAGACTCAATTGGCTAAAAAATTGGAAAACAGACCTAAAGTCAAAATGGCGTTTGGCCACATCTAAGTATTCGGGATCGAAGCTATTCGGAGGGATCCTGGATCCTTACGTGATCGAGGACAAGACCAAAAGGAAGGTGTTAGCACACCCTTCCAAAAAGACAGACAGGGCAGGTCAGGATTTCCGCAGACAGGGCTCCCGCCAGAACGGGAGCGGGGAATGGAGACAGCCCTTTCAAGGGGGACGGTCCTGGGAGGGGCCCAGAACTCCGCGCACCTTCTCCTACAGGCAGGAGCGCGGCCAGGACCGTCCAGCCGCTGGCAGGGGCCAACCTTCCAAACGACCCTTTAAAGGGGGGGAGGACGGCCCTACAGACGCTTCAAGTGATGCCTGGGGCAGCCCAATCGGGGGCCGTCTGGCGTTGTTCAGCGAAGCATGGCAGACGACCATGACGGACGCCTGGGTCAGGGAGACGGTAGCCCAGGGTCTAGCGATAGAATTTTACTCCATCCCACCGGACCACTTCATAAGATGCCCGCTGTCTCGCAACAAGGCCAAGGCGGGCCTTCTAGATCAGGCCATAAAACACCTGGAGGAAATAAGGGCGATAGAGCCGGTTCCTCCAGGGCAGGAGGGAAGGGGATTTTACTCCATTCTCTTCCTGGTTCCAAAGTCATCCGGGGATTGGAGGGCCATCCTGGATCTAAAACGTCTAAATCACCACGTAGTGTACAGGAAGTTCAAAATGCAGTCCCTCAGGTCCATTTTAGCCAGCATACGAAGAGGGGATCTGCTAGCATCCATAGACCTCACAGAGGCCTACCTCCACATCCCAATAAGATTGGAACACAGAAGGTTCCTCAGATTCTGTTACAGGGATCGACATTACCAGTACAGAGCCCTACCATTCGGCCTGTCCTCGGCTCCCAGAGTGTTCACGAAGATTCTGGCAGCGCTGGGAGCGCATCTACGCATGATACCGGTAAGAGTCCAATGTTATTCTGATACTGTCGGGTTCCCACCAGGCAGCCCTGACAGACATTCGGACCACCATAGACACCCTCCAGACTCATGGCTTCTCAGTAAACCACAAGAAAAGCCAGCTCACACCATCAAGGAGGCTCCTACACCTGGGAGCCATCATAGACTCCGAACAGGGCATGGTGTACCTTTCACAGGAGCGGCGGGAGAGCCTGAGGAAGCTAGCGCTTCTGGTAACACAGAGGAGGAAGGCCTCCATAGTACAGCTCTCGCAGCTCCTGGGAAAGATGATTTCATGCCTGGGAATTGTCCCGTGGGCAAGACTCCACTCGAGAAGTCTACAATGGCTTCTACTCCCTTACCAAAGGCAAAACCAGAGCGCTTTGCTCAAGAGGGTCAGGGTTCCACCCCAGGTCATAGCATCCCTCAGATGGTGGAGGTCAGGCGCCCTAAGAAGGGGCACCCCGCTCAGGGAACCAGACAGGGTCACGGTCACGACCGACGCAAGCCTGTTCGGGTGGGGGGCCCACTCCACGGACAAGATAGCTCAAGGGAGGTGGAGCAAGGAGGACCTACGTCACAGGATCAATTGGCTCGAACTGAGGGCCATACACCTGGCCCTGCGGAAATTCTCAGCCCACTTGTCAGGGAATCATGTGCTATTCCTGACGGACAATGTAACAGCAAAAGCACACGTAAACAAGCAGGGCGGGACCAGGTCAGGGGTACTCATGAAGGAAGCCAGGGACCTGGGCCTTTGGGCAGAACAGCATCTGGCCTCGCTCAGGGCGGAACACATATCGGGGAGGCAAACCAGCAGGCGGACTCCCTCAGCAGAACAACAGTAGACCACGCAGAGTGGAGACTGGCCCCGGAGTTGTTCGAAGCAATCTCGGACAGGTTCGGCCGGCCCTGCCTGGACCTCTTCGCGTCTCCAGCAAACACTCAAACTCAACGTTTCTTTTCCAGGTTCCAGACCCGGGGAGCGGAGGGGACGGACGCGCTCAGAGGCAGGTGGCCCCAGGGGCTGCTGTACGCCTTCCCTCCTCCGCCCCTAATACAAGCAACAATTCGCAAATTGATTCTGGAAGAGGCGGAGGTGATACTAATCGCTCCATACTGGCCGAGACGTCCATGGTTCGCAGACCTAGTAGATCTGTCACTCTCGCCAGTGTGGAGACTCCCTCCGAGCCAGGTATCTCTGAGCCAAGGGAAACTCCAACATCCAGACCCACAATGGCTCCAACTAGCCGCCTGGCACTTGAGCGGGAGGGTCTGAGCAGGCAGGCCTTCTCAGAGGAGGTCATCTCGGTCATCCAGGATGCCCGTCGGCCCTCTACCAACAGGATATATGACGCCACCTGGAGAAACTTCTCCTCCTGGTGCAGCAGACGGGAGTTAGATCCCATGTCAGTTACCATTCCGGGTATCCTCCAGTACCTGTGGGAGGGCATGGACAGGGGTCTAGCAACCAACACCATCCGTAGACAGGTAGCAGCCCTACAGACGGTCCTGGTCTGTGAAGATCGGGGAACCCTGTCTCAGCACCCGGCGGTGAGCGCATTCCTAAAAGGGGCCGCCACCAGACGGCCGCCAGCAGTTCACCGTTTCCCATCCTGGGACTTACACAAGGTTCTACAGGCCCTAACTGAGGCTCCGTTCGAACCACTGGGAACCAGCTCACTCCGTTTTTTGACGCTGAAGGTGGCCTTCCTTGTGGCAATCACCTCGGCGAGGCGGATTTCTGAGTTGGGGGCCCTGTCGGTCCGTCCGGACCTGCTCACGTTCGCAGAGGGCAGGGTGACTCTGCGGCTTGACCCAACCTTCATTCCCAAGGTCAACACATGGTTCCACAGGGCTCAGGAAGTGATTCTCCCGGACTTTTCTCCAAATCCCACACACCGTCTGGAGAGACAGTGGCACAAATTAGACGTGCGCAGGGCTCTGCGTCACTACGTTAACAGAACAGCAACTTTCAGGAGATCAGAGGCGCTATTCGTCTCCTATCATCCCTCTTCCAAGGGTCTGAAGGTATCCTCTTCGACCATTGGGAGATGGATCAGGGCATGCATAGCCAAGGCCTATGAGTCATTGGACCTGCAGGTACCAACCAACATCACGGCTCACTCCACAAGGATCGCGGCCACATCGGCAGCTTGGCGCACACAGGCACCGCTGGAGGAAATTTGCAGAGCGGCCACATGGGCCTCTCCGTCCTCCTTTGTCAGGAACTACAAGATAGACCAATTCGCTGCAGCTGAGGGTTCGTTTGGCAGGAGGGCCCTGCAGCAGATAGTTGAGTCCTAGTAAGAAATAGCCTAGACTCCCACCCAAAGGGACTCATGAGGGCTTGGGTACGTCCCATTGGTGGATTCGGAATCCACCCATGCTGGAGAAGAAGCGTTGGCTTACCTGAACGCCTTTTCTCAGCATGGGGGGATGGAGAATCCACACCCTCCTCTAACTAGTCTAGGCAGGAATTTCTCTTACAGGACACTGAGAGGGAGCTACACGGTCCGACCTGAAGAGGAGCTTCGCCTGTCAAAAACTGGGGAAACACGTATCATATTTGGTGGACATGCGGGAAGGCTTATTGGAAAAATATACATATGTGGTTAGAAAAAATATTGGACGAACAAGTGGATTTTAAACCTGAACTTTTTTTACTAGGCATTATGTCTGAAAAGACTAATAAGCAGAAATTATATTTAACCCTACATATTACCACAACAGCAAGAATAATTTTTGCACAATATTGGAAGAATAAAGGATTGCCATCAGAGGAAGAAATAATCAGGAAGATATTGGAATGTGCAGAGATGGACAGATTAACTATGAGGCTGAAAGACAAAGAAGATACAGACTACTATCAAATTTGGAATTTATTTTATTCTTGGTTAGAGAAAAGAATGAAGGATTAGGAATTGAACATGTATTAGTTTAGCAAACTCCAGACAACTTGTTGGTTGAAAAAATTAACATATATTGATGAAAAAAAATTAATAAAAAAGATTGAAAAAAAAAAGAAAAGAACCAGGGAAAGGGAAATCGCATCTGCCTCTTTGACCAACGGGAGGAGAAGCGGTAGGAAAAGCGCTACGTTTCGGCCTGGACACACAGCCTTGCCTGCAGGCAAGGATGCACAAGCAGCTCCGCACAATTACCCGGGGAGGGGGGCAGGCTCTGGCCGAGAGCCAAGCGGCGTCACCTCCGGGGCCTCGAAAGCCGCACGGAGGATCCACGTGCCTCAGTGCCGCCGGCCGTCCTCTCGTGCCCGCCAACCTGCAGCCCCCCCATCCTCATCCCGGTACCTCTTGCCCTCTCCCAGCCGCCCCTGGGACCTGCCCACCCCTCCAGCCTCCTGAGTGTTATCGCAGCGGTGGGGTCATGGGAGCCCCTTTCCATGCCGTGCAGCCCTTTACCACCACGATCCTTCCCCGACTCATCACACGTGAGAGGGGTGCGGCCGGAGCGCCAGCTCCCGCTCGGAAGCTGCCACTTCTCCCCTCCCGGCTCGGCCGCCTGGCCGCTTCCAAGGCCCAGAGCCCGGCGAGCCGGGAAGGAGCTGCTCCTGCCTGCCAGCCCCAGGGCCATGCCAGGCGTCAGAGGGCCGAGGCGGCCTCCAACGGCAAGGGAGGTGGGCCGGGCAGCGTGGGGGAGGCTCCGGCATGGCGCAGAGGGTGGCTGGGGGTGGAGCGCGGCCAGGCAACCAGGAGGTGTGGGGACTGGCTCGGCGCCGCAGCTCAGCTCAGCCAGCAGTGGCGGCAGCGGCAGAGCAGCCCAGCGGCAGCACCAGCAGCGGCCCAGACATGGCTCGGCTCGGCCCAGCCGCCCACGCAGCTGAGCTGGCCCGGGGTGGTGTCGGGGGCGCGCGCAATGGCACTGCGGTGACAGGAGCAGGAGCTGTCAGAGAAGGGCGCTCTGGAGGTGGAGGAGCCAGCGGAGGAAGAGGAGGGCGGCAGCCGGATAGAGGAGCGGTGTCTTGGTTCCTAAGACCATCGGAAATATGTGTTTTCCGATGGTCTTAGGCGACCCCTGTGAAAGTGTCGTTCGACCCCCAAAGGAGTCGCGACCCACAGGTTGAGAACCGCTGGTCTAGTTTAACGAAGAGAAGGACGAGGGGGGACATGATAGCTGTGTTCCAATATCTCAGGGGCTGCCACAAAGAAGAGGGAGTCAAGTTATTTTCCAAAGCGCCTGAAGGCAGGACAAGAACCAACGGGTGGAAACTAACCAAAGAGAGAAGCAACCTAGAACTAAGGAGAAACTTCCTGACAGTTAGAACAATTAACCAGTGGAACAACCTGCCTCCAGAAGCGCTGAATGTGCCAACACTGGAAGTTTTTAAGAAGAAACTGGACAGCCATTTGTCAGAAATGGTATAGCGTTTCCTGTCTGAGCAGGGGGTTGGACTAGATGACCTCCAAGGTCCTTCCAACTTTATTATTATTATTATTATTATTATTATTATTATTATTATTATTATTATTATTATTATTATTAAGATTTGAGGAAAGTATATATAGTCACGCACACTGTAAAAAGAATTAAAAAGACACGAAGAAAATATAATATCGAACTGGAGTGCACACTAAAAAAGTACAATACAAAGAGACACACAAAATGTTTTACAGAGCACAACAAAAATTTGAAAACGAAGCCGAAAACTCAAACTGAAACATGAAATCCAATGCAAGCAAATACAACGATAAAAGCTCAGACAATTATTAACGGAAAAAATGTATGTACAGAAAAAGCAAAAAAAAAAAAGAACATCAATGGCTGCCTTGTGCTTGGTGAGCTGATGCCAATTTCTTGATGTCTGGAACCATTTTTGTTAATCGCATTCTTAAATCACCACGCTCAGAGATCTTCAACATGTTCCTTGACTTAGAAAGGATCTGTTGGACGGCGCTGAAGCCCCTCTCCACTAAGTAAGTGGAAGAAAAGGCTAAAAGAAGCAACTTAAGTTCCTCCCACAATATTGGGTAAGTGTTCCTCATTTTCACCCAAAAAGCTTCGTAGCCGTAATTCTGAAAATGTGACTGGGCTTCACAGTCATGTTTCAGATCTGTCAGTGGCTCTTGCAGTTTGGGATGAAGTTGTGCAAAGTCTGCTGTGAAAGGATTTAGCACCCAAGTGGGCACTTCCAGATTTATCAGATCATAGAATCTGGTTTCCATATCTTCTTTTAGTTGCTTCAAGTGGCAGCAAAAAAGTCCAAATCTTCTCCTTGGGAGTTCACGTTCATTACCAAGGCTTGGGAACTGATACAGCTCCTGACAACTCATATTGCTTGCAAGGAGGTCCAATTTGGAAATAAATGAGCAGATTACTCCCTTAGCCTTAAGAAAATTGATTTTATCTCCTTGCAGCTTTACGTTCACTTCATTCAGCTTGTCAAAAACATCAGCGAGATAAGCTACATCCAGACGTTGAAGTTTAAGAGAACTGCTTAGACTTGGGTCAATGGATTCAAGAAATTCGACAACTGTGTCAAAAAGTTCATGGAATCGCCACAAACACTTTCCTTTTGAAAGCCACCTTACTTCGGTGTGCAAAAGGAGACGTTCAAACTCGTCATTTTCTTCACAAAGCTTGTGAAAAAGTCGGTTGTTCAAGGCATTTGACTTAATTTTATTCACAGCATTAATGACGTAACGTAGAGACTCGTGTGTCTATGAACAACGCAATGGACAGTCATAACTCCAGGTACAACCGATTTTAGATGAGCCTGAAATCAACCTTTTTAAATATCAAAGAACCTTTTGTGTCAGTGGCTAAATTTTGAACAAACACAGTTCTTCCCCGATCTCTTCATTTCCGTTGATGAAACGGACATAAGCCAATCACAAGGCATCATTTTCACGAATCGTTGACTCGTCAATCTGCATCACGAATTTTGTATTTTTCAAGGTGTCAATAAGCCTTTCTTCCACATCAGCAGCCATTTCATCAATTCTTTTTGGTACGGTGTCATTGCTCAAAGGAATCGATTGCGTGATAGTGCTTGCGCTGGGCCCCAACATGGTGGAAAATAATCTGTTTCACTGCTGGTAAAATTAGCGTTTCTCCAATAGTGTGAGGTTTGCCACATTTTGCTATCAACAAAGATACTTCATAGGAACAAATGAGCCCCTTGTCGGCGTTGAGTGACAATTTTCCAAATAACTTCCCAACTGTGCTGTGACCCTCAAACTTGGCCTATAAGGATTGGAAAAACGATGCCGGTTTGTCGGCTTTATGCGAATGAATTCTTACCAAATGTTCTTTCAGTCGGGAAGGCTTCATTGCTTCATTTGAAAATGTTTTCTCACAAAGAAGACAAAACGGAAGCTGTACATTGGAAGGAGATGGAATGAATCCCAATTTTAGGTATTCCGTCGAATATTGGCGACACTTCCTCTTCTCGGCCATGTTGAGAGGTCTTTGAAATGAAAGGCACTACCTGCAAATTAAATTTTCCTCCATTGGAACACTAGAAAAAACATGTGGACATCGATAAACCTAGTTTCAACAGTTACGTTGACATTACAGCTGACATCACAGGGGACAGACACTCAACATGCGATGTTTCGAAAGAAGCGCTCCCCCCTCCATCACTGCCCATTCTGGCCAATGGCGCACCACTGTATGGGTAGAGCAGGAGTAAGCAACCCAAAACACTCAAAGAGCCACTTGGACCCGTTTCCCACCGAAAACAAAACACTGGGAGCCGCAAAACCCTTTTGACACCTCATGAATCCCAGCGACCGGTTAGGGCACATAGGGTTGGCCTCCTACGGGTCCCGACTTCTAGACAGTGCCGTCTGACGGGACCTGGGGTTAGGGCCTTCTCTGTTGAAGCCCCAGCCCTCTGGAATCAACTTCCCTCAGAGGTTCGTACTGCTCCTTCCCTCCTAGCTTTCTGTAAACTTTTAAAAACACATCTTTGCAGACAGGCTTGGGGCATGTGAGCTGTGCTCTGCCCCTGGGCCTTTGATTGGGAGTGTATGTTGTATGAGTGAGTATAGTTTTTATAGTTTCACAGTTTTATATTGTACCATTATTTTAAGTGACCTATATATTTCTGTACTTATATTTCTGTTGTGAGCCGCCCTGAGTCTGGGGAGAAGGGCGGCATATAAGTCGAAATAAATGAAATGAAAATGAAGATGACACTGATATATCCATTTTTACCTTTATTATATATATACCTTCAGTGTTCTCTTCATTTTAGATGTCAAAAGGGTCTCTCTCTCTCTCTCTCTCTCCTTCCCTCTCTCCCTCTTTCTGCCCTTGGTCTGCCAGTCCTCTTCCCTCACTCAGTGTGTGTGCATGTGCGTGTGTGTGAGAGAGAGAGGGAGAGGCACTGTGCGTCTTCTCTCTCTTCTCTTTTTCTCTTTCCCCTCTCCCTCTCTCTTTCCTCTCCCTCCCTCCCTTCTTTCTTCAGGTGAGGAGAGAGAGAGAAAACAAAAGGCAGAGGGCACTGAAGGGGTGGGGAGGGGGGCAGGAGGCATCAGAAGACCCCGTCACTGCTGGAGGCACCCAGCTCTGCTGCCTGCTGGGCCTGTGGGGACGCCCCAGCTCACGGTCACATTGGCAGGCCGTCCCACATGCCGCTGGTGTCCCCGGGCTCAAGTCGGGGCCACGGGGCATCTGTGGAATGCCCCGCCCATCGGCTGCTTCGCCAAGCCTCCCCTCGCGCTGCCGGCGTCCTCGGTCGGAACCGGGGCAATGATCTGCCTCCCGCCAGGACCAACGCTGGAGCTTCCCGTGCTCCCGGTAGGTCCGTCGTGCTGGAGGAGCTGGGGCCGCTCTGCACTGCACGGCGCTCCTGGCAAACAGCGACCCACCAGCGTCGCCCAGGGAGCGATGCCCCCACCGGCTGCCGCCCCCGCCAGCTGCCGCCCCAGCCTGGACTGCTGCCCAGGGGGCAGAAGGAAGAAGGGGAGGAGGAGGAGGGCAAGGAAGCTAGCGCTGGGCCCCAGGAGGTGCTCCCACGGGTCCGGCCGGGGCTCTTCTGCTGCTGGTTGGAAAATGCCTCCCCCCTCCCTTTCTCTCCCATCTTCTGCTCACCTCACATTCTTTGCCAACAAAGCAGCCAGGACTCCGGTGCGCCTTCCCAGCCAGCTGGGCCAACAGTCCCGTGGCTGGGGATTGCAGGGGCTGCTCTCCCTCGGGGCTGTGGCTTGCAGGAAGGTTGGCCCGCTCAGCTGAGGCTCTGGCGGGCTGCTCCCAACAGGGATCCCGGGGCTTCCCCACGCAGTTCCCTGGCCACGTGCACCTTGGACGGGGCCAGCCAGGGAAAGGGACTTCCTGGCCGCGTTTCTCCCAGGGGTTGGGGCACCCGGGCGCTGGGCCAATCAGGAGCCCTGTGAGGGGGCAAATCCGCATGAGAGAGAGAGAGAGAGAGAGAGAGAGAGAGAGAGAGAGAGACAGAGAGAGAGAGAGAGAGAGAGAGAAGCACAAGTGCCTCTGTCTCTCTCTGCAAATGGCGGAGGAGGCTCGGAGCCGCAGGGGAAGGCTCAAAAGTGTCCCCAAAACTTCTCCCTCCATCGCCCCCATATCGCCCTTTTTTTGTTCCTTCACGCCCGCATCACCCCTTTTCGTTCCATTGCCCCCCTGAAAAATGAAATTGCCCCCTGGGGGCGATATCGCCCAGGTTAAGAACCACTGATATAGAGCATGCTTAGCCATTATGTCATTAATGTTTCTCATTACTGGTATGTAATAAGTTACATGATAAGCAAAGGAGTTCATAAATGTTTTTCTAAATGTCACAACCTTTGTTGTCTGCAGCTATAAATCCAAGAATATTTTCATGACGTAACATTACTGTTTGATAGATTTCAGCTTCACGAAACCATGAGCGTTCTTCTCTTGAAGAGAATATTTTTACCGCAACTTCTTCTCCTCTCCAATTTCCTCGCCAGACTTCTCCAAATCGACCTTTTCCAATACTTTCTTGTAGTACAATTGTTCTTGCAATTGTTCTTTGAACAAGTAATGGCAAACCTAAAAAAAAGTTTTTATGACCAGTGATAAAGAACCAATTAATTAATCCAGGCTCCTATCAAAAAGACAGTTGAAGTCTCTAGCTATTACTAATTGTAGTTGACCATGCTTTGTTTTTGGTCATAAATAAAGGATACCAATTCTGCTTTGTCAAAAAAAAAAAGGCAACTTCAAATAATAGTTAATGATTTATTTCCACTAAGAATAGTAAATATTTCTGGGCAGTTCTTTGGTTGCATTAATCATCCTATCTTATCCTATTGCACTTGCTATAAACACACAAAAATGTAACTTTTTTTTAATCACTGCAACTTCCTACTCCCCATATCTAGGGAGACTTTAATCTAAATCAATTCAGTGGATCTCAAAACTCTTTAAAGCTGAAATAGTTTTCCAGTTGGAGTCTAATCAAATCTGGTATGTACATACCTGTTTGCTTTGCGAGATAGACCAGGCCAGGAAACAGACTCAAGTCTGATTGGAACTGGAACTACTGTACACTTTTATTTGATATTGGCTATAGTAACAGAACCTCGAAATGAATTATTTTACTCCTTGCTTCTTATACTCTACAGGTAGTCCTTGAGTTACAGCAGCAATTGGGACTAGGATTGCCATAACTAAGGCATGTGTTTGTAAAGCACAATGGCATGTGACCACATCACTTACTAACAATTCTGCCAGTCCTGGTTGCCGTTATAACCCCAGGACCACACAGGTCATTAAGTAGGAAGAGGCAGGAGTCCCAGGCAAGGAGTGTAGGAAGGCTGCAGGCACCCACTATGGAGCGTGAGTGAGCCGGCAGGGATCACAGTTGGGTCAGTGGAGGCCACAGGTGGGTGCTATGGATGCAGGTGGGCCAGCAGAGGCTGCAAGCAAGTGCTATTGATGCAGACAGGCTGATGGAAGCTGTGGAAAGGCCAGTGGAGGCCACGAGCAAGCAGGGGTGTTGCTGTGGGCAGTGTGTATGATGAAGTGTGGGTGGGCGGGAGGTGCTACAGAGTACAAGATCTCATACTCCATACCAGGCTCCTTGGGAGACAAAATGGTGGGAGCAATTTGTGACCTTCTCTAATAGTTTCCCCATTGACTTTGCTTGTGGGAAGCTGGCAGAAAAGGTTGCAAATGGCAATCATGTGATTGTGGCTCACTGCAATGTTATAACTGTGAGCCAGACACCTGGACTACAATCACTGTGAGTACCCAGCAATGGCTGGAACTTCGAGGTCCAGTTGTAAGTCCAATTTTTAAGTGCCACTGTAACTTTGAACGGTTGCTGAATGGATGTAAACCAAGAACTACCTGTAGTGAATGTCTATGGAGATTCTCAGTCATCCAGGTCATGGTTGTCCCAAAGGTGCTTTTTCAAGAGACCACTGGACTTCCTTATTTTTCTTTGAAGACATTTCGCTTCTCATCCAAGAAGCTTCATCCAAGAGCTGAAGAAGTTTCTTGGATGAAAAGTGAAACATCTTCAAAGAAAAACAAGGAAGTCCAGTGGCCTCTTGAAAAAGCACCTTTGGGACTACCTGTAGTGAATTAGGGAGATGTCAGCTTTAGCTCTTTCTCACGCTTTTGTTGTCTCATGGGCTTATACTGTAGCATATTTTTCCAACCATCATTAATGCCTCATTTCTGCAAGGACACCTACTTGGCTCCTTTATAGTGCCCAAAGTACATGACACCCAACGCAGTATAGTAGTTAAAATGTTGGGCTGACACCATGAAGACCCAGGTTCTAATCTACCTTTAGCCATAGAACCTTAACAGGTGATGGTGGGCTAATCATTCCCTCTAGCCCCAGTCAGGGTTGTTGTGGGGCAAAATAGGAGGAAGGAGCTCTAGGTGTGCTGCCGAGTTCCTAAAGAAAAACTGGAATGTAAATGTAAATATATTAACAGTAGAGGTGGTCCTTGGTTAGCGACCACTCATTCAGCGACTGTTTGAAGTTGCAATGGTGCTGAACAAGTGGTACTTACAATTGGTCCACAGTTTTGGCTGTCGCACAGTCCCTGCGGTCACGATTGTGATCTGAGGGCTTGGCAACTGGCTCACACTTACAATGGTTGCAGCACCCTGGGACTGTTTGCAACCTTCCCTGCCAGCTTCCCACAACAAAGTCAATGGGGAAGCTGCCAGGGAATGTCGCAAGTCACTCCAGTAAGTCTCCCCCACCAAGTAGCAACCACCCCCAGGCCCAAAATTGCTCACAACCCTGCAGCCACCCATACACCCTGCCCCACCCAGTAGCAGCCACCTCCAGATCGAACAAGCTTGTGTACCCTACTGCAGCCACATGCACACTCCCCCTCACCTGGCAGGAACCACTTACCTTCCTGCTGGCCTGCTTGTGAACCACCTGGGACTTGCAACTTCCTGCCACCTTCCCAATGATATTGGTTGATGGAAGCGGGCGGGAAGTTGCAGGGAGGTCCTTGCTTAATGATGGCAACATGGACTGCCAGTATTGTCATAACTAAGCAATCTGGCCATGTAACTTTGCTCTTTATGACATCACTTAGCAACAGAATTGCGGTCCCAATTATTGTTGTTAAGCAAGAATTACCTGTATATTATAAAGCTAAAGGATAAGGTATACTTAGGTTAGGGTTGAATTTGGAAATGCCATAAATCTTAAGCTTCAGATAATCTTTTATTCTGATATGAAAGTTAAACAAGATAGGGGTTTCCTTTTCCACATGACAGTTTCTGTAGCACTATTAACAATATAACATTGTTTACCAGAATACGGGGAAATTACTCTATTACCTGATCCTGATCCTGAAGTGGTCATATCATAAATTAAATCTTTTAAAGTAGTTTCTTCAGATATAAATGGACGGTCTATTGAAGGCTCTTCTTCACTTGGAACTCTATGGTGTATGACAGTGCGATTATGGCAGATATAAACAATCAACATAAGTGAAATGCAAACAAAACAAACTGGCACACCAATGACAGCAGCCAATTCCCCTGGTCCCAGAGTGGAAGAAAACTTCCCTGGTACAGGACCTAAGACTGTAAAAAGGGAATACAAAAGAGGAAACAAACAACTCATTAGTTAAATATTATGCTGAGGACTTGGTAGTGTGTGAAATGAAAAACAATAAAATTGTGCTTTATAGATATGTTTCACTGTAGAGAATCCCCTCAGCTATCCATTTTCTGCTGGCAAAACAAAAGATTATTACCTGGTGTTGGAATCGGAAGATCTATTTTATTGCAGAAGTCTTTATCGCAGCAATGAGGCACTGTAATTACTCCTTTACTTGTTGAAACAGCACAAACAAATGGCCTGTCTCTGGGAAATAGATCAATTTCTGCAAGGCACATGCTATTGCGTATGATATGGTTTCTATTCTGTATTACTGAAGTAATGCAGAGCCCATCTGTTGTACATGTAAAATTCTCTTTCGTACAGTGAAGACAAAAACATTGCAAGGCTGTTTAAAAGAAAAATGTTTAATATTAGTGATGTTTTAAATAGTTTTAAATAGTTAAAATTATAATATGAAAGTGTCCCAGAAAGCTACTAAACTCAAATTTATTTTGTGAATAGCTCTGTATTCTACTGACAGCATTTAACTCGGGAACAAAATGGCTCAACAAGTTTTCATATGAAAATTCCTTCTATCACAGTTCTGGTTTGCTATATTGTTATTATTATCATTTATTAAATTTGTATGCCACCCATCTCACTGTCCAGCACCTCTGGGTGGCTTACAACAATATAAAAGCATAATATAAAACAATAAGAACATTAAAAACATTAATAATATTCAACATTCAGAATTAAAACATCAAAATCAACCAAGAACTAGGTAAAAAGGGACCAATGTGTAAATGGGGTGGAGGGTTAGGGGGATGTTCTACTAAAAGGATGATTTGGGGCTGGAGACTAAACATATGAAGAACGGTTGCAGGAATTGGGTATGTCTTGTTTACTGAAAAGGACTGGGATGACATGATAGTAGTGTTCCAATATTTGAGGGGCTGCCACAAAGAGGAGGTGGTCAACCTATTCTCCAAAGCACCTGAAAGCAGGACAAGAAGCAATGGAGTGAAACTCATCAAGGAGAGAAGCAACCTGGAACTAAGGAGAAATTTCCTGACAGTTAGAACAATTAACCAGTGGAACGGCTTTCCTCCAGAAGTTGTGGGTGCTCCATCACTGGAGATTTGTTAAGAAGAGATTGGACAGCCTTTTGTCTGAAATGTATAGGGTCTCCTGCTTGAGCAGGGGGTTGGACTTGAAGACCTCCAAGGTCCCTTCCAACCCTGTTATTCTGTTATCAAAGGTGGTTGCGCTGACAGCATCGAGGACCCTGTCCACTTCATTAGGTCCAACAGGATCAAACTGTGCCCAGATAACCACGTAAGGCCATTCCTTGGGCATCTCTATTGGACCTGCTCCACACTTGGACTCCAACTGAGAATGGATTCGAACTACTTGTCCGTCAGGTGTTCCACAAATTCTTCCACATGGCCCTGCAGATCACCCAAACCATCCTTCCCCAGGAGGAACCAGGCGACCCTGAACAGGGCTGCCGGGCAACACTCTGAAGACGCAATAAGAGCAGAGAAGTAAGAGAAATAATGGTGTTTTGCCACTCTTACCAGCACAAGTTAGGCCTTAATAGTGGCTCTCACCCATGTCCGGTCGGATTCATCCTTTGTTTTACTCCAGCAGTGCTCTAGGTGTCTCTTGGCCCTTTTCAACAGCCTCAACTCCTCCATGAACCATGGGGAGTGCCGGGCGTGATGGGTCAAGGGAGGCTGCACATGTGCAATCCTTTCCAAAGCTTCAGCCACTCTCAGATTCCAGGTTGTAACCACAGATTCAGCGGGACCTTGTAGCAGATCCCATGAGTTCCTTATGGAACCTGTTTGGGTTCGTCAGTTGCCAGGAGTGGACTGCTCAAATAAGTCCAGGCTCCCTGCGGTAGTGGGACAGCATGAGAGAATCTCAAGGACACCAGGGTGTGATCTGACCATGATGGGGGTCATAATGATAGATCCTCCACCAGATCAAGTTGCCATTGCTCTGACAAGAAAATCATATCCAGAGTGTGGCCACTGTCCCGAGTGGGGCTATGGATGATTTGGAATAGGTTCATGACAATGGCTCTTGGTGGCCATGATCTCAGGCTCAGGCTGGGAGGTTGCTACACAGCAGGGAGGCTCTCCCATGCGTTCAGCTTCAGGAACAGGGTCTCACAACCGGACACTTGGAGAGCACGGCCCATTTAATAGAAAAGAATAGCATCCCCCACACACTTTTCTTTAGTATGAAATATATTACCATTATCATTCAAAGAACGGTGAACTGAATTCTACAGATTTGAGGTTCAATTCCTATATGTACAGTAAATGTATACATGTGTTGGGGAGTAAACCATCTGGTCCAGGTATTTTCCTTATTTTTGTCTTTTTTAATGGCTTCACAAACTTCCCTTGAGGTAAAATTCCTCAAGAAGCTATCTTCTATTAGCATATCACAAAATGTGAATTTGAGCAGAGCAAAATCAAATCAAATCAAATCTTTGTTACAGTCAAAGACCAGCACAAGGAAGGTAGGGTACAAAAGATTAAAAACATAAAAATAGATCAAAATAAAATATATACATATACAAATCTAATAAATATAAAAATAAAAATCTGAAAAAGTCTAAAAGGAGGGTAGGAGCAGTAGATGGGTATAGTAGAACATGGCAAATTAGATCTATCACAATACAGAGAACTCTAGAATGACAAAGTAGGTACTCCTTAAAACTGGTTTATAGCACAGACCATCTTCTGACAGATTTTAAGTGCTACTTTGCAGAACCTGGTAACATTTTATGTTGTAGTAGGGTTGGTATCTGAAAGCAGTAGGGACATGTAAAATTGTCCAGTGCACCCTGAGTATTTATGCAATAATAGTGAGAAAAGCTAGTACAAGTGTCTCTGTAGTATAGGTACTGAAGAAGTGTATGCTTTGTTGTTTCTATGTGTCCAGAGTCACAGCATTGTCTCTCCAGGTAGGCGATCTTCCTGTATTCAAGGACAGCTGAAGGGAGGACTGGAGGGGAGCATTTATTTATTTGGTTGTTATCCCACCACAACTGAACTGACTCTCAGTGGCTTACAAATATAATAAAAAGACAAAAAGGAAAAAAATAAAAAATACGTGATGAATTCCTTACACATTATAACCCAAATGTTCTCTGGAACAGTTTTTTTTTTTAATGTGGCCAGGTTAAGAGCTGATTTAGCCACAATTCCAAAGGACTAGTGTCACCACCAAAACTGCATGAGCTTTGTTCCCCTTTGATTTCCCAGAAATGGAGAATGATTAGATGTTTCTCCAACACAGACACAATGGTCAGATCAATTTCAGTAGGGTGATGCAGTCTTTCAGATAACATGGCACCAAGCCACAAAGGGCTCCGCAGTTACAATAAGCTTAATTTGAAATCTAGGCTATCACGTCCAATCCGCTGCTTTGGGCAGGAATCAAGATTAAAGCATGTATGACACTAACTCACCCTCCCAGCTGACTGCTGAATTGTTCTTATAGGTAGTCCTTGCTTAACAATTGTAATAAAAGCAGCTAGGGCCTTGCTGATTGGATCTTTTGCATTTAAACTTCTCAGTGCTTGCTATAACTGTGAGTGGGGAGGGGATTCAGCTCTAAAAGCAGCGGCCCCTGCGCCTAACGGTGCGCGAATTATATAACAAAAAATCGAACAGCAACAGTATATCCAGGGCAAGTGCATCTGTGATTCCTTGTATCTAAGAATGTCAGGCATAGTTCAGTGCAACACTTGTTTTGCAGCTGTCTTTCACAGTACCCTTTTCAATCATGGAAACTGTCCTATCTGTAAACAAATCACTAGTCTACAAGGACAGATTTATCTAGGGTCTGTAATCTCTGCTTTTCAAGCAGAAATTAGTTGTCCAGTTCAGCCCTTCTACTCCACTGAGCCTCCAAGCTATCAGCCCCCTCTACCACAAAGATCCTGCAGGAGAAGGGCAGTGTGGTGAAACGTGGGATCTGGCAGGGTGAGAGCTGTGAACCATAAACACAAAGCTTTTGCTGTGTCCCTGCACAACAGATAAAGTGCCCTTGCTGACCTTAATAGGGACATTAAGGAGACAGGTAAAGGTATTTGTGATGACAACTCAAATAAGCAGGGGATCTTGGTCCAAGATGAAGAACTTGTTTTCAACAGGGAGAAGTGCGAATCAGGTATTACACATCAGTCATGCAAGAACAGAAAGGCAGCCAAAAAGAGAAGCCACCTTCTGGTTGGTGATTCAATTATAAGGGATGTAAATTTAGGAAAGGACACAGGTTTTGAATGAGGTCAGGTGGCTTCCAGGTGCTACTGTCAGTAGGGACAAGAAGCATATTTGTAAAATAATCAAGAATGCCAGCAAGGACTGTGATTTGGAGGCTATTGTACATCTTGGCACTAGCGATCTGTCCCAAAAAGATGTACTCACTGCGCAGAATGACTTCCAGAGCCTGGGGCAGGAACTAAGCAGGATAGGCTGTAGGCTTATTTTTTCAGAGGTCTTACCAGTGTATAAGGACCAAAATGGAAAAGGCCAGCGTATAGCACAATTCAATATGTGACTAAGGGAGTGGTGTAAAGGAGAAGGTTTTGGATATATTAGTCACAATGTCAGTAGCTGGTCCGATGAAAAAAAGTACAAAAGAGATGGTTTGCATCCATCAAAGAAAGGGACTGAGTTACTTGGCTATAAATTCACAGATTTCCTGGAGGAATATTTAAACTAAACAGTGGGGACAGTGAGCTAACTGATACAGAACATCCCTGTCCCCAGCAATCTAAAAATTATAGGGCTATCAGTGCATGCAACATAGATGTGTGTGTGTGGACAAGAACATCAACCTTGCTGTCAAGAAAAATCAAGCTCTTAATAGCGAGTGCCACACAAAGTGCACTAACCAAATAGGTGGTAAGACATTAGGGGAACTCAGGCACCACACAGGTTATGTAGGAAGTAAACACAGGGTTGGTCATAAAGGACTCAAATGTCTATACACAAATGCACAGAGTATGAACAGCAAACAGGGTGAACTAGAAATTCAGGTTAATCAGGGCAGATATGATATTGTTGCCATAACGGAAACATGGTGGGACGAAACCCACAAATGGAACACACAGCTAGAGGGATTTAAATTATTTAAAAGAAACAGACCAAATAAAATAAGAGGTGGAGTTGCTGTCTATAAGAAGTAACTATATCTCTACAGAAATAGAGCACAATGATGAAAACTGTCCTGAATGCATATGGGTCAATATAAAAGGGAGGGGGGGGGGGAAAACAACATTGCCATAGGTGTATACTATAGGCCACCCAACCAAACACAGGAAATAGATGAACTTTTTGCTAGTCAGCTAAGGTATGTAGGAAGCACATCACAATAGTAATGGGGGACTTTAACTATCCTGACATCAACTGGGAGACAAACTCTGCACCAAGTGGAAGATCAAACAGATTCCTGACAAACCTAGTAGACAACTTTGTCTCCCAAAAGGTAGAGAAGGGAACTAGGGGATTAGCCATATTGGATCTAATCCTCACTAACAAAGATGAAATGATAGAAGGAAACCATTATTAAAGATAAAATTACAGGGCACATAGAAAAACAGGCATTGCTGAAAGAAAATCAACATGGTTTCTGCAAAGGCAAATCATGTCTTACTAACTTGTTAGAATTCTTTGAGGGTGTAAATAAATACATAGATAAAGGGGCCCCAGTTGATATTGTATATCTTGACTTTCAAAAGGCTTTTGACAAAGTCCCTCACCAAAGGCTCCTAAAAAAGCTCTTCAGCCACGGAATTAGAGGACAGGTCTTGTCCTGGATTGGTAACTGGCTAAATTATAGGAAGCAAAGGGTGGCAATAAATGGACAATTCTCTGGATGGAAAGAAGTGAGAAGTGGTGTACCCCAAGGTTCAGTTTTGGAACCTTTACTTTTTAATTTATTCATCAATGATCTGGATGTGGAAGTTAATAGTGAGGTAGCCAAGTTTGCTGATGACACTAAATTGTTCCAGGTAGTGAAAAGTGAAACTGATTGTCGGGAGCTCCAGAAGGATCTCTCGAAATTGTGTGAGTGGGCAACAAAGTGGCAAATGCATTTTAACTTAAACAAGTGCAAAGTTATGCACATTGGGGCAAAGAACCCCAATTATACTTACCAACTGATGGGGACCAAACTTTCTGAGACAACCCAAGAAAGGGATCTTGGGGTTTTGGTGGACAGCTCGATGAAGATGTCAACCCAATGCGCAGCAGCAGTAAAAAAAAGCAAATTCCATGCTTGGCATGATTAGGAAGGGAATCGAAAATAAGTCAGCAAGTGTTGTATTGCCTCTGTACAAATCGATGGTGAGACCACACTTGGAGTACTGTGTACAGTTCTGGTCACCGCACCTCAAGAAGGATATAATGGAACTGGAAAAGGTGCAAAAAAGGGCAACAAGAATGATCAAGGAAATGGAGCGCCTCCCTTATGAAACCAGATTGCAACGCCTTGGTCTCTTCAGCCTTGAAAGACGGCGTTTAAGGGGTGACTTGATCGAAGTGTATAAAATCATGCATGGGATAGAAAAGGTGGATAGAGAAAAATTCTTTTCTCTATCACACAATACCAGGACAAGGGGGCACTCCCTAAAGCTCATAGCTAAGAAAGTGAGGACAAATAAAGGGAAATATTTCTTCACCCAGAGGGTCGTTGATTTATGGAATTCACTTCCAGAAGGGGTCGTGACAGCTGTCAGCCTTGACAGCTTCAAGGCAGGGTTAGATAGATTCATGGATGCCAAGTGTATCGATGGTTATTAAAACGGATGTCCGTGTGCCGCCTCTATGTTGGTTGAGGCAGGCAGGATTCCCTTGAGTACCATTTGTTGGGGGTCAAGGGAAAGGGAGGGTTTTGCCTTCTCTTTCTGCTCAAGATCCCCATGTACAATTGGTGGGCCACTGTGTGACACAGAATGCTGGACTCGATGGGCTTTGGCCTGATTCAGCATGGCTCTTCTTACGTTCTTATGTTCTAAGGTGTTGAAGCCACAGGAACCTTGGGGGGAAGTGATCATGCAATATTGGAATTCAACATCATGGAAGCACAAGCAATAGAACACAGTGAAACTAGAGTCTTGGAGGAAGGGTTTAGATTCATTAGGAACTGGGAAACATTTTGGGACAAGCCACACCTGTACAGAAGGGACGGGTTACATTTGAACCATAATGGAACCAGACTGTTGGCGATTAATATTAAAAAGGTTTCAGAGCAGCTTTTAAACTGATTCATAGGGGCAAGTCGACAGGAGCTGGGCAGCTTCCGGTTCGAGAAGGCGCACTGCCTAATATGGAGGGTGGAAGTTATGCACACATTGGTGAGTCAACAGGAAAACTAAATTGTAATAGTCAAGCAGAAGGACATGGTAGACGATCTACAAATTCTACAACCAAATTCTACAGTCAAAATCCACAGTCAAAGTTGAAAGTGCACCAGAAAATTACATATAAAGGTCTGTACACAAATGCTAGAAGCATTCGAGCAAAAATAGGGGAATTGGAATGCTTGGTGAAGGAAAATAATATTGATATTATCGGCATAACAGAAACCTGGTGGACAGATGAAAACCAATGGGACACAAGGATTCCAGGTTACAAATTGTATACGATGGACAGGAGAGGGAGAAATGGTGGTGGCGTGGCCTTGTACATAAATGAGGAGTTAGAATCTCATGAACTCGAAATTCAAGAAAATTCAAACTCACCCACAGAAACATTGTGGATAAAAATCCCAGCACAGGAAACTAATCTGACGTTAGGGATCTGATATCGCCCTCCCAACCAAACTCCAGAGGCAGATTGCTATTTGGAAAAAGAGGCCTCAAAAAGAAATAGGGTAGTCATAATGGGGGACTTCAACTATCCCCAAATAGATTGGGTAAATTCTTGTTCTACACATGAAAGAGAGACAAGGTTCCTCGACATGTTAGCCGATTATTCCCTTGAGCAGATGGTCATGGAACCTACCAGGGGAAAGGGGATCCTGGACTTTGTTCTAACTAATGCACACGATTTGGTTCATGATGTCCTTGTAACCGAGCCCATAGGAACCAGCGATCACAACACAATAACCTTCAACTTAACCATGGATAGCAAATTGTCAGTGAAAACTAACACAGAGATCTTAAACTTTCACAGAGGAAATTTTGACAAAATGAGGAAAATAGTAAAGAAGAAACTAAAAGGAACAGTAAAAAAAGTCAAATCCCTCCAAAATGCTTGGAAACTGCTTAAAAATACGTTACAGCAGGCTCAAATAAAATGCATTCATAAAAGAAGAAAGAGGATTGGAAAGTCCAAGAGGATACCAGTATGGCTTACGAATGAGGTAAAGGAGGTTATTGGAAAGAAGAAAAACTCATTTAAGAAATGGAAGGCTCTTCCTACCGAGGAGAACAGGAGGGATCACAAACTCTGGCAGACCAAATGCAAGGCGATAGTCATGAAAGCCAAGAGAGACTTTGAGGAGCATATAGCCAAGAATATTAAAAATAATAACAAAACCTTTTTTAACTACATCAGAAGCAGGAACCCAACCAGAAAATCAGTTGGGCCACTTGATAACAATGGTCAGAAGGGGATAATCAGAGAAGACAAGGAGATTGCTGAGAGGCTAAATGACTTCTTTGCCTCCGTTTTCACCGAGGAGGATAGAGAACATTTGCCTGCCACTGAATTAGTTTTCCCAGGGAGGGAAATAGAAGAATTAAACCTGATAGAGATAAACAAGGAAGATGTTCTTGCATGCCTTTCTAAACTAAACGTCAACAAATCGCCAGGTCCAGATGGCATCCACTCTAGAATTCTCAAGGAACTCAAGTGTGAAATTGCTGAACTTCTAGCTAAAATATACAATCTTTCTCTAAGATCAGGCACTGTACCGGAGGATTGGAGGGAAGCAAATATAACCCCGATCTTCAAGAAAGGATCCAGAGGTGATCCAGGAAACTATAGACCAGTCAGTCTAACCTCAGTTCCAGGCAAACTGATAGAAACCATTATTACAGATAAAATTACAGGGCACATAGAAAAACAGGCATTGCTGAAAGAAAATCAACATGGTTTCTGCAAAGGCAAATCATGTCTTACTAACTTGTTAGAATTCTTTGAGGGTGTAAATAAATACATAGATAAAGGGGCCCCAGTTGATATTGTATATCTTGACTTTCAAAAGGCTTTTGACAAAGTCCCTCACCAAAGGCTCCTAAAAAAGCTCTCCAGCCACGGAATTAGAGGACAGGTCTTGTCCTGGATTGGTAACTGGCTAAATTGTAGGAAGCAAAGGGTGGCAATAAATGGACAATTCTCCGGATGGAAAGAAGTGAGAAGTGGTATACCCCAAGGTTCAGTTTTGGGACCTTTACTTTTTAATTTATTCATCAATGATCTGGATGTAGAAGTTAATAGTGAGGTAGCCAAGTTTGCTGATGACACTAAATTGTTCCGGGTTGTGAAAAGTGAAACTGATTGTCGGGAGCTCCAGAAGGATCTCTCGAAATTGTGTGAGTGGGCAACAAAGTGGCAAATGCATTTTAACCTAAACAAGTGCAAAGTTATGCACATCGGGGCAAAGAACCCCAATTATACTTACCAACTGATGGGGACCAAACTTTCTGAGACAACCCAAGAAAGGGATCTTGGGGTTTTGGTGGACAGCTCGATGAAGATGTCAACCCAATGCGCAGCAGCAGTAAAAAAAGCAAATTCCATGCTTGGCATGATTAGGAAGGGAATCGAAAATAAGTCAGCAAGTGTTGTATTGCCTCTGTACAAATCGATGGTGAGACCACACTTGGAGTACTGTGTACAGTTCTGGTCACTGCACCTCAAGAAGGATATAATGGAACTGGAAAAGGTGCAAAAAAGGGCAACAAGAATGATCAAGGAAATGGAGCGCCTCTCTTATGAAACCAGATTGCAACGCCTTGGTCTCTTCAGCCTTGAAAGACGGCGTTTAAGGGGTGACTTGATCGAAGTGTATAAAATCATGCATGGGATAGAAAAGGTGGATAGAGAAAAATTCTTTTCTCTATCACACAATACCAGGACAAGGGGGCACTCCCTAAAGCTCATAGCTAAGAAAGTGAGGACAAATAAAGGGAAATATTTCTTCACCCAGAGGGTTGTTGATTTATGGAATTCACTTCCAGAAGGGGTCGTGACAGCTGTCAGCCTTGACAGCTTCAAGGCAGGGCTAGATAGATTCATGGATGCAAAGTGTATCGGTGGTTATTAAAACGGATGTCCATGTGCCGCCTCTATGTTGGTGTTAGTGGGGGGTCAGAGGTCCACCCCTAGGTTACTCCCGTGTGGGGTGCCTCAGGGGTCGGTTCTCTCCCCCCTACTTTTTAACATCTACATGAAGCCACTGGGAGAGATCATCCACCGGCACGGAGTGAGATACCATCAGTATGCTGATGATACCCAGCTGTACATTTCCACTCCTGCCCAAATCAGTGAAGCGGTTGAGGTGATGTGCCGGTGTCTGGAGGCTGTGAGGGTCTGGATGGGCGTTAACAGATTGAGGCTCAACCCTGACAAGACAGAGTGGCTGTGAGTGATGCCTCCCAAGGACATTTCAATCTGTCCTTCCATTACCCTGGGGGGGGGGGTAAAGTTATAAACCCCTCGGAGAAGGTGCGCAACTTGGGAGTCCTCCTCGATCCACGGCTGACATTGGAACATCATTTGTCGGCTGTGGCAAGGGGGGCATTTGCCCAGGTTCGCCTGCTACACCAGTTGCGCCCTTATTTGGATCGGGAGTCTCTACTCACAGTCACACATGCCCTTGTCACCTCGAGGATCGACTACTGCAATGCTCTCTACATGGGGCTACCCTTGAAGAGTGTTCGGAGACTACAATTAGTGCAAAATGCAGCTGCGCGAGCAATTGTGGGCCTGCCACGTTGTGCCCACATTTCGCCAACTCTCCGCATGCTGCATTGGTTGCCTATTGGTCTCTGAGCGCAATTCAAAGTGTTGGTTATTACCTATAAAGCCCTTCATGGCATTGGACCAGGATACTTACGGGACCGCCTTTTGCCACATACTTCCCTTCGACCAGTGAGAACGCACAGGGCCGGCCTCCTCCGGGTCCCGTCAGCGAAACAATGTCGTCTGGCGGGTCCTAGGGGGAGGGCCTTCTCCGTTGTGGCGCCCACCCTCTGGAACCAACTGCCCCCTGAAGTCCGCGTTTCCCCCATTCTCCCGGCCTTCCGAAGGAATCTTAAAACTTACCTTTGCCGGCAGGCCTGGGGTTGACAGTGGACTGTTGAGTGAATGATGAATGTGTCTGGGGGTTTTATTCTTAATTGTCTTTTAGATTTGGATTCAGTTTTTTGATAAATTGTTTTTATTTATGTTGTAAGCCGCTTCGAGTCTTCGGAGAGGAGCAGCATATAAATTTAATTAAAATAAATAAATAAAATAAATAAATTAGTGGACCAGAGGAATGCTGTGGGTATAATTTACTTAGACTTCAGTAAGGCATTTGACAAAGTAGACCACAACCTACTACTTGATAAGATAGAAAAATGCGGGTTAGACAGCATCACCACCAGATGGATCCGTAGCCGGCTGACTGGCCGTACTCAGCGTGTGGTCCTCAATGGAACCGCATCTACATGGAGGGAAGTGTGTAGTGGGGTGCCCCAGGGCTCTGTTTTGGGCCCAGTGCTCTTCAACATCTTCATCAACGATCTGGACGAGGGGATAGATGGGGAACTCATCAAATTTGCAGACGACAGCAAGCTGACAGGAATAGCCAACACTCCAGAAGACAGGCTTAGGATACAGGAGGATCTGGACAGACTAGAACATTGGGCGCTATCTAACAAAATGAAATTCAATGGTGAAAAAAGTAAGGTTCTACATTTAGGCAAGAAAAACCAAATGTACAAGTATAGTATAGGGGGTACCTTGCTCAATAGTAATAACTATGAGAGGGATCTTGGAGTCCTAGTGGACAATCATTTAAATATGAGCCAGCAGTGTGCTGCAGCTGCCAAAAAGGCCAACACAGTGCTGGGCTGAATTAACAGAGGGATAGAATCAAGATCACGTGAAGTGTTAATACCACTTTACAATGCCTTGGTAAGGCCACACTTGGAATACTGCATCCAGTTTTGGTCACCACGATGTAAAAAAGATGCTGAGACTCTAGAAAGAGTACAGAGAAGAGCAACAAAGATGATTAGGGGACTGGAGGCTAAAACATATAAGGAACGGTTGCTGGAACTGGCTATGTCTAGTTTAACGAAGAGAAGGACATGGGGGGACATGATAACAGTGTTCCAATAGCTCAGGGGCTGCCCCAAAGAAGAGGGAGTCAAGTTTATTTATTTATTTATTTATTTATTTATTTATTTCTTTATTTATTTATTTATTTATTTAGGGTTTGTATGCCGCTCCTCTCCAGGGGACTCGGAGCGGCTAACAACATATATATAACAGTGAAGTACCATAAAAAACCCAAACAAATATATCTAAAAAAAATCAATAAAAAAACACACACATTCAATTCAACAATCAACCACAGTCATCCCCAGGCCTGCCGGCAAAGATGAGTTTTTAGATTTTTCTGGAAGGCCGGGAGAGTCGGAGAAACGCGGACTTCAGGGGGCAGTTGGTTCCAGAGGGCGGGCGCCACACGAGAGAAGGCCCTCCCCCTAGGGCCCGCCAAACGACATTGTTTTGCTGACGGGATCCGGAGGAGGCCAACCCTGTGCGCTCTCACCGGTCGTAGAGAAGTATGTGACAGAAGGCAGTCCCGTAAGTATCCTGGTCCCATGCCATGAAGGTCTTTATAGGTGATAACCAACACCTTGAATTGGGCTCGGAGACCAATAGGCAACCAATGCAGCATGCGGAGTGTTGGTGAAATGTGGGCACAACGTGGAAGGCCCACAACTGCTCGCGCAGCTGCATTTTGCACTAATTGTAGTCTCCGAACACTCTTCAAGTGTAGCCCCATGTAGAGAGCGTTGCAGTAGTCGATCCTCGAGGTGACAAGGGCATGTGTGACTGTGAGGAGAGACTCCCGATCCAAGCAAGGACGCAACTGGTGCACCAGGCGAACCTGGGCAAATGCCCCCCTCGCCACAGCCGACAAATGATGATCCAATGTCAGCTATGGATCGAGGAGGACTCCCAAGTTGCGGACCTTCTCTGAGGGGTTTACAGATTCACCCCCCAGGGTAATGGAAGGACAGATAGAAGTGTCCTTGGGAGGCATCACCCACAGCCACTCTGTCTTGTCAGGGTTGAGCCTCAATCTGTTAGTGCCCATCCAGACCCTCACAGCCTCCAGACACCGGCACATCACCTCAACCGCTTCACTGATTTGGGCAGGAGTGGAAATGTACAGCTGAGTATCGTCAGCATACTGATGGTATCTCACTCCATGCCGATGAATGATCTCTCCCAGCGGTTTCATGTAGATGTTAAAAAGTAGGGGGGAGAGAACCGACCCCTGAGGCACCCCACAAGGGAGTGACCTAGAGGTGGACCTCTGACCCCCCACTAACACCGACTGCGACCGACCAGAGAGATAGGAGAAGGGGCGTTGTCTTACCTGAACGCCTTTTCTCAGCATGAAGATGTAGAATCCACCGGTGGGTAATCTTAGCCAACCTGCTCAGCAGACTAGGTCAGAAACTTTAGCCACGCCTCCTTCAGGGAGTGCCTTCTGGTTCCAGTTTTTGACAAAGGCTAAGCTTCCATGACGAAAGTCTGACCCAAAGCTCCAAACAAACAATAAAAACAACCCCCCCAAAAACACCTGCCTAGACTAATCAGAGGAGGGCGTGGATTCTACATCTTCATGCTGAGAAAAGGCGTTCAGGTAAGACAACGCCCCTTCTCCAGCATGAGAAGATGTAGAATCCACCGGTGGGACATACCAAAGCCCTCCATGTCCCTACGGGTGGGAGTCTAGGCTGGTGACTCCGAAGAAGAAACAACCTGCTGCAACACCCTCCTACCAAAGGAGGCATCCGATGCAGCAAACCTGTCAATTTTATAGTGCCTAACGAAGGAAGAGGGAGTAGACCAGGTCGCCGCCCTACATATTTCCTCCACAGACGCCTGAGTGAGCCAGGCCGCCGAAGTAGCTGCACTTCGCGTGGAGTGAGCAGTAATGTGTGATGGGACCGGAAGTGACAAGGAAACATAAGCCTTGGCTATGCATGCCCTAATCCATCTACCAATGGTCCAAGAAGAAACCTTCTGACCCATGGACGATGGCTGAAAGGAGACAAACAACGCCTCAGATTTACGAAAAGCCAAAGTCCGCTTGACATAATGAAGAAGGGCCCTGCGAACGTCCAAGGTATGCCAACGTCTCTCCAGACGGTGGGAAGGACGCGGACAAAAATTAGGGAGAACAAGGTCCTGAGACCTGTGAAACCAGGAATTAACCTTTGGCACAAAGGAGGGATCCAAACACAGAGTAACCCTGTCATCAGAAAAAATGATCAGGTCCTTGCGAACCGAAAGAGCCGCCAGCTCCGAAATTCATCTCGCTGAAGTAATAGCTACCAGAAAGGCTACCTTCAGCGAGAGATAGCGGAGCGGACAGGACCCAAGAGGTTCAAAGGGCGGGGAGGTCAGAGCCTGCAGAACCTTGGGAAGGTCCCAGGACGGGAAACGGTGGACTACAGGAGGCCGTACTGAAACAGCCCCTTTTAAGAAGGCACAAACAGCCGGATGCTGTGACAAAGGGGCCAGGTTATCGCAAGAGAGAACAGTCTGCAAGGCTGCCACCTGCCTGCGAATAGTATTAAGCGCCAGACCCTTATTCATGCCCTCTAAGAGGTACTCCAGGATATTTGGAATAGTAACTGAAAGAGGATCTAACTTGTTCCTGCTGCACCATGCGGAAAATTTTTTCCACGTAGCATCGTATATCCTGTTAGTGGAAGGACGACGTGAAGCCTGGATAACCGCAATAATGCCATCCGAAAAGGATTGCCTAATTAACCCTTCCCGCTCAAGTGCCAAGCGGCCAGTTGCAGCCACTGAGGGTCTGGATGTTGAAGGTGCCCCTGACTGAGAGACAGCCGATGTGGAGGGAGTCTCCATACTGGCGAGAGCGACAGGTCCACAAAGGTCTGCAAACCACGGACGCCTTGGCCAGTACGGAGCAATTAAGATCACCTCCGCCTCGTCCAGAAGCAGCTTGCGGATCGTTGCTTGTAGCAACGGAAGTGGAGGGAAGGCATACAGTAGTCCCCGTGGCCAGCTGCACCTGAGAGCGTCCGTTCCTTCCGCTCCCCTTGCTGGGAACCTGGAGAGAAACCGGGAGAGCTGAGTGTTCACCGGGGACGCGAAGAGATCCAGGAGAGGGCGACCGAACCTGTCCGAGATCTCCTCGAACAGAGTCGGATCCAGACGCCACTCTGAATGATCCACCGTGACTCTGCTGAGCGAATCCGCCTGCCGATTCGCCTCCCCCGAGATATGTTCTGCCGTGATAGATCCTAGATGCGACTCCGCCCACAGACCCAGATCCCTGGCCTCCTGCATGAGGGCCATTGATCTGGTCCCTCCCTGCTTGTTCACGTGTGCCTTTGCTGCGACGTTGTCCATCAGGACTAGAACGTGGCACCCTGCCAGGAGGGAGAAGTGAAGAAGAGCTAGGTGAATGGCTCTGAGTTCGAGCCAATTTATATTGTGGGACAAGTCCCGTTGAGACCATCTGCCCTGGGCTAGATGTGTCTGAAAATGAGCCCCCCAGCCGAATTGGCTGGCATCGGTAGTCACCGTAAGCCTGCCTGGTTCCCTGAAGAGTGTCCCCCTGGACATGGCGGACGAAGCCCACCACCGGAGGGATGAAAGTACCTGCTGTGGCACCCTGACTTTCCTTGATGATGCACTTTGGTTGAGCCTTTGAAAGGGAAGGAGAAACCATTGAAGGCTTCTGGAATGAAGCCTGGCCCAGGGAACAATCCCCATGCACGAGACCATCTTTCCCAGGAGCTGGGATAGCTGTGCTAGAGTGACCAATCTTTGTCTGCGAATGAGACGCGTGAGCTTTTGAATGCTCGCCCGCCGTTCCTGGGAAAGATAAACCATGCATGCGTTTGAATCTATGACTGCCCCTAGGTGTAGCAGACGTGTTGAGGGAACAAGGTGACTTTTTTTGTGATTGACGGAAAACCTGTGATCCTGAAGGGTGCTTAATGTTACTTGTAGATCTGCTTGGGCGGATTGAAGAGTGTTGGATAATATCAATATGTCGTCCAGATAGCATTGGACGCGCACTGGTAATGTGCGAAGATGAGCTCCTAGCACCACTAACACCTTTGTGAACACCCGAGGGGCCGAGGACAGGCCGAACGGGAGGGCCCTGTATTGAAAATGCCGATTTGCATGGCAAAACTAGAGAAACTGTCGATGCCCTTGCCTGATTGGAATATGCAGATATGCCTCTGTCAGATCTATGGATGAAAGCAAGTCCCCCTTTCGGATGCTGGCCAAAATGGATTTGAGGGACTGCATTTTGAATCTTTTGTACACCACAAAGTAATTTAGTCGTTTGAGATCGAGGATTGCTCTCCAACCCCCCGATGCCTTGGGCACTACAAACAGAATGGAGTAGAACCCCTGTTTTTCCTGTCCTGGGGGAACCGGCTCTATGGCTTTTATTTCTATGAGATGGTCTATGGCCAGATTTAGCAGACGCGCTTTTGACGGATTGCGCGAGACAGGGCACTTTATGAAGTGACTTGGTGGAGGGGAATAAAATTCTATGGCCAGGCCGTGAGTTACGGTCTCTCTGACCCAAGAGTCGGTCGTGGTCTCCTGCCACATGTCGCTGAACAGGGCCAGGCGACCACCGATGGGAATGTCCCTGGCATCACTTGGACCGCCTGTAGGGACGCCCCCCGACCCTCTAAAGGGACGTCTTGATGAGAACTGGCCCCTGCCTGAGGTAGGGCGGTCCTGGTAACGATCCTGCCTAGAGGAAAAGGATCGCGAGCTTCTGGGCCAATCCCAGGACTGCCCCCCCCCGAAAGGGCTGCCTCCATTCCCAGGAACCGCCCTGGCGGAAACCCTGTCGCCGGAACTCTCTCTGAGGCCGACTATCCGACCTTTTGGAAGGATGGGCCAGTATTTTCCTCTTATTCTTGTCCTCTATGATGTACGGTTCCAGAATTGCCCCAAACAACTTGTTACCTGCATACTTAGAGGTGGACAGCCGCCACTTTGCCTTCAAATCTGTCCTCCAGTGCTTGAGCCATAGAAGCCTTTGAGAGGCTACTGTTGCCCCAATCGATCTGGCCGAATAACGAGTTGCAAACAAGGACGAATCTGCCATGTACTCCGCTGCTGCAAGCAATTTGGTTAAGGTTTGGTGAGTGCGTACCTGGTCAGGAGGGACACTCGATTGCAGTTCCCGGAGCCACATAATGGATGCCCTAGCAAAAAAAGAAGCTGAGGAAGCCGCCTTGATTGACCAGGCCGAGGCTTGATGAGCCCGCCAGAGCGAGAACTCAAATTTCTTGTCCTCCGCCTTCATGGCTTCAGCCATGTCCCCTGGAATAGCAGAGGTGGAGAAAAGAGAAACCAGAGGCTCATCCACTGACGGAACCTCCAAGAGAGAGGCAAAGGTAGAGGAAACATTGAACAGCTTCTTTTCCAAATTGTTTGGAGAAGGAACAGTTGCCAGGGACGCCCACTGAGACTGCACCGTGGTGCGAAAAACTTTGGGACATGGCATCTGCACCTCCTCCGACACTGGGAGAAGCCCTATTTCTGCACAGATGCAACGGCAGTCACAGTCAGACGAATTACTAAATCGCATCTGCAAGGCCGGGTGACTAAAGGTCACAACTATGAAGGAACAGGTGGAATAAATCTCCTGGGGACAAAGCCCTAAACTAACACCTGCTAAAGTTTCAAGAATCAGTAACAATCAACACTCACAATGAATTTTGGCACTCCGGATGCAAGCCGGATGATCTCGTTACTCCCCCCAGTGAGGCCTGAGTACAGCAGGCACAACGACGGCAAACAATCAGGAACCAATTGTAATAAGGCCTTCACCGGCCCCTAGGCCTTGGCCACACTCTAATTCAACAAAGGCGACCACGCCTTATGAAGAAGGCCCAGGCCACACTCCTCAAAATGGCGGCCGAACCTTAACAGGAGGGACCAGGCCACACCCAAAATGGCAGCCGCACCTTGCAAGAAAGGACCAGGCCGCCCCTCTCAAAATGGCCACCACACAAACGAACATGATCCAGCTGCCTCCAAAAAATGGCGCCCGCGCCGAAAAGGGCGCCCTTGCAGCCACGCAGCTTCCAAAACGGCCGCAATCACTCACCCTAGCGGCAACCCAGCGCTCGCCTCCCCAACCCAAAACTTGCAGTTTGAAGCAGGAGCGGCAAAACCGCTATCCGGGGAGGCCACTTCGTCCAGGGAAGCCGGTGGGGAGAATCTACAGAAAAAATGCTCCGGAGAGGGAGCGTAGACAAGAATAGGCCGGGCGGTGACAAGGAGCCAGGGAAGTCACCCCCTGAAGCCCCCGCGGCCCGAGCCTTGAGGCTTGGAAAACTCCAAGCCTACTCCACTGCAGCCTACCTTCCTACCAATCAAATTTTAGCAATTTGTAAGTTAGATTTAAAATATTCAATTATAATTAGAAATTAAAAAGATTTTCCAGCAAAAACCACATAAACTAGCCTAAAACTAAGGAGCTACCAATTTTGCATGCTGCTGAGCTGAAGACTAGGTCAAAAACTGGAACCAGAAGGCACTCCCTGAAGGAGGCGTGGCTAAAGTTTCTGACCTAGTCTGCTGAGCAGGTTGGCTAAGATTACCCACCGGTGGATTCTACATGTTCTCATGCTGGAGAACCATCGTAACACGGTGCCCCCCAATCCTATTCCCCCCAGCCGTCGCAGAAGGATACCATGGTCGATGGTATCGAACGCCGCTGAGAGGTCAAGAAGCACCAGGACAGAGGACTGGCCTCCATCCCGGGCCCGCCAGAGATCATCCATCAGAGCGACCAAAGCAGTTTCGGTGCTGTAGCCGGGCCTGAACCCGGACTGCAGAGGCCCCAGATAATCGGCTTCCTCCAGAGACCGCTGGAGTTGAAGTGCCACCACCTTCTCAATAACCTTCCCCACAAAGGGGAGGTTAGAGACCGGACGATAGTGAGAATTGCTGGATCCAGGGAAGGCTTCTTGAGGAGGGGGCGCACGAGTGCCTCCTTCAAAGGAGCCAGGAAGGACCCCTCCCTCAAAGAAGCGTTGACAATCTCCTGGATCCAGGTACGTGTCACCTCCCTGCTAGCAGAAACCAGCCAGGAGGGACACGGGTCCAACAAACAGGTGGCGGAACTCAAAGCGCCTGAAGGCAGAAGAAGAAGCAACGGATGGAAACTAATCAAGGAGAGAAGCAACCTAGAACTAAGGAGAAACTTCCTGACAGTTAGAACAATTAGCCAGTGGAACAACCTGCCTCCAGAAGCGCTGAATGCACCAACACTGGAAGTTTTTAAGAAGAAACTGGATAGCCATTTGTCAGAAATGATACACACAGCAACCTTGACTGATTCTATTTACCAAGAAGCATAGGTGAGTGTGGAATGTTGCAACTACAACAGACAGTTGAAAAAGGAAAAAAGGCATTGGAAGAATATCTGAAGGACAGTGAAGAAGATACACTGAGGCTAGTACACCATGAAGACTTGCTGAATACCAAAAAGACCAAACTGGCTTATAGGAAAGATCAAATAAAGAATATAAAATGACATAGCAAGGCAAAGCCTTACATGGCCAGTACATTAAAAATAAAGCCAGCAAAGCAGATAATAACAAGACCTGGCAATGGTTTAGAGCAGGAAAGTTGAACAAAGAGACAGAGGGACTAATTCTGGCTGCACAAGACCAAGCCTTAATAACAAACATATACAAAGCCAGAATTGAGAAGACAGCAACAGACAGCAAATGCCATCTCTTGAAAGAAGCTAAAGAAACAGTGGACCACCTAGCTCTGTGGTGGCGAACCTATGGCACGCGTGCCACAGGCGGCATGCAGAACTGTCCCTGTGGGCACACGCGCCATCGCTCTGGAGGCAGGTGGGGCCACACTGCTCCCTTCCACCTCTCCAAATGCGCCTGCGCTCTCGGCTCTCTTTCTCTCTGCACTGAGAGCCAGGGAGCAACTGCAAGAGCTGGGCAGATCTGGGTTGGATGGTGGAGGCAGCTGCCAGCACGAGTCCAGGTAAGCCTCCGAACGATTTTTGTGGCGCCCCAGAGGCCCAACCCAGGCTCCAGAGGCCTGGAAAACGCCTCTGTCACCTGGATCGGCCATGGGGGGGCACGAAATCCCCCACCTGCCACATGGATCGCCCTGCTGCCGCCGCCTTTCCCAACAGCTGCGCGGATCGCCCTGCCACCTCTGCTGATCCCCCCGTCACGTGGATCACGTGCTGCCGCCCCCCCACCCGCTGTGCCAATCATGCTGCCCCCACCGTTCCCCCCCACCCGCTGTGCAGATCGCGCTGCCGCCGTTCCCCCCGCCACATTTTCTAGGTCTACAGCGCCTGGATCGGGCCACTGGAGCACCGTAAAATCACCCCACGGCCATGGATGCAAGCTCCAGAGGCTTGGAAAACGCTTCTGCCGCCCAGATCGGCTGTGGGGGGGGGGAGAGCGAAATCACTCTGCAGCCCTAGATCTGGGCGGCAGAAGCATTTTCCAGGCCTCCAACGCCCAGATCGGGCTGCTGGAGCACCATAAAATCACCGTAAAATCACCCCAGAGCCATGGATGCGCGCTCCAGAGGCTTCGAAAACGCTTATGCCGTTTTGGCGGGAGTGAGCAACCTTTGGAAGTGACTAGTGGAGGGTTTAAAATAATTTTAACAACCGGTTCTCTGCCTCGCCTTCTCTCCATCTTGGTCGGGCTGGGCTGCTCGGGGGGTTGGCTGGGGTGGGGGCAGGAGGGTGGGTCATCAGGTCCCGGCTGGGGGGAAGGTGAGGGGGTCTGGCTAGAGGGGGTGGGAGGGCTGGGATGCCACCGTGGAGGAAAATTGCCGCCCCCTGCTGGCCGAGCCTCTAATCCACACTGCGGTCACATAGCATTGCTTAGAAGGGACACCGGGCAGGGGGCTGGGGGGGCGGCCAGCAGGGGAGAATCAGAGCCACCATCTCCAGCAGTGCAGCCCTATCGTGGGCAGAAACGGCTCCGGGACGGCCGGAAAGGAGCCCTCACCTGGTGCTGGCCCTGTCTACACGTTGGCTCTGATGGGGGCGGCGGCTGCTGCTCCTCCTGCTGCTCCGAGTCCCTTGACCAGCCAACCACACAGGGAAGCATCAGGCGGCGGCGGTGATCCCTGCATCGCCAAGCCCGGCTGGCCGCAGATCCGGAAGCGAAGCTCTGCCGACCCTCCTCGCACTGGTGGGGGTAGCGGTGGGAGAAGGTGAGCTGTGGCTCACACCCTCCCCCCTCCCCACATCGTCCCACACGCACAGCCCGGAGGCACACGTGGGATGATGTGGGGCAGCAGCAGCAAAGGGTGGCCGCATGCCAGATCCTGCTTTCCCCGACTGCCGCCCCCCCCACCAGCGCGAGGATGGTCGGCAGAGCTTCTCTTCCAGATCTGCTGTCTGACACCATCGGCCCCGGCACAGAGACCAGTGAGCACATGGGGGCCGACGGTGTTCGTCAGCAGCCACAGCATGCTGGCTGTCCTCCATAATGGCGGACTGGCCACAAAGCCCCATCGGCGCGGGCGGAAACGGCTCCGGGACAGCTGGAAGAAAGCCCTTGCCTAGCCGACCACACGCGGGACGATGTGGGGCAGCATCAGCTAAGGGTGGCCGCATGCCAGATCCTACCTTCCGCCACCGCCCCCACCAGCGCGAGGATGGTTCGCCGGGCAAGGGGTTCCTTCCGGCTGTCCTGGAGCTGTTTCTGCGTGCGGGACGATGTGGGGTGGCAGCAGGGAGAGGAGGGCGTGTGCCACAGCTCACCTTCTCCCGCCGCTGCCCCCACCAGTGCGAGGACGGTCAGCAGAGCTTCGCTTCCGGATCTGCAGCCTGCCGGGCTTGGCGATGTGTGGTTGGCTGGTCAAGGGGCTTGGAGCAGCAGGAGGAGCAGCAGCCCCCATCAGATCCACCGTGTAGACAGGGCCCGCACCAGGTGAAGGCTCCTTTCCGGCTGTCCCGGGGCCATTTCTGCCCACGCCGATGGGGCTGCCATGATGCAGGACAGCAGGCTATGGCTGCTGATGGACACCGTCAGCCCCCGTACACTCGCTGGCCTGTGTGTGGAGGGGCGATGGTGTCAGGCAGCAGCTGCTCTGGCCCCTGCCTCGCCTTGCCTCGCGGCAATTGGCACACCCGCTGTGCCTTGCCTTGCGCCTCACCCTGCAGGACAAGCATCCGGCCCACTGCCCCACCCGCCAGAGACCCCATGGATCTCCCTCAATCCTGCCCGGCCCCCACAGGTGTCCCTCCCCACGAGCATCATTGAGGTGGCCACACCCACCCATTCGGCCATGACCATTGCCATGCCCACCCAGTCAGCCACACCCACCCGGCACCCAACGATAAATAAATGGGTTTTGGGTTGCGGTTTGGGCACTCAGTCTCTGAAAGTTTCACCACCACTGTTCTATCTTATAAAGAAGTACGCTGTGGCCTACTTTTTCAAATGCCTTACTGAAATCCAAGTATACTATGTCCACAGCCATGTCCATTTATCAAAGAAAAATATAAGGTCTATCTGGCATGATCTGTTTTTAACAAACTCATGCTGGCTTCCAGTAATCACCTTGTCCATTTCTAGGGGGTCTAGGACAGGGCTTTTCAACCTTTTCACCCATTGTACCACTTTTAGGATAAGGCAACATCCAAGTACCACCAGTCGCCCAGCAAGGTGTCAAAAACTTGACCCCCCCCCAAAAAAGGAAAAAAATGATGAAGTACAGGTAGTCCTCGACTTACAACAATTCGCTTAGTGACTGTTGGAAGTTACAATGGCACTGAAAAAAGTGACTTATGACCATTTTTCATACTTATGACTGTTGCAGCAGCATCCCCAGGGTCATGTAATTTACATTCGGATGTTTGGCAACTGATTCATACTTATGACGTTCACAGTGTCCCAGGTGTCAAGCCCCTGGGCTTGACACGAACTGGTGGGGGACAGGGAAGGAACAGCCAGCAGCCAGCCGACCTCCGTGTGCCACGTGACACCTGGGGACCAGCTGGGCATTGGCAAGGCCGCCATACACCGAAGCCACCTCCCTCCACGTAACTGGGTGCCGGGGGAGTCCTGAAAGCCAGCTGGGTGTCAGGGACAAGCCAGCCGGATGACGGAGGGACCGCCTCTCACTGCGGCCGCCTCTCCCTCTCACTGGGCGCCAGGGGGAATTCCTGAATGCCAGCTGGTTGGCGGAGGCGGCCAGCTGGAGGTTGAGGGGGTCGTCTCTCACCACTGCCACCTCTCCTGTGTTGCCGGTGGTTGGGGGAGGGCGCCGGTTGCCGCGTGGAGCTACTTCCTAGTAGAGGAGCGTGGAGCTGTCTGCTGTGGAGCTACGCTGGTGGCGGGGAAGAAGCAGGACATTGAATGGCTGCTGGTTAAGACAGCTGGTCCTGCAGACCCTGCGCTGCTGCGTCCAGAGGGGCGGAAGTCGGAACTTGAGCTACGGCTTTTACCCTTTTCGGGTGGTGCATGGGGTGGATTTTGTCCCTATCCCTGAGTGGCCCCAAGGGGTCCCTTTACCATGTACGCCCCAGGAGTGGATGGCATGATTGGAAGGCCTGTGGGGGAAGGTAAAAGAAGCATCAGTGAAAGCGGAGGCGGGAACGAAAGCACAGGCCGATAAAAAAAGGGCAGAGCACAAACCCTTCCAGGTGGGCGATTGGGTGTACCTGTCCACCAAGTACCTACATTTGGGGGTGCCCTGTAAAAGGCTAGGCCCCAAATACGTAGGTCCCTTCCAAGTGGTCAAAGTCATCAACCCAGTAACCGTGAGGCTGCAACTGCCTCGGGCCGTTGGGAAGGTACATCCTGTGTTCCATGGGAGCCTGCTAAAACTGGTGAAGGGGTCCCCTCATAGGCCTGTCAACAAGCCACCGGGGCCGGTCTCCGGCGACCAGTACGAGATACAGGAGATCCTGAATTCCCGAGTCCGTCACGGACGGATCCAATATCTAGCCAGGTGGAAGGGGTACCCCGTCTCAGAGGCATTGTGGGTGCAGAGGGGGGACGTCCATGCCCCGCGGCTAGTGCGGGCCTTCCACCACCAACACCCTGGGAGGCCGGAGGACGGGTCTACGGAAGGGTCCAACAGAGCTGTCATACGCTCACCCACGTCTTTTTGCCTTTTAGGTGGGGCCCTGGTAGAAGGGGCCACCTGTCAAGCCCCTGGGCTTGACACGAACCGGTGGGGGACAGGGAAGGAACAGCCAGCGGCCAGCCGACCTCCATGTGCCACCCCCGTGTACCACCTGACGCCCGGGGACCAGCTGGGCATTGGCGAGGCCGCCATACACCGAAGCCGCCTCCCTCCACGTAAATGGGTGCCGGGAGAGTCCGAAAGATCAGCTGGACGTCGGAGGCAAGCCCGCCGTACGCCGGAGGAACTGCCTCTCACCGCGGCCACCTCTCCCTCTCTCCGGGCACCGGAGTCCCGAAAGCCGGCTGGGCGTCAGGGACAAGCCAGCCAGACGCCAGAGGGACCGCCTCTCACCGTGGCCGCCTCTCCTTCTCACCGGGCGCCGGGGGAAATTCCTGAATGCCAGCTGGGCGGCGGAGGTGGCCAGCTGGACGTTGGGGGGGCTCGTCTCTCACCACCACCGCCTCTCCTGTGTTGCCAGTGGTCGGGCGAGGGCGCCGGTTGCCGCGTGGAGCTACTTCCTAGTAGAGGAGCGTGGAGCTGTCTGCTGTGGAGCTACGCTGGCGGCGGGGAAGGAGCAGGACATTGAATGGCTGCCAGTTAGGACAGCTGGTCCTGCGGAGCCTGCGCTTCTGCGTCCAGAGGGGGGGGAAGTTGGAACTTGAGCTACGGCTTTTATCTACACGGACTGGATGCTGGCTTGCTAATTGGGGTGGGGTTGGAGGGCGGGGCACATCTATGTAAGGCACTGGGAGCAATCCACTCCCAGTGCTGACTTTTTCTTTTGCACGCATTAAAGTCTTGCTGGTCACTTTGTTCCTGTGTTTCTGGAGTTTGTTGGTAGCAGACAGAGGACAAGTGACACCAGGGTCATGTGATCACCTTTTGCAACTTTTTGACAAGCGAAGTCAATGGCTGGGGGGGGTTGGCCAGTTCACTCAGGTTGTGGGGGGGTGTGGGGGGAATCTGTGGGTCTCTGGTGGAGGGGGGTGGGACTGGGGTGGGTGCCTTCCTTCGCTCCCTCTCTCCCATTGTCCCTTCCTTCCTTCTGTCCTTCCCTCCCTCTTTGTCCCTTCCTCCTTCCCTCCGTCCCTTCCATTGTCCCTCTCTCCCTCTCATTGTCCTTCCTTCCCTCCCTCTCTCCATCACTCAGTTTTAATTTCTTCGATGGTGGTTCCTTTGCTGAATCACTTTCCTTTCGCACTGTAATAATTAAGGTGAGCAGTGTTAAGTCCAATATAAAGGAATGACTAAATCTCTTGATACAGGAACAGTTGCAAAAACTGCATGCCAAGATTCTGGTGCAAGAAATCTCAGCCTTTGTGTAAGAACTACAACCTCCCATAAAAGACACCCCAAAAGCTGTTACCATTGTGAGTGGGCAGGAGGGAAACCAAACTTTTCAATAGGCATGTTACTGTTTATAAAACTCTGAAGGGCAAATATGCTGCTTGCTAAGTGAAGCCCCAGGATCAGCAGGCTACGTGTGTGTGTGTGTGTGTGTGTGTGTGTGTGTGTGTGTGAGAGAGAGAGAGAGAGAGAGAGAGAGAGAGAGAGAGAGAGAGAGAGAGAGAGAGAGAGAGAAAGGGAGAGGGAGAATGTATATGACTATGCATATGTATTTGTGCATATATTCATATTTTATAGTGCTATTCCAAGTTCATATTATCCAGATTGCATATTTAAATTTCATCTTGTTGTATATCTGTAGTATGAATAAGCCTTTTAACATATCCTGATTTGATATTGTTTTTTAGCCAAAATGTTTGTCTGAAAGTACTTTTTTAACTATCCTGAATTTGTCACTTTAGTTTTGGATATTTTGGATATTTTGACTAAACGTCAACAAATCGCCGGGTCCAGATGGCATCCACCCTAGAATTCTCAAGGAACTCAAGTGTGAAATTGCTGAACTTCTAGCTAAAACATACAATCTTTCTCTAAGATCAGGCACTGTACCAGAGGATTGGAGGGAAGCAAATATAACCCCGATCTTCAAGAAAGGATCCAGAGGTGATCCAGGAAACTATAGACCAGTCAGTCTAACCTCAGTTCCAGGCAAACTGATGGAAACCATTATTAAAGATAAAATTACAGGGCACATAGAAAAACAGGCATTGCTGAAAGAAAATCAACATGGTTTCTGCAAAGGCAAATCATGTCTTACTAACTTGTTAGAATTCTTTGAGGGTGTAAATAAATACATAGATAAAGGGGCCCCAGTTGATATTGTATATCTTGACTTTCAAAAGGCTTTTGACAAAGTCCCTCACCAAAGGCTCCTAAAAAAGCTCTCCAGCCACGGAATTAGAGGACAGGTCTTGTCCTGGATTGGTAACTGGCTAAATTGTAGGAAGCAAAGGGTGGCAATAAATGGACAATTCTCCGGATGGAAAGAAGTGAGAAGTGGTGTACCCCAAGGTTCAGTCTTGGGGCCTTTACTTTTTAATGTATTCATCAATGATCTGGATGTAGAAGTTAATAGTGAGGTAGCCAAGTTTGCTGATGACACTAAATTGTTCCGGGTTGTGAAAAGTGAAACTGATTGTCGGGAGCTCCAGAAGGATCTCTCGAAATTGTGTGAGTGGGCAACAAAGTGGCAAATGCATTTTAACCTAAACAAGTGCAAAGTTATGCACATCGGGGCAAAGAACCCCAATTATACTTACCAACTGATGGGGACCAAACTTTCTGAGACAACCCAAGAAAGGGATCTTGGGGTTTTGGTGGACAGCTCGATGAAGATGTCAACCCAATGCGCAGCAGCAGTAAAAAAAAAAAAGCAAATTCCATGCTTGGCATGATTAGGAAGGGAATCGAAAATAAGTCAGCAAGTGTTGTATTGCCTCTGTACAAATCGATGGTGAGACCACACTTGGAGTACTGTGTACAGTTCTGGTCACCGCACCTCAAGAAGGATATAATGGAACTGGAAAAGGTGCAAAAAAGGGCAACAAGAATGATCAAGGAAATGGAGCGCCTCCCTTATGAAACCAGATTGCAACGCCTTGGTCTCTTCAGCCTTGAAAGACGGCGTTTAAGGGGTGACTTGATCGAAGTGTATAAAATCATGCATGGGATAGAAAAGGTGGATAGAGAAAAATTCTTTTCTCTATCACACAATACCAGGACAAGGGGGCACTCCCTAAAGCTCATAGCTAAGAAAGTGAGGACAAATAAAGGGAAATATTTCTTCACCCAGAGGGTCGTTGATTTATGGAATTCACTTCCTGAAGGGGTCGTGACAGCTGTCAGCCTTGACAGCTTCAAGGCAGGGCTAGATAGATTCATGGATGCAAAGTGTATTGGTGGTTATTAAAACAGATGTCCATGTGCCGCCTCTATGTTAGTTGAGGCAGGCAGGATTCCCTTGAGTACCATTTGTTGGGGGTCAAGGGAAAGGGAGGGTTTTGCCTTCTCTTTCTGCTCAAGATCCCCATGTACATTTGGTGGGCCACTGTGTGACACAGAATGCTGGACTCGATGGGCTTTGGCCTGATTCAGCATGGCTCTTCTTATGTTCTTATGTTCTTATTTGAATGCCAATTCTTTTGTTCTGGTTAATGACTGTAATAAAGTTAAGATGATGGTTAGAAGGGTGCAGCAAAGTTGAGAAATACTGAAAAGAATAACACTTTGATTCAACTGATAAAGGAGAGTATTTATAGTTCAGGGTTGACATGAGGGATCCTTGGTGCTCTCTGAGCTTGGCTGTTTTCTTGCAGATGTTTCATTACCCAAATTAGGTAACATCAGCAGTGCTAGTAGGGAATGGGGTTTGCTGTTAATTTATATTCTAGTAGTGGGTTTCCCTGTCAGTATAGGGTGGAGTGATCTTAGAGGTTTTTTGTTTCTTTGCAACAAAGCTCAGAGAGCACTAAGGACCCCTCCCTTTGATTCAAATTGGCAGAAATTTGCTATGAAAAGTAAGGTAATTAAAATTTGGGGGCCAAGGATCTTGATGTTTAACATATTACAACTGACAGGAAGAAATAAGAAACTCTGGAGAAATCAAATAGATCGAGATTAAGAGAGATTATAACTGCTTGAAAACTGTAGCTAGTCAAGGAAATTACAATTAAGCAGATTCAAACAAGGGAGTAGATTGTCCCAAGCAGCAGAGAAACAAAATTCAGAAGACACGGAAAGGCGTCAAAAGCTGTTGATACGGTAGATAGATAGAAAGCAAGTGGAAAGCAAGTGAGCTGGGCAGGAACACGAGATCAGCGTTTCTGAGCACACGCCGATTGGCGCCCCTGCCCATTCTCGCTCGCTTGCAGGGGTCCTGACCGACCTTCACCGGACGGGAGTGGGGAGGGCATAAAAGAGCCTGGAGGAGGCAATTGGAGTTTGGCCGCCGCTGCCGCCACCGCAACTGTTGCTGAGCCAGATGGCTGCACAACAAAAGAAGGGCTTTGATCCCACTTCCCCTTCACTCCGGCCGGGTCCATGAATGCCAGATTCAAGAAGATGGAGGAATGCTCATGTCTCCACCCCAAAACTCCCAGCCAGCCTGCTGGGCTTTCGAACCGCCCTGGGGTTAGATCTGGCATTCACGGACCCGGCCAGAGTGAAGGGGAAGCAGGATCAAAGCCCTCCTTTCGGCTGCAAAGAATGCAGCCAGGCGGGATTCGCCTGCGGGTTGTGCGGGCTCTTCCTCGGGGCTGGCTGCAGCAATGAATGAGCTGCTTCCCTGCTCGCTGCTTTTCTCTGGCTGCGCCTGCGCGCAACACACCAGGAGTCCGGCAGCTGCGGCTTTCCCCACCCTGTGCGCTCCTCCACTGCCTGCGCTCTCCTCCCCCTGCGGAAGAACGACTGTGCTGGGCTCCCGGCTGCGCCGAGCGCGACCACTGCTCCTTTTCGGAGGAAGCAGTCAAGGAGAAGCAGCGGCACGAATCGGCGTGTGCTCAGAAACGCCAATCTCGTGCTCCTGCCCAGCTCACTTGCTTGCTTTCCGCTTGGTTTCTATCTATCAACAGCTTTTGACGCCTTTCCGTGTCTTCTGAATTTTGTTTCTGCAAGCGAAATGGACAGGAGCACGAGGTCGGCATTTCTGAGTACACACCGATTCCCGCCCCTGCTCATCTCACTTGCTTGCAGAAACAAACTTCAGAAGACACAGAAAGGCGTCAAAAGCTGTTGATAGATAGAAAGCAAGCAGAAAGCAAGCAAGTGAGCTGGGCAGGAGCACGAGATCGGTGTTTCTGAGCACACGCTGATTCACGCCCCTGCCCATCTTGCTCGCTTGCCGGCGCCCACAATCTGCCCGGTCTCCCCTCTGCCTGCTTTGAGCAGCTCCTCGTGGGCCCCCCGTAAACCCTCACGCCACCATGCAGGGTAAGGTTGGCGCCCCCGACCCCGCCCAAATGCCCTCGCCTCCCCCAAGCATTTTTTTACTCACCTGCTTTCAGCTGCACTCCCTTTCTCCTTTTGCTTCTCTGCCTTCGCCACATGTTTGTGGGTAAAAAAGAAAAAAAGTTCCATGAGACTTTCTAACTTCTTGTGAGAAGTTAGAAAGTCTCATGGAACTTTTTTTTTTTTGTCTCACAAACACATGGCGAAGGCTGAGAAGGACAGGAGAAAGGGAATGCTGCTGAAAGCAGGTGAGTAAAAAAACGCTTGGGGGAGGCGAGGGCATCTGGGTGGGGGTGGGCAGACAATGCGTTGCACAGCTCCAGCAGAATCCCCACTGAAGACTGCTTGAGGCTGCCTGCTACCCCCAAGGCTGCCGCCAATCACCTGGAGCTGCACGCTTTGATCCTGGGCTCTCAGTAGGACCCAGGCAATGTGCAGTTCCAGCTCACTTTGTCACAAGCCTGTGTGGCGCTGCTGCCGCTTCACCTCATCCACTTTTACACTTTTTTTTACATATTTTTTTACATTTTTTTTCAACCCGTCCTATGCATACCACCAGCCAGGTGCTCACGTACCACTAGTGGTACACGTACCACCGGTTGAAAAGGCCTGGTTTAGGACAACTCGCCACAGCCAACTCACTGTGGCCAACTCACTATGGCCAACTTGCCATGGCCAACTCACCACAGGACAATTCGCCATGGCCAACTCATTGCGGGACAACCTGCCATGGGACAAAAGTTACACAATATCACAGAAATGGTGGAATAGAATCATTAAAGAAAGGATGCAAAAGGAGGGACAAAATGAAACGTGAATGACAGAAACTAAAGCAATTTTTAATTATTTTAAACAATTAAATAAAAATTTTGAATTGTCCTGCAGTGAGTTCTCCTGTGGCAAGTTGGCTACGGTATCTTGGCCATGGAGAATTGGCAGCAGTGAATTAGCTGCAGCTAGTTGGCCATGGCGAGTTGTCCCATTCCATTTCTAGGTGTTCTGACCCAGCCTTCGTGAGTGCTATTCAACAGCTTACTCATGAGGAAAACCTCTTTTCAGTTAGCAAGGCATGAGCAAGGCAGGACTCATGAGAAAATAACCCCTTTTATTTTAACAAGGCGTTTATGGAATAAACTCCAGATAATCAGTCCTTAGGTGTAAAACAAACAGTAGCAGTCTATGCTCCCACTTGGCTGTGATAATTACAAAGTCTCTGAATTCTCAGCAGGAAGACTCAATTAGCAATTCAAACTAAACACAAAGAAATCTGACAAACCTGGATAATTGGCAAAGAGTCCTGGCAAAAGAAATCCGACAGAGAAACAAGATACTAGAGCATGAGCCGGCGCCTCCCACACCTCCTCTTTATAGTCCAGCCAGGCCGTGGCTTCTTAGAGTCTTACTTTTCCTGGAGAGCCACCCCACCGCCCTCTGTTGTCCTGCACGCCTCTCCTCTCTGCACATACACGCATCTGGAACAGGCCCCAGCTGTTCCTCCTCTTCGCTCAGTTCAGGCCCCCAACACAGCTGTCTCTCTGCCTGAGTGTGAGTAGATGGGCCCAGCTCCACATCTAACTCTGAGTCTTCTTGCTCCTCAGCGCCTTCTGCAGACTCCCATGTGAACCCAGGCACCCCTTCCCCCTCATCCGATTCGGCTGCCAGATAACGTTGGCAGTCAAGGAACCACAACACTAGGTGCTCATCAATCTTCCACTTAAAACATAATATAATAGAGTTGGAAGGGACCTCAGAGGTCTTCTAGTCCAACCCCCTGCTTGAGCAGGAGACCTTATACCATTTCAGACAAATGGTTGTCCACTCTCTTTTTGAAACCCTCCAGTGATGGAGCACCCTCAACTTCTAAAGCAAGCTATTCCATTTAGAATAGAATAGAGCTGGAAGACACCTTGGAGGTCTTCTAGTCCAACCCCCTTCTCAAGCAGCAGACACTATACCATTTTAGACAAGTGATTGTGTCAATTGTTCTGTTAGGAAGTTTCCCCTTAATTCCAGGTTGCTTCTCTCCTTGATTAGTTTCCATCCACTGTTTCTTGTCCTGCCCTCTGGTGTTCTGAAAAATAGGTTGACCCCTCTTCTTTATGGCAGCCCCTCAAATACTGGAATACTGTTATCATGTCACCCGTAGCCCTTCTTTTCTTTAGACTAGCCATACCCAGTTCCTGCAACCATTCTTCATATGTTTTAGTCTCCAGGCCTTTAATCATCCTAGTTGCTCTTCTCTGCACTTTTTCCTAAAGTATCAATATCTTTTTTGTAATGTGATGACCAAAACTGGATGCAGTATTCCAGGTGGGGTCTTAATAAGGTTTTATAAAGTGGTACTAATACTTCATGTGATTTTGATTCTATGCATCTGTTTATAAAACCAAGGTGTCAAGCTCCAAGAAGCCTCATGCTGTTCCAGCCATTTCTGTCTCTTGGCTTGCCCATGGACCCATGGGGAGGGGGGAAGAATGGAATGCACCTTGCAGCTGGTGAGCTGCCGAGGCTGGGAACCAAGGTCATGCAAGATATTGTTTATGAGTGTTGAAGACTTTTTCTCATAATAATTATCTGAAGCTTAATTGGATAATGTGACCTGCACTGTCAGGGAGGAAGGGAGTTTCTATACTTTTAATATGATGCTCTGGCGTGAATTAGCCAGAACTGGTTTTCCTTTCATCTGTGCTGATATGATTTGCTCAATAATGTTTTGCATTAGAGATTAGATCGTCTCAGCTATGTTTACTTCATTGGGTTCATCAGTCAGAACCTTGACACTAAACCAGCTCTCTTTTTAAACTAAAATCAATTGAGGAGTCCTGAGCTCCTGCACCCCACCTGGCTGACTCTGGTGGGGTGCAAGGACTCAGTGGAAGATGCCTGAAATGGAGCAGAAGGAAGAGCAACCACCTAAAGCCAAGGAGGGGGCCACGAATGGAACCCCAGTCGGAACCCAAGGTGACACCGGTGCCCAACCAGTGGTAACTCACCCAAAAGCAAAAATGGAGGAGTTAGTATCACAGGCGACGCTGGAGTGGATTGGAGCAGCGGGAGTCATCTTCCCGCCAGGAGTGGAGAGGTGGCGAGAAAGCATGTTCCCGCTGTCCTATTTAGGACCCAAGTTTGCCCAGACCTACGGATGGAGAGAGAGGAGGGCTTCGGAATGGGAAGGACCGGTGGAGCAAAAGCGTCTGACAATGTGCATCAGTCAATCAGTTGAGCAGCTGAGGGAGAGATTCAGCGGCCTGGACATGCGAGGAGAGCTGACCCGTAGGCTGGACCCAACTCCCTGAATGGGGTCTGGCCAGCTGGCAGCAGCCATACAGACCCCCTCGCCTCAGCCTGGCCCAAGAGCTACAGCCACTGCTCTCTGAGGGAACAACCAGCCCCCAGCCGACCACTCCCTCACAGCCTGGCTCAACTCTGAGACTCAGGGCTGCTGGCCCTTAACCACCGCCGCAACTGCAAATATTTGGCGCCCAGCTGTGGATGTTCCCGTATGCGATGGGATGGCTGACGGAATCTTGAGGTGCCCCGTGACTGCAACAGCCCCTGCCAATCAAAGCCACCTTTGACAGCAAACACCTGGACCGGCATGGGGTAATGTATGCTGACGATGAGGCCCGTGTGGATGCAATCATGGCAAACCTTGAGAGAGAAGCAGCAGAGTGGGTGACGGCCCTCCATGACAAAGGAGCTCCCAAGTCGGGGGGGCGATGCTTTTTTGGGAGAACTCAGGGTCCGGTTTGGTGACACCACGCAGACCCAACGAGCAGAGGCCGACGTTCACAACTTCAGGCAAGGAAGCCAGCCAGTGACAGAATACATCCAAGAGTTCTGGGGGATCTCAGGAAGATTAAGGCACTGGTCGGAGCAACTCCTTGCCCATTACTTCAGAGATGGTTTGAACCAAGAGTTGTACTACACGTGCCTGCCCAGAGGAATACCAGACCGGCTCCATGACTGGCACCAGCTGGTGACCAATGTGGAGTTGGACCTTAAGTAGTACAAAGGGCACAGGAGGCCTGAGACTCATCCAAAAAGGAGCCAAGAGAAGCACATGCTGGGTAGGAAGACTCCTGCCCCATTATTCTCTACCCGTCGAGAGCGAGGCACACACCTGGCCCATGTTTCTGATGTGGCCAGGAGGGACACCGGGCTGTAACGTGCCCAGCCCCGATGCCAAGATCAGCTCCGATGGCTCTGACACCTCCGAAACCAAAAAAGCCGCCCAGCAAGGGAAAAGAGAAAATGTGAGCAGCACGCCAGGTCATTGAAGTCTCCCCCACACCCAAGCAGTGAAGGGAACTCCAGCCACAGAGGACTTGAAGCTGAACTTCTATGAAAGCGAGAGAGAGGACGATCCGATGGTAAGTGAAACCATCAGCCCTCTATTGGTCCAAGTGGAGATCGTAGTCCCCCTTTCAGGGGTGAAAGGGGTAGTAGAGGCCCTCATAGACTCAGGATGCACCAGATGCCCGGTCAGCCTGTAGACCGTATGAAAGTTGGGGTTGCGAGTGAGAAAGTTGTGTCAGCCCACAAAATTCGAACAGGTCGAGGGCTCCATAGCAGAGGGGTTGCCCGCCTCCTACCTAACTGAACCAGTGCACCTGAGACTAGGGAGCCACCAAGAGACCATTCAGTTTATGGTTGCCCCAAAAATGGCCAAGGCAATGATACTGGGGCTGTCCTGGCTATCCAAGTGGAAACCTAAGATCCACTGGGGAAAGAAGGTGAACCGTGTGATGCTGGGGAAGAGCAACCCTACCTCCCTAGGGGAAAAACAAGCCGGACCTGTACCATCAAGGGAGGCAAAGAAAAATCCCGAACGTGGCCAAGCCGCATCCGAACAGGTGGCAGAGCGACAGCTCATCCCAAGGGAGTAGTGGGATTTAATAGAGGTGTTCAGTGAGAAGGAATGTGATGTGTTGCCCCCTCACCACCTCACAAATTGTGCCATAGAAATCTTACCCAGGGTGAAACACCCCAAGCCAAAAATGTATTCCATGACCCCAAGGGAGATAAGGGAGATAAGACAATACATCCACAAAAATTTGGCTAGGGGCTTCATCCAAGCAGAAAAATCCAGAGTGGCAGCACCGGTGTTGTTCAAAGAAAAAAAAGATGGGTTGGACTTCCGGTTTGTTTGAGCTAGACAGATGGAAGAAGCTGGAGCCCCAGCTTCTCAGTCCAAGTTTCGCTTCGCCCAGCATCCCTTAAAAGGGCAGAAAGTTGCCCTGGAGGGGCAACGAAAAAAGAGGGACACTCCAGGAGCTTGGATCAGGTGGCAACCGATCTGAGCGGACTGAAGAACCCCTCTAAAGGGGCGGAAGAAAGGCTGCCGGGAGAGCTGAGGCAGCCCAAGTCGTCTCCAGCTGGAAGGGAAGCTCCGCAAAACAGCTGATCTTCAACAATAAGCTGAGTCTGGGTGAGCTGAAGTCTTTTCCTTCTCCTTGTGGATTGAAAAATGTTGAAACCCGGACTTCCGGTTCTGGAATGCGGCGATGCTGGTCGCGCCTGGAAACTTCTCTCCAGGCCGTCCGGAGTTTCCTTCGCCGGTAGACCCCCTAGGGGGTCGAAAGTCGCCCTGGAGGGGCGACCACCGAGGAGGAGGCCGGCTGGTAGATAGGGGAGGGCGGCAGCTTCCCCCGAATCTCCAGCTTCTCCTTAGGGCCGATGGAGCAAAGATCGGCCTGTAAGATGGCCAATCACCCTGCTGCACCAGCCGAAAGTCACATCGTCATCTAAGCGTTAAGGACCCACCGCGGATGATCTGGGTGAGACCCCTTTTGTTCCTCTCCATACCCCTGCTGTTTTTGCCTGTAGAAGCTGTTTGAGCTATTATTTCCCCGTCTGGAGAAAGCGGCTTTAGTAATCGTGGGAACAAACGCGTTTTACAAAAAGGACAGAAAAAATAAATAAATATTCATTTAAAGACTATACTCTATTCCTACTTACATTGTTCTGTAGAAAAAACTGTTTTTTGTGTTTTTTGGAGTGGTATTATATCGGCAGAGTATTTATTTTTCTATTCTCCCTTTAAAAGATAGAAAAAAGGAAAAAATGGCGTTTGAAGGTTTTTTAGCTCACTGAGGACACCTACTGGTCAAAAGTTAATATTGGATTGTTGTTTATTTGGAGATGAGAGAGCTTTGGCCTTCAAACTGTTTTTCAAGAAAAAAGATAATATGAGCTAGCTGTGTGATCTGTGGGGGTGGATAATGTTCAACTGTAACCTTCACTAAAAAGTAAAAGGATTCTTCTTCAAGTATTGCTAAAATGGAGAAGCCTCAATCACACTTAAACTGTAAACTTATACTGGAAAAGATCTATGAGGCTAAAGAAGAAATGTGTACTACAATAAAAGAGGCTACTACAGAACTAAGAGCCAGAATCTCTACTTTAAAACTTAAAACTGACTCCCAGATTACACTTGACTACTCTACAAAATAGATTATACAAGAAGAGGTTTTAACTGAGGATAAGGAGAATCTTATTTTGCCTTACAAGCAAGACCAGGAAAAGCAAAGACCGAACTTTGGACTTTTGAAGCAACGAGGCTTTATGGACAAGAGAAACAGAGGATTAAATCAGAGATCAAGATGGTCGGTATCGAATCAAGTGACACTACAAACAACAAAAAGAGACCTATTATCTGGAAGGGAAGCCCTGTTATGGAAACCTACCTGGCAAAAGAGGAAAGCTAGAATAAGATTGAAAAATGAAAATTAAAATTTCTTAAATTGGATTAAAGGCAACCTAGAACTATGGCCTGATGTAAGGACTGAGATTTTGAGTTTGAAGTAAAAAGATGTCTTAGAGTTGGAGTGAATCAATAATTAATTGAATGTTAATTAAATAAGACGATTTGTTTGTCCTATAACATGTGAAATTTAAACTTTACTTAAAGGATTGAAATGATTTAAAGTTTGATATTAATTTGTTAATTCAAAGGGATTGATTAAGTGAAGGATTAGATATCTATAGAATAGTTTGATAAATACATAATTTAGATGTGTCTAGGATAGATTAATATTTTTGTTTAAAAACAAGATTCTTTCTATATAAGGGATTAAAGACAATTTAGAATACTAGGAATGTTCCTTTTAGAATGTTAGGTTTATTTCTATGAAAATTATGATGTAATGGAATGACGAAAATTGAAGAGATGTTTCAGATTTGAAGTGAACTAATAGTTAATTGAAATTTAATAAGATGATATGATTTTCTGATGATATGGACATTAGTCATGATAATTAATTGGAGATTTGAATTTTGTTTAATGGAATGACATGATTTAAGGTATATTATTTTTTTAGCTTGAAGAGATAAATTGATAGATTTGATGGGTACAGGATAGATTAATATTTTACTCTAAATAAGGGAGAGTAATGGAAGAAGAAACGGGGCGTTGTCTTACCTGAACGCCTTTTCTCAGCATGATGGTGTAGAATCCACCGGTGGGTGGTTTCAGCCTTCCTGCTCAGATAAGACTAAGTCAGAGCTTTAGCCACGCCTCCCTCTGGGTGTGTCTCCCCAGTTTTTGACGAGGCGAAGTATGCCTGACGAAGTCCGGCGCAATGGCTCCAACAAAAAGAACAACTCACCTGCCTAGACTGTCTAAAAACAGGGTGGGTGTGGATTCTACACCATCATGCTGAGAAAAGGCGTTCAGGTAAGACAACGCCCCTTCTCCAGCATGATGGATGTAGAATCCACCGGTGGGACATACCAAAGCCCCTCATGTCCCCATAGGAAGGGAAGGTCTAAGCTGGTGTCTCTCAAGAAGAAACAACCTGTTGCAGAACCCTTCTGCCAAATGCGGCGTCCGCCGCTGCAAACTTATCTATTTTATAATGCGTGACAAAGGATGATGGGGACGACCACGTCACCACCCTGCAAATCTCAACGGAGGCCTGGGAAGACCAGGCCGCCGATGTCGCTGCACTACACGTCGAGTGAGCTGTGATGCGTGCAGGAACTGGAAGTGACTGAGAAAGATAAGCCCGAGCGATGCAAGCCCTAATCCATCTACCAATGGTGGAAGAAGAGACCTTTCGTCCCATGGCGGAGGGCTGGAAAGAAATGAACAAGGCCTCCGACTTGCGAAAAACCGAAGTTCATTTGATATAGTATCGTAGGGCCCTGCGTACATCCAGCTTATGCCACTGTCGTTCTAGACGATGGGAAGGATTAGGACAAAAACTTGGAAGAACCAGATCCAGGGATCTGTGAAACCAAGTGTTCACCTTGGGAATGAAGGAGGGGTCTAATCTAAGGACCACCCTGTCCTCAAAGAAAGTACAGACATTGCCTCTAACTGAGAGAGTGGCCAATTCTGAGATTCTCCTGGCCGATGTGATGGCAACTAGGAATGCCACCTTCAAAGAAAGAAAATGAAGAGAGCAAGACCAGAGGGGTTCGAACGGAGAAGAGGTTAAAGCCTGTAATACCGTAGGCAAATCCCAAGATGGATAGCGATGCACTGTCGGAGGACCGGAATTAACTGCCCCTTTATGAAATGCAGTAACAGTCGGGTGTTGTGAAAGCGGACTCAAGTTGTCACAGGTGAGAACCGTTGACAAGGCCGCGAGTTGCCTGCGGATGGTGTTGGGTGATAAACCCTTGTTTATGCCTTCCAGTAGGTATTCCAAAATGTTGGGAATAGTGACGGAAAGAGGATTGAGTCGGTGCGTAGTGCACCACTGACAGAAATTCTTCCACGTAGCGTCATAGGTCCTATTGGTCGAGGGGCATCTTGAGGCTTGAATCATTGAGATCACCCCTGAGGAATAGGACTGTTTTGTTAAATTCTCCCGGTCAAGTGCCAAGCGGCTAACTGAAGCCACTGCAGATCTGGATGCTGAAGGTCCCCCTGGCTGAGAGCTACTTGGTCCGGGGGAATCCTCCACGGAGGCGAGAGCAACAGATCCACGAGGTCGGCAAACCACGGACGTCGCGGCCAATGTGGAGCAACTAATATCAATTCCGCCTGTTCCAGAATCAGTTTGCGGATGGTGGCCTGTAACAATGGAAGGGGAGGGAAGGCGTAAAGCAGACACTCCGGCCACTTGCACCGAAGGGCATCCGTCCCCTCCGCCCCCCGTGTCAGAAACCTGGTGAAGAACCTGGGTAGTTGGGCGTTGGACGGGGAGGCAAACAGATCCAGACGTGGACAGCCAAATCTGTTCAAGATTTTCTTGAACAGCGTCGGGTCCAGGCGCCACTCCGAGTGGTCCACGGTGGCCCTGCTCAGGGAGTCTGCCTGTCGATTTGCCTCCCTCGATATGTGCTCTGCCCTGATTGAGCTCAGGGTGGGCTCTGCCCACAGACCTAGGTTCAGGGCTTCCTGCGTGAGAGCCCAAGATCGTGTCCCTCCTTGTTTGTTGACGTGAGCCTTGGCTGCCACGTTGTCTGTCAGGATCAAGACATGTTGTCCCGACACTAGGGAGGAGAACTGGAGGAGAGCCAAGTGAATGGCCCTTAGTTCCAGCCAATTGATATTGTGCTTGAGATCCGACTGGGACCAACGTCCCTGAGCCAGCTGATTCTGGAGGTGGGCACCCCAACCGAACAAACTGGCATCTGTGGTCAGTGTGAGCCTGTGAGGCTCCCTGAAAATGGTCCCCTTGGCCATGGCTGACGAAGCCCACCACAGGAGGGATGACAGCGTGTGATGGGGGACCCTGACCTTCCTTGTGGAGGCACTGAGATTCCGTTTCTGGAAAGGGAGAAGGAACCACTGAAGGTTCCTGGAGTGAAGTCTGGCCCACGGAACTATCCCCATGCAAGAAACCATCTTTCCCAAGAGTTGGGACAGCTGGACCAGAGGTACCAACTTTTCTCTCCAAACCTGGAGTACCAGCTTTCGGATGCTTACCCGACGCTCCTGGGAAGGATAGACCCTGCAAAGGTTGGAATCTATTAGAGCCCCTAGATGGAGGAGATGCTTTGTGGGGGTTGTGTGACTCTTTTTGAAGTTCACGGAAAAACCGTGATCCTGGAGAGTCTGTATCGTGACCTGTACGTCTGACTGTGCTGACTGGAAGGACCGGGACTGCACTAAGATGTCATCCAGGTAACACTGCACGCGCACTGACATCATCCTGAGGTGGGCCGCTAATACGGCCAAAATTTTTGTAAAAACCCCTGGGGCCGAAGAGAGACCAAAGGGAAGGGCCTTGTATTGGTAATGTCGGCGTGCGTAGCAAAACCGCAGGAACCTGCGATGATCTGGAAGTATTGGGATGTGGAGGTATGCCTCTATCAGGTCTATGGAGGAGAGGAAATCCCCTTTTCTGATGCTGGCCAAGATGGACTTCAGGGTCTGCATCTTGAACCTTCTGTAGATTAAGAAACTGTTCAGACCCTTCAAGTTCAGTATCGCCCTCCATCCTCCGGAGGTCTTGGGGACCACGAACAGGATGGAATAAAACCCTTTTCCTATCTGATCCTGTGGTACAACTTCTATGGCCCTGATCTCTAGAAGATGTGTGATGGCTGTGGTGACTAACTTTGCTTTGGTTGTGTTTCGCGATACTGGACACTGTATGAATCGGTCTGGGGGGGACGATTGAAACTCTAGAGCGAGACCGTTTGAAGGTGTCTCTGACCGAAGCGTCGATGGTGGTGGCCTCCCAGACGTTGTAAAACTGTGTCAGTCGCCCCCCTATTGGGAAGTCCCCTTTGGCATCACTTGGACCTCCGGTAGGGACGATTACCCGAGCCCCTGAAGGGACGTTTGGTCTGGGACTGACCCCTGGCTCCAATGTTCTGGCGGTCCTGTTGACGATCCTGTCTCTGGGGAAAGGATCGCGAGCCTCTGGGCCAATCCCAGGACTGCCCTGCCCGAAAGGGCTGTCTCCATTCCCAAGAACCAGTGGGGCGGAATGTCTGTCTGCGGTATTCCTGTTGTGGCCGCCTGTCCAATCTTTTGGCCCAAATAAGTGAGTCCCGCTGTACTTGGCCGTCGATAGACGCCATTTTGACTTCAGATCAGTTCACCACTGTTTCAGCCACAGTAGCCTTCGAGAGGCCACTGTGGCGGCTATGGATCTGGCAGAACACCTGGCCGAATGAAGGGAAGCATCTGCCATGTATTCAGAAGCTGCCACTAGCTTCACTAGTGTCTGATGTGCTCTACCGTGTTTCCCCGAAAGGAAGAAGTGTCTTACTTTCTTTTTATCCCCAAAAGCCCCACTATGTCTTACTTTCGGGGTACGGCTTATATTGATTGGAAAACAATTGTCAGTTTTATTTTAAGTATTTTAAGTATATTAAGTATTTTAAGTATTTTAAGTATTTAAGTATTTAAGTATTTTAAGTATTTTAAGCAGGAGGCGGAAGTGGGCAGGAGTAATATGTCTTACTTTTGGGGTACGGCTTATATTAGCCGACCCCCTGAAAACCCCGATACGTCTTACAATCGGGGGTGTCTTGCTATCGGGGAAACACGGTAACCTGGTCATGTGGAACGAGCGCCTGGAGGTCACGAAGCCACATGATTGCCGCCCTTGCGAAGAAGGAGGACGAAGTTGCAGCCCTTATAGCCCATGCCGATGACTGGTGAGCTCGTCTGAGAGAGAACTCGAACTTCTTGTCCTCTGCCTTCAGAGCATCAGCCTTCAAGAGAAGAGATCTGAAGAGGGATGGGTCAAATAGTCCCGAGGATGACACCTGTTCAGGTGCTGCCTCCTCATCCTCTCACATGGGCGTGTCAGTTATGATCTACAGACCCCTCCTCCCCCAGTTGAGAGGAAGTCTCAGATATGCCAGAACCAGGCAGCGTGTCGTGTCCCGCCTGGGAAGGAGGACTAGGAGGGGGAGGTAACTGTTGAGAGGATCCCTGTTAACTTCTGGAGGAGGACATGAATTGCACAAAGGCATGATGCATAAAGGCTTGGAATTGGCTTTGAGACCACATATCACTTTGTTCCTTAGAACTGGCCCCAACCTCCGTTGGGACATGTAGAATCTCCGGGCCCTGATGGATGGAGGTGAGCCCCAGGCAGCAGTTTTCCCAGGCTTTTTCATCTTCCCAAACTGGCTGCCCGGACCAAGAAGTAATGGAGAAAGGAAGAAGGAAAAGGAAGAAAGGAAGAAAGACGTCCGTCAGAAGCCCCAGTTATCGTGGCTAACGGGAGGAAGCCTTAGCTATCGTGGCTAACGGGCCTGCTCCATCGGCTGGGTGCCTCCCGCTAAACTGTAAGACCCTGCGGGCGAGGCCTTCCATCGCTGCCATTATGTTGAACTTATTTGAAGGCCTTAACTTTGGGTCTGGGTTCAGGTCCGGTTACAGCACAGAAACTGCTTTGGTCGCGCTGACCGATGATCTCTGGCGGGCCCGGGATAGAGGTTATTCCACTATCCTGGTGCTTCTTGACCTCTCAGCAGCATTCGATACCATCGACCATGGTATCCTTCTGCGCCGGTTGGAGGGGCTTGGAGTGCGGGGCACTGTTTTGCGGTGGTTCACCTCCTACCTCTCTGGCTGGTCGCAGTCGGTGTTTGCACGTCAGAGATCGGCTCCGAGGTCTCTTCCATGTGGAGTCCCTCAGGGGTCCGTTCTCTCACGTCTGCTTTTTAACATATACATGAAACCGTTGGGTGAGATCATCCGTCGACATGGGGTGAGTTATCATCAATATGCTGATGATACTCAGCTTTATATCTCTACCCCGCGTCATTACAGCGAAGCAGTGGAAGTGATGAACCGATGCCTGGAGGCTGTTGAGGTCTGGATGGGTGCCAACAGGCTCAGACTCAACCCCGACAAGACGGAGTGGCTTTGGGTTCTGCCTCCCAAGGACAATTCTAACTGTCCGTCCATCACCCTGGGGGGAGAAATTTTGTCCCCCTCGGAGAGGGTTCGCAACTTGGGTGTCCACCTTGATCCACAGCTAAGTCTAGAACACCATTTTTCGGCTGTGGCAAGGGGGGCATTCGCCCAGGTTTGCCTGGTGCGTCAGCTGCGGCCCTACTTGGACCGGGAGTCACTCCTCACAGTCACCCATGCCCTTGTCACCTCGAGATTCGACTACTGTAATGCTCTCTACATGGGGCAACCTTTGAAGAATGTCCGGAGACTACAGGTGGTCCAGAATGGGGCCGCGCGAGCTGTCTTGGGTCTTCCAAGACATGCTCATATCACTCCAGCCCTTCGTGAGCTGCACTGGCTACCAATTGGTCTCCGAACACAATTCAAGGTGTTGGTTATGACCTATAAAGCCCTTTATGGCAATGGGCCAGGATACTTGCGGGACCGTCTTCTGCCGCATGAATCCCAGCGACCGGTTAGGGCACATAGGGCTGGCCTCCTACGGGTCCCGTCTGTCAGACAATGCCATCTGGTGGGACCTAGGGCTAGGGCCTTCTCCGTTGCTGCCCCAGCCCTCTGGAACCAGCTTCCCTCAGAGGTTCGTACTGCTTCCTCCCTGCTAGCTTTCAGGAAACTATTAAAGACACATTTATGCAGACAGGTTTGGGGCGTGTGAGCTGCACTCTGCCCCTGGGCCTTTGATTGTGATTGTGTGTGGTATGACTGTTATAAATTATTTTGTTTTTATATAGTATTTTAAGTAGAAATTTTAACTGATCCTATGTTTTGTTTTGTTTTTTTTTACTTGTATTATTGTTGTGAGCCACCCTGGGTCTGAGGAGAAGGGCGGCATATAAGTCTAAATAAAATAAAATAAAATAATGGGGCATCCTGCAAAGGCGCAAAAGGTGGTTCAAACGAGGAAGTGTCCAATGGGGCAGGAGATGAGCCGCTGGGCCTTGGAGAATTCCCTCTCCAGCGCCTGATGTCTCCTCGAGGCCTCTCGCTCGGCTGCTTTGGAAGTCTCCTTGGTGGATAAATATTTAGTTTTGGCTTTTTTCTTTTCCCCCGCTTCCAAATCAGTTGACCTGCGTTTTGATTGTGGGGGGGGGACACTGGAGCCTTGTGGTGCCTGGGGCAAGGAACTGTCTGCCATTGCAGTCTAGACAATCCTGGTCAGGGATATCTAGAAGTGGGGGGAACCCAAGCACGCAGATCAAAAGTCAGAGATGGAAAACCAATCCTCGCTCTGAACAATTGCGATGGCAAGGACAGCCAGACAATTTCCTAGAACTGTCTGTGTGTAGGCCCAGTGGCAAAAGGCCACTGACTAAAGGAAAACAGGTGGTCAGAAGAAAGCCAAATTGAATCCAAATTAACCTAGTCTAACTACGGAGCCCATATTTGTGATTAGGAAGGGAATCGAAAATAAGTCAGCAAGTGTTGTATTGCCTCTGTACAAATCGATGGTGAGACCACACTTGGAGTACTGTGTACAGTTTTGGTCACCGCACCTCAAGAAGGATATAATGGAACTGGAAAAGGTGCAAAAAAGGGCAAGAATGATCAAGGAAATGGAGCGCCTCCCTTATGAAACCAGATTGCAACGCCTTGGTCTCTTCAGCCTTGAAAGACGGCGTTTAAGGGGTGACTTGATCGAAGTGTATAAAATCATGCATGGGATAGAAAAGGTGGATAGAGAAAAATTCTTTTCTCTATCACACAATACCAGGACAAGGGGGCACTCCCTAAAGCTCATAGCTAAGAAAGTGAGGACAAATAAAGGGAAATATTTCTTCACCCAGAGGGTCGTTGATTTATGGAATTCACTTCCTGAAGGGGTCGTGACAGCTGTCAGCCTTGACAGCTTCAAGGCAGGGCTAGATAGATTCATGGATGCCAAGTGTATCGGTGGTTATTAAAACGGACGTCCATGTGCCGCCTCTATGTTGGTTGAGGCAGGCAGGATTCCCTTGAGTACCATTTGTTGGGGGTCAAGGGAAAGGGAGGGTTTTGCCTTCTCTTTCTGCTCAAGATCCCCATGTACAATTGGTGGGCCACTGTGTGACACAGAATGCTGGACTCGATGGGCTTTGGCCTGATTCAGCATGGCTCTTCTTATGTCCTTATGTTCTTATGTTCTTATGGATTCTACATCCATCATGCTGGAGAAAAATAAGATTTTGATAAAATTAAGAAAGTAGAACATATGTGGAAGGGATATTTGAATTGAAAATGTTTTTATTTAAAGTTAATTTGATTATGGTAGAAATTGGCTTTCAGACGGCGCTTGGGGAATTACCGAGCTCGTTCATTCACAATTCGGCGGAGTCCCTGGTAGCAGCATGGAATACGGCCGCAAAGGGAGCTATTGACCGGATTGCGCCTTTGCGACCTCTCCGTGGTGCTGGCCCCAGGAGGTCTCCTTGGTTCACCGAGGAGCTCAGGGGGATGAAGCGCCATAAGAGACGTCTAGAGAAGCGATGGAGACGAAGTAAGTCCAGATCTGATCGAACCAGATTGAGCTCATTTATTAGAGCCTATTTGTATCTTTCTGCTTTGATCGCGTCTGCGTAATCTCGCCCGGCCGCCCTGTTTAGGGTGACCCGGTCCCGCCTTAACCCGAGGGGTCCGGGGCCTCCCTTGCAGGGTAGTGCCGAGGATTTTAACAACTGTTTCGCAGACAAAGTAGCTCAGATCCGGGCCGACCTAGACTCCAATTGTGAAGCAGAGTCGACTGATAATGATTCAGTCGAGGGGACAGGGGCATGTTCTTGTCCGATCATCTGGGGCGAGTTTGAGGCTGTTATGCCTGATGAAGTGGACAGGGCCATTGGAGCTGTGAGTTCCGCCACCTGTTTGTTGGACCCGTGTCCCTCCTGGCTGATTTCTGCCAGTAGGGTGGTGACATGTACCTGGATCCATGAGATTGTCAACGGTTCTCTGAGGGAGAGGTCCTTTCCCCCTCCTCAAGAAGCCTTCCCTGGATCCAGCAATTTTGACCAACTATCGTCCGGTTTCCAACCTCCCCTTTGTGGGGAAGTTTGTTGAGAAGGTGCTGGCACTCTAGCTCCAGCGGTCTCTGGAGGAAGCCGATTATCTAGGGCCTCTGCAGTCTGGGTTCAGGCCCGGCTACTCCACCGAAACTGCTTTGGTCGCTCTGATGGATGATCTCTGGCAGGCCCGGGATAGAGGCCAGTCCTCTTTCCTGGTGCTTCTTGACCTCTCAGTGGCATTCGATACCATCGACCATGGTATCCTTCTGCGCCGGCTGGAGGGATTGGGAGTGGGGGGCACCGTGTTACGGTGGTTCTCCTCCTATCTCTCTGGTTGGTCGCAGTCGGTGTTAGTGGGGGGTCAGAGGTCCACCTCTAGGTTACTCCCGTGTGGGTGCCTCAAGGGTCGGTTCTCTCCCCCCTACTTTTTAACATTTACATGAAGCCACTGGGTGAGATCATCCACCGGCACGGAGTGAGATACCATCAGTACGCTGATGATACTCAGCTGTACATCTCCACTCCTGGCCAAATCAGTGAAGTGGTTGAGGTGATGTGCCGGTGTCTGGAGGCTGTGAGGGTCTGGATGGGCGTTAACAGATTAAGGCTCAACCCCAACAAGACAGAGTGGCTGTGGATGATGCCTCCCAAGGACACTTCAATCTGTCCTTCCATCACTCTGGGGGGTGAATCTATAAACCCCTCGGAGAAGGTCCGCAACTTGGGAGTCCTCCTCGATCCACAGCTGACATTGGAACATCATTTATCGGCTGTGGCGAGGGGGGCATTTGCTCAGGTTCGCCTGGTGCACCAGTTGCGCCCTTATTTGGATCGGGAGTCTCTACTCACAGTCACACATGCCCTTGTCACCTCGAGGATCGACTACTGCAACGCTCTCTACATGGGGCTACCCTTGAAGAGTGTTCGGAGACTACAATTAGTGCAAAATGCAGCTGCGCGAGCAATTGTGGGCCTTCCACGTCGTGCCCACATTTCGCCAACTCTCCGCATGCTGCATTGGTTGCCTATCGGTCTCTGAGCGCAATTCAAAGTGTTGGTTATTACCTATAAAGCCCTTTATGGCATGGGACCTGGATACTTACGGGACCGTCTTCTGCCACATACTTCCCTACGACCGGTGAGAGCACACAGGGTCGGCCTCCTCCGGGTCCCGTCAGCGAAACAATGTCTGGCGGGCCCTAGGGGGAGGGCTTTCTCTGTTGTGGCGCCCGCCCTCTGGAACCAACTGCCTCCTGAAGTCCGCGTTTCTCCCACTCTCCCGGCTTTCCGAAAGAATCTTAAAACGTATCTTTGCCGGCAGGCCTGGGGATGATTGTGGATTGTTGTGTGACTGATGAATATGTGTGTGGTTTTATTTTTAATTTTTTTTGCTTGGACTTAGATTGTAATTGTTGTTTTATATATATGTTGTAAGCCGCTTCGAGTCTTCGGAGACGAGCAGCATATAAGCCCAAAATAAATAAATAAATAAATAAAAATAAATAAATTGATGAAGCTTAAAAACAGGTTCAGGTTGAATAAATTTAAGCTAGAATTGGATATTCTAAATATACTATGCTATTTGCGGGAAAAAGAGAGGGAATATTTGACGTATTATGTATATATGTCTTGTTTTAAGATGTTTGATTACCCCAACACCACGGTGTGTCCTGAATATGTTGCTTTAAGAACTTAAAAAACCAATAAAATTTGTTTTTAAAAAAAGAAAAGAAAAATGTTGAAACCCTGATGGGGAAAAGCCGAAAGAGTAAAGATCCCCACAAAGACTATTTTAAAAGTGGCGAGTAATTATAACAAGGGGAGAGCACTTTAAGAGTATTGGAGATTGATAAATAAGCTGAGGAGGCCATCTAGTGGCGAAAAAAGTAATGACAGTACCAAGAAAAGGGGGGAAGGAAAAAAAGTGTTTTTACTACAAATGACCTTGACAGACACTTGTGAACAATATAGTGCCTTGGTTTCAGATTATAAGCGAAAAGACTGTTTATAGTTATATTTGTTGACGCTGTCTAAAACTAAACAGACACTATCTGGAGAAAGAGAACGTTTTAAATTCAAGACATGATTGGAGGAGGTGGACTTGCCTTACAACAGCTGGCTCCTGTTTATACTTTGGATATTGGTTTAAGACTGATTCAAGAGATGATGCAAAAAAGTCAGGAAGTAACACAGAAAAATCATGAAGAGACACAAAGTAAACTGGAGAAAGTAAGTGAAGAAATTCTGGACGTAAAGGCGCAATTTGAAACCCAAAATCAAAACATTATTAAAAATGAACAGAAAATCCAAGAAATGGAAAACAAAACCGAGGACATTGATAAAAAGGTGGAAACGTGACTGCAAAAAAAATGAAGAATTAGAACAAGCAAATCAAGAGCTAGAGCAGGCAATGGCAATGGTGGAAATGGGAAAAGCGGAACACTATTTGAGATTCCAAAATATTCCTGAGGATAGAGAAGAAAACATAGCAATTGTGATCATTGAGCTGTTGGCGGAGGCCTTAAACACAGATAGAGCAGAAATGCAAAACGAGATTGATGAACTATTTCGCATGAATTCAAGCTATGCAAGAAAAAATAGACTACCAACAACAAGAGATGAAGTACTCAGAAAAATGAGAGAGGAACCATTCATTACAATACAAAAATAAACAAATTGTGATCCTAAAGCAGATACCCAAGAGAGTAAGAGATACTCAGACACACTACCATTTCTTAACCACAAAGTTGATTGCCAAAGGCATAAATTTCAGATGGCTAATGCCAGAAGGCATTCTAATAAACTGGAACAACACAAGATATCAACTGGATTCAATTTGGAAAGCAGAGGATTTCGAAGTAAGGAACAGAGCAACTTTGGATGAAGGACTGCACCAACAACAAGGGGAGAAGTAAACGGCAGAGACGGCCTAAGGAGCAACTGCACAAGCAGAACAACAGAAGGAGAAAGATGAGCAAGAGGGTGAAGTGGAAGGAATTGCCAGAGAACAAAGGATTACAAGATCAACTAGACCTAAATATAAATAATGGAAATGGAAATGGAGAAAGAAAATGGAATTTGTTCGGTAAATGTAAATGGACTAAACTCCCCATCAAAAAGAATTAAAATCTTTAGGAAACTTCAGAAATTGAATATAGATATAATTTGTTTGCAAGAGACACACATAAAAAAACATAAACTATTGGAACACTCAAAAATTGGGAAGCTTTATTATACATCAGCACAACAGAAAAAGAGGGGTTGCTGTATATGTTAAAGAGACAATAGATTCTAAATTAGTGTACTCAGATGAAGAAGGAAGAATTGTAATGGTTGAGATATATCTACATCAAAAACAAACATTTTTAGTGGCAATCTACACTCCAAATAACAATCAAGAACAATTTTATCAAAGCCTACATAGGAAACTAATAGAAATGGAATACCAAAATATTTGTTTAATAGGGGACTTCAATGCGATAGAAGACGGAACAATGGATTACAAAAGCAACAAAACAGGAAAATCTGCAAGAAGATGATTACCTAAGACATTTTTTGATATGGCAGAGGAAATTGGAATACAAGATGCCTGGAGAGAAATTAACTCACAAAACCTACAATATACTTTTTATTCAAATAGCCATAAATCCTGGTCAAGAATTGATATGATTTGGATGACTTCTGAATTGAGGATGGATATACAGGGAATTGAGATAAAAATAGGTACATGGGCAGACCATAATCCTCTAAAAGTGACACGGAAAGGAATACAAAAAAAACCAAGATGGACTTTAAACCAATCTATACTAAAAGAAAAAGAATTTATAGAGTTAGCGAAAAAAGAAATGGAATTTTTCTTTAAAGAAAACAAAGAAAGAGACACATCATTACAAAACCTATGGGACACAGCCAAAGCGTACTTCAGAGGCATAGCTATAACGTATACAGCAAAGAAAAATAAACAGAGAAGACAGCAATATCTATTACTAAAAGCAAAATTTGGAAAGTTAGAAACAGAACTACAAAAAACCCCACAGAAAGAGACTTTGAAAAGAGAAATGGAAATAATAAAACACAAACTAAATCTGTTGGACTCAGAAAAACTGGCAGAACAGATAAAGAGAGCAAAACAAAACTTTTTTGAAAATGCTAATAAACCAGGAAGATGATTAGCTTATAAACTTAAAAAACAGAAAGAGAAGAAAATAATACATAACTTAAGTCGATGGAAAAGGTTGTCTAAAATTCAAAAATGAAGAAATAAAAAAAGATAATTAAGGAATGCTATAAGGAATTATATGATAAAGAGGAGGTTTCAAGAGAGAGAACTGCTCAATACCTAGAAGAAAGTAAACTTCCAAAAATTCCAGAGACATTTAAAACTATGTTAGAAGAAAGAATTACAATGATGGAGATTACAGAGGATATAAAACGACAAAAAAGAAGCGTTGGACTTACCTGAACGCATTTTCTCAGCATGGGGGGATGGAGAATCCACCAATGGGTTGTGTCAGCCTACTACCCAATCACAGACTAGGTCCGAAATTTAGCTCCGCCTCCTGGCTTCCTTCCCCAGTTTTTGACAGGCGAAGCTCCTCATCAGGTCGGACCGTGTAGCTCCATTTCAGTGTCCTGTAAGAGAATTCCTGCCTAGACAAATTAGAGGAGGGCGTGGATTCTCCATCCCCCCATGCTGAGAAAATGCGTTCAGGTAAGTCCAACGCTTCTTCTCCAGCATGGGTGGATTCCGAATCCACCAGTGGGACGTACCCAAGCCCTCATGAGTCCCCTTGGGTGGGAGTCTAGGCTATCTCTTACTAGGACTCAACTATCTGCTGCAGGGCCCTCCTGCCAAACGAACCCTCAGCTGCAGCAAATTGGTCGATCTTGTAGTTCCTAACAAAGGAGGACGGAGAGGCCCACGTGGCCGCTCTGCAAATTTCCTCCAGCGGTGCCTGCGTGCGCCAAGCTGCCGATGTGGCCGCGCTCCTTGTGGAGTGAGCCGTGATGTTGCTTGGTACCTGCAGATCCAATGATTCATAGGCCTTGGCTATGCATGCCCTGATCCATCTCCCAATGGTCGAAGAGGATACCTTCAGGCCCTTGGAAGAAGGATGATAGGAGACGAATAGCGCCTCTGATCTCCTGAAAGTTGCTGTTCTATTAACGTAGTGACGCAGAGCCCTGCGCACGTCTAATGTGTGCCACTGTCTCTCCAGACGGTGTGTGGGATTTGGGCAAAAGTCCGGGAGGATCAGTTCCTGAGCCCTGTGGAACCATGTGTTGACCTTGGGAATGAAGGTTGGGTCAAGCCGCAGAGTCACCCTGCCCTCTGCGAACGTGAGCAGGTCCGGACGGACCGACAGGGCCCCCAACTCGGAAATCCGTCTCGCCGAGGTGATCGCCACAAGGAAGGCCACCTTCAGCGTCAGAAAACGGAGTGAGCTGGTTCCCAGTGGTTCGAACGGAGCCTCAGTTAGGGCCTGTAGTACCTTGTGTAAATCCCAGGATGGGAAACGGTGAACTGCTGGAGGCCGTCTTGTGGCGGCCCCTTTTAGGAATGCGCTCACCGCTGGGTGTTGTGACAGGGTTCCCCGATCTTCACAGACCAGGACCGTCTGTAGGGCTGCTACCTGTCTACGGATGGTGTTGGTCGCTAGACCCCTGTTCATGCCCTCCCACAGATACTGGAGGATGTCCGGAACGGTAACTGACAAGGGGTTTAACCCCTGCCTACTGCACCAGGAGGAGAAATTCCTCCAGGTGGCGTCATATATCCTATTGGTGGAGGGCCGACGGGCATCCTGGATGACCGAGATGACCTCCTCTGAGAAGGCCTGCCTGCTCAGACCCTCCCGCTCAAGTGCCAGGCGGCTAGTTGGAGCCATTGTGGATCTGGATGTTGGAGTTTCCCTTGGCTCAGAGATACCTGGCTCGGAGGGAGTCTCCACACTGGCGAGAGTGATAGATCTACCAGGTCTGCGAACCATGGACGTCTCGGCCAGTATGGGGCAATTAGTATCACCTCCGCCTGTTCCAGAATCAGTTTGCGAATTGTTGCTTGTATTAGGGGCGGAGGAGGGAAGGTGTACAGCAGCCCCTGTGGCCACCTGCATCTGAGCGCGTCCGTCCCCTCCGCTCCCCGGGTCTGGAACCTGGAAAAGAAACGTTGAGTTTGAGTGTTTGCTGGAGACGCGAAGAGGTCCAGGCAGGGCCGGCCGAACCTGTCCGAGATTGCCTCGAACAGTTCCGGGGCCAGCCTCCACTCCGCGTGGTCTACCGTTGTTCTGCTGAGGGAGTCCGCCTGTTGGTTTGCCTCCCCCGATATGTGTTCTGCCCTGAGCGAGGCCAGATGCTGTTCTGCCCAAAGGCCCAGGTCCCTGGCTTCCCGCATGAGTGCCGCTGACCTGGCCCGCCCTGCTTGTTTACGTGCGCTTTTGCTGTTACATTGTCCGTCAGGACTAGCACGTGATTCCCTGACAAGTGGGCTGAGAATTTCCGCAGGGCCAGGTGTATGGCCCTCAGTTCGAGCCAATTGATCCTGTGACGTAAGTCCTCCGTGCTCCACCTCCCTTGGGCTATTTTGTCCGTGGAGTGGGCCCCCCACCCGAACAGGCTTGCGTCGGTCGTGACTGTGATCCTGTCTGGTTCCCTGAGCAGGGTGCCCCTTCTTAGGGCGCCTGACCTCCACCATCTGAGGGATGCTATGACCTGGGGTGGAACCCTGACCCTCTTGAGCGAAGCGCTCTGGTTCTGCCTTTGGTAAGGGAGCAGAAGCCATTGGAGACTTCTGGAGTGGAGCCTTGCCCATGGAACAATTCCCAGGCATGAAATCATCTTTCCCAGGAGCTGAGAGAGCTGTACTATGGAGGCCGTCCTTCTCTGTGTTACCAGAAGTGCTAGCTTCCTCAGGCTCTCCCGCCGCTCCTGTGAAAGATACACCATGCCCTGTTCTGAGTCTATGATGGCTCCCAGGTGTAGGAGCCTCCTTGATGGTGTGAGCTGGCTTTTCTTGTGGTTTACTGAGAAACCATGAGTCTGGAGGATGTCTATGGTGATCCGAATGTCTGTCAGGGCTGCCTGGTGGGAACCCGACAGTATCAGAATAACATTGGACTCTTACCGGTATCATGCGTAGATGCGCTTCCAGTGCTGCCAGAATCTTCGTGAACACTCTGGGTGCCGAGGACAGGCCGAATGGTAGGGCCCTGTACTGGTAGTGTCGGTCCCTGTAACAGAATCTGAGGAACCTTCTGTGTTCCAACCTTATCGGGATGTGAAGGTAGGCCTCTGTGAGGTCTATGGATGATAGCAGATCCCCTCTTCGTATGCTGGCCAGAATGGACCTGAGGGACTGCATCTTGAACTTCCTGTACACTACATGGTGATTGAGACGTTTGAGATCCAGAATGGCCCTCCAATCCCCGGATGACTTTGGAACCAGGAAGAGGATGGAGTAAAATCCCCTTCGCTCCTGCCCTGGAGGGACCGGCTCTATCGCCCTTATTTCCTCCAGGTGCTTTATGGCCTGATCTAGAAGGCCCGCCTTGGCCTTGTTGCGAGACAACGGGCACCTTATGAAGTAATCCGGAGGGATGGAGTAAAATTCTATCGCTAGACCCTGGGCTACGGTCTCCCTGACCCAGGCGTCCGTCGTGGTCGTCTGCCATGCTTTGCTGAACAACGCCAGACGGCCCCCGATTGGACTGCCCCAGGCGTCACTTGAAGCGTCTGTAGGGCCGGCCTCCCCCCCTTTAAAGGGACGTTTGGAAGGTTGGCCCCTGCCAGAAGCTGGACGGTCCTGGCCGCGCTCCTGCCTGTATGAGAAGGTGCGCGGAGTTCTGGGCCCCTCCCAGGACCGTCCCCCTTGAAAGGGCTGTCTCCATTCCCCGCTCCCGTTCTGGCGGGGACCCTGCCTGCGGAAATCCTGGCCTGCCCTGTCTGTCTTTTTGGAAGGGTGTGCTAGCACCTTTCTCTTGGTCTTGTCCTCAATCACGTAAGGATCCAGGATCGCTCCAAATAGCTTCGATCCCGAATACTTAGATGTGGCCAGGCGCCATTTTGACTTTAGGTCTGTCTTCCTATTTTTAAGCCAAGTGAGTCTCCTCACCGCTACTGTACCTGCGATGGCTCTGGCCGCGTATCGTGAGGCGAACATTGTGGCGTCCGCCGTGAACTCCGCTGTCATGCGCAGTTTGGTCAGCGTCTGCTGTATGCGCACCTGATCTGCTGGAACTCTTGCCTGGAGCTCCCGCAGCCACCTAATTGCTGCCCTGGAGAACACCGATGCCGAGGATGAGGCCCTAATGGCCCAGGCCGCTGAGTGGTGTACTCTGCGGAGGGAGAGTTCTACCTTCTTCTCCTCCGCTCTCATTGCCTCTGACATGTCCCCTGGGATGGCTGAGGAGGAAAACTGAGAGATTAGTGGCGCGTCCACCTGTGGTACCTCTATAAGAGAAGCCAGAGGACTGCATACATTAAACAACTTTTTCTCTATACCGCTTGGTGCAGGAATAGAACCCAGGTTTGTCCACTGGGACCTTACCGATGACCTAAACACCTTAGTGCAAGGGACCTGTATGACCTCCGATACAGGAGAGGACATCAGGGGGTCCTTAGCGTCCTCCTCCTCTGAGGACGGTGGTCTGGTCTCTCTCGTCTTGGCTGGCAGATCGAGTGCGGAGCATATCTTTATCAATAGGGAGGTGAAAAAGGTGTGGTCAAATAGACCCGAAACCTGTGTAGTTTGCTGCTCTGTCTCCTCATTCTCTGACAGAGGCGCTCCCTCTTCCTCCCATTCCTCCAGCTCCTCATCTGCTACCTGTGAAGAGGCTTCAGAAGCGTCAGAGTCATGGAACAGTGTCTTGTCCCCCCCCTGTGTGCATGCCTCCGTGATGAGGGGACCCTCCCAGGAGGTGACTCCCTCCTCGAGGGCTGTAGGTGTTCCAGTGCTTCCTGTAAAATGGAATGAAGCTGGGATGACCACTTACCAGACCTCGTTCGTTTCCTACCTCTGCTTCCAGTCTCCTGGCTGGTGGTGGGTTCCGAGTGTGCTGGAGATGACGGCACCGAGATGGGGGACAACTCCCCTTCCGTCTCCCCCCTTGGAAGCCATTCCCTGGGGGTGGATTCCGAGGAGGCAAAGCTACTTGGGGCTTCCATGAGAGCCAGGTCTGTTCTCTCTGTTCCGCTGGCTCTGCTCCTCTGGGCCTTGGCAAACTATTTCTCCAAGGCCTGGTGCCTCCTCATGGCCTGCCGCTCAGCAGCCTTTGAAGGCTCAGTTAGATGCTTCGTCTTGGCCTTCTTCTTGCCCCCCCCCGGTTCCTCCGGTCTGCGGGGCGGCGACGGGGGAGGCGCTGAGCCTTGGGCCGAGGTGCCATCTGCCATGGCCAAGCTGCGACTCGAAGTAGGCAGGCCCGGCAGGGGTCGGCAGCGCTAGAGGGACTGTGTCCCTACTCTTGCACGACCGGGGTGTGGGCGCGGCCCGTAGTTTCTCCACGGGGCCCTCTGGCTTGGCCCTCCCTTCTGGAGTGCTGGTAAGCTCGCAGTGCCCGCACACGCCCTCGATCACACCCTCTCAACGACCGCCGGCCTCAATCAGTCGCTTATTTCCTTAAACCCCGGTGAATCCTTTCACCTCTGCCGGCCGGTCTTTTCCTGTTTCCCTAGGCCCAGGCCCAACGGGAGTAAACAAAGTGTACACAAAGAGGCTTCCCCGCCCTCTTTCTAGCAAGGAGTTTTCGCGCCCTAGCGACGAAAACCAATCAGGCAGCAGGGACCGTCTGGCGACGCCCCCTTTGCAAAATGGCGATTCGCACCAGTAGCCGGGACCTCCCCTTTTCCAAAATGGCCACCGCGCCAATTTTTTGGTCAGAGCTCTGCGCTCCCGACCACGCGGTGAATGCCTTCTACCAGCCCCGGTCTACCCGCTTAGCTAAAAACGACTCCTGCCTCCTTTCACCGACCCCGGTGAATCGGCGGCCTCCTCCCCGCCTTCAAGCAACCCCACTTGCGGTTAGTCGTAGCGGTCCTCCGCTAATCTGCGACGATCCGTCGACGGCCTCTGGCGACGTCCTCTTCCTCGACGCCTGCAGTCCGGTGGGGTGCCTGTCCGGTTCCTGGGCGCCGTCGGGGTTCCAGGGATGTTCCTCTGTGACTCCCTGGCCTTCTCCCAAGGTCCCGGGCCTTGGGCGGTCGCCCCCGCGCTCCCGCCGGGGAGGAGGGAGGATTGGGCCGAAAAACGCCCGAGTCACCAAAAAAATGGTAACTAAAAATTCCAAACTTCCTAAATTTCGTTTGTCCAATTTGCCTCTAACAAAAAAACCTCAAAATATACTTTACCAGTCCTCCTTAAACCAAAAAAAACTTTCTTCCTACGGAGCTACCGAGAAGAGCTGTTCTTGGGCTTCAGACTAGGAAAAAACTGGGGAAGGAAGCCAGGAGGCGGAGCTAAATTTCGGACCTAGTCTGTGATTGGGTAGTAGGCTGACACAACCCATTGGTGGATTCGGAATCCACCCATGCTGGAGAAATGGGGAAACACCGGGCCCAGATGGGCTTCCGGCGGAGCTTTATAAAAACTTACAAGACATATTAAGCGAACCACTGAAAGATGTTTTTAATGGACTCTTGTTAGAGGCTAAGCTTCCAAATACATGGATAGAAGCAAATATTACTTTAATACCAAAAGAAGACTCAGATTTGACGTATATTAATTATAGACCGATTACATTAGTTAATGTGGATTATAAATTTTTTACTTCAATAATGGCAGAGAGACTGAAAAAATACTTAGTTGAATTCATACATCCAGATCAAAACGGCTTTTTACCAAAGAGTCAAATCAAAAACAATTTAAGAGTGATAATGGACGTATTAGAATACTATGAACTTCATCCAGGGAAACAATTAGCATTAATATCTTTAGACACCCAAAAGGCATTTGACAACATTTCCTGGCAATTTATGATTCAGCAACTACAAATAATGGACTTTGGAAAGAACTTTACAAATATGATAAACAAAATATATAGCAATCAGACAGCAAAAGTGATTGTGAATGGAGACTGTACTGAGAGCTTTGAGATAAGAAAAAGCACGAGGCAAGGATGTCCATTATCCCCACTATTATTTATTTTTATTTTGGAAGTTTTAAATAGAAGGATTAGACAAGACACAGAAATTAAAGGACTGAAGATAAAAGACGAAACATATAAGTTACAAGCATTTGCTGATGATCTAGTATTTATTCTAGAACAGTGTTTCTCAACCTTGACAATTTTAAGGCATGTGGACTTCAACTCCCAGAATTCCACAGCCAGCAATGCTGGCTGTGGAATTCTGGGAGTTGAAGTCCACATGCCTTAAAATTGTCAAGGTTGAGAAACACTGTTCTAGAAGAACCTTTAGAGATGATTCCTAAGTTATGGGGAAAGATAGAACAGTATGGAGAAATGGGATTAAAACTAAATAAAGAAAAAACTAAGGTAATAGTTAAGAATCTCACAAATAAACAGAAAAGGCAAATGCCAGAGAAAACAGAGGTACAGATAGTGAAAAAAGTTAAATATTTAGGTATATATCTTTTGGCCAAAGTTCATCAATAAAAGAAGACAACTATACAAAATTATTGAAACAAATAAAGCTGGACTTGGAAAGATGGGAAAATCTGCAGCTGTCAATATTAGGAAGAATTGCTACAGTAAAAATGAATGTACTGCCGAAGATTTCATTTTTATTTCAAACAATTCTGATAAAACTTGAGAAAAAATTCTTTCAAGATTTAAACTCATTAATTTTGAACTTTGTTTGGCAGGGGAAGAAAGCTAGAATTAAGATGAAAACATTACAAGACGCTAAGGAAAATGGAGGATTTGGGTTGCCAGAATGGGCGTTGTATTATCAAGCATCTGTCTTAACATGGGTGAAAGAATGGATAATGCTTAGAAATAAAAGGTTGTTATATCTAGAGGGGCATGATTTACAATTGGGGTGGCACGCTTTCTTATGGTATGGAAAAAACAGAGCTCATAAGTATTACCAAATTCACTATATAAGAAATGCCTTATTAACAGTATGGGGGAAAAAGTAAAGCTAAAATATACTTTAAAATTCCAGGGTGGCTATCAACGATGGAGGCATTTGTACATTCGAACTTGGTAGATTTTGAAAAAAATATGGGCATTGTTGTGAGTGTCCCTAGACCAGCTTGGGAAGTGTCAGAATATGAGGATCAGCAGCCAGGCCCCTCTGGGTGTTTTCCCCTCCCGGCAGCCGAGGAGGAGCAGCCAGGTCCCTCTGGGTATTTGCCCCTCCCGGCAGCTGAGCTAGATAATGAGGAGCTCTGTATGCATTCTGAATCAGACTCTCAAAATGATGAGTCAGATTTAGAACAAGAAGATAAATGGATTGATCCAAGGTTCCGAAGGTTTGATAAGCGCAGGTGTCAGTTAACTGGAAAAAGGAAGTAATGGGGGGAAGTGACGTATCGGACACTATATTAGAAGGGGAAAGAAAGACTACGCCTTTGTCACGAGCAACGTTAATCAAGGAGAGGCTTGAAAACTTTTGCAGTGCGTTGGAATTCTGGTGTTTTGAAAACCTACCGAAGAATAATGAGGTCTTGGACAATGTGATAAAGAAAGAGTAAGTTAATTGGGAAGTAGGAGGAGGAGAGCATGTTTATCTAAATGTAAATAGATCTGATTTGGTCGTTCCGGCCAACAAAAAAATGCCAGCAGCTTGCTTTGAAATGAATCCTTTTGAAATGTGTTAAATAAACCTCTTAAAGACATATTTACGTGGATTTTAATGAGCTGAGAGAGACCAGACATAACAGATTGCTCGTGACCTAAAAAACAAAAAAGACGAAAATTAGTCCGAGCTTTCAGTGACGTCATGGAGGAACTCCTCGCTGATAACCCGGCTCTGCATCTATTAGTTCAAACTCTCCAGCAACAAATTGGACATTTGCAACAGCAGATTCAAGCCGCAGGAGCCCCATCTCCAGCCCCCCCTCCCAGACGAAACAGATGCTATTTAGCCTTGCCTGATAAGTTTACTGGAGAGCGTAGTAAATTTCCAGCTTTTTTAAACCAATGCAAAACATTCATTGCCTCAACTCCAGCAGATTTCCAGCTTGATGAAACGAAAGTAGCGTTCATTTTAAGTTTACTCTCTGGGCCAGCTGCTGATTGGTCGTCTCCTCTGATAGACGGACAAGATCCTGTTCTGCGCAATTATGCAGGATTCTGCCAGCTGATGGAAAGAGAATTTGACCCCCTTCGTAGACAAAATGCCACCCGGCGGATACGAGAGCTACGTCAAGGATCGCGCTGCGTAGCGGAATATATATCAGATTTTCGCCGCCTAGCTCAAGAAATTAATTGGAATGAGGAGGCTCTCATGGAAATCTTTCAAGATGGCCTGTCTTCCCAGATCTTGAATGGATTGAAAACTACTGTAATACCCGCGACCCTGGATGCATTATACCAACATTGTTTGGCTATGGAGGCGCAAACGCAAGCCATGGATGCCCGCCTGGTCAAACAGATGGTTCCAGTCACCGGAAGTGCCAAGCCAGTTCCTGCACCACGCAGAGGATTCCAGACCCTACCTATCACCCCACCAATCCCGGCACCCAGACGTATTTTCCAAACATGGCCGGCTTACACTGAGAGGCGCCCTGCACCCATGACCAGAGATGAACCCATGGATCTTGGTGCAGCCAGATCTCGTTTGACCGAGGCTGAGAAGACAAGACGGAGAGCTGAGGGCTTGTGCCTGTACTGTGGAGAGATGGGTCACTTCGTCATGGCCTGCCCCCAGAAAAGACGTGGTACGGCAGGTCCTACTCCTGTTCCAGCTCGGCCTCCCACTCAGCAGTTTCAAGCCACCTTGCCGGGAAACGGTCAGAGCCCGGCCTAATGGAAACATTGGGTCGGGCAGGCACCAAACCCAGTTCCAGTTCCGCAGACAACGACCCCGGTCCTCCGAGACATCTGATCCTAGCAACCAATATACTTCTGGGAAATCATGCCCAGGGCATTCCGGCCCACGCCTTGTTGGATTCTGGAGCCACCACCAATTTCATGAATGAAGCTTTCGCTCGTCAGCATGCCATACCTTTGTGCTCCGTGAAGCCGCCTATGTTGGTTGAGACAATCGATGGTCGTGAGTTGTTATCTGGACCGATCAAGTTTATGACCCAGCCCATACGCCTGGTCATAGGACAACATGAAGAAGCCATCCAATTCTATGTTACCAAGGGACTTCATTTCCCCTTAGTTCTCGGCCTAGCCTGGTTGAGAACCCATGATCCTTGTGTGGTGTGGTCCCAGAACTTTGTTTCATTTCCCAGTTTGCAATGCGTAGACCACGTACGCCAAGTTTGTGCAGCCCAGCTACCATCCCACCCTGACATCACCTTGCCGGCCGATCTAGCGGACTTTGCAGATATATTCAATGAGAAAGAGGCAGACCAATTGCCTCCGCATAGACCATATGACTGTGCCATTGATTTGCTACCAAATGCCAAGCTTCCAAGGGGACGCCTTTACTCCATGTCAGAACCCGAGTTGGCCGCATTGAAAGACTTTGTGGACAAAAACCTGGCCAGGGGTTTCATTCGTCCCTCTTCCTCGCCTTTGTCAGCTCCTGTGTTATTCGTGAAGAAGAAAACCGGAGATTTACGCCTATGCTGTGACTATCGCAAGCTCAATGCCATCACGGTGCGCAACCGGTACCCTCTGCCTTTGATTCCTGATCTCATGGACCGTCTCCGATCAGCGACCATCTTCACCAAGATAGATTTAAGGGGTGCTTACAACCTGGTTCGCATTCGAGAGGGGGACGAGTGGAAGACCGCGTTTGGAACCAGGTATGGTCATTTTGAGTATACCGTTATGCCCTTTGGACTCACCAATGCTCCGGCCGTCTTTCAACATTTCATGAATGACATCTTCCGGGATTTATTAGATCAATTTGTGGTGGTTTACCTCGATGACATCCTGATTTATTCCCCGTCACGAGCCACTCATCTTCAGCATCTCCGGCGAGTTTTGCAACGCTTGAGAGAGCATCACCTTTACGCCAAGTTAGAGAAATGTCAATTCTATCAAACCACCATTGAGTTTCTGGGACATGTGATTTCTCCACAAGGCATCGCCATGGACCCTGGCAAGGTTGAGGCCTTGCAAACCTGGCAACCACCATGTAAAGCAAAAGATGTCCAAAGACTTTTGGGATTTGCGAACTATTACAGGATATTCATTCCGAGATTTTCTGCCTTGACTGCGCCCCTTACTCGACTGTTACGGAAAGGCGTTAAGTTCCAGTGGGGCGATGCCGAGCAACAGGCGTTTCAGACCCTCAAAAAGGCTTTTGTTCAGGAACCCATTCTCAAGTATCCAGATCCTTGTCGTCCCTTTGTAGTGGAGGCTGACGCCTCAGATGTTGCAGTAGGGGCCGTGCTACTTCAAACACGCCAAGATGGCGGCCCCCTGTTCCCGTGTGCTTATTACTCCAGGAAACTGACTCCCTCCGAACGCCATTATACCATTTGGGAAAAGGAACTATTGGCCATCAAGACTGCTTTTGAGACCTGGAGACACCACCTGGAAGGAGCCCGCTACCAAGTTGAAGTTCGGACTGACCATAAAAACTTGGAATTTTTGCAATCTGCCAGGAAATTGAATCAACGTCAAATCCGTTGGTCTTTGTTCTTCGCTCGATTCAACTTCAAAGTGACCTACATTCCGAAAGGGTACAACAAAAGAGCAGATGCCCTGTCCCGTAAACCTGAGTATCTACAGATCAAGGATCCCTTACCGCTTCGAACCATTCTGCCTATCGAATCGATCGCAGCCGTGCATGATCCGGTAGATCTACGACGACAGATTCGGGAAGCGCAACAACTAGATGACTTTGCAATACGGAAGAGACAAGAGGTGGGTCCCGACTCACCTTGGACCTTGTCCGAGGGACTATTACGCTTCCGCAACCTGTTATATGTTCCAGCAGGCCCACTCCGAGGTCTCATCCTGACTCAATGCCATGATAACCCTGCGGCAGGTCATTTTGGTTTCTTTAAGACTCTTCACTTAGTGTCTCGGACTTTTTGGTGGCCCAGACTTCGCCATGATGTGCAATCCTATGTGAATTCCTGTGTACGGTGCCGTCAGGCAAAACATGCCACAGGAGCCCCTCCGGGATTATTACAGCCTTTACCCACGCCGGAGAGACCCTGGGGAGCTATTTCCATGGACTTCTTGACTTGTCTACCTGTTTCTGCCGGCTACACCGTTGTCTTTGTAGTGGTGGACATGCTGACCAAAATGGCACATTTCATTCCTTGCCGAAGAATACCGACAGCCAAGGTCACTGCTCAGCTGTTCATTCAACATATCTTCCGGCTACACGGTTTGCCTGACAAAATAGTGTCCGACCGAGGAACCCAGTTCACCTCGGAGTTCTGGAGAGAACTCATGTCTGCGCTTCAAGTCCAAGTTAATCTAGCCTCCACGCATCACCCAGAGACTGATGGGGGTACAGAGAAAGTGATTGGCATTCTGGAGCAGTATTTGCGTTGTTTCATCAACGACCAACAGAACGATTGGTCCAAATATCTCTCCGTGGCCGAATTCGCTTTCAACAACTCTCAGCATACTTCCACTCAGACCACCCCGTTTTTTGCCAACTACGGCTATCATCCCAGATTTTTCCCGCTCACGCTCCTCGATTCTCCAGTTCCAGTTGCAGAAGACTATTTAACCGAACTGCAGTCAGTCCACGACATGGTTAAGCAGCACTTGACTAAGGCCAAGGAAGACTACAAGCGGGTTGCAGACCGCTCGCGTCGCGACACGCCGCCGTTAGCTGTTGGAGATCGGGTTTGGCTCTCCACCAAGTACTTGTTTCCAGGGAGAATTCACCGCAAGCTTGATCAACGTTTCCTGGGTCCTTTCCCTGTGGAGACGGTCATCAATCCGGTGACCTATCGTTTGACTTTGCCTAGGTCTCTTCGTGTACATCCCGTGTTTCATCGCTCCTTGCTTGTTCCTGTCAACCCTGATTCTCCGCTTCGACCTCCTGATCCGGGCCCGACAGCTCGCCGTGCTCACGTTCCCGTTTCCCGGTTGGAGGTGTCCGGCATCCGAGATTCCCGATGGCTCAACGACCGCTTCCAATATTTGGTTGATTGGACTGGGGGTGGGCCCGCCGCTGGCTCTTGGGTAGATGCTCAGGATATTGAGGCTCCTCGGTTAATTTGGGATTTTCATTCTGCGTTTCCCTACAAACCACATCCCCTGCGCCGGCCCCAAGGGGAGGGGCCTGAGGGGGGGGATAGTGTTGTGAGTGTCCCTAGACCAGCTTGGGAAGTGTCAGAATATGAGGATCAGCAGCCAGGCCCCTCTGGGTGTTTTCCCCTCCCGGCAGCCGAGGAGGAGCAGCCAGGTCCCTCTGGGTATTTGCCCCTCCCGGCAGCTGAGCTAGATAATGAGGAGCTCTGTATGCATTCTGAATCAGACTCTCAAAATGATGAGTCAGATTTAGAACAAGAAGATAAATGGATTGATCCGAGGTTCCGAAGGTTTGATAAGCGCAGGTGTCAGTTAACTGGAAAAAGGAAGTAATGGGGGGAAGTGACGTATCGGACACTATATTAGAAGGGGAAAGAAAGACTACGCCTTTGTCACGAGCAACGTTAATCAAGGAGAGGCTTGAAAACTTTTGCAGTGCGTTGGAATTCTGGTGTTTTGAAAACCTACCGAAGAATAATGAGGTCTTGGACAATGTGATAAAGAAAGAGTAAGTTAATTGGGAAGTAGGAGGAGGAGAGCATGTTTATCTAAATGTAAATAGATCTGATTTGGTCGTTCCGGCCAACAAAAAAATGCCAGCAGCTTGCTTTGAAATGAATCCTTTTGAAATGTGTTAAATAAACCTCTTAAAGACATATTTACGTGGATTTTAATGAGCTGAGAGAGACCAGACATAACAGGCATACAGAGATATTCTAAATATTGATGGGAATTTAAAATCTAAGCAAGAACTGGAAAGTCAGGAGATCAACCTGTTGTGGTGGGCACATTTACAGATGCAAAATAGATATGAAAAAGACGTGAAAATGTATGGATTCTATAAAGATCAAACTGTATTTGATAAGATTTTGTTAACCTCAGATGAGAAATTAAGGAAATGTATAATTTTTTCTTAATTTTCGAAATGGAAGGTGAACTAGTTAAAGAAACAATGATAAGATAGGCGAAAAACTTTGGCCATAATATAGAACTAGAAAAGTGGCAAAAGCTATGGGAGAGAAATTACAAATTAGCAATGTCAACTTCATATAAAGAAAACTTATATAAAATGTTTTATAGATGGCACTTGCCACCAGCAAGATTAGCAAAAATGTTTAAAAATATGTCAGATAGATGCTGGAAATGTAAGCACAACCCAGGCATGTACTATCACATTTGGTGGACATGTGGCAAAGCAAAGGCTTATTGGAAAAAGATACATGCGTGGTTAGAAAAAATATTAGGTGAACATGTTGATTTTAAACCTGAATTTTTCTTACTAGGTATAATGACTGAAAAGATTAATAAGCAAAGTCTATATTTGATTTTACACGTCACCATAACAGCGAGAATAATCTTTGTGTAATATTGGAAGACTGAAGGACTACCATCAGAGGAGGAAATAATCAGAAAAATATTGGAATGTGCAGAGATGGACAAATTAACTATGAGATTGAAAGATAAAGAAGACAGAGATTACTACCAAACTTGGGACTTATTTTATTGTTGGTTAGAGGAAAGACTGAAGGATTAGGAATCGAATATATATTAGCATAGCTAAGCCCAGACAGCTCATTGGTTGAAAAATTAACATATGTATGTAAAAGAAAATCAATAAAATCTTTATACATATAAAAAAATGGGTCGCTGAGATTGTGCGTGGATTTCCATGGAATAAACAGCGTGTGTGTGGAGAACATGTACCTCACTCCCTCCTCATGAAAGACATGCTCGGACATTTAGCCAAGGGGAAAGTGTTCACAAAGCTAGATCTAAGGGAGGCGTATTACCGAGTGAGAGTGAAGGAAGGCAATGAGTGGAAAACTGCTTTCAACTGCCTGCTAGGATGTTATCAGTTTAAAGTGATGCCTTTTGGACTACAGGGAGCCCCCGGCCTGTTCATGCAACTCATTAATGAAGTGCTACATGAGCACCTATACAAGGGGGTCCTAGTGTATTTGGCCGACATCCTTATTTACTCTGAGACGATGGGGGAACATGTGAAACTCGTGCAGGAGGTGTTGAAAAAACCTTTGGACGCTAATGCTGTATGCCAAGTTATCCAAGTGCAAGTTCCACAAAACCAATCTAGATTATCTCAGCTATAGGGTGTCATGCGAAGGAGTAGAAATGGACCCAGCAAAAGTGAAATCCATTTTAGAATGGCAAGCCCCACAGACTCGTAAACAGCTGAAAAGCTTCTTGGGGTTTGCAATTTTTTACTGACAATTCATCCCGTCCTTTGCAAAAATTGCTTTGCCGATCACAGAACTGTTGAAAACAGGGAAGGGGGGAGAGCAGCCCCACCCAAGCCAGCTACTCAACTCGACTATGGAATGTCAAGCAGCATTCAAAAAGCTCAAGAGACTGTTCGTGGCTGAGCCTGTCTTAAAGCACCCTAACCCTGAAGAGCCATTTGTGATCCAGGCAGATGCCAGCAATGTGGTGGTAAGGACAGTCCTTCTTCAAAAGAATAAGGAGGGGAAGCTGCAGCCATGCACATATATGTCCCAAAAGCTAAATGAAACCAAAAGGCGATGGGCAGTGTGGGAAAAGGAAGCCTTTGCAGTATGATAGGCACTGTTAACTTGGAGGCAATTCCTGAAAGGAAGTAAAGACCCGTTTGAAGTGTGGACTGATCATAAGAACCTAGAAGCAAACTCACCCCTAAGCAATTCCGGTGGGCTCAATACTTTAACCCCGTGGTGGTGAACCTATGGCACGCGTGCCACAGGTGGCATGCAGAGCCGTCCCTGTGGGCACGCACGCCATTGCTGGGGTCCTCCCCTACCCCTCTCCACGCATGCGGAGTCCGGGAAGAGCTGCAGGAGCTGGGCAGGGTGAGGAAACCTATAAAATGAGCAGTTTTGGCAGGAGAGTGAGTGAGCGGCCTTTGGAAGTGACTAGTGGTGGGTTTAAAATCATTTTAACAACCGGTTCTCTGCCTCGCCTTCTCTCTGTCTTGGTCTGGCTGGGCTGCTCAGGGGGTGGGCTGGGGTGGGGGTAGGAGAGTGGGTCATCAGGTCCCGGCTGGGGGAAGGTGAGGAGGTCTGGCTAGATGGGGTGGGAGGGCTGGGACGCCTCCGTGGAGGAAAACTGCCGCCCCCTGCTGGCCGAGCCTCTAATCCACACTGCGGCCACGTAGGATTGCATAGAATGGGCACCAGGCAGGGGGCTGGGAGGGGCGGCTGGCAGGGGGGAATCAGAGCCGTCATCTCCCTTCCTTAGTGCAGCCCCATTGGCATGGGCGGAAACGGCCCCGGGACGGCCAAAAAGGAGCCCTCACCTGGTGCGGGCCCTGCCTACACGGTGGCTCTGACGGGGCAGCGGCTGCTGCTCCTCCTGCTGCTCCGAGCCCCTTGACCAGCCAACCACACAGGGAAGGAGGTGGCAGCGGTGATCCCCACATCATCCCACGTGTGCCTCTGGGCCATGCATGCAGGACGATGTGGGGTGGCAGCAGGGAGAGGAGGGCGTGTGCCACAGCTGACCTTCTCCCGCTGCTGCCCCCACCAGTGCGAGGACGGTCAGCAGAGCTTCACTTCCGGATCTGCAGCCGGCCGGGCTTGGTGATGCAGGGATCACCGCCGCCGCCTCCTGCTTCCCTGTGTGGTTGGCTGGTCAAGGGGCTTGGAGCAGCAGGAGGAGCAGCAGCCCCCATCACAGCCACCGTGTAGACAGGGCCCGCACCAGGTGAAGGCTCCTTTCCGGCCGTCCTGGGGCCATTTCCACCCATGCCGATGGGGCTGCCATGATGCAGGAAAGCCAGCAGGTTGTGGCTGCTGACGGACACTGTCGGCCCCCATACACTCGCTGGCCTGTGTGGGGGGGTGATGGTGTCAGGCAGCAGCTGCTCTGGCCCCTGCCTCGCCTTGCCTCGTGGCAATTGGCACACCCGCTGTGCCTCGCCTTGCCTCACCCCGCAGGACAAGCATCCGGCCCACTGCCCCACCTGCCACCCGCCAGAGACCCCATGGATCTCCCTCAATCCTGCCCGGCCCCCACAGGTGTCCCTCCCCATGAGCATTATCGAGGTGGCCACACCCACCAAGTCGGCTGTGACCGCCATGGCCACGCCCACCCAGTCGGCCACGCCCACCCAGCACCCAACAATAAATGGGTTTTGGGTTGCAGTTTGGGCACTCGGTCTCTGAAAGGTTCGCCACCACTGACCTAGCTGCTGCAAGATCACACAGACAGTTCACAAACAATGGCATGACAAAGTAGCAACAATGATGCATTGGAAAATCTGTAAGAAATACTACTTGCCTGCAAGTAAGAACTGGTGGGACCCCAAAATAGACAAAGTAATACAAAATGAAGAAGCTAAAGTGCACTGGGACTTTAGAATTCAGACAGACAAGTATCTGCCACATAAACACCCCAGACTTAACAATTGTTAATAAGACAGACAAAGAAATCTGGATAGCGGACATTGCAAGAATAGACAGCAGAATAGAAGAGAAAGAACTGGAGAAAATGACAAAATATAAAGACCTGCAAATAGCAATAGAACGACTGCCACAAAAGAAAGCAAAGATAGTACCAATAGTAATAGGTGCCTTGGGTGTAATTCCAAAACATCTGGAGCACCACCTTAACACCATCAGCAGTGACAAAATCACCAACAATTTGTCAGTTGCAAATGGTAGCTTTACTTTAACAGGCTTACATTTTGCAAAGATACCTTTAATATTATTAAATCACATCTGCCTATCCCAGGTCCTTGAGAAGGACTCAACAGGTGTGTGAGGAATAAAATTACGTACTCTGTAAAATTTCTACATGTAGACAGTAAGATTTCTACACAAAATTTCTACACGTAGACTGCAAGATTTCTACACAATTTCTACATGTACACGTACCTTATAAGAGTTCTGCACGTAGGTTATAGGATTTCCACACTATGCTGTAGGATTTCATGGTGAAGTACATATAAGGGAATAGGTGAAGCAAAAAGTAAGGGGCAGGGATAATGTATTTTGTTTAGGCAACCCTGATAAGATTGTAACCTCTAAAGCTAAGCCAATGGAGCCACAGAGGAGGGGCCAAGGCGTCGGGATAGAATGTATATAATATGTGTTTTTGCTGTGACTAGGTGTGGCTCAAATATTCATTTGGAGTCCACCATGCTTTGCAAACCGTTGTAGCCAATAAATCTCTGTTTAATTTCAACTTGCTGTTTGGTGTTATTCAGAGGGCTAGAATTTCTACCAACAGTTCTGGCGCCCAACGTGGGGCTCGAGACCGGGATCATTTGTCTGCACCGGATCCGGAAGGTGACGTGGAAGGCATGCCCTGTTGATTTCGACAGTTGATCTCATCTTGTTGGTAATGGAGCAGCAGTGCTTTCCTCAGCCAACCCATAGAGTTGATGTTGGACAGAGATACGAATTGAACCGGTGTGTGTGTTGCTGGCTTCCAGGAACTGGGCAATTCCATGCACGGACCTAGGTAAGTGTTCTGGGGTGGCCAGTATACACTGCCTAGGCAGTCAGTGGGAAGACTGGGTAGGCCTGTGTGAATTTGAGACTATGTGTGTGACATCCCAAGTATCCGCTTAGCGGATAGCAAGATGGAGCGAAAGTGGACCACTGATAACTCTAGATTCACGCAAGTGCATATCTACAAGGATCAGGGGGAAGCGAATTAAGGAATTTACGTGAAGTCTCAATTAGAATACATAGGACGGTAAACCAGTATGGGCAACAAAGGGAGTACTCCAGGAAAGAAGTGTTTGAGAAAAATGAGGAACCCCAAATTAAATATAAAGGAAGTCCATTAGGGATTTTGTTGAGTAATTGGGGAAAACCTCCATATAATGAAATAATTAGTAAACTAGACATAACCAAGGAAGATATGGTTAATTTGTGTTGTTATGTCTGGTGGGAAGATGAAAAAGTAGAGTGGCCTAGATTAGGAACAAATTACTATTTTGCTTGTCAGAATTTATATGAGTATGTGTCAAGGAAAACATGTAGATCATTAGTCAATGAGTTAAACTATGCTTTAATTTGGAACCCAGATAAATGGCTCACCTTGACTATGAGTGGCCCTAGCCCTCATAAAATAATCTCAATATATTTACAATAAGAAGAGAAGAATGAAATAGGGGAAGAAGAAGGTGATGAAAAATCCATGAAATATTTACCCCCACCTTATAATCCTAATCCACCACAACCAACAAATGTACAAATACCTACTCCACCACCCCTACCAGCTCCTGTAATACAAGTCCAGGGAGCTGTGGGAGGTGGACCCTAAAAGGGATTAGTAAAAGAATTGGAACAATTGAAGAAAGATATAAAGAATTTCCCTTTTAAGGATAAACCACTACAGACTTTTCCTTTAAAGGAAGTACCCAATGGAGTAGATGGCCAAGGACAGGCCCATATCAGTTTTGTACATGAGCCCTTAAAAGCATCTGAATTACGTGCCTTCAAGAAAGAAATGAAAAGCATGATAGAAGATCCCATGGGGTAGCAGAGCAACTGGATCTGCTGTTAGGAGCAAACATATGCACATGGGATGAACTGGGAGTAATACAGAGCACGTTATTTACAGCAGAAGAGAGACAGTTAATTCAAAGAGCAGCTCATTTGGTCTGGACAAGGAAACATAACCCCCAAGCACAGGGGGCAATTTTGGTAGATGTAAAGTTTCCTTTAGTAAGACCAAACTGGGATAATAATAATGCTGCAGATAGACAAAACATGGAAGATATGAGAGTATTATTAATAAGAGAAATAAAAGAAGCTGTCCCAAAACCACAGAACATGAGTAAAGCCTTAATGATAGAACAAGAAAAAGGAGAATCTCCAGCTGCATTTCTCCAAAGACTGAAGGAAGGAATGAGGAGGTATTCTGGGACTGATCCAGATGACCAGCAAATACTCCTCTGGTAAAAATACAGTTTGTGGTAAAATCCTGGCCAGATATAAGCAAGAAACTACAGAAGTTGGAGGGATGGACAGGAAAAAGTGTAGATGATTTGTTAAAGGAAGCACAGAAGATATATGTACAAAGAGATGTAGAGAAAGTTAGGCAACAGAATAAAATGATGGTTGCCACAATAAACCAAGTAATAAAACAAAAAGGAGAAAAGGAGAAGGAAACCTGGAACCCATATAAAACAGAGCCAGGAGAAAATAGGTGGACCCCAGAAACTAGAGCAGCGGTTCTCAACCTGTGGGTCGCGACCCCTTTTGGGGTCGAACGACCATTTCACAGGGGTCACCAAAGTCCTGGAGTTTTTCCTCATAGAATCCTTATGAAACGCAGTCCGGCATTTTTTTGTTTTGTTTTTTTCCCCTTTTTCATGAGCTGTGCTACTCCCTCTTATTCTATTGGCTTTCAAATGCCAATAGAATAGACTCTCTTGAATAGAGTCTAATTCTATTGGCTTTCAAAAGCCAATAGGAATTGTCAAGGCTGTCTCTGCCTTGCTGAGCCCGCCAAAAGTCCCAATCGACAAACGTTGCTGCAAATTGTCTGCAGCTAAGGCGAGCTTTCTGGAAGTTTCTACCCCTCCCTGCTGAGCAACTACTAAATGTAAGTAAAAGAGGGCCATGGGTGGGAGGGTGCCCAGGAGCACCTGGGCCTGCCTGCCGCTGCACCGAACAGGCGGTAGCCATGGTGAGGCTAGCGGGGCAGCGGCGGGCGCTGGGAGGGTAGCTGGCGCGCGTGGGGCCCGGCAGGTGGCTTACCTCCCTTGGGCTGGGCCAGCTGGTGGCCCAGCCAGTGGTTGGCCTGCGCCATCGCTGCCGCTTGCCATGGCCACCCAGGAGCACCTGGGCCTGCCTGCCGCTGCACTGAACGGGCGGTGGCCATGGTGAGGCTAGCGGCGCAGCGGCGGGTGCTGGGAGGGTAGCTGGCGTGCGTGGGGCCCGGCGGGTGGCTTACCTCCCTTGGGCTGTGCCAGCTGGTGGCCCAGCCGGTGGTCGGCCATCGCTGCCGCTTGCCATGGCTGCCCTGGAGCACCTGGCCCGCAATGCCTGCTACCGCCTCAGCCTGCCTGCCGTCTGCACCCTCCCACCACCCCGCACTGGCATCTGGCTCGGCGACTGCAAGCTCTGCGCCATTAGTTGGTGTGCGGGTGGCACTGTGGGAGCCGTGGGGCCTTCTGCTGCCTCCTGCCCCCCCCCCACGGTTGGCCTTCCCGGGACCTCCACCCATTTTCCCATGCCTGGAGCAGGAGAGGAAGTGCTGCTTTCCGGGCATGGGAAGGGGCTTCCCCCTCCCAGCCCCCCATCCACCAGGGCGGGGGCACTCCTCGGCACCAGGACTGGGTTGTGCAAATCACAGCGCGCCTCCTTTCCCGCTGCCCAGCCTGGCCCCGCTCGCCCTCCTGCAGTAGGCAGAGCTCAGCAGGATTTGGCCCTGGAAAGGCCCAGCCAGCTGGCCGGCCGGGAAGGCTGAGCAGCCCCGGTGAGGGAGCCGTTCCCGCCCCATGGCCGGCTGGCCAGGAATCTCATCCGGCTCAGGGGCCGCCTGACCGCCGTGGGGATGGCCACGTCAGCCGCCTCCGGGCGGGCTCGCTAATTGTGAGCTCCCGGCTGGCTTTCTCCATGAGTCAGGCACCTGGGACTCTTTGAAGCCACCCCTAATTGCACCCGGGAGGGCCCGACCGAACCCCGGGCTGACTTGCATGGCTCCGAAATGCCGCTTGCCTGAATTCTTTCTGCCTCCTGGGCGGACGTTGCACCTCATGGCCCAATTATGGGCGTTATTCCAGCGTGGTCACTTAATTTGGATGCTTCTGTTGTTTTTATTGGTTTTGCTGTCATTACTCTTTTAAAAAGTTTTTAGTATTTTTAATTGTAATACATCTTTGAACTCTAACCTGCCCAGAGTCACTGAAAGGATAAACCAGAGATATTGAGAGGAGAGAGAGAGAGAGAGAGAGAGAGAGAGAGAGAGAGGAAAGAGGAAAGAGAGAGGGAGAGAAAAGAGAGGAAGAGGAGAGAGAGAGGGAAGAGGGAAGAGAGAAAGAGGGAGAGGAAAGAGAGAAAGAGGGAGAGGAAAGAGAGAGAGGGAAGAGAAAGAGGGAAGAGAGAAAGAGGAAGAAGAAAGAGAAAGAGAGAGGGAGAGGAAAGAGAGAGGAAAGAGAGAAAGAGAGAGGAAAGAGAGAGGGGGAAGAGAGGGAGAGGAAAGATAAAGAGAGGAGAGAGGGAGAAAGAGGGAGAGGGAAGAGGAAAGAGGAAAGAGAGAGGGGGAGAGGAAAGAGAGAGGGAAAGAGAGGAAGAGGAGAGAGGAAAGAGAAAGAGAGAGAGAGGAAAGAGAAAGGGTGAGAGGGAGAGGAAAGATAGAAAGCGAAAGAGAGGAAAGAGAAAGGGAAGAGAGAAAGAGGGAGAGGAAAGAGAATGAGAGAGGGAAGATAAAAAGAAAGAGAGGAAAGAGAAAGAGGGAAGAGAGAAAGAGAGGGAGAGGAAAGAGAAAGAGAGAAAGAGAGAGGGAAAGGAAAGAGAGAGGAAAGATAGAAAGAGAGGGAAGAGAGAAAGAGAGGGAGAGGAAAGAGAGAAAGAGAGGAGAGAGGGAGAGGAAAGAGAGAAAGAGAGGGAGAGAGGAAAGCATAATCACTATGCTTTAATTATGTTCAATTTTTAACAATGAAAATACATCCTGCATATCAGATATTTACATTGCGATTCATAACAGTAGCAAAATTACAGTTATGAAATAGCAATGAAAATAATTTTATGGTTGGGGGTCACCACAACATGAGGAACTGTATTAAGGGGTCGTGGCATTAGAAAAGTTGAGAACCACTGAGCTAGAGGAACATACAGAGGACACGTGAAAAGAGGAAGTTATGGAAGGGGACGTGGCAATTTTAGAAGAGGAAGTGAACAAAGATATGACAATAACCAAGAAAGAACTTGTTTTCAATGTGGTATGAAAGGACATTTCAGAAAAGACTGTCCCCGTCTCAAGAAAGAACAACAAATCTACAAATTGACCGAGGAAGAGGAAGAACATTTATACTAGCGGTGTCAGGGGCCCGACCTACAACCCCACCGGGAGCCCTTGATAAACTTAAGGGTGGGGCCACACAAAGAAGAAATGATATTTTTAGTAGACACTGGAGCAGCCCGCACCTCTGTGTCTGTTTTATGTCCTGGATTACAGTTAAATGATAACAGTGTGAAGGTGCTGGGAGTGAAGGGAGAAAGCTTTAAAGTACAAGAGATAAGAGAAGTAGAAATAACTAATAAAAAAGAAGAAAGCATTCTGGTTTAGCCACTATATGTACCAGAAGCAGGAATAAATTTATTAGGGAGAGATGGTTTAGCTTTATTTGGAATGACCATACAATTTGACTCCAGTGAAATAAAAATTAGAAAGCTGACAATAGAAGATGAAAAGGACATAAATGAGGAAGTCTGGGTAAAAGAAGGAAACAGGGGAGGATTACAAATACCTCCTTTAAAAATTGAGTTAAAACACCCAGAGGAAATAATAAAGCAAAAACAATACCCTTTGTCAATGGAAGGTCGAAAAGGACTTCAGCCGGTAACAGATACTTTGGTGAAAGATGGATTGTTGGAATCTACTATGTCCCCATATAATACACCTGTATTACCAGTAAAGAAGCCTGACAGCTCTTATTGCCTGATTCAAGATTTACGATTATTGAACAAAATAGTTAAAACTAGGCATCCCGTGGTTCCAAACCCTTATGCTCTGATGAGACATATACCAGTTGAACACCAGTGGTTTAGTGTAATAGACTTGAAGGATGCATTCTGGGCTTGTCCCTTAGCAAAAAAATCAAGAGCTCTATTTGCCTTTGAATGGGAACACCCAGAAACAGGAAGAAAGCAACAATATCAGTGGACGGTGTTACCACAAGGATTCACTGAATCTCCAAATTTGTTTGGACAAGTATTAGAACAGGTCTTGGAAAAATTTAGTCTATTACCAGACACATATATGATACAATATTTATTTATTTATTTATTTATCAAATTTGTATGCCACCCCTCTCCTGACACTCGGGGCGGCTCACAATAACAACACAGCTACAAATAAAAAATTCAATAATAATAACAACCAGTCTAAAAATCCATACATACAACATGCAAACACAGTCAAACACACAATCAACGATGGAAGCACAATTCCTCGGCCCGGGGGCAGAACACAGTTCATACCCCCCAAGCCTGTCGGCATAAATAGGTCTTCAAAAGCTTCCGGAAAGCTGGGAGGAAGGAGGCAGTACGAACCTCTGAGGGAAGTTGGTTCCAGAGGGCTGGGGCAGCAACGGAGAAGGCCCTTGTCCTAGGTCCCGTCAGATGACACTGCCTAATGGACGGGACCCGTAAGAGGCCAGCCCTATGCGCCCTAACCAGTCGCTGGGATTCATGAGGCTGAAGATGGTCCCGCAAGTAACCTGGTCCATTGCCATAAAGGGCTTTATAGGTCATAACCAACACTTTGAATTGTGTTCGGAGACCAATTGGCAGCCAGTGCAGCTCACAAAGGGCTGGAGTGATATGAGCATGTCTTGGAAGACCCAAGACAGCTCGCGCGGCCGCATTCTGGACAACCTTCAGTCTCCGGACATTCTTCAAAGGTTGCCCCATGTAGAGAGCATTACAGTAGTCGAATCTCGAGGTGACAAGGGCATGAGTGACTATTAGGAGTGACTCCCGATCCAAATAGGGTCGCAACTGGCGCACCAGGCGAACCTGGGCGAATGCTCCTCTCGCCACAGCCGAAAAATGGTGTCCTAAGCTTAGCTGTGGATTGAGGAGAACACCCAAGTTGCGAACCCTCTCCGAGGGGGACAAAACTTCTCCCCCCAGGGTGATGGACGGACAGTTAGAATCGTCCTTGGGAGGCAAAACCCATAGCCACTCCATCTTGTCGGGGTTGAGTCTGAGCCTGTTGGCACCCATCCAGACCTCAACAGCCTCCAGGCATCGGTTCATCACTTCCACTGCTTCGCTGTAATGACGCGGGGTAGAGATATAAAGCTGAGTATCATCAGCATACTGATGACAACTCACCCTTTGTCGGCGGATGATCTCACCCAACGGCTTCATGTAGATGTTAAAAAGCAGAGGTGAGAGAACAGACCCGAGGCACTCCACACGGAAGAAGCCTCGGGGCCGATCTCTGACCTCCTGCAAACACCGACGGCGACCGGCCAGAGAGGTAGGAGGTGAACCACCGTAAAACAGTGCCCCGCACTCCACACCCCTCCAACCGGCGCAGAATAATACCTTGGCCGATGGTATCGAATGCCGCTGAGAGGTCAAGAAGCACCAGGATAGTGGAATAACCTCCATCCCGGGCCCGCCAGAGATCATCGGTCAGCGCGACCAAAACAGTTTCCGTGCTGTAACAGGACCTGAACCCAGACTGCCAAGGGTCCAGATAATCAGCTTCCTCCAAGGACTGTTGGAGTTGGAGTGCCACCACCTTCTCAACAACCTTCCCTAAAAAGGGAAGATTGGAGACTGGCCGGTAATTATTCAAAACTGCCGGGTCCAGGGAAGGCTTGTTGAGGAGGGGTCGTACAAGTGCCTCCTTTAAGGGAGCCGGAAAGGACCCCTCCCTCAACGAAGCATTAATAACAGCCTGGACCCAGCTTTGTGTCACCTCCCTGCTAGCCGAAACCAGCCAGGAGGGACATGGGTCCAATAAACAGGTGGCAGAACTCACAGCTCCAATGGCCTTGTCCACATCATCAGGAGTTACCAGGTCAAACTCATCCCATTCAACAAGACTAAGACGGGCCTCTGTCATATGTGGATAATTTGCTAATTTCAGGAAAGAAACAAAACCAGGTTAAGAATGTGACTGACCTGTTACTAAACTCTTTAGGGCAACAAGGATTGAGAGTATCAAAGAAGAAATTACAATATGTGGAGAAAGAAGTGAAATACTTAGGACATTTGATTAGTAAAGGAAGTAGAAAAATTATTGAAGATAGAATAAGTGGTATAGTTCAACAAACATTACCAAAAACAAAAAAGGATTTAAGAAAGTTTTTGGGGCTAGTGGGATATTGCAGACTATGGATAGAAAACTATGCTGGGATGACAAAAAGTTTGTATGCTAAACTAACAGAAGATGAACCATGGATCCTAGCATGGGAACCTAAAGAGAAAGAAGATTGGGAAAAGCTAAAAACAACATTGATAAAAGCTCCAGTATTAAGCTTACCAAATTTAGATAAACCATTTCATTTGTTTGTGAATGCTGAAAGTGGAGTTGCCTTTGGAGTTTTGACCCAGAGTTGGGCAGGACAACGCAAACCAGTGGCATTTTTATCAAAAATAATGGACCCTGTAATACGGGGGTGGCCAATCTGCATTCAAGCTATTGCTGCTACCGCACTGTTAGTCCAAGAAAGCAGAAAATTAACCTTTGGGGGTGCACTAGTAGTAAGTACCCCACATCAACTAAGATCAATCTTACAACAAAAAGCCAGTAGATGGCTAACTGATTCAAGGATCTTAAAATATGAAGCCATTCTGTTGGAACAAAGTGATTTAATATTGACCACGGATCATAATACTAATCCTGCTCAATTTTTGACCAACTTACCCTTGGAAAAGGAAATGGAACCAGAACATCATTGCTCACAAGTAATAGACCTACAAACAAAAATCAGGCCTGACTTGCAAGAAGCTCCATTGGACAATGCTAAGGAGCTTTTTATTGATGGGTCCTCTAGAATAGAGGTAGGGTGCAGGAAAAATGGCTATGCTATCATAGATGGGAACAGTAAAGGTTTAGTGCAATCTGACAGTCTTCCGACAAATTGGTCAGCCCAAACTTGTGAACTGCATGCCTTAAATCAAGCCCTTGTTTTATTAGAAGGGGAAATAGGAAATGTATATACTGATTCTAAATATAACTTTGGAGTAGTACATACATTTGGAAAAATTTGGCAAGATAGAGGACTGATTAACAGTAAGGGAAAGGAACTGGCTCATGAACGTTTGATTATTGAAATCTTGAAATCTTTACAAAAACCCAAAAGAATAGCTGTGATACATGTAAATGCACATCAAAAAGGAAATTCATTTGAAATAGTTGGGAATCAACTTGCAGACGAAGAAGCAAAGAAGGCTGCAAACATAACAAAATGTTATGCGTTAATCCCGGAAATCAAAACCAGAATACCATTACCATTGTTTAGCGAAAAAGAATTGATAAAGATTCAACAGGTAGGAGGACAAAGGGGAGAAAAAAGTGAATGGTACTTACCAGACGGTAGACAAATCATCAACAAGGAAATTGCTAGGGAGCTATTGTGTCATCTACATGAAGAAAGTCATTGGGGAACACAAGCTTTAGTAGACACAATTTTGAAAGTTTATGCTTGTTTTGTTATTTATACTATTGCTGCCCAAATCACTGAAGGACGTTTAATTTGTAAGAAGGTGAATAAACAAGCACTGAGAAAAAAGCCCATAGGAGGGAGACCTCCACCATTCTGTCCATTTCAATGCATACAGGTAGATTATACTGAACTACCTAAAGTAGGACGCTATAAGTATTTGTCAACGCTGCTAATATTGAATATTCTTGCTTTGACAATATATGCAGAACTGTCTGGTATTTTTAGAGTTAAATCAGGTGACAGTGAAAGGGGAGGAGAATATAAGGAAAGCCCGGGAAAAAGAAACGGAAGTAAATCTTTGCCCTCCAAGTTAATTGGAAGATGTGAATCATGACCCCAAAATAGGGGAGGGGAAATGCCTGGAATGTTATGTGCAAAGGAAGGGAAATTCAGATCTTAGCATTCCACCATGCTGTGCTGACACTCTGTAATACTAATAAAGGCTTTTTAGGTTAAAAAATGCCTGAAAGTTCTTTGAAGTGTTTCGTTAATCAGACACATGACAAATTTGTTAGTAATTGTTATGTCTAGCCCCTCTCAGCTCCCAAGAATCCACTTAACGAGGTCGTTAAGAGTTGGTCAATTAGCACACTTCACACGAAGGCAGTTCAAAGCAAGCTGCCGGCATTTGTTGTTGGTCTGAACGGCAAAAACTGCTTTATTCGACAGTTAAGACAAACACACTAGGAAACTCAGTTACAACTCACTGCGAAATCCCCCAGGCCACTCCTTGAGTAAACGTTGCTCGTGACTAAGGCTGAGGCTCTCGTTCCCCTGCTAATATAGCCTCCCATACGTCACTTCCTTCTTCCACCCAACTGACCCCTTCGCCTATCAGACCGTCTGAATCGTGGATCAATCCAGCTAGCTTCCTGTTCCACATCTGAGTCATCCCCCTGAGAGTCTGACTCAGCATGTATACCAAGCTCCTCGTTATCTAGCTCGGCTGCCGGGAGGGGGAAACACCCAGAAGGGCCTGCCTGTGCTGCGTCATCATCTGAGAAGTACCCAGCCTGGCCAGAGACACTCACAACAGTAATAATAGACCATCTGACTGGATGGATCGAGGCTTATCCTGTATTAAACACTAATGTGAAAAATGCAACCAGAATATTGCTGGAACAAATTATACCAAGGTATGGTTTGATAACCCAAATAGTGATCAAGGAAGTCATTTTACAGGAAAAATATTACAAAATATAATGGAAAGCTTGGGCATTGCCTGGAAATTTCATACTCCTTGGCATCCGCCCTCTAGTGGTAAGGTGGAGCAAGCTAATGCTCGCCTGAAATTAGGACTAAGTAAAATGATGATGGAAACTCAAATGACCTGGATAAAATGTTTACCTTTAGTACTGTTGCGAATAAGAGCGCAACCACGGAAAGATTTAGGATTGTCTCCGTATGAATTATTGTATGGTGTGTCATTTATGCCTGGAAACATTTGCATAGATTCTTTAGTAAGAAGAGATAAAGTAATAAGGCATTATGTACATAAACTGTCACAGTATCTTGATCATTGCAGGAAACAAGGCTTGCTGATCCAAACACCCCCTTTGGAATTTCCTGTCCATAAGTTTGAGGTGGAACAGTGGATCTTGATCCGAACGTGGAAGGAGGAGAAACTGCAACCTAAGTAGGAAAAAACTGTTTTAAAAGAAATGGAACAAAAAAGGTAGGAGATTTGATATGTTTAGGATATTGGGATGATAAATATGAGCAATGGACAAGTGTAGGGAATCAAAGTAAACCAGAAAAGTTTAACTTCATTGGATGGGGGACATATTTAAATAAAACAGATGACAGCACATGGATAGCCTCAAAGACTATGTATTGGATTTGTGGTAACCAAGCCTATGAAAGTTTACCTAGTAATTGGGGTGGGTCATGTGTTTTAGGATGGATCAAACCATCTTTCTTTTTATTACCCCTAAGTACTAAACAGACACTGGGGATTCCTATTTATGATCATTTAAATTGTTATAAAAGATCCATTGACTCAGATACACCATGTAATGTTGAAACAATAAGAGGAAATGAATGGACACCAGAGAAGATTGTATGTGTCTATGGGCCTGCTACATGGGCCGAAGATGGATCTTGGGGATATAGAACTCCCATTTATATGTTAAAAAGAATAATAAGATTACAGGCTGTATTAGAATTAGCTGGAAGAAAAATAGATACTGCTTTAAATATTTTAGCAAAAACTACTGATAAGCTTAGAGTGGCTGTGTATCAAAATAGATTAGCATTAGACTATATATTAGCTAAAGAAGGAGGTGTGTGGAACAGGTGCAGCAGTGAAGCAATTAACCACTGAAATGAGACAACTTGTACATGTTCCAGTCCAGACTTGGAATGGTCTTTTAGATGAAGGGGGATTTTTGGGAGGAATCTTTCGCAATTGGAAACAAGCATTATTCATGGTGGGCATAATACTATTAGGACTAATGTGTTTGCCCTGCTTAATTCCTATCATTAAAAATTTAGTCCATACAACTGTAACCAGTATAATGGATGGCATCAAACGGGAGGAAAATATACAGACACTGTTAGCTTTTAAGGAAATTAAAGAGAAAGTAGACATAATAGAGAATAAACACAAAGAGGAAATTGAAATGAATTTAAGAAGATTCTAAAATTTAATTAAGTATGAAAAGAAAAAGGGTGGATTTGTGAGGAATAAAATTTTAGAATAAAAAGTGAAGTTAAGTGACACGTACTCTGTAAGATTTCTACATGTAGACTGCAAGATTTCTACACAATTTCTACATGTACACGTACCTTATAAGAGTTCTGCACGTAGGTTATAGGATTTCCACACTAAGCTGTAGGATTTCATGGTGAAGTACATATAAGGGAATAGGTAAAGCAAAAAGTAAGGGGCAGGGATAATGTATTTTGTTTAGGCAACCCTGGTAAGATTGTAACCTCTAAAGCAGTGATTCTCAACCTTTTTCAGGTTGAGACCCCACTTGCGCCGCCCATGTGCGCCGCGACCCCTCCCCGCGGTCCGCCATTTTGTTTTTTTTATTTATTTTTTTTCGTCGCGCGCACGTCGCGCATGCGTGATTCGGGCCAACGCGCGCACGCGCCACGCATGCGCAGATCGGCCCGTCGCGGTCCGCCATTTTTGGTTTTTTTTTGTTTTTTTGGTTTTTTTTCGCCGTGCGGGCGCCGCGCATGCGCGGATTGGCCCATTGTGCGCGCGCGCACGCGTCGAAAAAAAACAAAAAAAATAATAATAAAAAATTAATAAAAAAAATGGCGGGCCGTGACGACGGCCCGAACCGCACATGCGCAGTGCGTGCACGATGAAAAAAAATAAAAAAAAATGGCGGACCGCGACGGGCCGATCCGCGCATGCGCGGGCGACGACCCGAACCGCGCACGCGTGCCATGCACGCGACAAAAAATAAATAAATAAAAATTTTTAAAAATGACGGACCGCGGTGTCCGGCGACCCCCGCGAAACGGTCATTCGACACCAAATGGGGTCGCGACCCATAGGTTGAGAACCACTGCTCTAAAGCTAAGCCAATGGAGCCACAGAGGAGGGGCCAAGGCGTCGGGATAGAATGTATATAATATGTGTTTTTGCTGTGACTAGGTGTGGCTCAAATATTCATTTGGAGTCCACCACGCTTTGCAAACCGTTGTAGCCAATAAATCTCTGTTTAATTTCAACTTGCTGTTTGGTGTTATTCAGAGGGCTAGAATTTCTACCAACAGGTGGACCAAAATGCCAAATCCAGTCTAAAGATCTGGCTGATTATATGCAAACAACCATACTATTACTAATAAAGAAATACTGAGTTTTTTTACTCTCCCTTTTTTCATACACCTGCTAATTTGCAATGTTTGTAGACATTTGTAGACAGGCCCCCTTAGAAGCCAGAATGTAAGTAATTACAGGTAGTCCTTGCTTAATGACTGCCTTGTTCAGCAACCATTCAAAGTTACAATGGTGTTTGAAAAATAACTTTAAGACCAAGGCCACAGGGTCCCTCATTCATGTGATCACCATTAGTCAGTATGCATTGTCTTGTGCTTGACCAGTTGTTTTTTCTTTTTTCCCACCTTACAGAGCAGGGAGATTGGAGGAACAGATTACAAATGAATGAACAGGCCCACATGGGGAATATACATCAAAAGGGCTGCTACGGAAACAGACTGGTGTATTCCCCACTGTGGGCCTGCTTACTCTCTTGTAATCTCTTCTCCAATCTCTCTGCTCTGTGAGGAGGGAAGAAGGAAAAAATGAGACAGGCACAGGAGAGATTGCTTGGGTTTTCCCCCCACTTAATGACTTCGCTTAACAGACTTGCCAGTCCCAATTGTGGTCACTAAACAGTTTGCTGTGCTGCATAATTTATTCTATGTGTCACACATGTATTGTATGTATTCTTGCTTATAGTTACTTATGACCGTTTTTCACATGACCATTGCAACATCCCTGTGGTCATGTGATCAAACTTTGGCCGTTTGGCAACTGGCATGTATTTATGATGGTTGCAGTATCCTGGGGTCATGTGATCACCTTTTGCAACCTTCTGATGAATAGTCATTGGGGAAGCCAGATTCACTTAACAACCGTGTTACTAACTTAACTGTAGCGATTCACATAACTGCAGCAAGAAAGGTTGTAAAATGGGGCAAAACTCACTTAACAATTGTCTTGCTTACCAACAGAAATTTTGGGCTCAATTGTGGTCGTAGGTCGAGGAGTACCTGTATTGTTGGAATTGTGTCTTTCTTCCAGTGTTGAATAAAATTTGTTCTCACTGATGTAAGCATATCTGTCGTTAAATTATATTTATTTTTTCTCAGATTATACCTAGTAGGAAAAGTGGTTTCATTTCAAACTTAAATTTCAAGATTTTCTACATTATAGTATGTATGTCTTCCCAGTACTGTTTTGGGGGGGGGGGTAATTGTCCATTTGTGATAAAACATTCCTTCTGTGAGGGTGAAGGTTCGTTCTCCAAACTTGTGGGTTGGTTTCCAAATGTTTCATTACCAGGCTAGGTAACATCTTCAGTGGAGTTTAGGGGATGTCAGTGTCAGTGTTTATAAGGGCTTCAGGCGTGTGTGTGTCACGTGAGGGTCGTGATGGGTCAGGTGTGATTCATCAGTGAGAGGTTTATGATGGGTCTTGTGTTGGAGAGGTCACATCAGGTCAGGGTCATTGGGAGGTGAACTGTGGGTGGGAGGGGGGCTTGCGTGGGTTGGTTGAGGGTTGGTGCTGTCTCTAGCTGGCTGTGAGGTTGATTTGGATTCTGAGGGGTTCGTAGGGTTCGGGAAGGCTTTAACTTCGATGAAGAAGGTCCAGCAGGAGTGGCTGAGGCCGGTCTTGAGACTGTTACCTGGGCTGAGTTTGACTCCGTGACACCTGATGACGTGGACAGGTTGCTGGGAGGTCTTAGAGCAACCACATGTTTACTGGACCCGTGTCCCTCCTGGTTGGTACTGGCCTCCAGTGAGGTGACGCGAGGCTGGCTCCAGGCGATTATCAACGCTTCGCTGAGTGAGGGTGTCTTCCCCGCCGCCCTGAAAGAGGCGGTGGTGCGACCCCTCCTCAAGAAGCCCGCCCTAGACCCGGCTGTTTTATCTAACTATCGTCCTGTCTCCAACCTTCGCTTTGTTGCGAAGGCTGTTGAGAGTGTGGTTGCTCGACAGTTCCCCCAGCACCTGGAGGAATCGTTGTATCTGGACTCGCTCCAGTCGGGCTTCAGGCCGGGTTACAGCACGGAAACAGCTTTGGTCGCATTGGTGGATGATCTCTGGCGGGCCCGGGACAGGGGTTGCTCCTCTGTCCTGGTGCTATTGGACCTCTCAGCGGCTTTTGATACCATCGACCATGGTATCATGCTGCGCCGGTTGGAGGGGTTAGGTATAGGGGGCACCGTGCTTCGGTGGTTCTCCTCCTTCCTCTCTGGCCGGACGCAGTTTGTGTTGACAGGGGGTCAGAGGTCGACCCCGAGGCCCCTTGACTGTGGGGTACCTCAGGGGTCGGTCCTCTCGCCCTTGTTGTTCAACATTTATGTGAAGCCGCTGGGTGAGATCATCCGAGGTTTTGGGGTGGAATTCCATCAGTACGCCGATGATACTCAGCTGTACATTTCCACCCCGAACCACCCAAATGAAGCTCTTGACGTGCTGACCCAGTGCCTGGAGGCCGTGCGGATCTGGATGGGGAAGAACGGTCTCAAGCTCAACCCTTCCAAGACCGAGTGGCTGTGGTTACCGTCGTCCCGGTACAATCAGCTGATTCCATCGCTGTCTATTGGGGGCGAGTCAGTGGCCCCCACGGGAAGGGCTCGCAACTTGGGAGTCCTCCTAGATTCACGGCTGTCCCTTGAGGACCATCTGACGGCCGTGGCTGGGAGGATGTTTTACCAGATTCGTCTGGTACACCAGTTACGCCCCTTCCTAGATAGGGACGCGCTACGCACGGTCACCCATGCCTTCATCACTTCCAGGCTGGACTATTGTAATGCTCTCTACATGGGGCTCCCCTTGAAGTGCACGCAGAGGCTTCAACTGGCGCAGAATGCAGCCGCGCGGGTGGTAGTGGGGGCACCCTGGCGGGTACGAATGGCCCCCATCCTGCGCGAGCTGCACTGGTTGCCGGTGGCTTTCCGGGTGCGCTTCAAGGTATTGGTTACCACCTTTAAAGCGCTCCATGGCATAGGACCCAGTTATTTACAGGACCGCCTTCTGCCAGTAAATACCTCCCATCGACCAGTTCGCTCCCACAGAGAGGGCCTCCTCAGGGTGCCATCGGCTAAGCAGTGTCGGCTGGTGGCGCCCAGGGGGAGAGCCTTTTCTGTGGGGGCACCGATGATGTGGAACGAGCTCCCCCCAGAACTCCGGACATGTCATGATCTCCGCACCTTCAGAAGAGAACTGAAGACTCATCTCTTCAATCAAGCCGGCCTGGCCTAGATCTCTTCGGGGTTTTTTTATGTAAATTTTTAAACAAGGCTGTTCGGGTTTTAGAATTGGGATTTTAACAGGTTTTAGTAACAGCCATGTATTAATTTAATTTATTTTTAAATATTTATTGTTATTATCTGTTTTAATTAGGCTGTAAACTGCCCCGAGTCCTACGGGAGAGGGGCGGTATAGAAATTTAAGAAATAAATAAATAAAATAAAAATATTATTTTTAAAAAAAAATATTTTATTGGTTTTATGATTTTAACAATAGGTACTTAAAGTACACCGTGGTGATTGGGTAAACAAAAATTCCAAAATAAAAACATACATAAACAGCTCAACTTAGTACATTCACTTTCATCTTTCTATTTCCCTCACACACACACACACACACACACACACACACACACAAAACCATGTAAATTTAATATATTCCATTTCTATCATAAATTTCTGTTAAACCTATTTTAAGACTTTGTCAATTTCATTCCAAACTCTCCCCGATACATATACCATGATATTTATGAGATGTTACCATACATTCTTTTTACATTCATATATAAAATACTTTTAATGAAATGAGATAAATACCTACACATGACTTTTGGTGTTGCTCGCCCATTTCCCCTTTCACCACATCCACACTCCTTCTTCTCTACCTTCTTTCTCCCTTTCTTCTCTTCCCTACTTCCCTCTTCCCCTCTTCACCACTCTCCTTCACTTTCTCTCCACTTCTCCTCCAACCTTCCTACTTCCTTCTCCCCTCCTTTACTCTTTTCTCTCTCCTCTCCTTTCTTCCCTTTCTTCAGATACAGTTCAGGGGTAATGTCCGAGCAACTCCTCTCTCCAAATTTCCCTATCTGTATTATACATTAATACTTCTATTTTATCTAATCTTCTCGGTATATACTTCTTTTTAAAAAAAATTTTTTTTTACTGATTTTTCCCATCTTTCCCCAAAAGCTTAGGACACAACGTGGTGATCAGGATGTCCAATCAGTCAAAGACAAAGTCATATAAATATAGCTCAAATTAATTATCAAAATTTTCCTCTCTATTTCTTGAATATGGTATTGCTTATTAAAATTTATACAATTTTAAATAAAGTTCAATCAAACAAAAATCATCAAACACATGCGATTATAATCTATATCCTGTTTTTTGGCTATACTAATTACAGTTGTCATACTCCAATTACATTTTAGTAAGTATATAGTTGTGATTTCAGGTATCCTTAATACAAGATCGTTCATTGAGACAGATTTTTTTCCCTTATCACAAATAGCTCTTCCTCTCTCTCTATTACAACATAGTTATCATATTTAAAATAATAATATAAGTCCAACGAATACAGTTCTATTTTTAAGAATATATTCTATCATTTCATCAATCTACATCTATAAAAAAATCTTTTTAAGGCCTTAATAAAGTTTATATCTTCAAATACTTATCAACTATATCAGGAAATTCTCATCTTTCATTCCTAATTAAATCAGACATATTCTCTTTCTCTATTACAACATAAGTATCAAATTTAAAATTACTGTATAAGTCAAAAAAATTAAAAAATTAAAAAAAATACATTTCCATTTTTTTTCCTTTTTTAAAAGATATATTCAATCATTTCGTCAATCTACATCTATAAGGTCTTTTTGTCCTCTAGAAAGATTTACTCCCTCAAATAATTATCAACCATACTAACAGTAAATTTACATCCTTCATTCGTCATTAAATCAGACAGTTTCTAAAGCCTTTTTAACCCTTCGAATAACATTTTATGTCACATTTAAACCTGACTCTAGCTTTCTTTCTATGCCAATTTGATTCCCATAATAAGGCTTTTCGGTTATCAAACCTCAAGATTTGATTACGGGGATTCCTAACCGGTTCAAACTGAACAAATTTTCTTTCCCTTTCCTCTTTATTGTAATTTCCGAAAAATTGTGTCTGGGTATCAATCTTTGTTATTTTTTGTAGTTGAGTCAATTACAGTTATTTCTTGGTCATCAAAATTGTCCATCAATTGTAGGTGACGTGTAGCATTAGTTGATTCAGTGGTTTCCACATTTTCTCTCAGTGCAGATTCACAATTAGGTTGTAAGAATAGTGTCTCTGTCTCTTTAAGTTGTAGGTAGGTCTGTTCAGGACTATTCTGTTCATCTTCTATTGTTCCTTGTTCCATAGCTTGGTTCATTATTAGAGGGTCAATGTAAGATTCCAAGGTGGCATCTTTGGATTTTCTCCAAGATTTCCAATAAGTTTTGAAATCTTCTCTAAATTCTAATTTTTTTTCCAGTATTAAATCATAGTCAAGATGTGAATAACTTTCAGCCATTTTGGTGGTAGCTTTGCCTATTCCTTTATTAGAGACTACTTGAGAAAGATCCACAAATATCCGCCTCCAATGGTCTAATAGCCAGCTTCACCACCCAGCTGTCCAGTTATCTTTTCTCTTTTATTATCACATAAATCCAATCCCTCTTCAGATAACAGGGAGAAATACAGTTAGTTTCGCTTTTTCACCACCAGATGTCCTCAGTGGACTATAAAGTCCTTTTCTTCTTTTTTTTTCAAGTTAATCAAGTTAAAGAAAGAAAAAAAAGGAAAGTTTTCTCTTTCTTTTTTAAAAAAAATCAACAAAAAATGTCTCCTACATTATCAGATTAAAAAAGGAAAGTAAGAATGTCCCTTTTTTCCTTCTTTTCCCCTGAAATTCACCCAACAGAAGTCAAATAGTAAAAAAAAAAAACCACACACACAAAAATTAATCTTTTTCTTTTTAGCTCTTCTTTCCACATATAGGCAGCCGCCGCTTTCTTAATAAAGGAAAATAGAAACTCTTTACAGGAAAAGTCAGGATAGTGAGGGAAGGAAAGGTCTCACCCGGATTCACCACGGTGGTTATTCATGCTTAGTTGTTCTTGTGACTTGCGGTTGGTGCGGCTAGGTGATCGGCCATTTTATGGCCGATCTTCTTCTCCGTCGGCCCTCACAGTCAGCTCGGACAGCTAGAGGAGCCGCCGCTCCTCTGCAGCTGAGTGCAGCCTCGATGGTAGTCGCGCCCTCCAGGCGCGACTTTCGACCCCCGCAGGGGTCTACCGGCAGAGGGAAACTAGCCGAACGAGGAGACAAGTCTCCACGTGCGGCTAGAGGCGCCGCGATTCGGAACCGGAAGTCTAACTCAGATATTATTGGAGTCATGCATCATCTGTAAAGCATTTTATACCAATTTTCCTTTAAGTTATAACTTGGTACAAATTTTCTACCGCCATATGAATTTACTGACAGTTTCTTGGCATTCTTATAAGATTTTTTTCTTTAAAAATGATGCCACTTAAAATAGTTTATCTTGGACAATATATTCATCTTGATAAAGATCTCTTTTAATCTCATGCCATAATTTAATATAGTTATTTCCTGCAAGGTGCAAATCTAGATATTTTATTTAGTGAGCTATCAGACAGCCAGCATAATGCTGTGGACATAGTATACTTGGATTTCAGTAAGGCATTTGACAAAGTAGTAGACCACAATCTACTTCTTGGTAAGCTAGAAAAATGTGGGATAGACAGCATCATCACCAGATGGATTCGTAACTGGCTGACAAACTGCACTCAACATGTAGTCCTTAATGGAACTACATCTACATGGAGGGAAGCAAGCAGTGGGGTACCCCAAGGTTCTGTCTTAGACCCAGTAGTCTTCAATATCTTCATAAACTATTTAGATAAGGGAATAGAAGGGGAACTCATCAAATTTGCAGACAACACCAAACTGGCAGGAATAGCCAATACCCCAAAAGACAAGCTCAAGATCCAAAAAGATCTTGACAGGCTTGAACATGGGGCCATATCTAACCAAATGAAATTCAATGTAGAGAAAAGTAAGGTTTTACACTTAGGCAAGAAAAACCAAACGTACAGGCACAGATTAGGTGCAACTTGGCTCAACAGCAGTAACTGCAAGAGGGATCTTGGAGTCCCTAGTGGACAATCACTCAAATATGAGCCAGCAGCATGCTACAGCCACCAAAAAAGCCAATGCAATCCTAGACTGCATTAACAGAGGGATAGAATCAAGATCACGTGAAGTGTTAGTACTGCTTTATAAGGCCTTGGTAAGACCTTTGGAATACTGCATCCAGTTTTGGTCACAATATAAAAAAAAGATGTTGAGACTCTGGAAATAGTACAGAGAAAAGCAACGAAGATCATTACAGGGCTAGAGGCTAAAACATATTAAGAACGGTTGTAGGTATTGGGTATGTCTTGTTTAGTGAAAAGGACTGGGGTGACATGTTAGCAGCGCTCCAATATTTGAGGAGGTGCCCCAAAGAAGAGGGGGTCATCCTATTTTCCAAAGCACCAGAAGGCAGGACAAGAAGCAATGGATGGAAACTAACCAAAGAGAGAAGCAACCTAGAACTAAGGAGAAACTTCCTGACAGTTAGAACAATTAACCAGTGGAACAACCTGCCTCCAGAAGAGGTGAATGCGCCAACACTGGAAGTTTTTAAGAAGAGACTGGACAACCATTTGTCCGAAATGATATAGGGCAAAGTTCTTGAAGTTTTCTGGCTTTGTAGACATGTGGAGGGGGGAAGGGGTTGGTTTTGCTTGATTGGCCAGCAAATGCGTCTGAGCGCAGCTCCATTTGCACGCCTGCCACTCACGCAAATGGAGCATGCACACATATGCTCTCCCGTTGCTCGTGCAAGTGAGGATGTGTGTGCGCACCAGCCATTTCCGTGGCCCGGTTGCAAACCTCTCACAGCCCGCTTGTGATCTATGGCCCACAGGCTGGGGAACCCTGGTATAGGGTCTCCTGCTTGAGCAGCAGGTTGAACTAGAATACCTCCAAGGTCCTACCAACTGTTTTTCTGTTATTTTTTTTTGAGGGGGGGAAGAGTTTTGTGTTAAAAAAACCTTTTATTTTGTTTTCTGAACACTGATTTTATATCCAGAATATTCTCCATAATTATAAATTGTTTTAATTAACTGTTTATTGCCTTTTGTGGTTCTATGATACTACAACACCTGCACATATTTAAGCTTATATTCTCCACAAATTTTGAGACCTGTTATTTGTCACCTCAGATTTTTTTCTGCCAGTATTTTTAACACAATAATAAACAGTAAAGGAGAGATGACATCCTTGGCTTGTTCCTTTACTGATCTTAAAATCTCCAGAGCGCTGTTGGCCTCAGTCCTCAGATCGGAAGTACGTCTATATTAATACCATCTGCTCTATATTGTAAGACTGAGAGAAGGAAGGGGAAGATACAGGGAGGAATTCGGGGCTCCCCTTTCATGCACAGAATTCATTATAGATGAATACGCAGTTTCTACGAACGGGAATGTTCCACGTTGAAATGCACAAACACAAAACACTGATATGATACATTGCGCATTACATTCATGCCCTAAAAAAGGGACGTACTCTAGTTTTAATTTTTATGGGACTCATTTTCAAAGGAAACAGAGACGGTCTATGGGTGGCCTTTTGTTTGCTTGCTTGCTTCGGGCAGAAATTGGAATTAACCTCTATGATAGAGCGAGTAAGTCCTCCGACTATATTACTCCACCCGCTGCAATTATGGTTAAAGAAAGTCGCGCTAAATTGGTTTGAGCAGCCATTGTCCAGTCCGCTGCTGTTGCGCCTCCTTGTTCATGAAAGCCGCAGGCTCTTTCAATCATCTCGTAACACTCTATTCCCCAGCGTTCTTAGTCCTGAACGGCTGCAGAAGCGCCATGTTCCTCAAAGGGTAACAGACTGGACGGGCCCAGTTGCTACAGCCTAGTGTTGTAAATATTATATGCGACTCACCCGTTGCTGCTTCAGGCAGAAGGAAAAGAAGCAACCCGACTACAGTTGTCATTGTCGAAGTGGCCGAACAGCGAAAACTTGCAAGGAAGGCCTGTAACCACCTCCGAAAGGAGACCGCTAGTGCCGCCATTATCCCGTTCAAGTCTCACCACCTCAACCTTCTCCTTCCCTCACAAGCAGCTCATAGAAACAAACACAGCCCTCTAGCGCCGCATCAAGAAACCTTCCACTTTTTCCAAACCTCCCTCCCGTGCTACAGACGTAAGAGAGACCCTTTCTCCTTCTCAGACAGTGACTAATACAAAGTAGTCTATCTAGCGCGCAGTCTTTTTCTGATTGGGTAATTCCGCCACGAGGTTCAGCCCATATTCCTCCCGCCTCCTTTTCTTGCTCTAGCAAAAGTACAGAACGAACACCAAGTTCTAAGTCAGACAAGAAAGCCTACAATGAGAAAGCCTACAATGAAATAGCGATGCGTATTTAATTGCAGTGTGAAGTATGCATAACGGACGATATACAAAAATTATGGGATTAGTAATGAAGCAATAAAACTAAAAATATCTGAAAGGTATAAGTTACGTAGTGTTGAAAGAAAAATCTTAATCAGGGTCCAGTCCAAGCTGGGAATCAACAAAATGGAGACTGCTTTAGAAAGAAGGTTGGAGTTTATTGAAGAGGAGAGCCAGGCAGAAGTATGGTTCTGGGAAATCTGACCACATGTACTATGGAGTGGTGGGTTTTTATACCTTCTTGGGCTTTTGTTTGGAGTTGTTCCTGTAACATGAACTTTGACCTGAGTCTGTGTGTGCTTTTCTGGTATTCTGATGGTGGTGGATTAATCCTATTGTGTCCCAAAGGTCATATCCTGCTTCCCTGGGGTTGATGGCTGATGAGTTGGATTTTCTGGTGTGAGGGATTGTTGATTCTAGGGATCTTTATCTTTCTAATCCCAGTTTCCTGGCTGCAATCTTTCTGACAAGATTATCACATCTGCATTTCTGTAGACCTGGTTTCTGTTTGGGGCAGAGAGACTTGGGGGGGGTTGGTTTCTGCCTTTAAAATCCTTTGGGGAAATATAATATTCTGCCTTTTAATATTCCCAAAAATATTTCAGGGGGGGTAACTTCCCACAGTAGGAAATAAACAGGAAAAGAACCTAGGGTAACCTAAGGAAAAACAGGAATAAAAACTGTCATAACAGCAAGACTGTACAAGACAGCAATACAAGTTAAGAATGTAGGTACATCCAAAGTAAATTAACTGAGTCACCTGTTTATAAATCTGTATAACGGCTAAACAATTTAGTGACTGGTGTACTGCTTAAGGTATCAGGCTAGAAACTGAGAGACCATGCGTTTGTAGGACAGCACCCCACCCCCAGAGAAAGAAATATTTTGGGATATTAAAAAGGCAGAATATGATATTTCCCCAAAGGATTTTAAAGGCAGAAAAGCAGGCCCAGTTTTCTTAATGTTAGGAATAAAATTTTAGAATAAAAAGTAAAGTTAAGTGACACGTACTCTGTAAAATTTCTACACGCAGACAGTAAGATTTCTACACAATATTTCTACACGTAGACTGCAAGATTTCTACACAATTTCTACATGTACACATACCTTGTAAGAGTTCTGCACGTAGGCTACAGAATTTCCACATTGAGCTGTAGGATTTCATGATAAAGTACATATAAGGGAATAGGTGAAGCAAAATAGTAAGGGGCAGGGATAATGTATTTTGTTTAGGCGGCTCTGATAAGATTGTAACCTCAGAGGAGGGGCCAAGGCATCGGGATAGAATGTATATAATATGTGTTTTCGCTGTGACTAAGTGTGGCTCAAATATTTATTTGGAGTCCACCACGCTTTGCAAACCGTTGTAGCTAATAAATCTCTGTCTAATTTCGACTTGCTGTTTGGTGTTATTCAGTGGGCTAGAATTTCTACCAACAGTTTTGGCGCCCAGCGTGGGGCTCGACACCGGGATCGTTTGTCTGCAACGGATCCAGAAGGTGACGTGGAAGGCATGCCCTGTTGATTTCGACAGTCTATCTCATCTTGTTGGTAAAGGAGCAGCAACGCTTTCCTCGGCGAACCCATAGAGTTGATATTAGACAGAGATACGAATTGAACCGATGTGTGTGTTGCTGGCTTCCGGGAACTGGGCAACTCTGTGCACGGACCTAGGTAAGTGTTCTGGGGTGGCCAGTATACACTGCCTAGGCAGTCAGTGGTAAGACTGGGTAGGCCTGTGTGAATTTGAGACAGTGTGTGTGTGATGTCCCAAGTATCCGCTTAGCGAAAGTGGACCTCTGATATGCGAGTGCATATCTAGGGGCATCAGGGGAAGTGAATTAAGGAATTTACGTGAAGTCTCAATTAGAATACACAGGACGGTAAACCAGGATGGGCAACACAGGGAGTACTCCAGGAAAGAAGTGTTTGAGAAAAATAAGGAGGAACCCCAAATTAAATATAGATAAAGAAAGTCCATTAGGGATTTTGTTGAGTAATTGGGGAAAACCTCTGTATAATGAAATAATTAGTAAATTAAACATAACCAAGGAAGATATGGTTAATTTGTGTTGTTTTGTCTGGTGGGAAGATGAAAAAATAGAGTGGCCTAGATTAGGAACAAATGACTATTTTGCTTGTCAGAATTTATATGAGTATGTGTCAAGGAAAACATGTACTGTAGATCATTGGTCAATGAATTAGACTATGTTTTAATTTGGAACCCAGATAAATGGGTCACCTTGACTATGAGTGGCCCTAGCCCTCATAAAATAACCTCAATATATTTACAAGAAGAGAAGAATGAAATAGAGGAAGAAGAAGATGATGAAAAATCCATGAAATATTTACCCCCACCTTATAATCCTAATCTACCACAACCAACAAATGTACAAATACCTATTCCACCACCCTTACCAGCTCCTGTAACACAAGCCCAGGGAGCTGTGAGAGGTGGACCCTATAAGGTATTAGTAAAAGAATTGGAACAATTGAAGAAAGATATAAAGAATTTTCCCTTTAAGGATAAACCACTACAGACTTTTCCTTTAAAGGAAGTACCCAATGTAGTAGATGGCCAAGGACAGGCCCATATCAGTTTTGTACATGAGCTTTTAAAGGCATCTGAATTATGTGCCTTTAAGAAAGAAATGAAAAGCATGATAGAAGATCCAATAGGGGTAGCAGAGCAACTGGATCTGTTGTTAGGAGCAAACATATACACATGGCATGAATTAGGAGTGATACAGAGCACATTATTTACAGCAGAAGAAAGACAGTTAATTCAAAGAGCAGCTCATTTGGTCTGGACTAGGGAACATAATCCCCAAGCACAGGGGGCAATTTTGGCAGATGTAAAGTTTCCTGTAGTAAGACCAAATTGGGATAATAATAATGCTGCAGATAGACAAAACATGGAAGATATGAGAGCATTATTAATAAGAGGAATAAAAGAAGCTGTTCCAAAAGCACAGAACATAAGTAAAGCTTTAATGATAGAACAAGAAAAAGAAGAATCTCCAGCTACATTCGTACAAGATTGAAAGACGGAATGAGGAAGTATTCTGGAACTGATCCAGATAACCCAGCAAATACTCTTCTGGTAAAAATACAATTTGTGGTAAAATCCTGGCCAGATATAAGTAAGAAATTACAAAAATTGGAGGGATGGTCAGGGAAAAGTATAGATGACTTGTTAAAGGGGGCACAAAAGGTATATATGCAAAGGGATGTAGAGAAATTTAGGCAACAGAATAAAATGATGATTGCCACAATAAACCAAGTAATAAAACAAAAGGAAAGAATACAGAAGGAAAATGGATATTACCTGATAGATAGCAGGTGTTGAATAAAGCCATAACACGTGAAGTAATCCAAACACTCCATGAGGGTTTTAGAAGACGTGTTTCTGAAAGGTATGGCTACAGGAGAGTTTTTGCTGTTATGAAACAAATAACGGCCGGATGTCTCATTTTGCAAGAAAGTTAATAGGCAAGCTCTAAGAGCAAAGGAAATTGGGAGAGGAAAGGAGCTCATTGGCTTTTGAACAGTTCCTTGAAATTATAATAATAGCTATTTGTTTGTCAGGAGAAAGTATGAAATGAAATATCTGTATGTGAAAGTGTTTATACAAGCAATTTGAATGGAAGTGAATTTGTGGATATGCTGATCCTCTGTGTGTGTGTGTGTGTGTGTGTGTGTGTGTGTGTGTGTTTCTCCCCCATCCCAGACTGAAAGAAACAATAAACTGCAGATTTTTTTTGTCGTTACTGTAAAAGTGAAATGGAAAATGAATGTGAAGAGAAAACTATTTTATTAGTGGTGAAATTGTTGTGTAATTTCTTCTTCTTTTCCTGTCTCTTTCCCCCCCACCCCCAGCTGGCTGTGTTGCTTTAAGAGAGAGAGAGAGAGAGAGAAAAGAAAGGGGGGGTCTGATCTTTTTAACTTTTTTTCTGCTTAGAATTCTGGTATGAGGAAGGTGGGCTGGATGTGAAATGTAATACCCATTCTTGCAGTAAGAAATAAGGTTATTTTTTTTAAATAAATGAAATATGAGAAGAACTGGAATACACCTATATAACCATTAACCAATAGAAATGACTTTGAATTGATTTGTTTAGATTTATAAATGATTTAACCTATTTAATGGAAATTTGTTTCCATCTGAATGGAATCTGATTAAATTGGAATTTGACTAACTTTATATTAAAATCAAAGAGTTGATACTAGAGTTTGATACAAAGCTATTTCAGTAACTCAGAATATCTTATTAAGCTTGTTTATTAATTTATTTATTTTGTGGAGTTGCTTTTTGTTGTTGTTTTATTTATTTTTTATGTTTTTATGTCTGTGCAGGACACACTGATAAAAAATAATAATAATAATACCTAAGAGAATTGAAGGGATTGTAATTCAACCCTTGTTTAAAATGAAGGAGTGGAGAAAAAAAAATTTTTTGGATTATAAATGAGCTATGTTGTTTTGAACAAAGATTTGTATGCAAACAAACTCAAGCAGAGTTTGGTGAGCGCTCCTTTGTTGGCTCTTTACTAAGCAATTTGTTTGTAAATACAGACAAAGGAATGGCTAGGGGAGGGATAATTGATACTTTTCTATGGTTAATATATGGTTGGTTATACGATAAGTATAATATGTAGACAAATACATAAAATGCTCTATAACATATAATGGTGAGGCTATTTCAATGCATTCAAGTTGATTTTAAATTACCTCAAGTGGGAAATTCCACAATATGAAACTCAAATGACTTGGATAAAATGTTTACCTTTAGTATTGTTGCGAATAAGAACACAACCAAGGAAAGATTTAGGATTGTCTCCTTATGAATTGTATGGTGTGTCATTTATGCCTGGAAACATCTCCATGGACTCTTTCGTAACAAGGGATAAAGTAATAAGACATTATGTGCATAAACTGTCGCAGTATCTTGATCATTGCAGGAAACAAGGCTTGTTGATCCAAACACCCCCTTTGGAATTTCCTGTCCACAAGTTTGAGGTGGGACAGTGGATCCTGATCCGAATGTGGAAGGAGGAGAAATTGCAACCTAAGTGGGAAGGACCATTCCAGGTGTTGCTGATCTCTGAAACTGCAGTTCGGATGAAAGAAAAAGAGTGGACTCATTATACGCAAGTGAAGGGACCAGTAGCTGAACCAAAAGGACAGTGGACCTGTGTTCCGGGTGACGACTCGTTTAAATTGATACTTTGTAAAATTCCTGTTTAAATGTGTTGGTACTGTGACTGTAAATGCCATGTTGATTGTTGTTGCTGTTTCCATTGTATCGACTGTGTAAGATTGTTGTATCTGGCCCTTCTCAGCTGAGTGAAATCCACATAAATATTTCTTTAAGAGTTTTATTTAACACATTTCAAAAGATTCACTTCAAAGCAAGCTGCTGGCAGTTTGTTGGCCGGAACGGCCAATTCTGATTTATTTACATTTAGATTAAACATTCTCCCACCTTCCAATTAACTCACTCTTTATCGTTTACATTGTCCAAGACTTCATTACTCTTCCGTAGATTTCAAAAACACCAGAAAACTGATTTCTAACGAACTCGGTGATGCATCAGACTGCCTCTTGATATGAACGTTGCTCGTGACAAAGACTTAGTTCCGTCTTCCTCTTCTAATATAGTTTTCAATACGTCACTTCCTTTTTCCACTTAACTGACTCCTCCGCCTATCAAACCTTCGGAATCTCGGATCAAGCCATCTAGCTTCCTGATCCAAATCTGACTCATCACTTTGAGAGTCTGACTCATCCTGCATACAAATCTCCTCATTGTCTAGCTCGGCTGATGGGAGGGGAAAATACCCAGAGGGGCCTGGTTGTGCTTCGTCATCCCCTGATATGTACCCAGCCTGTCTAGAGACACTCACAACAAAGATGTACTGGATGTGAAGAATACTTTGGACCGGGACTTCCGGTGGCACCGTTTGGCGTCGCCACAGCCTCCTTTGGAGGCTCCGTTTTCCCGGGAACTGTTAGCTGCAAAAACAGCGATCATCAGCTGTTTTTTGTGGTGGAAAAACCCCCCTTCGGGAGAAGAAGGGGTGAAGAGCATCGGGTGTGGGTTGAGCTCCTCTAAAACCCCCCTGAAAAGATTTCAGGGGGTAAGAGTGAGAGCCCCCCAAGCGCTCAAAGACGCTCCAGCCCGGGACACTTCTGTCAATAGACAGAAAAAGACGCCGCGACCACCCCTGCGGAAGATAAGTATCTGAGAGCGAACTGCACGCAGGCAGAGTGAATACAGGAGACCGATATTGCATATAATTCTTCACATTTAAATTCAGACTACAATTATTTTTACAATCAACATAATGGCTTTAAGATGGCGACCGCTTTCGATAGAAAAGTGAAAGTAGTGAAAGTAACTTTCTACAATAAAGGCATAGTGTTCTTTTAAGCTTAAAGCTCGAAATTCTATAAACTTTTACTAAAATCTTGGATTTGAAAGAAGAAAGGAAAAAATCTTGTAATATATTTGTAAGTGAATTCTTCATTAAAAGCAGCTTTTTAAGACTTTTTATAAAAAGCGGACTGATTATAGAATGGCTGCCAGACAAACCAAAATAACAGCTGCGAAGGCTGCAGTATCTTCACCGGCTCAGCCCTCTAAGGTACAAACATCTAGTTTTTCTGCTTCCCCGGTTTCTTTAACTTCTACACAGCCTCAAGCTTCTTTGCCTATTCAACCTCCTTCAGAAATGTTGACTATGAAAGATTTACAGGCTGCATTATTAACACTGACAGACAATATTGAGAGAAGTATGGAGAAAAATATGGACAGGAATTTTGAGAAATTTGGGGATGAATTGGAGAAAAAGATTGTAACTCACACTGAGGAACAAATTAAAGGAGTAACTGGAGAATTGGGCAAAATTAAAGAAATTATTGAGACTCATAATACAGTGATAAGAGAAGATATTGTTGAAGCTTTTAAGGGGGTCTGGGATTATACTTTGAGAGTGGAAGAAAAAGTGGATGGGGTGGAACAACAACTTGAGAAACAGATGCAAGAAATTAAAAGTGCTGTGGAAGATCAAGCTATTATGGCACAATACAATCAGATGATGTGGGCTGTTAGAATTAGAGGGCTGAAAGAAGCAAATCAGACTCAGGAGGATTTGAGAAGGATTTTTGGAGAAGCTCTTGCAGTATTTATGAATGAGGGGGTACACGATTTGTCTTGGCAGATAGATAGGATCTACCGAGTTAACTCATGGATTGCTAGACAAAGAAATTTACCTAGAGACATTCTGATTTATTTTGTTACAAGGAGATTTAGAAATCATGTGCTTACAATATCGTATAACAAGAAATTAATGGTGGCCGGTCAAGAGGTTGTGATATTGAAGGAGATTCCTCCGAAGATGTTAAGAGCAAGAAAAGACTATGCATTCTTGGTGGATGAACTTAAAAAACGTTGTTTACAATATAGGTGGGAGGCCCCAGCTGGATTATCATTACTTTACCAGGGTGTAAGATACCGTCTGAATTCTATTTGGAAAGCAAAAGATTTCTTTGTGAATGTGTTAAAGGCTGGTGAACCCCCATTTCCAACATCGAAAACTACTGAATCACCTACAGAAGTAATTAAAGAGCAAAAAGAACACCTACAATTTGAAGATTCATAACCTCAAGCGGCGACAGGAGTTGATAAAGGAGATTTATTGGATTTGCCTGAACGGAGCCTTGATATATTTCAGCCCCTTCAAGTAGAGATGCCTAGAGATCAAAGGCAAACTCGGGCAACTACCAAACATAAGGAACAACAAAAAAAGGAACAAGACCGGTCCACAATTCAAGAAGTACTACCTACAAATGTGGAAGCCATGGGAGCTCGACCAAAGAAGAAATTTGATGAAAATTTTGAATTGGTCTTGCAAAAGCTTTCGGGAGTTGGTCATGTCAAATAAATTTTTGACATGGAATGTTAATGGTTTAAATTCTCCACAGAAGAGGAAGAAGATATTTCACTATTTGAATCAATGTAAAAATGATGTAACTTGTTTGCAAGAAACACATATTAGAATTAATGATCAGAAATATTTGATAAATAATAAATTAGGCACACATTTTGTTGCAGCGGCTGCTGAGAAGAAGAATGGAATTGTTATTTATGTTAAAAATCATATAAGATCTAAATTAATAGAATCAGACATACAAGGTAGATATTTAGCAATTGAAATTTTAAAAGAAGGGAAAAAAGTACTTTTGACGCGAATATATGCACCAAACCAACAACAAGCAAAATTTTATAAGTTAATACATAAAAAGTTAATACAATTTGATTATAGGTCTTGTATTATAATGGGTGATTGGAATGGTGTGATAGATATTGATTTAGATAAAAAGAAGATATCAATTCCCCAAATACGTGCTAAGTTGCCTAAATCTTTTTTTGATATAAAGGATGATTTCGACTTGATAGATATATGGAGAGAAAGAAATGGCAAAGAGCAAGAATTCACTTTCTTTTCTGACAGGCACCAGTCATTTTCCAGAATTGACTTTATATTAACTTCAAGTGATTTTCTTTTTTGTTTAAAGAAGGTGAAGATTTTACCTAAAGCTTTAACAGATCATAATCCGGTTTGGATGGAATTAACGGAAGGTCAAAGACCTAAAAGATCCTGGAGATTAAATGAAAACTTGTTTAAATATGATATAAATGTGAAGGAATGTAAAAACTTAATGAAGGAATTTTTCATGTTAAATATGCATAAGGGTACAACTATAGAAATGGTATGGGACGCAAGCAAAGCATATATGCGTGGGATTTTAATTGACTTGAATAAAAGGCATAGAGATAAACAAGAGAAAAAACGGAAGGAATTAGAAGAGGAAATAAGAAAGAAGGAACAGTTATTAATAAAAAGACCAGATGATAAAAACATTAAAGAGGGGGTAAAGGTCCTACGGAAACAATTTGATTTGTTAATGGCAGACCAAGTTGCCAGGAATATACAATATGCAAAACATAATACATTTTTAAATTCTAATAAGCCTGGCAGATGGTTGACCTATATATTAAGGAAAAAACAAAAATCCTGAATAATTGAAAAAATAGAGTATAAAGGAAAAGAGGTCTTTCAACAAGAAATTATTAAGAAAGCATTTTTAGAATTTTATTCTAGATTATATGCTGAGAAGATACAAGAGAATGACATAGATATTTTTGTGAAATGAAAATATATTAGTAATTAATAATGAACAAAGAGAAAGATTAAATACATTGATTACTTCAGAAGAAATAATTTCAGTGATTAAACAATTGAAAATGGGAAAATCTCCTGGGACTGATGGGTTAACGGCGGATTATTATAAGCATCTTCACATGGAAATGGTGGAACCTCTTAGAGAGTTATTTGTTAATATACAAAAAGGGGGCCAGGTTCCACCTTCATGGAAAACAGCCTATGTTTCTTTAATTCCTAAAGAGGGACGAGATAATCTTCAACCAGAAAATTTTAGACCTATTTCTTTGTTGAATACGGATTACAAGATTTTTGCAAAAGTAATGGCTAATAGATTAATGACAGTTTTACAACAAACAATTCATACTGATCAAACTGGTTTTTTACAAGGGAGGCAGATGAAAACTAATGTTAGACAAATTATTAATATAATAGAATATTTGGAGAAGAATACTCAGGTGCCCGCAGTTCTTATGTTTTAGGACGCGGAAAAAGCATTTGACAGATTGAATTGGTTGTTTTTGAAAAAATTGATTGTTAGGATGCAAATGGCGGATCAGTTTACTAATTCAATATTGGCGATTTATCAGAAACAAACAGCCCAGGTGATTGTGAATGGGGACTTAACAGATTCATTTAATATAGAGAAAGGTACTAGACAGGGATGTCCCTTATCCCCGTTGTTGTTTGTTTTAACTTTAGAAGTTTTACTGAATAAGATAAGAGGAGCAGAAGATTTAAAAGGTATAGTGATTAGACAACAAGACTATAGATTACGTGCCTTTGCAGATGATTTGGTTGTGACATTGACTCAACCAATACTGTCAGCTAAGAGATTGATGGAGATAATTAAACTTTATGGTAAGGTATCAGGGTTTAAATTAAATATAGCTAAAACAAAGATGTTAGTTAAAAATTTAAATATTAATTTAAAACAGGAATTGGAAAGAATAACGGGATGTGAGATAGTTAAGAAAATTAAATACTTAGGAGTTGATATTGAAGCTTCCAATGGGAAGTTATATAAAAATAATTACGAAGTTTTGTGGAGTAATGTACAAATAGAATTGGAAAAATGGAAGAAACTTCAATTATCTATACTGGGTAGGATAGCAGCAGTTAAAATGAATGTACTACCTAAATTTTTATTTCTTTTTCAAATGATACCTATACTTAAAAAAGATGCTAACGTAGAGGAGTGGCAGAGGGGTATTAATATATTTATTTGGAATGGGAAGAAACCAAGGGTTAAGTTAAAAATAATTCAGGATACAAGGGAAAGAGGTGGTTTGAAAATGCCTAATCTCAAGTTATATTATGATGCAGTTGTTTTAGTAGCAATAAGTGATTGGGTTAATTTAACTAATGATAGAATATTGAATATTGAAGGGTATGATTTATTATATGGATGGCATGCATATTTAGTTTATGATAAGAAGTTGGATAGGAGTTTCAAAGAGCACCTATTGAGAAATGCTCTGCTGCGTGTCTGGAAAAAATATCAGTATAAATTAAACGATAAGATTCCTGTTTGGACAGTTCCCAGACACGCAGTAGAGAATATAAATAGAGAACAATTATATGATGTGGTGCGTTATGAGAAACTCCTATTTAAAGAAGGGAATGTTTTACAATTGAAGTCCTTGAACACCTTAAGGGATGAAGGAATGATTCTTACTTGGTTTCAATATTTACAATTGCAGACTAGATGGAAAAAAGATCAGAAGATTGGCTTAGCTCAAATAGATGAAAATTTAATTAAACAAATTAGAGATCAAAGGCCAATGCATATTAAAAGATTGTATAATGCACTGATTGCAATTGATTCAGAAACTGAATTAGTTAAGGATTGTATGATAAAGTGGGCACAAAATTTTGGACAACCAGTTATGATGGAAACTTGGGAGAGAATTTGGGTGAAAAATGTAAAATTTACACAAGTGCAACATTTAAGAGAAAATTTTTATAAAATGTTTTATAGATGGCATTTGGATCCGAAAAAACTTTCATGTATGTACCCCAATTTACAACCTAAATGTTGGAGATGTGAATGTATGGATGCTACTTATTTTCATGTATGGTGGACTTGTAAAAACAATGAAGGCTTTTTGGATAAAGATTTGGTGGATACTTCAAAATATTTTGAAAAAACGTATTGAATTTTCACCACAGTTGTTTTTACTAGGTATTATAAAAGATTGCTCCACCATAGAGATGAACTTGATTTTGAACTTGATTACAGCAGCAAGACTGTTGGTGGGACAATATTGGAAGAAGGCAGAATTACCATCTATTGCAGAATGGACTTTTAAAGTTATAAATTTGGCGGAAATGGCTAAAGTATCTGCTTATTTGAAAGATCACTCAAATGAAAAATATATGTTGGACTGGAAAAAATGGATAGAGTATATCCAAGGGAAATATTAATCCAAGAAATTGTTTTTAGCATATAGTTAATTTTTATTAGGATTTATATATTAATTTTGTTTACCCTGTATTCACTTTGGGAAGCTGGGGGGGTACGTCGGGGAGGGTGTTAGATTGTTAGATTGTTTTATACTCAACTGTAATATTTGTAACATATAATAAAAACTGCTTACTGAGAAGGGGAGTTGCTCGGATGGTACCTCTGGACTACATCTGAAGGGGGGTGAGAGGTAGTAAGAGAGGGGAGAGGGAAGTAGGAAGGTTGGGGGAGAAGAGGTGAAGTGGAGAGAAAGGGAAGGAGAGAGATGGAGGAAGGGGGAAGTAGGAGAAGATAGGGAGGAAGAAAGAGGGTGGATGTGGTGTAGGGGGTGCTGTCCGGGCAACACCTATAAACTTATGTATGTTGAAAGATGGAAGAGGATGTATTATGTTGAGTTGTATATCTAGGTTTTTTCTTTTTTTAATAGGTTATTATTCTGGGATTTTATGTATTTATTGTTAAAATTATAAAATTAATAAAATATATTTGAAAAAAAAGAATACTTTGGACCATGTGATATAGTATTCATCAAGAAGAAATTGAAACCTTTTGAGGAATATACTGAGATATTGACTGGAGTGGTAAGATATAATCTAAAAGATACTCCTTCAATCCAATTAGTCCAGGAAGAACGAGAAGCCTTCATAAAATATCACAGTTTAGAAGAAGAAGATTAATATAAAATGTGAATCCCTAGTGCTGTATATTTGTCCCTGGCTGTATACCTCTCCCTCTCTAGGGAGTGATATAGAAGAGCAACAGAAGCAGAAGGATTTGAAGCCTGCATTACCAATGCCACCAAAGGGGTGTATATTTCAATCTATATGTCAATTAAATAAAACACAATATTCAGTTTGTAAGGGAAGAGACAAAAAGATACAGTGCTATGATCCATCGATACCAACATATTTGAATTTAAGTATATATGTGGGTTTAGCTAAAGTAGGAGTGAGACCTGAAGGTGAAGAAGGATGAATATACGTTAATTCTACTAAAATATTAGAAAAAGGGACAGAAAAGGCTTTGATACAATTTGATGCATGCACAATATTAAGTCTATCTTATCTCGCCACAAAGTGTGGGGACTCTAGTTGGATCACAGCATATAAACAAAATCATAAATATATATGTTCCACTAATTTGAACTTTGCACATGGGAACCCCAATCAATGGTTACCTTGTGCGGGATCTACAAAATGTTCAGGGTGGAGTTGTGTGTGTGATTACACTGGAGAAGGTTATCCAGGATGTAATGGTATTACCCAATTTAAAAGAATATATGGAACTAATACGATGGAATTGGAAATCACTAAGAACCATCCTGATATAGTAAGTTATGGATTTGGGATAGACGGAACAGGAACAGATCCATCAACTTATATCACTATAAAGAAAGAAAAGATATATTAGCTAAGGAAGGAGGGGTATGTGGGAAGTTTAATTTAACAAGTTGTTGCTTACAAATAGATGAAACAGGTGCAGAAGTGAAGCAATTAACCACTGAAATGAGACAACTTGTACATGTTCCACTCCAGACTTGGACTGGTCTTTTAGATGAGGGGATTTTTGGGAGGAATCTTTCGCAATTGGAAACAAGCATTATTCATGGTGGGCATAATATTATTAGGACTAATGTGTTTGCCCTGCCTGATTCCTATGATTAAAAATTTAGTCCATACAACTATAACCAGTATAATGGATGGCATCAAACGGGAGGAAAAGATACATACACTGTTAGCTTTTAAGGAAATTAAAGACAAAGTAGACATAATAGAGAATAAACACAAATAAGAAATTGAAATGAATTTAAGAAGATTCTAAAATTTAATTAAGTATGAAAAGAAAAAGGGTGGATCTGTTAAGAATAAAATTTTAGAATAAAAAGTAAAGTGACACGTACTCTGTAAAATTTCTACACGCAGACAGTAAGATTTCTACACAATATTTCTACACGTAGACTGCAAGATTTCTACACAATTTCTACATGTACACATACCTTGTAAGAGTTCTGCACGTAGGCTATAGGATTTCCACATTGAGCTGTAGGATTTCATGATAAAGTACATATAAGGGAATAGGTGAAGCAAAATAGTAAGGGGCAGGGATAATGTATTTTGTTTAGGCGGCTCTGATAAGATTGTAACCTCAGAGGAGGGGCCAAGGCGTCAGGATAGAATGTATATAATATGTGTTTTCGCTGTGACTAGGTGTGGCTCAAATATTTATTTGGAGTCCACCACGCTTTGCAAACCGTTGTAGCTAATAAATCTCTGTCTAATTTCAACTTGCTGTTTGGTGTTATTCAGTGGGCTAGAATTTCTACCAACAGTAATAGCCCCAGGCAGAGGCCAGGTCTGTAGAAATGCAGATTTGATAATCCCATTCAGAAGGACTCAGGCCCCATTCATGAGCAAATACTACCAGGCAAAAGCCCATTCAAGACAAAATATTTTGAAATCTCTTGCAGCAAAACTGATAGATAACAATAGCAGAGTGATAGAATTAGAACCAGCAACCCCTCACCCAAGAAATCCAACACAGGAAGTAAGCCACAGCCACAGAGAAGCAGGGCATGACCTTTAGGACCTAATAGGATTAACCCACCACCATCAAAATACCAAAAGGACATGCTCAAAAGCTCAGGTCAAAGTTCATGCCACAGGAACAGGAACAACTCCAAACACAAAAGCCCAAGAAGGTATAAAAACCCACCACTCCCAGTTACATGTGGTCAGCTGCTCCAGAGCCTCATGTCTTGTGGTTCTGCTCTTCAATAAACTACAACTTTCTTTCTAAAGCACTCTCCATTTTGTTTATTCCTGGCTTGGACTAGACCCTGATGAAGATTTTTCTTTCAACAAGTTCTAGTCCCAACCTGGGCACAAAGCCAGCTAGGGTGACCTTGAGCCAGTCACTTTCTCTCAGCCCTAGAAAGGAGGCAATGGCAAACCACTTCTGAAAAACCTCACCAACAAAACTGCAGGGACTTGTCCAGGCAGCCTCTGGAAGTTCTACATGACTGAACAGAAAGAAAAAAGTTATGCCTAATGTGACATCTCCTAGTGCAGGGGTGTCAAACTGCCGGCCCACGGGCCGAATGCATCATAGCGAAACTGCGCTCACCTCGTTGCTGGCAATAGAAAAAAAGTTGCGATACGTCGCAACACATCACATGACGTTGCAAGTTTGACACCCCTGTCCTAGTGCAAAAAATCAATCAAGAAACCTTCCAGGAAATTGGATGAGAAAAAAAGAATGGAATAAAATTGGTTCGGCATGAACTGTTTTAACAAACCTGTGCTGGCTTCTAGTTATAACTTTATTTGTTTCTAGATGTTCACAAATCTGTTTTTTGATTATCTTTTCCAGTATCTTCCCAGGTATTGATGTCAGGCTGATTGGTCTGTAGTTTCCTGGGTCTGATTCCCCCCGGTGTTTTGTTGTTGTTTTTTTTTTTGAAGATGGGAACCACATCAGCTCTTTTCCAATCCTCCGGTAGTTTCCCGGTGCTCCAGGATTTTTTAAAGATATGGTACAATGGTTTTGAGATAACATCTGCCAGCTTCTTCAGAACTCTGGGATGTAATACATCAGGTCCAGGTGATTTATATTCATCAAGATCAAACAGGTGTTCTCTTACCATTTTCTTGCTTACTTTAATTTTTATTTCTAATCTGTCTTTTACAGTAATGTTTTTGGTAGGTTGGGATATAGTTTCTTTTTGTATGAAGACTGAGTTTTGCAAAGAATGAGTTAAGCAGCTCTGCTTTCTACTGCCTGTTACTTCCTTGCCATCTTCTCTCTTTAGTGGACTGACTGTTTCCTTCACTTTTTTCTTGTTAGTAAAAAAACGTTTCTTTCAAAATATTAATGTCTTTGATTTTTGTTGCAAGTCTTTGTTCATTCTGAGCCTTTGCTTTCCTGACTTCATCTTTGCAGATTTGGGCTATCTGCTGATTTTGTGCCTTAGTTTTTTTTGTACTTGTCCTTTTTGTCTTTCAGTATATCAGAGATCTTTGTGCAGCCATGCTGATTCCTTCTTGGATTTGTTTTTCCTTTTCAGTGGTATTGTGCTGGACTGGGCTTTTATGATCACATTTTTCAGAGTTTCCCACACTTCTTGAGTTGTTTTCTCCTTTAGGATTTTCATCCATGGAATCTTTCCTGGGCTCTGAGTTTGTTAAAATCAGCTCTTTTAAAGTTTAAGACACTGGCTGGATTATGTTCTATTGCTTGTGTTTGCGTTATATTGAATTCCAATATGACGTGGTCACTCTTGCCCCAAATTCTGGCAACTTCAACTCCCTCTATCACTTCTTCTCTATTAGTAAGAATTAGGTCCAGTATAGCTTTTCCTCTAGTTCCCTCCTCTACTTTTTGGATGACAAAGTTGTCGGCTAGGTTGGTTAGGAATCTGTTTGATCTCCCACTTGCTGCAGAGTTTGTCCCCCAGTTGATATCAGGGTAGTTAAAATCTCCCATTACTACTGTGGTATGTTTCCTACATACTGTCAAGGTCCCCGCTGATGATCCCAACCAAGTAAGCACAGCTGAGACATTCCAATCTCTAATGCAAAAACTTTATTGAGCACAGCATACGGGCACTGATGAATAGAAAAACAGCTCTGGCCTTTTGGTGCCAGAACAGCAAATTAAAAGTATAGAAACTCCCCTTTCCCTGACAGTGCAAGTCACATTCCCCAATTAAGCACCAGATAATTGTTATGAGAAAAATCCTTAGTTTCTTAGTAACAATCTTGAATGACCTTGCTTCCCAGGCTGAACATTCCACACACATTCCAATCATCCCTCCTCCCACCTGCATATGTTGGCAAGCTAAGAAATAACAATGGCTGAAGCAGAATAAGATTTCTTTAAAGCTTGACACATACATTTGTTAACTGATTGGCAAAGAGTTCATCTATGTCTTCTGCTTGGTTGAGTGACCTGAAGTATATGCCTATAGCAATGTCATCCTTGCTAATTGGGCCTTGCTGATTGGATCTTTTGCATTTAAACTTCTCAGTGCTTGCTATAAATGTGAGTGTGGAGGGGATTCAGCTCCAAAAGCAGTCGGGGCCTTGCTGATTGGATCTTTTGCATTTAAACTTCTCAGTGCTTGCTATAACTGTGAGTGGGGAGGGGATTCAGCTCTAAAAGCAGCGGCCCGCCCGCCTAACGGTGCATGAATTATATAACCAAAAATCAAACAGCAGCAGTACATTCAGGGCAAGTGCGTCTGTGATTCCTTGTATCTAAGAATGTCAGGCATAGTTCAGTGCAACACTTGTTTTGCAGCTGTCTTTCGCAGTACTCTTTTCAATCATGGAAACTGTCCTATCTGTAAACAAATCACTAGTCTACAAGGACAGATTACTTATCTAGGGTCTGTAATCTCTGCTCTTCAGGCAGAAATTAGGTGTCCAGTTCAGCCCTTCTACTCCACTGAGCCTCCAAGCTATCAGCCCCCTCTACCACAAAGATCCTGCAGGAGAAGGGCAGTGTGGAGAATCGTGGGATCTGGCAGGGTGAGAGCTATGAACCATAAACACAAAGCTTTTGCTGTGTCCCTGCACAACAGATACAGTGCCCTTGCTGACCTTAATAGGGTCATTAAGGAGACAGGTAAAGGTATTTGTGATGATAACTCAAATAAGCAGGGGATCTTGGTCCGAGATGAAGAACTTGTTTTCAACAGGGAGAAGTGGTTTAACGGGGAGCTGAGGGAGATGAAGCGCCGGAAAAGACGCCTAGAGAGCAGTTGGAGGGTGAGTCGCTCTGAGTCTGACCGAACACGAGTAAGAGACCATATTAGGACTTACCTAGTGGCAATAAGGGCAGAGAAGTGTTCTTACGTCACTGCCCTTATTGCGTCATCAGATAACCACCCAGCCTCCCTGTTCAGGATCACCCGCTCCCTCCTTCATCGGGAGGCGAGGGGGGACCCCTTGGAGGGAAGAGCTGAGGATTTTGTGCAATATCTGCATGACAAAATCGCTCAGATTCGGGAAGGCTTTAACTTCGACGAAGGAGGTCCAGCAGGAGTGGCTGAGGCCGATCTTGAGACTGTTACCTGGGCTGAGTTTGACTCCGTGACACCTGATGACGTGGACAGGTTGCTGGGAGGTCTTAGAGCAACCACATGTTTACTGGACCCGTGTCCCTCCTGGTTGGTACTGGCCTCCAGTGAGGTGACGCGAGGCTGGCTCCAGGCGATTATCAACGCTTCGCTGAGTGAGGGTGTCTTCCCCGCCGCCCTGAAAGAGGCGGTGGTGCGACCCCTCCTCAAGAAGCCCACCCTGGACCTGGCTGTTTTATCTAACTATCGTCCTGTCTCCAACCTTTGCTTTGTTGCGAAGGCTGTTGAGAGTGTGGTTGCTCGACAGTTCCCCCAGCACCTGGAGGAATCGTCGTATCTGGACCCGCTCCAGTCGGGCTTCAGGCCAGGTTACAGCACGGAAACAGCTTTGGTCGCATTGGTGGATGATCTCTGGCGGGCCCGGGACAGGGGTTGCTCCTCTGTCCTGGTGCTATTGGGCCTCTCAGCGGCTTTTGATACCATCGACCATGGTATCATGCTGCGCCGGTTGGAGGGGTTAGGTATAGGGGGCACCGTGCTTTGGTGGTTCTCCTCCTTCCTCTCTGGCCGGATGCAGTTTGTGTTGACAGGGGGTCAGAGGTCGACCCCGAGGCCCCTTGACTGTGGGGTACCTCAGGGGTCGGTCCTCTCGCCCTTGTTGTTCAACATTTATGTGAAGCCGCTGGGTGAGATCATCCGAGGTTTTGGGGTGGAATTCCATCAGTACGCCGATGATACTCAGCTGTACATTTCCACCCCGAACCACCCAAATGAAGCTCTTGACGTGCTGACCCAGTGCCTGGAGGCCGTGCGGATCTGGATGGGGAAGAACGGTCTCAAGCTCAACCCTTCCAAGACTGAGTGGCTGTGGTTACCATCATCCCGGTACAATCAGCTGATTCCATCGCTGTCTATTGGGGGCGAGTCAGTGGCCCCCACGGGAAGGGCTCGCAACTTGGGAGTCCTCCTAGATTCACAGCTGTCCCTTGAGGACCATCTGACGGCCGTGGCCGGGAGGATGTTTTACCAGATTCGTCTGGTACGCCAGTTGCGCCCCTTCCTAGATAGGGACGCGCTACGCACGGTCACCCATGCCTTCGTCACTTCCAGACTGGACTATTGTAATGCTCTCTACATGGGGCTCCCCTTGAAGTGCACATGGAGGCTTCAACTGGTGCAGAATGCGGCCGCGTGGGTGGTAGTGGGGGCACCCTGGCGGGTACGAATGACCCCCATCCTGCGCGAGCTGCACTGGTTGCCGGTGGCTTTCCGAGTGCGCTTCAAGGTATTGGTTACCACCTTTAAAGCGCTCCATGGCATAGGACCCAGTTATTTACAGGACCGCCTTCTGCCAGTAAATACCTCCCATCGACCAGTTCGCTCCCACAGAGAGGGCCTCCTCAGGGTGCCATCGGCTAAGCAGTGTCGGCTGGTGGCGCCCAGGGGGAGAGCCTTTTCTGTGGGGGCACCGACGATGTGGAACGAGCTCCCCCCAGAACTCCAGACGTGTCATGATCTCCGCACCTTCAGAAGAGAACTGAAGACTCATCTCTTCAATCAAGCCGGCCTGGCCTAGATCTCTTCGGGTTTTTTTTATGTAAATTTTTAAACAAGGCTGTTCGGGTTTTTTGCATCTGTCTTCACACAAAGGGAAAAAACAGACTAACCTATCAAAAATAGTGCCATAAAAAACAAAATAGAAATACAAGTTAAGATAGGCAAGAAAATGGTAAGTGAACACCTGTCCAGCCTAGACGAGTTCAAATCACCAGGACCAGATGGATTACACCCCAAGGTTCTTAAGGAACTGGCAGATGTGATCTCAGAACCACTGAACTATATTTTTCAATGATCCTGGAGCACTGGGGAACTACCAGAGGACTGGAAAAGAGCTGATATAGTTCCCATCTTCAAAAAAGGGGAAAAAAAGGACCCAGGAAATTACAGACCTATCAGCCTGATCTCAATATCTGGGAAGATTCTGGAAAAGATAATCAAACAATGAATCAGCAAACACCTACAGGCAAACAAAGTCATTACTAAAAGCCAACACGGGTTTGTCAAAAACAGATCATGCCAGACAAATCTTATTGCATTCTTTGACCAAGTGACAAAATTAGTGGACCAGAGGAATGCTGTGGATATAATTTACTTAGACTTCAGTACGGCATTTGAAAAAGTAGACCACAACCTACTACTTGATAAGAAAGAAAAATGCGGGTTAGACAGCATCACCACCAGATGGATCCATAGCTGGCTGACCGGCCATACTCAGCGTGTGGTCCTCAATGGAACTGCATCTACATGGAGGAAAGTGTGTAGTGGGGTGCCCCAGGGCCCTGTTCTGGGCCCAGTGCTCTTCAACATCTTCATCAACGATCTGGACGAGGGGATAGATGGGGAACTCATCAAATTTGCAGATGACACCAAACTGGCAGGAATAGCCAACACTCCAGAAGACAGGCTTAGGATACAGGAGGATCTGGACAGACTTGAACACTGGGCGCTATCTGAACAAAATGAAATTCAATGGTGAAAAAAGTAAGGTTCTACATTTAGGCAAGAAAAAACAAATGTACAGGTATAGTATAGGGGGTACCTTGATCAATAGTAGTAACTGTGAGAGGGATCTGGGAGTCCTAGTGGACAATCATTTAAATATGAGCCAGCAGTGTGCTGCAGCTGCCAAAAAAGCCAACACAGTGCTAGGCTGCATTAACAGAGGGGTAGAATCAAGATCACGTGAAGTGTTAATACCACTTTACAATGCCTTGGTAAGGCCACACTTGGAATACTGCATCCAGTTTTGGTCACCACGATGTAAAAAAAATGCTGAGACTCTAGAAAGAGTACAGAGAAGAGCAACAAAGATGATTAGGGGACTGGAGGCGAAAACATATAAGGAATGGTTGCTGGAATTGGGTATGTCTAGTTTAACGAAGAGAAGGACGAGTGGGGACATGATAGCAGTGTTCCAATATCTCAGGGGCTGCCACAAAGAAGAGGGAGTGAAGCTATTTTCCAAAGCGCCTGAAGGCAGGAGAAGAAGCAACGGATGGAAACTAATAAAGGAGAGAAGCAACCTAGAACTAAGGAGAAACTTCCTGACAGAACAATTAACCAGTGGAACAACCTGCCTCCAGAAGCGGTGAATGCTCCAACACTAGAAGCTTTTAAGAAGAAACTGGACAGCCATTTGTCCAAAATGGTATAGGGTTTCCTGCCTGAGCCAGGAAGTTGTTGTTGTTGTTGTTGTTGTTGTTGTTATTATTTTATATTGACCCAAATGGATTCTAAAGAGTGCATTTCTGTAGAGATGTAGTGATCTTTTATATATAATGCAACTCCACCTCCTCTTTTGTTAGGTCTGTTTCTTTTGAATAATTTGTATCCTTCCATCAGTACATTCCAGTCATGAGTTTCATCCCACCAAGTTTCAGTAATGGCAACTATATCATATCTGCCTTCATGTACTAATACTTCAAGTTCACTCTGTTTGTTCCCTAAACTTTGAGCATTAGTTTCTAGTTTCTAGGCATTTGAGTCCTTTATGGGCCTTGGGTATGTTTTTTATATCTCCTACTTTGTAACTGGGATTTCCATCCTTTCCATCACTCTCTATTTCATTATGTTTTTCTTTTTTTATTTCTTCTTTCTCTTTACTCCCTACCTCCTTATGTGATTGGTTATCTAGTGGTTTTTGCTTGGAATTAGGTTCTAAGGCAGAGGTCCCCAATCTATGGGCTGCGGCCAACTACCGGGCCGTGGCCTCTTGGCCGCCTTGTGCTGGGGCAGGATCACTTCAGGCTGTGGCGTGATCCTTGCGTGGGGACGGCGGCACGAGCTTTGCATCAGGGCATTGCTGTGGGCTGCGGCGCGATCATCACGCGGGGGCAGCGGTGTGAGCCTTGTGCTGGGGTGGCATCACTGTGGGCTGCGGTGAAATCCTCGCATGGGGTGGCGGCATGAACCTCGTGTCAGAGTGGCAGCGCGAACCTTGCCCCGGGGTGGCATTGTTGCAGGCTGCGGTGCGATCCTCGCACAGGGACAGCTGTGCGATCCTCGCGCCGGGGTGGCATCACTGTAGGCCACGGCACAAGCCTCACACAGGCACCATCACTGAGAGCCTCACGCGCATGCTCGCAGCCCCATTTGCATGGTGTGCATGGTTACGGCCTGTTTGTACGCATGCGCGCACATGTGGCCACATTCATGTTTGCGCATGGGCACGTAAGGCACCTGCCCCTCCCTCTCCCACTGGGCTGCCAATCCAAAAAGGTTGGTGACCCCCGTTCTAAAGGTTGTAAAGATTGGCTGCCCTCCCCCCTCAATTTTAGTTTAAAGCCCTTTTGATAGATGAGCCAGTCGTTTTCCGAATATATTCTTTCCAGCTCTTGTGAGGTGTAGTCCATCCCTTGCCAGTAGTTCTTCATGTAGGTAATGCAGACTATGATCTAGGAAGCTGAAGTTCTGTTGATGATACCAGTTTTTATGCCAGTGGTTTGTTTTTAAAATCATTTGCTCCCTCATTGGATGTTGGCCTTTTGTTGGAAGTATAGATGAAAACACCACTTGTGTTCCTAAATCTTTAACTTTCTTCCCTAGCTGTTTGTAATCTCTTATTTTTTTCAGATTCATTGTTGTGTCATTGGTCCCCACATGTAGGAGAAGAAAGGGGTAATAATCCATGGGGTTGATTATTTTAGTAAGGTACTTGGTTACATCTTTGATTTTTGCTCCAGGGAGACAATATACCTCCCTAGATTGACTTCCTGGTCTGCAGACTATAGTTTCTGTTCCCCTAAGAATTGAATCTCCTATCACCAATACTCACCTTTTTTTTTTCTTAGGGAAGTCTGGGATACTTTTCTTCCTGTCACAGGAATGCTGGGTTGTGCCTCTTTTTTTAGAAACTGTTGATGAATTTATTTATTTATTTTATTTTATTCGGATTTGTATGCCGCTCCTCTCCGAGGACTTGGAGCGGCTCACAGCATATATATAAAACAATTTCGACTAAATCCGAACAAAAAACTTTAAAAATAAAACCCCATACATACTCATCAGTCACACCACAATCAACAATCATCCCCAGGCCTGCCGGCAGAGGTAGGTTTTTAAATTCTTTCGGAAGGCCGGGAGAGTCAGGGAAACGCGGACTTCAGGAGGCAGTTGGTTCCAGAGGGTGGGCGCCACAACAGAGAAAGCCCTCCCCCTAGGGCCCGCCAGACGACATTGTTTCGCTGACGGGACCCGGAGGAGGCCAACCCTGTGCGCTCTCACCGGTCGTAGGGAAGTGTGTGGCAGAAGGCGGTCCCATAAGTATCCTGGTCCCATGCCATGAAGGGCTTTATAGGTAATAACCAACACCTTGAATTGGGCTCGGAGACCAATAGGCAACCAATGCAGCATGCGGAGAGTTGATGAAATGTGGGTACAACGAGGAAGGCCCACAACTGCTCGCACAGCTGCATTTTGCACTAGTTGTAGTCTCCGAACACTCTTCAAGGGTAGCCCCATGTAGAGAGCGTTGCAGTAGTCGATCCTCGAGGTTCTTTTCTGGGTGTCTGCATATTTTCTTCCAGGAGGAGGCTATGAAAGCGATTGTTCAGTTCCAGAGGGGCTTCATTGGAGTGGGCTAGGGTAGATAGTAGTCTACCCTAATAGTCGGCGTCCCCTTTTCCTTCCAATATTTAGAATAAACAATCTTTGCAGCAGTCACCATGTAGTTAAATAACATCCCAAACTGTTTTTCAGTCAATTTATTTATAATACCTAGAGAAGAAAGGGTTTAGGTTTCATTAATATTTGTGTTGATAAAAGAAGTTTTGTATTTGTAGGAGTTAAATCTGAACTGGATATGAATTTATGTTCTTGAGATGACCAACTGATTGTCAAAGTTTATAAAATGTTACTTAAGATGAATATGGAAGATGATTTTTTTGAAGATTGTAAGGTAAAATGGGTGAAAAATTTTGCTTACAATATTAATGCTAGACAGATGGGAGAATATATGGACCAATGGTTTAAAATTCATTTTGAATTACAGTCTGAAAGAAAACTTTTATAAGATGATGTACCGTTGGTATTTGACTCCAGATAGACTGGCGAAAATGTATAGAGGGATTTCCAAAAAGTGTTGGAAATGCAACCAAAATCCAGGTACATTCTATCGTATGCTGTAGTCCTGCAAGTATGCTAAATCATATTGGATAAATATAATATTGACAATGCAGAAATTATTTAAAATACAAATATTAATGTAACCTGAAGCTTTTCTTCTAGGTATTATGGACAAACCAATTTAAAAACAGCTTGGGACATTATTTCTTTACATGATGACCACTGTGAGGATTGTATATGCTAAGCATTCCTAGGAAAAGGGGACACCGACTGATGAAGAGTGGATTTTAAAATTGACTAACAGAACTAGCAGAGATGGCAAAATTAACTGTTTTGATTAGAGATAATGGATTAGACAGGTTTGTGGTTTTTCTACATGTTACATACAATGACAGATGGTTAACAGGGATTTGAAGATTAGTTTTAACTTTGGGGTAACCTGTTGATTGTTTTATATACAGTATATACACAGTACATACACAGAGAGAGAGAGAGATGTTGGGTCGATTCGAATATTAGATAAATAAATTTCCACATCAGGAAATTTCTGTTAAATATAGACAGCGAAGTTTATAACTATTGTACACCTGTTATGTAAGGGGAGTGGAATATATTAGATTTTTAATGTATCTTTCAGCATTCAGCCAGGGTGGATTTTTTCTTATGTTTAATGTTAGATGTATTTGATATTTGGTTTCTTTGTTGATACAGTGCAAACTTGTCATTTGCAACAATGTTTCTTGGATTTTGTGACCAGAAATAGCCATATGTAGCACAAACCAGCTAAGCCCATATGTGCAGGGTTGGAAGGATCTTAAATTTCATCTTCCAGAAGCCATCTGGTTCTTTCTACTCTAACTCCATCTGTTTTCCAGATGAGCATTCTTTCTTGATCCATGTAGATATGAAAGATAGGGCTCTCCGAATTTGTCCTAAAATTTTGACAATTAAAAGTTCAAACAGTAAACATGGAAATTGTGAGACGGGAACAGCTAGACCCACACGTGTAGAGTTCAAACTAGCTACTTTACTGTTCTATGCCTATTTCACAGGAATCTCCCAAGACTGGTAGCTTTTACCTGGGAAAGGCTAGATAAAGCTCAAAGGCATGGTGTGTGTGTGTCAGATCTTGCCCTCTTGTGTTTACATAATAAGTCCAGACTAATTCCCCACCTGAGCCTTCCTCTAGACTGGGACAGTTGCTCTCCAACAGAAACAGTTTCAAACATGTTTGGAAATGCTCTTGGCTATGTAGCATAATGAAGTGATTTCAGCCCTTCCTCTCCTTCTCGGAAGAGAGACCAATCTCCTAAGATTTTTTTTTTTAAAAAATAAGAAAACATAAAAGCCCCTCAAATTACAAAAGAAATTCAGTGTTCCAGGTAGACAAAGAAAAAAGTGATGGTCTGCTTACAAATGACTCTTCCTCCTTGTTAGATGGCAGTTGTTGCACTTTAAGATTAGACTACCAGAATATATTAAAATTAGTATCTGTATTCCCAGCCTAAGGGATGGGTTGCAAGGCTGAGGTTACATGTTCAGTTTCTTAATTCTGTAGAGAGAATTAAGAACATTAGGTTTACATAGCACAGAAAAAAATAATCCTAATACAGACTCCTGGTTAGACATTACATATTACTTCAGAACTGGAATTCCCTTACAAGAAGATGTCCCCTTTGTCTCGCTTTCCTGAATAATCCCAATTCCTGGCAAACCCAAATTTTACTTTTAAGCTATATACTGTAGATCGATACTAATCCTGTGCTTTCACCAACTTTGTAGGAGAAGCTGGGGGTGGAGTTAAAAGAGGGATCAGCCTAGAATCCCTACACAGCCATGAGCGAACTAAGTCCAACCATCCTTGAATTCCGTTGACCCTTATCTAATCCCATGCAGGTGCTAACCATTAGTTCAGAAGATTCCTGTGCATATGCATAATTAGCAATAAATCAGTTTAATTAGACCTTCACGTGTGGACCTCATCTTTCACGCCTGACAGCTTCGGTTCATAGCTTGTTCCTCAGATGTTCTCATCCTGCTCTGATTTTGTCTTTCTGAAGGACTCACATTTTCTATCCCCAGAATAGAAGATGCTGCTGGTGTATTGTGAGAGACTATGAGAAGTCTCAGCATGTGAGGGTGGAAGAGTTCAGTGGGTACAAGAAGAGACATCACAGCTAAGAGGTGGGAGCCATGGGAAGGAAATGTTTGAGCCTAAAATGTACCTTTAAGAATGGATATGTTAAAAAAAAACCTCTGCCTTAACTGGCTTGCTATGTTTGCCTGGTAACTGTTATCATTTTTAAAATTGTATTTTACCCCAACTAGGATTAAAGATGCCTTTCTGAAATCCATGTGGTTTTTGCTTCTTGAGTTTGCCAGCTGCATGGGATTTAACTGGTATCTGTGTGTATGTAACATAGAGCAACTCCTTCTTGTGGATATATTTTGAGTGACTGAGCCTGTTTGATAAGTGACCTAGAGTATTAGGAATGTCTAGCATGAGGGATTAGCTTGAGGCCACTCTGTGTCTCCTAGGTGTACCTGTGGGATATATGTTTTGCTTGCTCGAGCTACTGTTTCAAAAGTTCTTGGGCAGCATGTTGCTCCTGTAAGAAGTCAACCACTCGTGGGACAGTTGAGTCTAGTGAAGGGTGGTCTAGCAACACTTTAGGGTCCGTGAAATGGCGTCATTGAAGTTGATGAGTGCAGTGAATTATTGTAAGAAAATTCTGTGAGTGGCAGTAACAATGGCCAGTTGTCTTGGCTGTAGATGCAGAAGCACCTTAGATACTGTTGGAAGAGCTGGTTCATCTTTTCAGCTTCCTCATTTGTGGCAGGGTGGTGAGCTGAGGAGAGGTTGACGTTGATATTTAGGAGCTGGAAAAGAGCTTTCCAAAACCTAGATTGGAATTGTATGCCTCTGTCTGACATGAGTGCTGAGACCATGCGTGGTAGCAAAAGACGTGGTCTAGAAAAAGTTGGGCTGTGTCTTTGGCATTGGGCAATCCCTTACAGGGTATGTAATGGGCCATCTTGGTGAACAGATCTACCACTACTAGAATGGTAGTGAAGCCTTGGACAGGGGGTAAATCAGTGATGAAATCCAGAGAGATCATATGCCACATGTGTGGGGTGTGTGTGTGTGTGTGTGTGTGTGTGTGTGTGTGTTTGTGTGTTGGCAGTGGTTGCAAAAGTCCTGCAGGCTTCTGATGGAGGGGTTTGGCCCTCCTGCAGGTGTGGCAAGAGGTCACATATTCTTTGATGTCTGCAGCCATCCTAGGCCACCAAAAGTCTCTTAAGGTTCTGTGCAGAGTTTGAACACAGCCCCACGCATTGCTGCTTGAGTGTCATGGCAAAGCTGCAGTACCTCTTCCCTGCATGGGGGGCACTATTCTGCCTCTGTGTTTCAGGACACCATCACAAACAGGCGTACAGTACCTGCCGGGGTTTCCTTGAGGTCACCCTGGCCTGTGAGAAGCGATCTAGTTGTTGCTGAGCCTTTATCCTTGTAAGTCTTGGTGCAGTTGGACAGTTTCCAACCTTTCAGTGGTTGGTAGTGATTGGTGTAGCTGGAAATTGGAAGGTTGTAGGATTGTTGTTGGTGCTGGAGTCTGTTGAACAAGGGCATATTCTGGTTTGTGAGAGAGCGCATCTGGCATTAAGTTCTTGGAGCCTGGGATGTAGTTAATGTAAAAATCAAAATGTGAGAAAAATTGGCTCCATCTGATTGGTCTGGGAGAAAGCGGTTTGGTTTGTTGCAGGGTGTGTAGATTTTTGTGGTCAGTGTTGACCTCTATAGGAAAGCATGCTCATTCTAGGAAGTGTCTCCAGTGTTGGAATGCTGATTTAACAGCAAGGAGTTCCTTATTAAAGAAGTCATAATTGCGTTCTGAGTCTGTCAGGGCTCTGGAAAAGAAGGCACATGGCAGAAAGCTGTTGTCTCCCCCTCTCCCTTGTAAAAAAAACAGCTCCAATGGCTACCTCTGAAGCATTTGTTTGACTCCTCCCTCGGGCTCATCCTGGTCATCTCCTACAGAATTCTTATAAGTCACTTTTTGGGGTGATGTTGCAACTTTGAACAGTCACTAAATAAATGGTTGTAAGTCGAAGACTACCTGTACTAGAAAACACTAGAAAGCTAGTTTCTTCATCAGAAATACTATGGGTGGCAATATTTAGCCACAAATGTTTATTTGTTCTAGGGAAAAGGTATTGATCATCTGATGAAATGTTGAAGATGATCATGATTCTGAAATTGGGAGGGCATGATCTCTTTAATGATCTTCCACTTGTTACTTCTTATCCTGCTCTCAGGTGCTTTGGAGAATAAGTCAACCCCCTTTTCTCTGTGACAACCCCTCAAGTATTGGAAGACAGCTATCATATCACCCCTAGTGCCTCTTTGTTACACTAGACATACTGTACCTAGTTCCCTCAATCATTCATCATATGGTTTAGCCTCCAGACTCCTTATCATCTTTGTTGCTCTTCTCTGCACACTTTCTAGGGTTTCAACTTTTTTGTATCATGGTGATCAGAATTGGACACAATATTCCAAGAGTGGTCTCACCAGTGCAGTATACTGTAAAGCAGTACTATCACTTCTCGTGATCTTTAAACTATCCCTCTGTTGATGCAACCTGGGACTGCATTGGCTTTTTTGGCAGCTGCAGCACATTGCTGGCTCATACTTAGTACCGGTAGTAGTGTCCATCAGCTGGGATATCTGAGTCTCCAAGGCAGTTGGAGTACCCGCCAATCCATTGGTTGGTCCTGCCAGGGCCCTGATCGGGGTTGGAGCAGCCTGTGCAGTCCATGAAATTATTACTTCTGTCAGTCAGGATATTTGAGTCTGCAAAGTGACTGGGGAGCCTACCGCTTCTTCCGTCAATCCTGCCAGGACCCTACTCAGGGTTGGTTCAGCCTTTACTGTCCAGGAGGTTATTGCATTTGTCAGCCAGGATATCTGAGTCTCCAAGGCAGTTGGAGGACCTGCCCATCCATTGGTTGGTCCTGCCAGGGCCTGCTCAGGGTTGGAGCAGCCTGTGCAGTCCACGAGGTCATCAACTTGGCCAGTTGGGATACTTGTGTCTCCAGAGTGGCAAGCCTGTCATCAGTGCCTGGTGACAAGGGATATTTTATTAAAAATTTTAAAAATGAAGATAAAAACTAATACAAACTAAAGTAGGGAAGAAAAAAGCAAAACAAACAAATGAGAAAGCTCTAAGTATGAGAAAGAAAAAGAAAAAGAAAAAAGAAAAGAAAAGAAAGAAAAAAGACACAAAGTAGTGGCTTATAATCTTTACAGCAGTTATAAGTACAATTATAAATTTAACTCATTCTCTAAAATTATATCATGACTCTCTCATAAGATGATAGGAGATTCACTTCTCAGAGGAATGGAATCAGCAATTTGCAGACTAGACAATCAATCTAGGGAGGTATCTTGTCTCCCAGGAGTGAAAATCAAAGATGTGACTGAGAGCCTTACTAAAATAATCAAGCACACAGATTATTAACCCTTTCTTGTCTTTCATGTGGGAACAAATGATATGACAATGAACCTGAAAATAATATCAAGAGACTATGAGCAGCTCAGCATGAAAGCCAAAGAGTTAGGAGCACAGGTGGTGTTTTCATCCAACAGAAGGTCAACACCCAATGAGGGACCAGAGGATTTTAGAAGTAAACCACTGGCTTAAGGGATGGTGCCATTGAGAGAACTTGTCAAGGATCCATCTCCAGACCCCTCTCCAGATGCAAGTTCAGAGGAGGATGAGGATGAGTTTGAGTTGGCAGGGGAAAGCACAGAGCTGAGTGTTGGTCAGTATCAGGGCTCAGAGAGTGCTAGCCTGATGGAGCAGCCTCAGCTGGGTCAATCAGACAAGTGACAGGCTGAGAGAGGTGAGCCACAGCTGCAGCAAGTTGGCCAGGAGGCTCCAGGTGAGGACTGGGAGCAGCTGGCACTGATTAGCAATGAGGAGGAGGTGGAGTCAATTTCTGCATCCATGCCCACAGTTACAGGGTATAAACTTGTCATTTCCTCAACATTCAATTCACCTACTTCATAAGCATTCTGTAAAGTCTCCTGAATAAGATTACTTGTTTTGGTCAGAGCTGGAGGATCACACAACTCAACATTGCTAGGAAAAACCTTGCTGTGATTTTTAATTGTTACTGGAGTTTCACTGGCAGGGGGAAGAAGTTGAACTTCATTATAATTCAATTGATTCAGTAATGTTTTTAGTAGGAGCTGCTCCTGTGTCTCCAAAGCTTTTAACACTACTCTGCAAGATGTTAAAATAGAAGCGGGGGCCCTAGAATTTGTATGTAACAACTCCTCCACTCTCCTCCAAGTTTCAACTTTAAGGCAGCCTGCCTCTGGGTAGAAAGGAATGTGTTTCCAAATAAATTCAAGGAGAGATCTTAAATCTCCTTCTGTCAGCTTCTGAGCTGTAAAATGAACATAATTCTTCCTGGTTATCTCTGTGAGCTTAGTCAAATGTATTTCTTGCCTTTTTGAGAGATCCCCACCCATACTTACGAGGGATCAGTCCTCGTCCAGCGATGAACTGATGAAGCGCGCTTGGCCACGTCCGGGCGGTAAGTATGAGGGTCCAGGGACGTATAACCTCTCAGGGTTATCACGTCGAGGGTCACCACTTGTTAAGAAAGTGTGTTCGTGGAGTCCCGGCAACCATGATTAATGACAGAGACCTGAGTTTCTGTTGGGATGGAAGCCCCGGCCGAAGCCAGCATTCCCTTTTATTCCACATCAAAGGTTCCTTCCCACAAATTGTCACCCTACTGATTTACAGCCAATTACATTACACAGATAGTTAAAACATACACTTTGAAAGCATGACGTCTTTTTCAAGAAACGAAATTTTTCCCTGCTTTCTCCTCCACCCCCTTAGTACAGCTATCAGCTGACAGCCTGTAAGGGAGGGAGAGAGAAGCCCATCCAGGCAGAGAAGGATTTCTTAAAGGAGAAATGGACATTTATCACAACAAGTATATTAAACTAAAAGCTTACAGTCAGAAAGTCCACTAAGTGAAGAGCAGAGCTGAGTTTCTTGCAGCTGGTGTTTCAAGGTTGTTTATATCTTATATATTTTCTAAGCTGTCAACAAGTCTCTCTTAGGCAGTAACAGGTTGTAATCTCACGTTTAGCCACCAGATGTCACCCCAGAGTTATTTTTATCTTTTCAGTTTTTTTTCTTTGATTTTAAAAGAAAAAAACCCAGAACATCAGTAAAAATAGAGAATAAAAATCAGAGAAAAATAAAGAATAGAAAGTTACAAATCTTGTAATCCACCAATTCTGGGAAGTAGAGTTCCAATTAGGATCCCAGTATTTTTTCAACGTTTTAAGCTCCCCTGGGTAGTCAATTGCCACTGTTTCTGGAGGGAGGGCTAAAATCTCCCTTCCCTCACCACAGGGGGGGAAGTACTTTAGCAGCTTATGCAGGTAAGTAATTAAGATGTAAGAGAGGTAGATCTCACCCAGACTTTTCCACGCTGCTTTAGAGTTGCCAGATAGTAGGTGTGACTTCGACTGTCTGCAGTCTTGTGACAGACCATATCTCTATGGTCGGTCTTTTGTCCGCTGGTTTGGAGGGATTTGCCGGCTCTAGCGGGAGAATTGCCACTCTCCCATGATCCAGCGAGGGCCCCTCCTTGCTGGTCACCTCTATGGGGCAACTTTCGACCCTTTTCAGGGTCCCCCAGCGATGCAAAACTGGACAGGGAAGACGAGAGTCGTCTTCTGAGTGCCCATGTCGGCCGTGCGGCAAACTGGAAGTCTCAGGGGACTTTAACTACCCTGACATCAACTGGGAAACAAACTCTGCATTAAGTGGGAGAACAGACAGGTTCCTGACAAGCCTAGCTCACAACGTTGTCATCCAAATGGTAGTGGAGGGAACTAGAGCGTCAGCTATACTGGAATTAATTCTTACTAACACAGATGAAATGATAGAGTGGGTTGAAATTGTGAGAACTTTGGGGAAGAGTGACCATGTCATATTGGAATTCAATATAATGCAGACATAAGCAATAGAACAAAATCAAACTAGTGTCTTTGATTTTAATAGAGCTGATTTCAACAAACTTAGACAGAACCTGGGAAGGATTCCATGAATGAAAATCTTAAAGGGGAAAACACCCGAGAAGCCCAGGAAACTATGAAAAATGATATTATAAAAGTCCAGTCCACCACAATGGAACTGAAAAAGAAAAATAAGACTTTACAGAGTAAAGCAACTATGAGAAAATTACCAAGGGATGTTTTAGTCCACTTTGTAAGAAGAACAATAAGATGTTATGTCTTGGATTGCTATTTTAAATTCAAATTGAGAATGGAAAATGTGGATATAATTGTGTTGAAGGAAATTCCATTGAGAATTCTGAGAAAAAGGAAAGCTCATACCTTTCTTACTGATATCTTGAAGAAGAGAAAGATCCCTTTTTGTTGGGATAAACTTGAAGGAGTGATACCTATCAAGAGCAAAGATTTAGATTGAGTTCCATAGAAAATGCCAAGGACTTTCTGCTTAGACACAAACTAATTTCACACTCAGCTGAGGAATTGGATGTAGACAAGAAACTTGAGGTAAAACAACCTCAAAAAGGTGGTACTGAAGAAGAAGATAGGGCTGAGATATCTGTACAGGAACTTGCTACTTCATGTAAAGATGGAGTTTAAGGCTATTACATGGAATATTAATGGGGCAAATGTCCCATCTAAGCATAAAAAACTATTTCATTATCTGAAGAAACTCAATGCTGATATAATTTGGCTTCAAGAAACACATATCAAGAAACAAGATAAGAAATACTTAGGGGAGGAATTTATATCTGCTGGTTTAAAAAAGATTAATGGAGTTGTTTTATATATAAAACCCCAACTTAAACCTAAGTTACTTTTAGCAGATGATTGTCATGGACCTGTCAGAGCTCGGGTCTGAGGAGGAGGAGGAGATGGAGCTGAGCTGGGGCTGATGGAGGGAGGTGGCGCTGCCTCTCTGGGCCAGGAGGAACGACCAGAAGAGGACGAGGCAGTCCCGGGTCCCTCGGGCCTTGGAAGGGTCGGCAGAGAGGAAGAGAAGGTGAAGGATGACCGAGTGAGGGGGGAGGAGATGGAAAGGGCAGGCAGTAGAGCAGAGGATTGACGGAGCTCCGGAGAAGAGCAACTGCCTCCCCTGCCTGATCCCCAAGCACAGAAAATGGAGAGGAGGCAGAGTCAGCACAGGGCAACCTGACTACTCGGAAGGAGGGTGCACCGCCCCTCTTCACAATGCTGTGGCACTCACATTTTGTTCCCGACCCCAACCCAACTTGCTTCCCCTCACCGCATCTTGAGAGCACACACACGTAGTTGCTGGAGAAAATGGAGCAGCACCACACAGAAAACACACACTTGTCCCAGCAAGTTGCCCTCCTCTCAGTGCAGCTCGCATAGCTGCAAGCTAACTAGTCATGCTGTAAACGCCCAGCAGCGGTTCTGGACAAATTTGATGGCTCATTGGCTCAATTCCTGGCATTCTTTGGGCAATGCCAGTTGTACATGAGCCTCTGGCCCGAGGACTTCCACACTGACAAAGACAAGGTGTGGTTTTTGATTAGCCTCCTGATGGGATCAGCGGCTGGCTGGGAGACCCCCCCTGCTAACCCAGCCCAACCTGTTGCTGGATGACTATGCCAGGTTCTGCCATCAGTTGCGAGCTATGTTTGAGGACCCCGTCAAGGCCTAGATGGTGAACCAGCGCCTGAGAGAGTTGTGGCATGGGCGATGGCCGGTCACGGACTACATTAGCGACTTCTGGGTGTTCAGCCAGGACCTTCAGTGGAATGAGGCCACTTTAATGGACCGGTTCCAGGAAGGTCTCTCCTCCAAACTGCTGGATGAGCTGGCCTGCACCGATTGCCCACCCACACTTCAGGAACTCATGCACTTATGCTTGTGCATTGACGCGCGGCTCCAGCAGCAACAGGCGCGAAGATGGACGGAGGCCTCGCTGGCACCCACCAAGATGCTGACGGTGCCAGTACTGGCACCGGAAGAGCCCATGCAGTTGGGAGCCGCCTGACCCAAGCTGAGAAAGACTGACGGTGCTGCGAAAGTCTTTGTATTGCAGCAGACAGGGCCATATGGCAGCCAAATGCCCTGCAAAGACAACCTAATCGATGGTGGGAAACAGGCATGGCCTGGCCTAGATGGCTTTGTAGGCCGGGCTCATTCAGAGGTGGACCACCCCTAGCCACCACAACCAACTCCAATGCAGCACCTCGTTCTCACAGTGATTGTGTCCTTGCTGGGTCAGGGAGTCATGGAGGTTCAGGCCATGGTGGACTCTGGGGCCATGGCCAATTTTATGGATTCAGACTTTGTCGCACATTGATCCATTCCACAGCAGTCAGTAACCCCTCCACATGTGTATTGGGGCACATGTGGAGGAACTGGCATTCTATGTGGTGGCGGTGCCCCACTTCCCGTTGGTGCTTGGGTTGGAATGGTTGCAGGCCCATGATCCACAGATCATTTGGTCATCTGGAACAGTGCAGTTCACCAGCCTGAAATGTGCCAATCATCACCTGCATACCTGCGCAGGCGGTGTAGCCAGAGGGGTTGGACTTGGACTTACCGGCAGAGTTGGCGGACTATGCTAATGTGTTCAGGGAGAATGAGGTGGATCGGTTACCTCCACGCTGACCCTATGATTGCCCGATTGAGCTTGTGCCTGATGCTAAGCTGCCGGTTGGCTGGATTTACTCACTCTCGGAACTGGAGTTGGTGGCCTTGCGGGATTTCATTGATAAGAATCTCTGGAAAGGGTTCATCCAGGCTTCGACCTCCCCATTAGCCGTGTCAGTACTTTTCGTTAAGAAGAAGTCGGAGGAGCTCAGACTGTGCTGTGACTATCGCAAGCTCAATGCAATCATAGTACGGAACCAGTACCCGCTCCTGCTCATCCCTGAACTCGAGCGGTCCACCAGGCCAAGATCTTTACCAAGTTGGACTTGCGGGGAGCCTATAACCTTGTCTGTGTTTAAGCCAGGGACAAGTGGAAGATGGCCTTCCAGACATGCTATGGTCACTTTGAATACACTGTCATGCCACTTGGATTGACCAATGCACCCAGTGTGTTCATGCATTTCATGTACAATGTCTTCCGAGATCTGCTGGATCACTTCATGGTCATCTACTTGAACGACATCCTCATCTACTCGTCCTCCCCGCGGAAGCACTGGGACCATGTCTGGCAGGTTTTGCAGCACCTTCGAGTGAACCACCTCTTCACCAAGAGGGAGAAGTGCCAGTTCACACAGACCACCATTGCCTTCTTGGGCCACTGCATCTCTCCAGAGGGGGTGGATATGGACTGGGAGAAAGTGGATTTGCTGCAGCAATGGCAGCCCCTTCAGTGGGTGAAGGACATGTAACATCTGTTGGGGTTCGCCAACTACAATCAGACCTTTGTTCCCTGTTTTGCCACCCTGATGGCCCCCTTGTGCACTTTACTCAAGAAAGGGGTGACGTTTCAATGGGGTGTGGAGGAGCAAGTGGCCTTTGAAGCCATCAAGGCTGCCTTCACTTCCAATCCCATTCTCAAACATCCTGATCCATTGTCACCATTTGTAGTGGAGACAGATGCATTGGATGTAGCCATTGGGGCTATGTTCCTCCAGGCCTACTCTCCTCGTGGTACCTTGTTCCTGTGTGCCTACTATTCCAGGAAGCTGTTGGCGGCAGGAAGGAATTACATGATCTGGGACAAGGAGATGTTGGTAGTCAAAGTCGCCTTCGAGACATGGTGACACCACTTGGAGGGAGCCTGGCATCAAGTCAAGGTCCAAACTGACCATCGAAACCTGGAGCATCTAAGGACCACCAGGACGCTGAACCAGTGACAGGTGTGGTGGTCGTTCTTTGCCCGGTTTGACTTCAGGGTGACATACATCCCTAATGGGCTGTCCCGTAAGCCCGAGTTCACCCTGAAGGAGGACAAAATACCACCCAGGACGATGATCCCTCTGGAATGGTTCATGGCTACTGAGGAGCCTGTGGATCTACAGGCCAGGATTTGGGAGACACAATGGCAGGATCCATTTGTGGAGGCTCGTCATCGTGAGTTGGCCGGCAACGGAAGGACTGAAACCTCATGGATGTACATTGGGGACCTGTTACACTTTTGCGACTGTCTCTATGTTTCTGGGGGACCCCTCCATGGCATTGTCCTGCATCAATGCCATGATAGCCCGGTGGCAGAACACTTCAGGTCTTTAAGACATTGCACTTAGTGTCATGCATGTTCTGGTGGCCATGACTCCGGCATGATGTGTCGAGATATGTGGCATTGTGTGTGCAGTGTCGGCAGGCCAAATATACCACCGGTGCACCCCCCTGGACTGCTGCAGCCTCTACCCACACTGAAAAGACCATGGGGGGGCAGTCTCATTGGATTTCATCACAGATTTGCCTCCATCGAAGGGTGCCACCACGATACTAGTAGTTGTGGACATGTTGACCAAGATGGTTCACTTCATCCCATGTGCAGGTCTTGCCACCATGTGGATGATGTCCCAGCTGTTCATCGAGCATGTATTCCAGCTACATGGGCTCCCTGAAAGGGTAGTGTCTGACCGAGGCATGCAGTTCACAGCACTCTTCTGGCAGATGCTACTAGTGGAATTGCAGGTCCAGGCATGCCTGCCGTCCATCCATCATCCAGAAACTGATGGGGGCACGAAGAGGGTGAACACCATCGTGGATACAGTACTTCCGGTGCTTCAGCAATCAACAGCAGGACAATTGGGTGGAGGTCTTGGTGTTGACAGACTTCGCCTACAATAACTATCAGCACGCATCCACCTGAGCGTCCCCATTCTTTGCAAACTACAGGTTCCACCTGTGGCTCTTCCCATTGGCCCCATCTGACTCTCCAGTACCGGCAGTGGACACGTTCCTCCAGGAGCTGCACGCTGTACACCAGGTTGTGAGAACCCAGTTGGAGAGAGCCAAGGAGGACTACAAGAACTTTGCAGACTGGCATTATCAAGAGGGTCTACCACTAGCTGTAGGAGATCGGGTTTGGCTTTCTACATGGCAGCTGCCAATGGCTCACCCTTCAAAGAAGCTTGACCACCACTACCTAGGACCATTCCTGGTCAAAGCAGTGATCAACATGGTGGCTTTTTGGCTGACTCTGCTGCGTATCATGCAGATCCACCCAGTGTTTCACTGGTCATTGCTGGTACCGGTCGTGGCAGAGAATCCTCATCGTCCGGCTCCACTGCTGCCCGGACCGATTACTCCTCAGGGCACGACAGAGTACGAAGTGGATAGTATCCAGGACTCCCTCCAGTTGAGAGGCCGGTACCAGTACCTCATGGCATGGAAGGGTTATGGTCCAGAGGACTTCACATGGGTGGACACCTCGGATGTCCATGCCTCTTGCCTGGTCTGTGACTTCCATGCCCAGTTCCCACAATGCCCTAGTCCACATGGTCCCGGGGGAGGGGGCCCTGCTGGGGGAGACAGTGTCATGGCCCTGTTGGAGCTTGGGTCTGAGGAGGAGATGGAGCTGGGGCTGACAGAAGGAGATGGTGCTGCCTCTCTGGGCCAGGAGGAACAACCAGAGGAGGAGGAGGAGGAGGAGGCAGTCCTGGGTCCTTCAGGCCTTGGAAGCATTGCCAAAGAGGAAGAGAGGGGGCAGTACGACCGAGTGAGGGGGTAGAAAATGGAAAGTGCAGGCAATAGAGCAGAGGAATGACGGAGCTCCGGAGATGAGCAACTGCCTCCCCTGCCTAATCCCTGAGCACGGTGAATGGAGAGGAGGCAGAGTCAGTGCAAGACGACCTGACTACTCGGAAGGAGGATGCCCCACCCCTCTTCACAAGGCTCACCTGGGGAATAGGATTTAAAGAGACACCACGGGTTTCGTCACGCAGCCGCTATGGGCGGTTGGGAGATCTGCTCTTTCTCCCCCGTTCAGTTTTGCATCGCTGGGGGGCCCTGAAAAGGGCCGAAAATCGCCCCGGAGAGGCGACCAGCAAGGAGGGGCTTTTGCTGGATCGAAGGAGAGCAGCAACTTTCCTGAAGACCTGGCATTTTTCCTCCAAACCGGCGGACAAAAGGACCGGCCATAGAAATATGGCTCGTCCCTAGGCTGCTAACAGCCGAAGTCACATTAACATCTGGCAACTTCAAAGCAGTGTGGAAAGGATTGGGTGAGATCTGCCTCTCTTACATCCTAATTACTTAATTACCTGCATAAGCTGCTAAAGTACTTTCCCCCCTGTGGTGAGGGAAGGGGGATTTTAGCCCTCCCTCCAGAAACAGCGGTGATCAAACCACTTGGGAGTTTAAAACGTTGAGAAAAATACTGGGATCCTAATTGGAATTCTATTTTTTAAAACTGGTGGATTATAAGACTTGTAATTTTATGTTCTCTATTTTTTCTTCTTCTCTGATTTTTACTCTAACTATTATTGAAGATTTGGGTTCTTTTTCTCCCTCTTACAATAGAGGGGGAAAAGAAAACTGAAAAGATTCAACTAACTCTGAATGACATTTGCTGGCTAAATTTGAGACTGTAACCTGCTATTCTTAAAGAAAGTTTTGTTGATTACCTTAAAAACAGATAAGATTCAAAGTAACCTTGAAGCACCAGCTGCAAGAAACTCAGCTCAGCTTTTTACTTGGTGGACTTTCTGATTGTAAGTTCTTTGTTTAGTCTAATATATGACAATGGAAGAAGAACAGGAATGGATTTCTCACACAGAGGAGGTACAGGAACAAACTCTTTATATGTTAAAAGCAATTATCCAAACTCTCCGTATGCAAGCTCAAACTATTACTTCAACTAAAGAATCATCTATACAGAATTCTATAGAAAAGGGGAAACAACCAAATGTTATGACAGAAGACTTAGATACTCAACAAATACAAACTGTGGAAAACATGGGAAGGAAACTGATAATAGAGAACAAGGAAAGGACTTTTCTTATAAACCAGAAGGAATTTGAAGACAAAAAAGAAAAACAGATGAAAGATAAGATAAATACTTCGGGACAACTGCATCGAACTGGAAAAATAAAGAGACGACCTGTCAAACCAGTTTTCTCTTAAGAAAACAGTAACTGAACGCCTTAATCAATATCAAACAATAGTTACAACAATACAAGGAGATCTTTTTGGACAACTGCATCAAACTGGAAAAATAAAGAGACGACCTGTCAAACCGGCTAGTCCTCTTAAGAAAACAGCAACTGAACGCCTTTATCAATATGAAACAATAGTTACAACAATACAAGGAGATCTTTTTGATGATTTAAAAGCGAAGATGCGAAAGATGATTTGGCAGAGGAAAAAAGCTAGAATTAGACTGAAAGGGATTGGGGTTTTAATCTATATATGAGATTTAAAATAGAACATACTTAAATGGATAGAATATGTATTTTGAATATAAGATATTGTAATGATTTGCAATATAATATAAATATCGAAACAAGAACATTATATTGTCTTATTAGTTTGTTAAGATATATGATAGATTTTACATATAAGGTCTGTATTTTAAATATTAGATCATATGTGGAATTTGAAAAAGGAATGGTGTTTAATTAAAATTTGGAAAAAAGATAAATATTAAATGTTAAATTAAAATATTAAGGGAAAATCAATTACCAGGTTACTGATCTGCTAAAAGTTTGAATGTTTATAGATAATTAAGACTTGAATTTAAGATATTGTCATGAGTTGAGATACAGGTTAAATAAAACTAAGAAGTATAAATACTAATAATTAAATTTGTATATTAGTTTTCTCTTTTTCTGGAAAGGAAGAAAGGAAAGAAGTAGAAAAAATGAAAAGAAAATTATTAGCCGTAAATATGAGAGAGAAGACTGAGAATCTGGGATCATTTAAAATCTGGAAATGATAAAGATTAAATGTTAAATTTAAATATTAATGCAAAATTAAACTTAAGAAAAACTTATTAGGTTATTGTCTAAAAGATGAAATGTCAAATTAATCAAGATATGTATAGACTGAAGATTATTAATGAATATTAGAAAGGTATTTTTTTGTTTGATTGATAGAATAAGAACTGTATTGATCTGAATATGACAGTAGATCTTATGGGAGAAAGAGAGGGAATTTTGTTGTTGAAATACTTTGAGATTTGTATTGATGATACGATCACGATGCTCAACTGCCACGCTACTTTTCAAATATATAAATGCAATATTGGAAAATTAATAAAAAACTTGGATTAAAAATTTTTTTTTTTAAAAAAAGAGACACCATGGGGAGGTGCTTTTGTTGGGAACAAGCGCATTTTTTCTAGCCACACTTGCTGTTACCGACATCTTGCTGCCTTGCCTTGCCTTGCTTGACTTTGCAACTCTGCTCCAGGTTGTGCTGGAGTCCATGCAACAAGGATGCCCAGTGACCAAGCTTCCTGAACTGTGCTGCTCCCCTGGACTTCTAGCAGCCAGGAAATATTGGAGGTGTGTGTGCGTGTTTAGAGCTTGCTCTTGGTCTTGCAGTGAATGGTAGGAATTTTGGGGGAAAGTTGGAGCAATAAAAGGGAGTTAACCTTTATTTTCAGCTGTGTCGCTTCTGTGCCCAGCCCCAGATCATAACAATGATCAAGGTAGATTTGTAGTAGTGGAAATTGAATTTAATGGAATAAAATCAATAATAGTGGGCCTATACAAGCTAAATGATGATAAAAGTAAATATTTTGAATATCTTATGGACCAGTTAATATCCTTTTTATATGAAAATTGGTTTATGTTGGGGGATTGGAATGGAGTGACTTTACCAGCTTTGGATAGATTAAACACTCACAGGGTAAATTACCAAGGATGATGGATAACTTAGTACTAATAGACTCGTGGAAACATAAAAATGGTTCAGCTAGAGATTATACTTTTTTTTCAGAAAGACATAAATCTTTTTCAAGGATTGTTATGATATGGATTTCTAAAAATCTTACAAATAAAATCTTAAAAGTTGACATTTTACCTAAATCTTTCTCTGACCATAACCCAGTTATTTTGGTACTTAGAGGAAAGAGTTTGAGCTATAGATGGAGATTAAATGAAGCTATTTTGCAAAAGGAGGTGATCACAAACGAGAACACATTGAGCTTTTGTGCTGTGCGTGCTGTTGTTGCCCATGTTTCACTGGTGTAGATTGCTGTTGGTACAACTGTCTTATAAAGCTGTAACTTGGTCTTCTTATCTATTGTTGGAGCTGACCAAATAGGTTGTAAGCACTGGAATACTGCTGAGGCTTTATCAATTCTGTGTTTGACATCTACATCTATGCTGCCATCTTGTGATAAGATGCTACCATGGTATGTAAACTGTTGGACATATTCTATTGGTTGTTGGCCAGTTGTGATTAATGTATTAGGAGGGTGACTCCCAATCAACATGACATTGGCCTTATCTACACTAATATGTAGTCGTACTTTTCTAGCCTCAGTGTCTAAGTTGGTAGTCTTGTCCTGCAAGGAGGCGCTAGTTTCTGACAACAATGCAACATCATCAGCAAAATCAAGATCTGTGAGCCTTGTATGATTCTTCCAGGGAATTCCAGCATTTGGTCCATTCATTGCTTTCCACATAACAAAGTCTATGGTGAGGAGAAACAGAAAGGGTGATAAAATGCAGCCCTGTCTAACACCAGTACTAATGTTGAAAAATTTGGTGGTTCCACTATCTATCTTTACCCAGCATCTGCTGTTATGATCAAGAGTTTTGAAAATGTTAATAAATTGATCTGGGATTCCCTATCTTCTACAGATGTTTCACAGGGAGTCCCAATGTATGCTATCAAAAACCTTCTTGAAATCTATAAAATTTATGGCAAGTGGTCGCTGAAATTCGATGCACTGCTTGATAATGTGTAGCTTGAGATTTTTTTTCAGGGCATGAGGGGCCATGATGAAACCCAGCCTATTCCTCCCACAGCATTTTATCAATTGCTCCTTGCAGGGGCCTAAAGAGAATGATGAAGAACACTTTGCCAGGTATATAAAGAAGAGTGATACCTTTAGTTATTTAACACTTTAACTTTAGCAAGTCCAAAACACTGTTTTATGTTGCCAAAGTTTTGATAGAGGATTTGTGGGTATCCAATAGGGTACACCTTGTTTTTTGTTTACAAAGGGATATAAACTGGTGAAATTATAATATAAGATTTGTTCCCCAGGTTTTGGGTTGTAGTACAGACATGTAGCATTTGTTCTAACACTAAAGAAGCATCTTGTGGATTCAAAGTAGTTGGGAGCTTCTTCTCAACCAGAAATCACTTCCAAGATGTGTCAGTCTCCACCATGGCATTCCATTCATGTTCCCAGATGCTGCACACTGCATAACATAGACCCCGAGGTACTCTTTGTTAACCCTAGTACGGTAGTTTAGAGCCCCATAGGTTGAATGAAGTAAGCTGTTGAAGTCATTTGCAGAGTAGCAGATAGGACAACCATAAAAAAACCAACCATTAAATTCAAAGTCTGGGGGGGTCCCATTTATGATAGCAAATTCACCCCAAAAATAATTACCTACTTGCTTTTCACCTCCTTGCATCTCATGCTGAATGTTTAGTTTCTCAGTGTGCATTACATATAGCAGCCTTTGTATGCCCCATGCTGAATACCTTTTCTGAGACTTCTAGTAACTGTCCAAAGGTGCTAATGTGATAATGTTATTCTCCAAATACATGAAGCAGTACTATGCCACTGTCAAGCTATGAAACCAACTGCCTTTAGGACCACTGTGTGCTTCTAGCTTGCCTACAGAGCGGGGAGGGAGACAGGGAGGGGGGACTTTGGATACACAGGTGTTCTTATCATTGTGAGAGCCGAAGAGTTATTTGGGGAAACTAAAGTTTCTTCTCATAATAACTACTGGGAGATGTATTGGACAATGTGAGCTTAACTGTCAGAGTGGGGAGAAGAAGATTCATTCTTTTAATTAATTGCTTCCTGCCATTTCTTCAGAGCTAGCTTTCACTTTAATCCTACCAGTATGATATTGCTCAATGAAGTTTATGTCCATGCTACAACTTCATTTTCGGTTGCCACAGTTGTGAGGGGGGATGTGTGCTTTTAAGGGTAGACATAACAAGTTGTTCTGTGGGAACCAAGGTCATTGCTGCTTGGGTTTTGGCGGGCTGAGCTTTCCGTTAGAGAGCCCACCAAAGTAGTTTATTGGGGAATGTGATTTATGACATACTATTGGGGTGGGAAGTTCAACTTTGTAACTTTGTAACACTTGGGAGGGAATTTCAGTCTTGGTTTCACTTTTGATTGTGCTGATACTTTGTAGCCAATAAATATGTTCTTTAAGGAAAGATTTTGCCTTGGAGTTCTGTTTTCTCTGGTCTCATCTATCGGAACCATGACATTCTACATTAGAGGACGCAATGGCTGTGGTGTTTTTCTTAGTTGGGCTTTTCAGCCGGAGCTTGACACTAAGCTAGCTTGACACTAAGTTGCCTGGATCACCCAAGGGAATTTGAGGCCAGACAGGCATACAATAATGAGAAAAGGCTGCCTTTGTTCCAATCTTTCTTCCACCTAGGTTACTAGTTAGCCAAAATACACCCAAGCAGGGTATCCGCTGATGGGCGGAACTTTCCTTATCTTTCCTTATCCTGCTCCTTTCCTTGAGCAGAGTCCCTTTTACCAATTCTATTTCCCATTTCCTGTCAATCTCTTGAGGTCATTTAAATATTTATTCTTCTTTCCCTTACTTACAGTATTATGCCTTGGGGCGTCCCCCAGATCGATTATGAATATTCACTTTCACCGAGGTACAGTTCTATCCCATTGCTGATTCAGCACCCATCTGCTCCCCCTTCGGTTCCTTGTTCCATTGTCTCGATTTTCTCCAGGGCTTCTGCCATTGACCCGGCTTTTAGTCAGTGAAGTCCTTAGAGCCCCCCACCTTCCACTGTTCACTGCACAGAAGCTGAGACCAGGCAAAGGAAAATGGAAAAAAATAGATCCAGGAAACTACAGACCTATCAGTCTGACCTCAATACCTGGGAAGATTCTGGAAAAGATAATTGAACAACAAATCAGTGAACACCTAGAGACAAACAAAGTCATTACTAAAAGCCAACATGGGTTTGTCAAAAACAGATCATGCCAGACAAATCTTATTGCATTCTTTGACCAAGTGACAAAATTAGTGGACCAGAGGAATGCTGTGGATACAATTTACTTGGACTTCAGTAAGGTGTTTGATAAAGTAGATCACAACCTACTACTTGATAGGATAGAAAAATGTGGGTTAGACAGCATCACAACCAGATGGATTTGTAGCTGGCTGACCAGCCATACTCAGCGTGTGGTCCTCAATGGAACTGCATCTACATGGGTGGAAGTGTGTAGTGGGGTGCCCCAGGGCTCTGTTCTAGGCCCAGTGCTCTTCAACATCTTCGTCAATGATTTGGACAAGAGGATAGATGGGGAACTCATCAAATTTGCAGATGACACCAAGCTGGCAGGAATAGCCAACACTCCAGAAGATAGGCTTAAGATACAGGAGGATCTGAACAAACTGGAACACTGGGTGCTATCTAACAAAATGAAATTCAATGCTGAAAAAAGTAAGGTTCTACATTTAGGCAAGAAAAACCAAATGTATAGGTATAGTAAAGGGGGTACCTTGCTCAATTGTAGTAACTGTGAGAGGGACCTCGGAGTCCTAGTGGACAATCACTTAAATATGAGCCAGCAGTGTGCTGCAGCTGCCAAAAAAACCCAACACAGTGCTAGGCTGCATTAACAGAGGGATAGAATCAAGATCACGTGAAATATTAATACCACTTTACAATGCCTTGGTAAGGCCACACTTGGAATACTGCATCCAGTTTTGGTCACCACGATGTAAAAAAGATGTTGAGACTCTAGAAAGAGTACAGAGAAGAGCAACAAAGATGATTAGGGGACTGGAGGCTAAAGCATATAAGGAACGGTTGCTGGAATTGGGTATGTCTAATGAAGAGAAGGACGAGGGGGGACATGATAGCAGTGTTCCAGTATCTCAGGAGCTGCCACAAAGAAGAGGGAGTGAAGCTATTTTCCAAGGCGCCTGAAGGCAGGACAAGAAGCAACGGATGGAAACTAATCAAGGAGAAGCAACCTAGAACTAAGGAGAAACTTCCTGATAGTTAGAACAATTAATCAGTGGAACAACCTGCCTCTAGAAGCTGTGAATGCTCCAACACTGGAACTTTTTAAGAAGAGACTGGACAGCCATTTGTCCGAAATGGTATAGGGTTTCCTGCCTGAACGGGGTTGGACTAGATGACCTCCAAGGTCCTTTCCAACATTATTATTATTATTATTATTATTATTATTATTATTATTATTATTATTATTATGTAACCAAAAGCTTCCCTTATTCAAACTTCTTAGCATTTTCCTGTTTCCCTTCTCATACCAAAATCTAATATTCTAATTACAAATCTTATCTTTCTAGTTATGATAATACTTCTATTTCTAGCAATTATCTATTTTCCACCATATTCAAACATCTAGTTAATAATATAATATCCCATCTAATGGATCAAAACCTCTATTTTCTTCAGTCTTACTCTAGGTTTCTTCCTTTGCCAACTAACTTTCCAAGTCAATGCATTTGAATCATCAAGTAATTTTTCCTCTGTTTTTGTGTATATTGTTTAGACTAAGAAGGACCATTTGATTAAAGTATTTTTTGGAAGAACAAACCCATTGATATTCATTAAACAGCCTCCTTCCTTCTCCAGTTCCCCACAGTTCTCCAAACACAGGGGTCATAAAAGGGCCAAGTTTGAAGACCCCTGTGCTAACAGCTCTATCTTCCATTCAATCAGTTCTTCCTTTTCCTCAAATGTATTCTGAATTCTTGATTGGTAAGATGTCTTTTCCATTTCCAATATTATCGCTCTGTCTTCTAGTTCTTCAGTTGTCTGAATATGTCAGTTAATTCCTTCCTTTAGGTCCTCCATCTTTGGATCTGCTTCCTCTAGTTTTCCTTCTATTTTCTGGGTTGCTAGTTCCTTCTTTGTAGTCATGTTCTGGGTTTGTAAATTTAGATTAGAAAATTGTTCTTTTATCTCCTTTGTGTTATTTCTAATCTCATCACTAGCTAAAGCAATAGTCTCTTGTATTGATTTCAACATGGAGAGAATTTCTTTCTGATTTTCATCCATATTTTCTTGGTGGTATATCAAACTGAAAACTTTGGGACAGGTGTTAGAGATGTTTTTTTTACCATTTGGAGCTGAGTATGGGACATCCATTTCATTTTTTGTAGGTGGTCTTTATAAAAAAAATTGTTCATCAATCAAAGATTTGTAATCCAAAATATTCCATCATCTCAAGCAATGGTGTGTGTTTCTCCTGCAGGGAAATAGTTCCACAAAACAGCTCTGAAAGTCAGTTAATATTTATATTCGTAGCTCAGGCAGGCTGGTTTCAAAATAGTTCATTGTCTCTGCCACAGCAATAAGCAGCCCAAAAGTTATTTTTCCCCTTTTCCCAGGCAATAATGTTTAATTGTAGCATAATAACAAGCACAGTTAACATGTGAGTTTATTCATTCTGGGCCACTAATTAACAGTCCTGTTTCAATTACCATTAACTGAAATCTCATTTGAATTATGTTAACTTCAGATAATTTTTTGAGGGCTATTAAAGAGAGAAAAGGTATTCTTTTTGATAAAGATATTAAATATGTTAGCACTTTAGTATAGATCAAGGGTGTCAAACTGCTGGCCCGCGAGCTGGATGCGTCACGCAGAAGCCACGTCCACCCCATTGCCGGCAATGGCAAAACTGTCCCGATACGTTGCACGACATCACGTGACGTCACGAGTTTGACATGTCTGGTATAGATGGATAGTAGGAAAAAATAAGAACATAAGAAGAGCCATGCTGAATCAGGCCAAAGCCCATCGAATCCAGCATTCTGTGTCACACAGTGGCCCACCAATTGTACATGGGGATCTTGAGCAGAAAGAGAAGGCAAAACCCTCCCTTTCCCTTGACCCCCAACAAATGGTACTCAAGGGAATCCTGCCTGCCTCAACCAACATAGAGGCGGCACATGGACATCCGTTTTAATAACCACCGATACACTTGGCATCCATGAATCTGTCTGACCCTGCCTTGAAGCTATCAAGGCTGACAGCTGTCACGACCTCTTCTGGAAGTGAATTCCATAAACCAACGACCCTCTGGGTGAAGAAATATTTCCCTTTATTTGTCCTCACTTTCTTACCTATGAGCTTTAGGGAGTGCCCCCTTGTCCTAGTATTGTGTGATAGAGAAAAGAATTTTTCTCTATCCACCTTTTCTATCCCATGCATGATTTTATACACTTCGATCAAGTCACCCCTTAAATGCCGTCTTTCAAGGCTGAAGAGACCAAGGCGTTGCAATCTGGTTTCATAAGGGAGGTGCTCCATTTCCTTGATCATTCTTGTTGCCCTTTTTTGCACCTTTTCCAGTTCCATTATATCCTTCTTGAGGTGCGGTGACCAGAACTGTACACAGTACTCCAAGTGTGGTCTCACCATCGATTTGTACAGAGGCAATACAACACTTGCTGACTTATTTTCGATTCCCTTCCTAATCATGCCAAGCATGGAATTTGCTTTTTTTACTGTTGCTGCGCATTGGGTTGACATCTTCATCGAGCTGTCCACCAAGACCCCAAGATCCCTTTCTTGGGTTGTCTCAGAAAGTTTGGTCCCCATCAGTTGGTAAGTATAATTGGGGTTCTTTGCCCTGATGTGCATAACTTTGCACTTGTTTAGGTTAAAATGCATTTGCCATTTTGTTGACCACTCACACAATTTCAAGAGATCCTTCTGGAGCTCCCGACAATCAGTTTCACTTTTCACTACCTGGAACAATTTAGTGTCATCAGCAAACTTTGCTACCTCACTATTTACTTCTACATCCAGATCATTGATGAATAAATTAAAAAGTAAAGGTCCCAAAACTGAACCTTGGGGTACACCACTTCTCACTTCTTTCCATCCAGAGACTTGTCCATTTATTGCCACCCTTTGCTTCCTACAATTTAGCCAGTTACCAATCCAGGACAAGACCTGTCCTCTAATTCCGTGGCTGGAGAGCTTTTTTAGGAGCCTTTGGTGAGGGACTTTGTCAAAAGCCTTTTGAAAGTCAAGATATACAATATCAACTGGGGCCCCTTTATCTATGTATTTATTTACACCCTCAAAGAATTCTAACAAGTTAGTAAGACATGATTTGCCTTTGCAGAAACCATGTTGATTTTCTTTCAGCAATGCCTGTTTTTCTATGTGCCCTGTAATTTTATCTTTAATAATGGTTTCCATCAGTTTGCCTGGAACTGAGGTTAAACTGACTGGTCTATAGTTTCCTGGATCACCTCTGGATCCTTTCTTGAAGATCGGGGTTATATTTGCCTCCCTCCAATCCTCCGGTACAGTGCCTGATCTTAGAGAAAGATTATATATTTTAGCTAGAAGTACAGCAATTTCACACTTGAGTTCCTTGAGAACTCTAGGGTGGATGCCGTCTGGACCCGGCGATTTGTTGACGTTTAGTTTGGAAAGGCAAGCAAGAACATCTTCCTTGTTTATCTCTATCAGGTTTAATTCTTCTATTTCCCTCCCTGGGAAAACTAATTCAGTGGCAGGCAAATGCTCTCTATCCTCCTCAGTGAAAACGGAGGCAAAGAAGTCATTTAGCCTCTCAGCAATCTCCTTGTCTTCTCTGATTATCCCCTTCTGACCATTGTCATTGAGTGGCCCAACTGTTTTTCTGGTTGGGTTCCTGCTTCTGATGTACTTAAAAAAGGTTTTGTTATTATTTTTAATATTCTTTGCTATATGCTCCTCAAAGTCTCTCTTGGCTTTCATGACTATCGCCTTGCATTTGGTCTGGAAAAGCTAATGGTGCCACCACCCAAAAAAAACCATGTCAAGCAGCAATGGCATGAAACCATAAATAAGTAGCTCTAATGTTAAACTGCTACAGAAACTCCAGGTTTAATCACTTGAAGTACTGGATGATCTAATCCTTTGATAAAAGTCAGCTGCAAAAGACACAACAGATGTTTGGATACGTATGTAAGTCTGCCTTCCAGTCCGGGATTTAATTACACAACCATTAAAGCTTTTCATCTCTTTGTTCTGTGGCCTGGAAACTACTTCTTTCCTACATGATTCACTTACCAGGAATGGATTATATTGTCTGTTACACACAACCAACATAGATGTATTTCAGAAAGAAGTGGTAGCAGGGGGTGGGGGTTGTACATATTTTTATTAGCACAGTAACAAATGCAGACTTATAGTCCACAACATACAACCAATCCACTGAGTGACTCTTATTCCACACCTTACAGTTATACAGCTTAAGGTATTTTGCTACAGGATGCTCCAAGTTCAGTTAAAACCTTTATTTTCACAAAGGTAACCTGGTATAGAAAAATGAATCCCCTATTTTGAAATTAATGAAATGGTAGTCTTATAAAAAGATGTGTTAAACCTGAAACTCTAGCACCTTCCCTAGGGAAAAATATTCCCAATAAAACCAAGATAAAAGAAAAGCAAGTTGCAAGCCCTCTTGCAAGAACTTTTACATAAATGCCAAATATATATATACCCATAAATTAAGCTATTTTCTTTTTATCTATCTCAAGTAACCAAACACCTTTTCCTACCCTCATCCAATTGTCAGATTAGTTTACATTCTTCTTGGTGCTATATCAGAGCTGCTATTGCTGAACTAATGAGTCTTAAAATATGCTATTCCCATTCTAGCTGTCTAGTGTAGCAAGATACCTTAAGTAACACCATCACCTCAGGAAATAAAAGACAGAATAAAACCTGTTATAGAAATGCCCTACTTTTTTCAGTTTCTCCCCTTCCCTCTCCTACCCCTTCAAAATCATAAGCAGCTCTTTCCATCACAGATAATTTAACACAAAGGTCTGACAAAAATCCAGTTTATGTCGCATATCTCTTGGTCCACTGTCTGGCCATTCTGTCGTGCTCTGCTCTGTTAGTCATATATTGAGTAGCAATACTTCCAACAAGGGGATCAGCTGCAAAATAAAACAATTTCCAGTTAATTATCAATTTTAGGGGAAGAGAAAAGACACATAAGAGAGAGATCAGATGTGATGAGTACTCCTACAGCATTGCTTTACTGAAAAAACCCTGACATCTTACTTTCAATTTTAGAATTTAAGTACATTTTACACTTAGGCCAAGGATGGGGAGAGGAACCTGTGGCCCTCTAGATGTTGCTAAAGTGCAAGTCCCAACCTTTATACTTTTCCACTAGACTTCACAGTGCTTTTTCAACAATAGCTATGCTTGCTGAAACTGCTGGCAATCATAGTTAACACTGTATCTCTGTTAGGCATGTGGACATTAAAGACCTACTGTAATAATATGACTTGCTGGACAACTCGTTTCCATAGGTGAAGTATGTTTCTATCAATCCTTTAAAATATCTCACAACAGCCAACTCTCCTGAAGAGATGATAATGGCTTTCACAACACAATATCAGCAGATAGCCCGAATCTCCAAAGATGAAGTCAGGAAAGCTAAGGCTCAGAATGAACAAAGACTTGCAACAAAAGTCAAAGATAATTTTAAAAGTTGTTTTCAATATATAAATGTTATGTCTGGCCTCTCGCAGCTCATTAAAATCCACGTAAATATGTCTTTAATAGTTTTTAATTAACACATTTCAAACGAAGTCATTTCAAAGCAAACTGCTGGCATTATTTTGGGCCGGAACGGCCAACACTGATTTATTTACATTTAGGATAAATATGCTATCCTCCCACCTTCCAATTAAAACACTCTTTCTTTATCACATTGTCCAAGACCTCATTATTTTTCGGTAGGTTTCAAAAACACCAGAAAACTCAGTTTCAACTCACTGCGAAAGTTTCCATACCAATCTCTAATTAACGTTGCTCGTGACAAAGGCTTAATTTCTCTCTCCTCCTCTAATACAGTTTCCGATACGTCACTTCCTTTTTCTACTTAACTGAACCCTCCTCCTATTAACCCTTCGAACTCTCGGATCCAGCCATACATTCTCCTGTTCCAAGTCTGATTCTGCACCTTGAGACTCCGATGCAGACTGCATCTCAATCTCCTCCCTGTCTGCCTCGGCTGCCGGGAGGGGAAAGCACCCAGAGGGGCCTGGCTCGGCTGCCGGGAGGGGCAAACACTCAGAGGGGCCTGGCTCGGCTGCCGGGAGGGGCAAACACTCAGAGGGGCCCGGCTCCCCCTCCTCATCCTCCGACACCTCCCCAGCTGGTCCAGAGACACCCACAACAATAAATAACAAGAAAAAAAGTCAAGGAAACAGTCAGTCCACTAAAGAGAGAAGATGGCAAGGAAGTAACAGGCAGTAGAGAGAAAGGACAGCTTTAGAAAGAAGGTTGCAGTTTATTGAAGAGGAGAGCCAGACAGGAAGATGGCTCTGGAAGAAAAAAGAGTGTGAGCACATGTAGGGAGTGGGTTTTTATACCCTCTGGAGCCTTTTGTTTGGAGTTATTCCTGTGGCATGAACTTTGACCTGAGTCTGAGTGTGCCTTTCTGGTATTCTGATGGTGGTGGGTTAATCCTATTATGTCCCAAAGGTCATATCCTGGTTCCCTGTGGCTGTGGCTGATGACTCTTAGATTTTTGGTGTTGATTCTAGGGATCTTTCTTCCTAATCCCAGTTTCCTGATTTCAGTCTTTCTGACAAGATTATCACATTGTGAACTACTGAGTGGTTTTCTGGTTTGAGAATTGAAGATAAATACTTGTGTTCGATGACTATACTACACAAGCAACTAGGAAGTGTAAATTAATTGTATTTTCGTTAAGAAAATATTTCAAAGTAAGATTTATGTGGATTCTATAATATGATCCAATGGAAATTAACTACTTTAAAGCTCATTTAAGGTTAACAGGAGAAAGTTAAGCTCACATGTGTTTCACTTTTTCTCATTAAACTGGAAGAGTTTTCAACAATAAAGTTAATTTGTTTCATACCCCGTATTTCTGTGATTTAAATGAATTTGAACTAAATTCCATTGCTGGATACTGATTTTTGAAAACAATGTATCAGTACAGTATATTAATACTGCAGAAATATAACTGCTCTTCTATAACTGACAAATAACTGAATCATCTAGCAAGCTAACACAGAGGTGTCAAAATAATATAGACTAAAATTGACAAGGATCATACTTTAAAAAGTTGCCCTATTTGAGTCTATGGGTTCTACTTCATATTTATGTCACAAAAGTTGTACAATTATTTAAATATTTGTTAAACATTAACATATGCATACTGAAAACTATATATACAGTACTGTAAGCTAGCCACGAGGCATTCCTTTCTCACTGACCAAAAACTTAAGACTAACTTGCCATTGTTATGTTAGGTTGAGTGCTTCTCTTTTTACCCAAACAGTGAAAGAACACTGAGATTAGAAAATCTTGACTGAATTACGGTAAAATATCGACATAAATTATTATTATAGTAGGGCATATGGTCAGCCAGATATTTAGACTGGATTTGGCATTTTTATCCACCTAGGAATCCTTCTCAAGGACCTGGGCTAGTCAGATGTTGTTGTCTGATGCTGTTAAAGGTATCGTCACAGGATGTAAGCTGTTCCAAGTAAAGCTGCCTTTTGTAATTGACTTATGGAGATTTTGTTAATGTGGATGGTGTTTAAGTGGGGTTCCAGATGTTTGGGGATTGCCCCCAAGGCACCTGGTACTATATCGGCTTTCGTTTACCACAGTCATTCCACTTCTATTTGCAGGTTTTTGTATTTTGTGATTTGTCTCCAGTTCTTTCTCTTCCATTCTGCTGTCTCCGCGTACTGCCATATCCATTATCCGTATTTTTAATTTTAAAAAAATCTGCCCACCATTTGTGTTTTAGTGTACTTGGCTTTTTTACTGTGAACATTTACAACAAAGGTTTTGTCCATTTAGCTTCTGCTGTTTTTCAGTCGCTAGGTCATGTCTGACTCTTTGCGACCCCATGGACCACAGCACAGCAAGCCCCCCCCATCTTCCACTTTCTCCCTGTGTCTGCCCAAACTCGTGCCCACTGGGTCTATGACACTATCTGGCCATTTCATCCTCTGTTGTCCCCGTCTCCTTTTGCCTTCAATTCATGTACTTGTATGCATATCTGAGCCAGTGATCTGTATTTATCCGGTTCCTAACTCACATGGAAGCTGATCCAGCTTTACGGATACAAAGATTTGCCCTTAACATAAAAAACTTTGTGACACAATTTTGAGTGTCCTAGATGTAGTAGTAATGCCCCAAATTGCCGAGGCAAACACTATTAAATATGGCATTTACCATGCCATTTCTCATCAGAAACAAGGTCAGAAGATATTTGAAAAACTTGCTGCTGCAATAGGGAATAAGGAATGTAGTTCTTCCAATTCTTTCTGGGAAGCATCTGCCAGTCTTTATCATATACTTTCTTGGGCTTTGGTGAGTTGAAATTCACTGCTGTTGTGAAGTCCTAGCATTGCCAATCACTTGAACGCCGAACACCAAGCCAGAGAACGACTTTACCTGCAGGCTTCCATGATCCAAACTGGGTGTTTTTCGGTGTTTTTCAGAGCTTCGGAGCCAGCTCGCCCGCCGGGGGCATCCATCTTGCCCCCTCGCCGGCTTGGCCTGCTTCTGCCGTTGCTGTCCGGCTTCTTTGGGGATTTTCAAGCAGGAAGGCTTCCCGGTTTGCCTGCTTTTCGCCACCAATTGCTTTCTCGGCCTCTACTTCGCCGAGGGCTGGTTCCGATGCTGGCTTTCCTCCAACTCTATCGTGCTGGCTTGCTGCCTCCACCCTCTCGAACTACCGCTGGCAGTTTTGGGAACGAGGCAGGCTGCCAGAGATTTTGGAATAGGCCAGCTTCGACGGTCCTCTCCTCCTCCGCCCGGCGACCAGAGCTGGGGGAAACTTGGAGGAGGCTTTTGCTGACGCTAACCCCGGACTACTGGAGCGTGGAAGGAGCAGCGGGGAAGCTTCGGCCATTGCAGGCTTATGGGGTTTGCCGTTTGAGAGAGTGGGGAATGATTGGTAAGGCACAGGACCCTCGCCGCCACCTGAGAGATCCCCTTCCCCTACCCGGACCAAGAAGTAACGGAGAAAGGGAGAAGGAAAAGGAAGGAAGATGGCCATCGGAAGCCCCAGTTATCGTGGCTAATGAGAGGAAGCTCCGGTTATCGTGGCTAACGGGCTTGCTCCGTTGGCTGGGTGCCTCCCGCTAAACTGTAAGACCTGCAGGTGAGGCCTTTTGTTGCTGCCGCCATTATGTTGAACTTATTCGAAGGCCTTATCTTTGGGATGTTGGGTTCCACAATTATTGTTAGTACAACTATTCCTCCTGTGGGTTTTTGTTCTGGACTTTTTAGCCAAAAACCTACCACAGGTTTTATCTTAGGAGGGACTAATACAGGCATAGCTATAATTATTGCGGCAGGATTAACATCTGGTACGCCTGTTTTTATTACTATGTTTTTTGACTTGTTTTTAACTACTATTTGTCTAAATTTTAAATACTCTAAAGGTATTTAATACTGTTTTAATTGATTTTTTCTGGATGTTATGAATGATGTGGGGGGGGACTGACTGATTGTGGAGTGAATCGGGTTGAATGGATGGGTGGTTGTATGATGAATGGAAGGGCCGACCTGTCTGCAGTCGTGGAAGCTAGTGAAGTGGAGGAGCCTTACTCTGAAGGATCAGAGGGCCAGGCTATACTGGTCCTATGGGGAAGAGGCAGATACGATGGGAGGCCTGGGGTAGGCCGCTCTCGGGGAACAAGGCCTCGCTGCTTGAAAGCGATCTCTTGTTCCGGCCCCCGGAACCTCTCCCGGAGTACTGGTAACGAGCGAAATCCGGACCCTGGACTCAGGCTGCTGCTGCTCAATGCCAGGTCGGTGGTAAATAAAGCTCTCCTCATCCGGGACTTGATTCTAGATGGGGAGGCCGACCTGGCATGTGTAACTGAGACCTGGCTGACCCCAGAGGGAGGAGTTCCCTTCTCTGAGATGTGTCCAGCTGGGTTTCAGGTATGGCATCAGCCGCGACTACAGGGAAGGGGGGGAGGAGTGGCGATTATAGCTAAGGAGACACTCGGGCTCCGCAGACTCGCTGCTACCGAGATATCAGGTTGTGAGTCCCTCCTTATGAGGTTGGACCTAGGTGTACAGGTGGGTCTGTTGCTTACGTACCTGCCTCCCAGCTGCGTTTACACAGCCCTGCCCACGCTACTCGAGGAGGTAGCCGGGTTGGCGGTTGAGTTCCCCAGACTTATTGTCTTAGGGGACTTTAATGTGCCGTCACTCGGTGAATCCTCTGGGTTGGCGCAGGAGTTCATGGCTTCCATGGCAACCATGGACCTGACACAAGTAATTGAGGGCCCAACCCATGAGAGGGGACACACACCTGACTTGGGTTTTCTCTCGGAACAGTTGAGGAATGATCTGATATTAAGGGAATTAGAAGTGTTGCCCATGTCATGGACAGATCATTTTCTGCTGCGGCTTGAGTTTACGACACCAATCCTCTCTCGCAGGGAGCCGCAACCGACTAAATGGTTCTGCCCCAGACGCCTGATGGAACCTATTGGTTTTAAAGGGCGCTTGGGGAATTGCCAGATTCGCTCGTACACAGTTCGGCGGAGTCCCTAGTGACGGCCTGCAATATGGCCGCTACGGGGGCTCTAGACTGGATTGTGCCGTTGCAACCTCTCTGTGATAGCAGACCCAGGAGATCTCCTGGGTTTACCGAGGAACTCAGGGGGATGAAGCGCCAGAAGAGACGTTTAGAGAAGCAATGGAGGGGGAGTAGATCCGAATCTGATCGAACCAAATTGGAAGCTTATATTAAGACCTATTTGGAAGCAATCACTACGGCAAGATCTCAGTATCTTTCCGCATTGATTGCGTCTGTGGAATCTCATCCGGCTGCCCTGTTTAGGGTGCCTCGCTCTCTCCTGGATACGGGGATGAGAGAGGAACCTTTGCAGGGCAATGCCGAAGAATTTAATAGCTTTTTCGCAGACAAGGTCGCTCAGATCCGGGCCGACTTGGACTCCAATTGGGATACAGTGTCGGCTGACAATGAGTCAGTCGAGGTGACAGAGGCCCGTCTTAGTCCTATTGAATGGGAAGAGTTTGATCTGGTAACTCCTGATGATGTGGATAAGGCCATTGAAGCTGTGAGTTCTGCCACCTGTTTACTGGACCTGTGCCCCTCCTGGCTGGTTTCGGCTAGCAGGGTGGTGACACGGAGCTGGGTCCAGGCTGTTGTTAACGCTTCACTGAGGGAGGGGTCCTTTCCGGATCCCTTAAAGGAGGCAATTGTGCGCCCCCTCCTCAAGAAGCCTTCCCTAGACCCAGCAGTTTTAAATAACTATCATCCAGTGTCCAACCTTCCCGTTTTAGGGAAGGTTGTTGAGAAGGTGGTGGCACTCCAACTCCAACGGTCCTTGAATGAAGCTGATTATCTGGGCCCTCAGCAGTCTGGGTTCAGGTCCGGTTACAGCACAGAAACTGCTTTGGTCGCGCTGACCGATGATCTCTGGAGGGCCAGGGATAGAGGTTATTCCACTATCCTGGTGCTTCTTGACCTCTCAGCGGCTTTCGATACCATCGACCATGGTATCCTTCTGCGCCGGTTGGAGGGGCTTGGAGTGCAGGGCACTGTTTTGCGGTGGTTCACCTCCTACCTCTCTGGCCGGTCGCAGTCGGTGTTTGCAGGAGGTCAGAGATCAGCTCCGGGGTCTTTTCCATGTGGAGTCCCTCAAGGGTCTGTTCTCTCACCTCTGCTTTTTAGCCGTTGGGTGAGATCATCCGTCGACACGGGGTGAGTTGTCATCAATATGCCGATGATACTCAGCTTTATATCTCTACCCCGCGTCATTACAGCAGAGCAGTGGAAGTGATGAACCGGTGCCTGGAGGCTGTTGGGGTCTGGATGGGTGCCAACAGGCTCAGACTCAATCCTGACAAGATGGAGTGGCTATGGGTTCTGCCTCCCAAGGACAATTCCATCTGTCCATCCATCACTCTGGGAGGGGAAGTTTTATCCCCGTCGGAGAGGGTTCGCAACCTGGGTGTCCTCCTCGATCCACAGCTAAGTTTAGAATACCATCTTTCGGCTGTGGCGAGGGGAGCATTCGCCCAGATTCGCCTGGTGCGTCAGTTGCGGCCCTATTTGGACCGGGAGTCACTCCTCACAGTCACCCATGCCCTTGTCACCTCAAGACTCGACTACTGTAATGTTCTCTACATGGGGCAACCTTTGAAGAATGTCCGGAGACTCCAAGTAGTTCAGAATGCGGTCGCGCGAGCCGTCTTGGGTCTCCCAAGACATGCTCATATCACTCCAGCCCTCCGTGAGCTGCACTGGCTACCAATTGGTCTCCAAACACAATTCAAAGTGTTGGCTATGACCTATAAAGCCCTATATGGCAATGGGCCAGGATACCTGCGGGACCGTCTTCTGCCCCATGAATCCCAGTGACCGGTTAGGGCACACAGGGTTGGCCTCCTACGGGTCCCATCTGTTAGACAGTGCCGTTTGGTGGGACCTAGGGTTAGGGCCTTCTCTGTTGCTGCCCCAGCCCTCTGGAACCAGCTTCCCTCAGAGGTTCGTACTGCTCCCTCCCTCCTAGCTTTCCGAAAACTCTTAAGAACACATCTATGCAGACAGGCTTGGGGTGTGTGAGCTGCGCTCTGCCCCTGGGCCTTTGATTGGGACTGTTTGTTGTATGAGTGGGTATAGTTTTATAGCTTTTTATTGTATACTACTATTTTAACTAATTTATATTTTGTACTTGTATTATTTGCTGTGAGCCGCCCTGAGTCTGAGGAGAAGGGCGGCATATAAGTCAAAATAATAAATAATAAATAAATAAATCTGCAATTCTGCAGACTTGGTTTCTGATTGGGACAGAGAGACTTGGGGGCAGGGTTGGTTTCTGCTTTTAAAATCCTTTAGGGAAATATATTCTGCCTTTTAAATATTTCCAAGAATATTTCTTTCTCTGGGGGGGGGCTGACTTCCCACAAATCCTCCCTTTGTGCCATAAGTGTGTGAATGACACACTTACTGGCACAAGATTAAAATTGATCTGGTCAGGGAGACTTGGTAAACAAGCTTTAAACTGTTAAGCCAAAAAAAAAGGCGGCACTAATAGAGTTCAACCATGAAGGTCTAAAGCCAGGGCAAACGTTCTGTAAGATGGAAAAGAAATTTATAGTGTTCAATATTGTGTGCCAATTCTTTTTACAATGTTGGATGTCACTTTGAGCTTCCAGTCAGGTTTTGAAGCACATGCCTCTCAAAATTCTTCACAGCCATGGTCTTCATCAGTACATAACCACTGGCTGCCCATTTTCAAGGGTTGTTTCCTGCCTTAGCTCTTAGTTCAGTGCATCCAGGTTTGTAATGTCCAATTGAAGTTAGCCAGTATGCAAGCCAGGCTATTACATTTTCTTAAATTGCACATAGTGAGCCCTAGGACTCCAAAATCTGAGTCCACCAGTGCAAGATATTCAGGGCTTGGGTTTGGAGATCTCTTTCCTGTTACTTCCCTAGTCAGAGCATATGAATTGCAAATTGCCTGAGGAGGCCTGGTTCCCTCCCCCTTGGAATTTACAGGAAGTTGTACATGCAAAGCTTTGGAGCCACAGAGCAAAAAAACCAGCCTGGGGAACTTTACTGAAGGTAGGTGGAGGGGATAGACTCAGTGTGATTATGCATGGTGTGTGTGCATGTGTGCATGTGTGCAGCTACTAATACAAACAGGCAATACAAACATTCTGGGTAAATTGTCCTCCCACCAGACAAAAATCCAAGGTGTTCAGGACTTGCTGTGCCAACTATTCCCAAATGCCATCACTCCATAAATACATTCAACTGCTTAATTACAACACAAATGGGGCAAGAATGAGTTTATGAAACTTACAATGAGTTTCTACCCTCCCCCCATAGTCTTCCTAATTTTCTTCTGAGGCTTCACGTGGGGACCAATGGCTCCAGGACTCCTTCCTTCCTCTGCAGCTCTCACAGGCATCTAGGGGAATGGTAGGACTTGGGAAGATCTGTTCTACTAAGGTTGCATGGTGGCTTTTTAGTGGATGGCTGGATTCAAAACCCAATTCCATGGCTCAAATGGATGGAGGCAGCATCTGGGTCAGTGTGCTCTGCTTCCAAAGGTTGGGGGGGGGGGAATCTGTGTAGGGCTGAAAGACATGAGAGCAAGATCTCCTCCCCCCTTTCTGGGTGGACTCTCCCAGGAGAGGCAGACAAAGGCAAGGAGCACAGACGATAAGTAAAGGAGAAGTAGAATTGGGCAGAAGGGGGGGTAGCTTGCAGACAGAGTTTGAAAAAGGCATTAATACTGCAGTGGTTAAAGAAACAGGCAGGCAAAATGAGGAAATCACAGATGAGGACAAAAGAAAGCTGGATTCTGGTAAGAGAACAAAAATGAAAGGTTTCACATCTGAACTTGAACATTTGCAACATGTTAGAGAAGACTTAAAGGACTTGCAACTTGAAAATGCTGGTCATATTTCAGGAAAAGGATAGAGAGATAAAACCCATTTACAACACATACAGTAAATGCAAGAGTGAAACTTTTTGAGCAGATGAACTTAAAACATTCCCTCCTGGTAACTTTGGGTTGTTCTTAAGAGTACAGAGAGAGAAAGGAAGAAGAAAAAAACAAACAAACACATTTTTCTTCACTCTGTTTGTTGGCCAGACAAACAGAGTGAGGGTATTTTCCTTTGGTGGCTTAATTTAAGCAGAATTTCTAGCAGAATTTTAAAATTCTTTTCTCTTTGGATTAGAGACAATTAACAGTCACATTTACCTCACACACAAAGACTTTGACACACATATACACACAAAGACAAGAGAACAGAAAAGGAAACAGAAGTCTTAGTTTTACACATCCTAGTCATTCCCACCATAAATCTGGTAACTCAAATTAGGGAAGGCACAAATGTTAAGCATACCACGTGTTTGCAGAGAAAAAAAAAAAAAAAGAGAGAGAGAGAGAGAATCACTATTCCTATATTTTAATTTCCTTTTATGTACCTTTATTTAGCCAAATTGGTTTCCCAGCAAAGCCTGAGCAAAGCCCATTTTTTTTACAGTTTTTCTACCTATCTCTTTTTCATACCTGCCTGAACAGGTAGCTGATTCCCGTCCCAGGCCTCAAGCATGCCTTTACTGGGGAGCCTATCTCAACCCTTGAACTAGAACACCCCATAATTCCCTTATTCCTGATGCAGGGGTTCACTTTGGTTCTATCGGGTCTGGCGCACTGAAGCCTCCTAGTGAGACTTCTGCCTACCACCACAGTTTTGGGTCAAAAAGGGATCCATGGAGCACTCTGGATCCTTCACAGAGTTTGTGACGCTCCTTTAGGGATCTACCACCACGGTTTCAGACCAAAAAGGGGTCTGTCGAGGACACTTCTGCTCCCCTGCAGAAGGTACGGGATGCTCTCTTACCAGCTTTACTTCACTTTTCACCACCACTGTTTGCGGACTTCAAATGTCCGGGAGGACCTCTGCTTGCTTTCCAGAGGTAAGGGATGCTCCTAGCCCGGGGCTTAATTTCCTAACTAATTCTCTCATTCACTCATTCCATTCTGTTTTCACACAGCCTCTCCCTTTTCCCTAATGAAAGGTCCTGCGCTCTGGCCAAACCCCCATGCTTTCCAGGGTCTGCCACTTGAACAGATCCTTTCTGCGGTTAGGAAAGACCAGAGTGAGCAAAATCCAACTGTGATTGGGAAAAGGGTCTTCTCACTCACATACAGAGACATACACACATTTCTCTCACTCCCCTGGGCTTTAAAGTTAAAATTTAGAGGTACTCACCTCCACCTTCTTTCCAAAGCAGCCCTTGAGCTCAAACCCAAAACTCCCTTTACTACCCTGGCTCCACATGGGCAGGGCCTGGGAAACCCATCCACAGACACAAGGGATCTGCTGCCAGCAAGATGGGGCTTACCAGTCTCAGTCCACTGGAGAAGTTAGCTTGGAGCCCCATCTGGGTCGCCAATTTGTTGAGGGAAAAGTCTTCATCATGGTTCAGTCCAAGCCGGGAATAAACAACATGGCGACTGCTTTAGAAAGAAGGTTGCAGTTTATTGAAGAGGAGAGCCAGATAGGAAGATGGCTCTGGAAGAAAAAAGAGTGTGAGTACATGTAGGGAGTGGGTTTTTATACTCTCTGGAGCCTTTTGTTTGGAGTTATTCCTGTGGCATGAACTTTGACCTGAGTCTGAGTGTGCCTTTCTGGTATTCTGATGGTGGTGGGTTAATCCTATTATGTCCCAAAGGTCATATCCTGGTTCCCTGTGGCTGTGGCTGATGACTCTTAGATTTTTGGTGTTGATTCTAGGGATCTTTCTTCCTAATCCCAGTTTCCTGATTTCAGTCTTTCTGACAAGATTATCACATCTGCAATTCTGCAGACTTGGTTTCTGCTTGGGACAGAGAGACTTGGGGGCAGGGTTGGTTTCTGCTTTTAAAATCCTTTAGGGAAATATATTCTGCCTTTTAAATGTTTTCAAGAATATTTCTTTCTCTGGGGGGGTGTGACTTCCCACACTACCAAAAACATAATTGTAAAAGACAGAGTAGAAATAAAAATTAAAATAAACAAAAAAAATGGTAAGAGAACACCTATCTAACCTTGATGAATATAAATCACTGGGACCTGACAGATTACATCGCACAGTTCTGAAGGAGCTGGCAGATGTTATCTCAGAACCATTGTACCATATCTTTTAAAAATCCTGGAGCACCAGGGAACTACCAGAGGATTGGAAAGGAGCTGATGTGGTTCCTATCTTCAAAAAAAACAAAAAACACCACAGACCCAGGAAACTATAGACCAATCAGCCTGGCATCAATACCTGGAAAGATACTGGAAAACGATAATAAAAAAACAGATCTGTAACCTCGAAGCCAGCATGGGTTTGTTAAGAACAGATCATGCCAAATCAATCTTATTTCATTATTTGACAAAGTGACTAAATTAGTAGACCAGAGAAATGCTGTGGACATAGTATATTTAGACTTCAGCAAGGCATTCAACAAAGTAGACCACAACCTGCTTCTTGGTAAACCAGAATGTGGGATAGACAGCATCACCACCAGATGGATTTGTAACTGGTTGACAAGCTGTACTCAATGAGTAGTTCATAATGGTGCTACATCAGAGGTCCCCAACCTTTTTGGCACCAGGGACCGGTTTCATGGAAGACAATTTTTCCATGGACCGGGGGGGGGACACGTGGGGGAGGTTTCAGGATGATTCAAGTGCATTATATGTATTCTAAATTTTCTAAAGAAACAAATAAATAATGTACTTTATTTCTATTATTATTACATTGTATTAGATTAGACCAGTGACTTTCTGCTTCTAAGAAAGTGGGAAGGAAAAGAAACAATCCTAAACTCAGCCTTCCAGCAAAACAAACCAAAGACCCAGCATGTTGAGGAAGTGCTGAGAAAACCATTCAAAGAGAAAGAGAAAGTGAAAGTGAAAGAGAGAGACAGAGACTGGGCAAGCCCAGCAGCCTTGGAAAAGGTGCAAATGAGAGAGGGATTTCCTTGGAGACACAGTGCTTAAGGGGAAATGTAGCTTCTCCCCTCCCCACTCCCACATTGCAAGCCTGGTAAGAGTGCTCTTGGCTTGCAAACTTGAGAGCTGCAGGAAGAAAGGAGCATGAACACACACACACACACACACACACACACACACACACACACACAAATACACACACCAAATTAAACCACAAAAAGCAGGCAGGATATTGCCAAAACATGTGGCACCTGGAGCAGCATCAAAACAAAAGCAAAAAACTAAGCTGTCTTAGAAAAGGTGCAAACAAGAGAGAGATTCTCTTGAAGACGCAGTGCTTAAAGTGAAAGGTAGTTTCTCCTTGCCCCAATTTGCACCCTGAGAAAGCACCCTCACAAACACATTACAAAAAAGATGTTGAGACTTTGGAAAAAGTGCAAAGAAGAGCAACTAAGATGATTAAAGGCCTGAAGACTAAAACATATTAAGAACAGTTGCAGGAAGTGGGTATGGCTAGTCTACAGAAAAGAATGACTAGGGGGTGACATGATAGCAGTATTCCAGTATTTGAGGAGCTGCCACAAAGAATAGGGGGGTCAACTTATTTTCCAAAGCACCAGAAGGCAAGACAAGAAACAATGGATGGAAACTAAGCAAGGAGAGAAGCAACCTGGAATTAAGGAGAAACTTCCCAACAGTGAGGACAATTAACCAGTGGAACAGCTTGCCTTCAGAGGTTGTGGGTGCTTCATCACTGGACAGTCACTTGTCTGAAATGGTATAGGGTCTCCTGCTTGAGCAGGGGGGTGGACTAGATAGAAGACCTCCAAGGTCCCCTCCAGCTCTGTTATGTTTGAAAACAATTTCCAAGGCATTGGACATACCATGGAACACAGTGAAGACAGTCATCAACAAGTGTAGAAAATACGGCACAACAGCAACGTTACCAAGAACCGGATGTTCCTCCAAAATTGATGAAAAAAAAGTGGTCCAAGAAGCCTTTATTTATTTATTTTTTATTTATTTTATTTTGTAAACTTTTATACCGCCCCTCTCCCGTAGGACTCGGGGCGGTTTACAGCCAAATTTAAAACGTAATAATAAATATTTAAAACAGAATTAAATAACCTAGGCTGTACTAAAAACCAAATTAAAATCCCATACTAAAACCCTAACTACTTAATTTAAATTACCTAAAAACCCGAGGAGCTCTAGGCCAGGTCGGCTTGATTGAAGAGATAAGTCTTCAATTCTCTTCTGAAGGTGCGGAGATCATGACATGTCCGGAGTTCCGGAGGGAGCTCGTTCCACATCGTCAGTGCCCCCACAGAAAAGGCTCTCCCCCTGGGCGCCACCAGCCGACATTGCTTAGCCGATGGCACCCTGAGGAGGCCCTCCCTGTGGGAGCGAACTGGTCGGTGGGAGGTATTTACTGGCAGTAGGCGGTCCTGTAAATAACTGGGTCCTATGCCATGGAGCGCTTTAAAGGTGGTGACCAACACCTTGAAGCGCACCCGGAAGACCACCGGCAACCAGTGCAGCTCGCGCAGGATGGGGGCCGTTCGTGCCCACCAGGGCGCCCCCACCACCACTCGCGCGGCCGCATTCTGCGCCAGTTGGAGCCTCCGCATGCACCTCAAGGGGAGCCCCATGTAGAGAGCATTGCAATAGTCCAGTCTGGAAGTGACGAAGGCATGAGTGACCGTGCGTAGCGCATCCCGATCCAGGAAGGGACGCAACTGGCGTACCAGACGAATCTGGTAAAACATCCTCCCGGCTACGGCCGTCAGATGGTCCTCAAGGGACAGCCGTAAATCCAGGAGGACTGCCAAGTTGTGAACCCTTCCCGTGGGGGCCACTGACTCGCCCCCAATAGACAGCGATGGAGTCAGCTGACTATACCGGGACGACGGTAACCACAGCCACTCGGTCTTGGATGGGTTGAGCTTGAGACCGTTCTTCCCCATCCAGATCCGCACGGCCTCCAGGCACTGGGTCAGTACGTCAAGGGCTTCATTTGAGTGGTTCGGGGTGGAAATGTACAGCTGAGTGTCATCAGCATACTGATGGAATTTCACCCCAAAACCTCGGATGATCTCACCCAGCTGCTTCACATAAATGTTGAACAAGGGCGAGAGGACCGACCCCTGAGGCACCCCACAGTCAAGGGGCCTCGGGGTCGACCTCTGACCCCCTGTAAACACAAACTGCGTCCGGCCAGAGAGGAAGGAGAACCACCGAAACACGGTGCCCCCTATGCCCAGCCCCTCCAACCGGCGCAGCATAATACCATGGTCGATGGTATCAAAAGCCGCTGAGAGGTCCAATAGCACCAGGACAGAGGAACAACCCCTGTCCCGGGCCCGCCAGAGATCATCCACCAATGCGACCAAAGCTGTTTCCGTGCTGTAGCCCGGCCTGAAGCCCGACTGGAGCGGATCCAGATAAGACGATTCCTCCAGGTGCTGAGAGAACTGTCGAGCAACCACACTCTCAACAACCTTCGCAACAAACCGAAGGTTGGAGACAGGACGGTAGTTGGATAAAACAGCGGGGTCCAGGACGGGCTTCTTGAGGAGAGGTCGTACCACCGCCTCTTTCAGGGCGGCAGGAAAGACACCCTCACTCAACGAAGCGTTGGTAATCGCCTGAAGCCAGCCTCGCGTCACCTCACTGGAGGCCAGTACCAACCAGGAGGGACACGGGTCCAATAAACATGTGGTTGCTCTAAGACCTCCCAGCAACCTGTCCAAGTCATCCGGTGTCACAAAGTCAAACTCAGCCCAAGTAACAGTAAGGAGGGAGCGGGTTACCCTAAACAGGGAGGCTGGCCTCCCTGCGGCGGGGTGTGGCGGTCAGAAAGTCCAAGCGTAGGAGAGAGTGATTGGGCCATGACAGAGGAGTAATAACTATATTTCCCATATCCAGATCACTCAAACACTGACCAGAGACAAAAACCAGGTCAAGCGTGTTTCCCCCCGTGTGAGTGGGACCTTGAATTACCTGGGTCAGGTCCATGGCCGTCATGGAAGCCATGAACTCCCGAACCTCCCCAGACACCTCGCCAGCAGACGGCAGATTGAAGTCACCCATGACTACCAGCCTGGGGACCTCAACCGCCACTGCCACAATGACGCCCAGGAGCTCGGGCAGGGCGGTTGACACGTGGCAGGGAGCCAGGTACGTGAGCAACACAGCCCTCGGACCCCCAAGGTCCCACCTCACAAGGAGGGATTCACAGCCTGCCGTCTGAGGAACAGTGACCTCTCTTGGCCTGAGACCTTCCCTAATCACAACCGCCACTCCCCCACCCCTGCCCTGAGCTCTCGGCTGGTGAAATACAAGGAAGCCCGGAGGGCACATTTCCACCAGAGGGACACCTCCCTCTGGACCCAACCAGGTCTCCGTAATACCCGCCAGGTCTGCGGCCCCCTCCATAATTAGGTCTTGTATCAAGGGGGCCTTATTTACCACAGACCTGGCGTTGCACAGTACCAGCCTACAGCCCGGGCCCTTTGGCTCTAAGCAACCCAGATCACAAGTGGAGCCATGGGGGTCGGAGCGCGGCACCGCTCGAAGATAGCGGGGACGCGCTCCCAATAATGAATATGGCCCCCTGCTCCCACCATATCTGCCCCTCCCACTTACAGAGCCGATGGGAACAGAATCACCTCTGCCCCCTCCGTAATCCGCACCCTCGTGGTTCCGGTCCCACCCGTTGCCTGGCCCATGTTTCTCCTCCTCCCTATTCCCTCCCCCTAACCCTCTCCTATCCCGTAGACCTCCCCCAGACCTACTCCATTACTAATCTTGCCACCCCCCTCCCTGGAACCCCTTAAAAACATTTAAAACCCCTACTTAAAAACCTCCATAACCCCTTTTTTTGAGCATGCCACCTCTCGGGATTCCAAAATCCATCATCAAGGCAGGCCTTTGAGAGACATGCAGGCCATCTCCGCGAGAGGGGGGCATCTCGCAGTGCAAGAAGGCACGTCTTATCCAGCATTTATGCGGCATAGTCACAGCTTGGGTACAAACAGTGATGAGAGTCCATCTTTGGGTAGATATAATATAATATCCCCTTTGGCCGGATGATTCAGTTTTTCCCTGGGCCTCGGATCACAACCACAGTGATCTAGTTTGTGGAGGGTAAAAATCTCCCCCCAGATGTTCCATTCAGACGACTCTCACCTGCCGGTGTCCTGTTCAAAGAGCTGTCTCCTTTCCATGTGGTCTTGGGGTGGAGCCTCACCATTTCCTCAGCAGTCATTGAGGGGGGGAGAAGGCGGGGGAGGGAAAGGGGGGGAGGGGAGGGGGAGGCCAGCCGGCTCTCCCCGAGGCTCTCACCCTCATCACCCCGTCGCTCCGCTGTTCCGAGCTCTCCTCCTCTCAAGGGGGGGGGCAGCTGGCTCTCCCCCTACAGGGCTCCTCAGCTGTCATTGAGGGGGGGCCAATCGTCGCTCCCCCGCGAGGCTCTCACCCTCGTCGCCCCGTCGCTCCGCTGCTCCGAGCTCTCCTCCTCTCAGGGGGAGGGGGGGCCAGCCGGCTCTCCTCCTACAAGGCTCCTCAGCTGTCATTGAGGGGGTGCCAGCCGGCTCTCCCCCACGAGGCTCTCACCCTCGTCACCCCGTCGCTCCATTGCTCCGAGCTCTCCTCCTCTCAAGGGGTGGGGAGACCAGCGGAGCGCTCAATCCACCGCAACTCCACCACTCCAGGTCTTCTCAGCCACGCCAGCCCCGGGCTCCAATCCCTATAATTCTCGAGGCCTCGGCATTTTCAGAGACGCGCCGACGCCTTCGCTGCCCCAGCTCAGTCCGGACTCCTGGAAGCCCTATCACGCCGCCAGATGGTCGGCAGCGTCCTCCGGTACCCACCCAGGGGTGTTTGATGGAATTCTACCCCCTGGGTGGGCTCCCTCAAACCTCATCTCCAGGACCCAAGCATCAGATGCTCAGGCATAAGCGTCCATCTTGCGCATGCTCATAAATCAGTTCCTTTAGCAGCATTAAAGGAGCTGCAGGAATTTCTGGCAAGTACTGGTTGTATACTATATGTGACAACAATCTCCTGTATTCTTTATATGTCTGGGCTGTGGGATAGGGTAGCAAGACAGAAACCTTTTCTTCCAAAGAAAAACATCCATGCTCAGCTACATTTTGTGAAAACCTACATCAAGTCTGACGAAAGCATGTGGGAAAATGTGTTATGGTCTGATGAGACCAAGGTTGAACCTTTTTGCCATAATTCCAAAAAGTATGTTTGGCACAAAAACAACACTGTGCATCACCAAAAGTACACTATACCCACGGTGATGCATGGTGGTGGCAGCATTATGCTTTGGGGCTGCTTTTCTTCAGCTGGAACTGGGGCTTTAGTGAAAGTGGAAGGAATTAGGAACAATTCCATATATCAGTCAATTTTGGCACAAAACCTTCAAGCCTCTGCTAAAATGCTGAAGAGGAATTTCACCTTCCAACATGACAATGACCCAAAACATACCTCCAAATCAACAAAAGAATGGCTTCACCAGAAGACCAAAGTTTTGGAATGGCCCAGCCAGAGCCTGGACCTGAATCCAATTGAAAATCTATGGGGTGACCTGAAGGGGGCTGTGCATAGGAGATGCCCTTGCAATCTGACAGATTTGGAGCGCTTTTGCAAGGAGGAATGGGTAAAGATTCACAAGACAAGATGTGCCATGCTGACTCCTACCTCAAAAGATTGAATGCTGTCATAAAATCAAAAGGCACTTCAACAAAGTATCAGTTTAAGGGTGTGCATCTTTGTGTGGCCACATTTTAGGGTTTTTTTTCCCTTAGAAGATTTAAGTTTGTTTTTCCAATTGTACAGCTTATATGTTATGTTAAAGGTGGAAAAAAATTCTGAAGTGATTTATCTTGGTCTGATTTTTTAACATCTCAAAAACCTAGCATTTGAACAGGGGCATGTAGTCTTTTTATATCCACTGTAATGTGGCATGGTCATATGATGTCATGCTTTACAACCATGTCACTTACTAATGGAATTGCTAGTCCTAATTACCACCATTAAATGAGGACTGCTTACATACAGTAGCTTTGAGACATACTTGCTTGTGTTTTCCTTGTGTACTGTGTTTTGGAAATGGGCCCTTAGCAAGAAGCAGCCAGGACAGTGCAGTAAAGCCTATGGGTTGACAGAATAGCCTAAAATAAGGCTGGACAAGGAAAAGGTAGCCTGAGCAGCGAATGCCTTCTGCAGTGATGATAGAGAGACCTACAGAAAAACAGCTATAATGCAGAAATATTTGCAAATAGTTTTGCTGCAACACTTCTAATTAAAAGAATATATTTCAAATTCTGCACAAAAATATGAGGTTGCTTGGTGCTAAAAAGCTCTGTTGCCCCCTCCTACTCAATATGTCCTGAAAAAGCCAAAAAAGTAATGTCTATGGAGATTCTCAGTCATCCAGGTCATGGTTGTCCCAAAGGTGCTTTTTTTCAAAAGGCAACTGGACTTTGTTTTTCCTTGAAGATGTTTCGCTTTCAAACCAGTGGTCCTCTGTCCAAAATGTGGACTTCGCTGTCTTCAAAAGAGTGACCTTTGTCTTTCAAATGCAGATGGACTGCTGAATCTTGTCCTGATGGGTTTGTTCGTCTATGTCAGCGGTTCTCAACCTTGGGGTCGCGACCCCATTTGGGGTCGCGACACCATTTCGCGGGGGTCGCCGGACACTGCGGGCCGTCATTTTGTTTTTATTTTTTTTTAATTTTTTTTTAATTTTTTTAATTTTTTTTATTTTTTTTTTTGGCCGGTGCATGCGCAGTTCGGCCCGGCGCGTGCACGCGACGGGCCGAACCACGCATGTGCGGCGCGCACGACGACCCGATCCGCACACGCATGCGCAGCGGAAAACTCCGGCAGGCACACGGAGGAGCGGTCCGGAGCAGGCGGGCGCAAAGCTGCCTCCTTCCCGCTCCGCTCCGCCACGTCCCAGGCCCGGCCTCCAACTCGCCCTCCGGCAGCCAGCCAAGCGGTTGGGGCAGCCGGACCTCGAGGCGGGCCTGCACTTCACCGAGACTGGCGTCCAGGTCGCAGCACTCCGTCTGCCAGGCTCGTCCGGGACTCCCGCGCCTTCTGCAGGGCCGGCAGCGGCCGCAGGTAGGTAGGCGGGCGGCAGGACTGGGGAGCCCGCCCGGGCCAGCTCCCTCCCTCGGTCGTCGGCAGCGGCCGAAGCAGGCGGTAAGGCGCCCAGCCAGCGGATCGGCAAGATGAACTGGTGAGTCCCTGCCGGGCGTGGGGGGGAGGCCGAGCCAGGGAGGGAGCCGGGCGTGGGGAGAGGCCGAGCCGGGGAGGGAGCCGGGCGTGGGGAGAGGCCGAGCCGGGGAGGGAGCCTGGCGTGGGGAGAGGCCGAGCCGGGGAGGGAGCCGGGCGTGGGGAGAGGCCGAGCCGGGGAGGGAGCCGGGCGTGGGGGGAGGCCGAGCCGGGGAAGGAGCCGGGCGTGGGGGGAGGCCGAGCCGGGGAGGGAGCCGGGCGTGGGGAGAGGCCGAGCCGGGGAGGGAGCCGGGCGTGGGGAGAGGCCGAGCCGGGGAGAGAGCCGGGCGTGGGGAGAGGCCGAGCCGGGGAGGGAGCCGGGCGTGGGGGGAGGCCGAGCCGGGGAAGGAGCCGGGCGTGGGGGGAGGCCGAGCCGGGGAGGGAGCCGGGCGTGGGGGGAGGCCGAGCCGGGGAGGGAGCCGGGCGTGGGGGGAGGCCGAGCCGGGGAAGGAGCTGGGGAGCCTGGCCAGACGCCCCCTGCCCGGCTAGCCAGCCCGACCTGAGCGGGACTGGCGCTGAGAGCGAGCTGGCCCGGGCGGGCTCCCCAGTCCTGCCGCCCGCCTACCTACCTGCGGCCGCTGCCGGCCCTACGGAAGGCGTGGGAGTCCCGGATGAGCCTGGCAGGGGAAGCGCTGCGACCTGGACACCAGTCCGTAGCGCGGACTTGGGGGCCGGAGGCGGCCGCTGGGCGCCTCTCGCCATAGCCGAGCTGGTCTCGGTGAAGTGCAGGCCCGCCTCGAGGTCCGGCTGCCCCGACCGCTTGGCCGGCTGCCGGAGGGCGAGTTGGAGGCCGGGCCTGGGACGTGGCGGAGCGGGAAGGAGGCAGCTTTGCGCCCGCCTGCTCCGGACCGCTCTTCTGTGTGCCTGCCGGAGGCGAGGCCGGCCTGGTCTGGAGCCGGTGGGCCCGCCGGTTCTGCGCATGCGCAGTGCGGCGTTTCGCGCGCATGCGTGGTTCGGGCCTGTTGCACACGCATGCGCAGATCGGCCGTCGCACGCGCACGCGCAGATTGGCGTGTTGCGGGCCGCCATTTTTTTCTGGGGGCGCGCGCGCGCAAGCGCACGCACGCGCTCCCACGTCGGGGTCGCAGCGCGCATGGGCGGCGCAAGTGGGGTCTCAACCTAAAAAAGGTTGAGAACCACTGGTCTATGTTGTGCCATGCATTTGTGAACTGGTTGTTTTGTTTCTCCAATGTATAGGTCTGCACATGTCTCACTGCATTGTACTGCATATATCACATTTTTTATCCTTGGGGTGGACAAGCTTCTGCCTTAATGTATTCTTGAAAGAGGGGCCAAAGATTACATTAAGATTGAACAGCCCTCTCTCAACAGAGGGGGAGGGATACGACACCACCTATCTCCTGTTTACAACAGTCCTTTCAGCAGTTCCAAGAAGGTTCCACACCCATTTGTACTATTTAGGTGACCCTGAGAGCACAGATGAACCTCCAAGTGGCCTCAATGACTCTCAGAGAGAGTGCTAATGACCAGATGACTGCAAGGAATATAAATCCTTCCATTCTCCACCAGTCAGAACTGAAGAGAAGCTTCTTGGATGAGAAGCAAAATGTCTTCAAGGAAAAATAAAGCCCAGTTGCCTTTTGAAAAATGCACCTTTGAGACTCAAAAAGTACAGTGTGAGAGGGTAGCCACTCTTCTTGCAGGAGATATTCCTGTATTAGTTAGTAGAAATCAATGTGAAAACTCCCAATGGCTTTACTGTAATTAACCCTGTATGAAATATGGGCGAACAAGGAAATGGGAGTACCATTCAATCTCTGTGATGGATCCTGTTTCTAACTCTTCCCCATCCCTCCTTTTGGCTCAACTTACCAGGATTGCAATCTGTGAGAAGTGAGCAAATTGAAAGAAGAACTTTAGAAATAGTTAATGCTGGACTCCAGTTGTCCTTTAATATATCCAGACAGATCACTCCTTGGCTGTTAATGTTGCAGTGATAGATTCTTGTTCGAAAGGTAACCTATATGAGAAAAGACAAAAACACATAAGAAATTTGTGTTTATCCTCAGCTCTGAAGCAAGAGAGTTGTAAGTATATTCTGTCTTTTCAGATAGGCCTCTAGCATTTACCTACAACAGAAATTAAATACTGAATTTGTCTAAGCATATTTACAAACAGCTTCCAATTTCTGATAAATTACTTATCTGCCATGAGACAACTTTCTATGATTTCCGGTTCTGCCATAGCTTTTGACCAAACGCTGTTCTCCCTTAATTCCAAAATACCAACCCTTGCTTATTAATTACATAATTTGAAGGCCTTTCTAGATTACAATAATAATTTTAAAAATTCTTAAATGTTACCTGAGCTGAATCAATCAATACTGTTAAAATTTTGCTACATTTGATTTTCACTCAAAGGGATTAACATTAGTTTTACTAATGATTTCTACTACATTAATACATGTTTTCTGTTCTCATAGAAAAGAACTAAAATTTCACTTTCTAATGGTCAACAGCAAGCAATATTTCATGAAGGAAAATCTTGCTCAAATTTTGTTTTTGCAATACTTTTAATGACAGTAGATTGGTTACAGAGGCTGATTTAACCTTGTACAAACTTACTTTGTCTATCTCTATTTTCCCAATTCATGAATCTGTGCTAGTAACTTATGAATGTTACACCAACTAATGTAATTATATTTTAGGTTTTAATTTCATATATGCTAAATTCTATTCTAAAAAGTATTAGTAGTATTTCCTTTTCAACTAGTCATTATACAAGAATAAAACTGAGCATTTCAATTTATGGTGAACCACTGCTATCATGTGTACAATTGTCTGCATTACATGAGAATTACACAGCCTTAACAGAGGTGAGGAAATTTACTGCAGCATTAATCTATGCTAATTTTCTTCACAACTTTAGGCAGAATAACTTATACAACATCTGCTTTCTAAAGACAGGTACTTTATTAAGAGGTAGAAATTAGTAATCTTTTGCTACAAGTACTGATTAGGAGAACATTTCTTGTTACATTCTGATGCACAGTGCTTAGATTTGCCATTAACTTAATACATTTTTCCTCTAGGGACCAATTGTGAAACCAATTTAGCCCAAATCTTCTACCAGATGCATAGATTCTTAGCGTTCTTATGAAAAATACTGCACTGACATTAATGTATTCAGCACAACAAATGAAGCAACATTGTCATTCCATACGTTGCAGGAATATCTGAAAAATTCAGCAGGATTTTTAACCAACACAATATACATGCACACTTTAAACCCCAAAATACACTAAGGCAGAAGCTGGTCCACCCCAAGGATAAAACACCCAGATACAAACTGAGCAATGTGATATATGCAGTACAATGCAGTGAGACATGTGTAGATCTGTACATTGGAGAAACAAAACAACCAGTTCACAAATGCATGGCACAACATAGGAGAACAAACCCATCAGGACAAGATTCAGCGGCCATCTGCATTTGAAAGACAAAGGTCACTCTTTTGAAGACAGCAAAGTCCACATTCTGGACAGAGAGGACCACTGGTTTGAAAGAGGGGTCAAAGAGGCCATCTACATTAAGATTGAACAGCCCTCTCTCAACAAAGGGGGAGGGATATGACACCACCTATCTCCTGTCTACAACACAGTCCTTTCAGCAGTTCCAAGAAGGTTCCACACCCATTTGCACTCTGATTCAGGTGACCCTGAGGGTACAGATAAATCCCCAAGTGGCCTCAATGACTCTGAGAGCTAACGACCAACCTTCAGAGTGCTAAGGACCAGATGACTGCTAAGAATATAAATCCTTCCATTCCCCACCATTCAGCCAGAACTGAAGAAGCTTCTTGGATGAGAAGCAAAATGTTTTCAAGGAAAAAACCAAGAAAGTCCATTTGCCTTTTGAACAGCACATTTGTGACAACCATGACCTGGATGACTAAGAATCTCCACAGACAGTAAATTGTCTCAGTCTGCATAAATTTGGACAGTATGCATGGAAAAACCAATACAAAATAGATTATTTCCATGTCTAAAATACCAACAGTATGCAGTGGGGTACCCCAAGGCTCTGTCTTATACCCAGTACTCTTTAATATCTTCATCAATGATTTAGATGAGGGGATAGAAGGGGAACTCATCAAATTTGCAGACGACACTAAACTGGCAGGAATAGCCAACACTCCAGAAGATAGGCTTAAGATACAGAAGGACCTTGACAGACTTGAACATAGGCCCCTTTCTAACAAAATGAAATCCAATGGTGAAAAAAGTGAGGTTCTACATTTAGGCAAGACAATCCAAATGCACAGGTATAGTATAGGTGGTACCTGGCTCAATAGTAGTAATTATGAGAGGGATCTTGGAGTCCTAGTGGACAATCACCTAAATATGAACCAGCAGTGTGCTGCAGCTGCCAAAAAGGCCAACACAGTGCTGGGCTGCATTAACAGAGGGACAGAATCTAGATCACCTGAAGTGCTGATATCACTTTATAATGCCTTGGTAAGGCCACACTTGGTATACTGCATCCAGTTTTGGTCACCACAATATAAAAAAGATGTTGAGACTCTAGAAAGAGTGCAGAGAAGAGCAACAAAGATGAATAGGGGACTGGAGGCTAAAACATATAAAGAAAGGTTGCTGAAATTGGGTATGTCTAGTTCACGGGTGTCAAACTCGCCACGTCACGTGACGTGTCACAACGTATCGCGACTCTTTTTGCATTGCTGGCAATGGAGTGAGCACGGCTTTGGTATGATGAAACTGGCCCGTGGGTTGGCAGTTTGACACCCCTGGTCTAGTTTAATGAAAAGAAGGACTAGGGGTGACATGATAGCAGTGTTCCAATATCTTTATCCTGTTTACAATTCTTATTTAAATTTATTTTCCCTACAATGTTCAAAACATTTCTACTGGTTAAACTTTTCCCAGAGTTAATTGCCTTAAAGTATTTAAATCTATTTTCATGTCTTAAAAAATAAGTAAGAAAAAGACACAAAAGAAAAACATAGAAAAAGAACATAAGAACATAAGAACATAAGAAGAGCCATGCTGAATCAGGCCAAAGCCCATCGAGTCCAGCATTCTGTGTCACACAGTGGCCCACCAATTGGAGCGGCATATAAGTCCAAAATAAATAAATAAATAAATAAATAAAATATTGAGCAGAAAGAGAAGGTAAAACCCTCCCTTTCCCTTGACCCCCAACAAATGGTACTCAAGGGAATCCTGCCTGCCTCAACCAACATAGAGGCGGCACATGGACATCCGTTTTAATAACCACCGATACACTTGGCATCCATGAATCTGTCTAACCCTGCCTTGAAGCTATCAAGGCTGACAGCTGTCACGACCTCTTCTGGAAGTGAATTTCATAAACCAACGACCCTCTGGGTGAAGAAATATTTCCCTTTATTTGTCCTCACTTTCTTAGCTATGAGCTTTAGGGAGTGCCCCCTTGTCCTAGTATTGTGTGATAGAGAAAAGAATTTTTCTCTATCCACCTTTTCTATCCCATGCATGATTTTATACACTTCGATCAAGTCACCCCTTAAACACCGTCTTTCAAGGCTGAAGAGACCAAGGCGTTGCAATCTGGTTTCATAAGGGAGGTGCTCCATTTCCTTGATCATTCTTGTTGCCCTTTTTTGCACCTTTTCCAGTTCCATTATATCCTTCTTGAGGTGCGGTGACCAGAACTGTACACAGTACTCCAAGTGTGGTCTCACCATCGATTTGTACAGAGGCAATACAACACTTGCTGACTTATTTTCGATTCCCTTCCTAATCATGCCAAGCATGGAATTTGCTTTTTTTTTTTTTACTGCTGCTGCGCATTGGGTTGACATCTTCATCGAGCTGTCCACCAAAACCCCAAGATCCCTTTCTTGGGTTGTCTCAGAAAGTTTGGTCCCCATCAGTTGGTAAGTATAATTGGGGTTCTTTGCCCCGATGTGCATAACTTTGCACTTGTTTAGGTTGAAATGCATTTGCCACTTTGTTGCCCACTCACACAATTTCGAGAGATCCTTCTGGAGCTCCCGACAATCAGTTTCACTTTTCACTACCCGGAACAATTTAGTGTCATCAGCAAACTTTGCTACCTCACTATTTACTTCTACATCCAGATCATTGATGAATAAATTAAAAAGTAAAGGTCCCAAAACTGAACCTTGGGGTACACCACTTCTCACTTCTTTCCATCCAGAGACTTGTCCATTTATTGCCACCCTTTGCTTCCTACAATTTAGCCAGTTACCAAAGAAAAGACATGAGGAGAAAAAGAAAAAAAGGGCAAAAAATAAGAAAATAATGTACTACTTAAAATACATATCACTCTTGAACTAGTATACACTTATTTCCAATTTTTTTCTGTTCTTTTTACCCATAATTAAACCTATGTTTAATCTTTAAATGTTCCATTTAATAAATCAAATCATCTAATCTTTTAACTCTATTCAAAACATTTTCCCCCTTTTAGTTATCCATTGGAATTTTCTTAAAATCAATTACATTTAAATATCTAAAACATTTCCTTTATATTGATCATCCCAAACATTTTTGTATTTCTCATATCAAAAAACAAAATAAAAAAATAAAAAATAAAAAATACTGTTTTACTTGGAGGGTTTATCCCTCTTAAACTAAAATCTTTCTATTTCTTCAGTTATATTCAAACAAGTGTTTAATTTTTAAATATTCCCTCTGATACATCCCATCATCTAATTCCTCAATTCTCACTTTAGCCCTCTTCTTTTGCCAAGCATCTTTGCCAATCAATATATTCCGTTGAATCAAAGAGTCTTTCCATAATCTTGTAAATGTTGTTGTAGATATAGTAGGCAAATCAAACATCATGTCTTTGTAAAAAAAAATTTGCCCCTTCATATTCATTGAAGATTTCTCTCATCATCCCTTGTCTCCCCATTTCTTGTGGTACTCCCAACAGCTCAGCAATCCATTTTGTCAAATCTTTTTCCTTATCCTCAAATTTACTTTGTGGTCTTAGAGTACAAGTTATCTTTTCCATGTTCAGTGTTTCTTGTAAGTCCTTCTCCACTTGAGTCTCCACTAGCTTATATTCAGTTGTCTGCTTTACATGATCTCTCTCTCTTTTTTTGTTTTCTGATCATTTAATTGTTGTGATGTTAAATTGAGAATGGATTCATTTAAAATTTCAAATTCATTTTTAATTTCCTTATGGTTTGAAGTTAATATCATTTGCATTTGTTGTAACAGAACATACATTTCCTCCTGGTAAGTATTTATTTTTTCTTGATATGTTCTTTCTGTAGATCTCTGATGCTCTATAATGACCAAAAATCCTTTCTCTGCCAATCACTTTAAAGTCACAGTTTAAAAAATATTTATAATCCAGGAAGGTCATTTTTTTCTAAGTTTTATAGTTCTCACTTCGTAGATAGTCCACAATGTTTTCTTTTCTTTTGTTACAGCTGCTCTTTGTTTAATCAAAGCCCTGAAAGTCACGACAACAGGCTTTTCTTTCTGGGCTGTATATTTAGGGCAGTATTTTCATCCACCACTAGATGTCAGCACCAGTCCATCTTTCAATTTTCTGTATTTCCCCCCCTCCCCCTGTAAACTTAATTTTCCACTTCCGTTTAGAGGAGGGTAGAACAAAGAACCACCCCCCTTCTCACTTTCGGAGGATTTTTACTTCTGGGGCTTTTTCTTTTTTCTCAGGAAATCAGTCAGGTAGAAGAGAGAAAATCAATATTCTTACCCAGTTCACTCACACTGTTTACAATCACGCTTAGTTTAGTGCTTTTTGGCTTTGGCTGCATGTAGCTTGGGCTAGAATCATGAATGACGTTAGCCTTCTGTCGTTTTTTGGAGAGCTTTCCCCAGACGTCCGGATCGACCACCGTCTCCCCAGGATCGGCGGGGCTTCCCTCTTTCCATGCCACCTCTCCAGGGTGGCTTTGGGCCCATTTAGGGTCCCTAAACAGAGAGAAATCAGCTGTAGGGCTTGGATCGTCTTGATCCCTCGGCTGTAGCGCTAGCTGCACAGAACCGGAAGCCGCAGTGTTACAATATCTAAGGAGCTGCCACAAAGAAGAGGGAGTCAACCTATTCTCCAAAGCACCTGAAGGCAGGACAAGAAGCAACGGATGGAAAGTAATCAAGGAGAGAAGCAACCTAGAACTAAGGAGAAATTTCCTGACAGTTAGAACAATTGATCAGTGGAACAACTTGCCTCCAGAAGTTGTGAATGCTCCAACACTGGAAGTTATTAAGAAGAGATTGGACAACCATTTGTCTGAAATGGCTTCCTGCCTGAGCAGGGGGTTGGACAAGAAGACCTCAAAGGTCTCTTCCAGCTCTGTTATTCTGTATTTTGTTTACTTTCACATTGGTACTTCTCATTATTCATCCCGTGGAACTGCATTTACATTATGGCAGCTGTTGTAATATGAGTTAAATATGTATAAATCCTGATAACAGTCTCCCAATATTTTGAAGGGCTGTCATGGGGAAGAGGATGTGGCTGTATTCTCTATATTGCCCAAGGGTAGGTCAAGAACTAGTGGGTGGAAGCTTTACAGAAGGGAATTTAAACTCAAAATAAGGAGGAATTTCCTGGGCATGACAGCTATTAAGCAGGGGGACAGTCTGCCTCCTGGAATCATGGGTGCTTGATTATTGGAGACTTTCAAGCAAAGGTTGGACAGCCCCTTATCTGGCATGTTATGAGTTTTCCTGCTCTGGTAGGTGGTTGGACTGGCATACCTCCAAGGTCCCTTCCAACTCTAGGATTCCATGACGATCTTAATGGCTACCCATGTGCTTCATTCATGCCTGTTGTACCTACCCATGTGGCAGGGAGCTACATTTGTAGAAAGGAAAAAATACTAAATACTAAGGTGAACGAAATTATACTGAATACTATATAAAATGTCAATACGTTGTATACAGTGATATATTAGCAGGAAATGAGAACATGTGATGCATTTCTTACCTTTGGAGGCTTGAAGGGATATTCTGGTGTAAATGTGATGTCAAGGAAGAAAACACCACCCTCATATACTGAACCTGGAGGTCCTAAAATTGTCGATCTCCATTCATAGATGTTATCACCCTTGGGGCCAGCACTGTAAATTAAACAAGGAAACAAAAAATTGACAGTGATTAGCTTCAATAAGACTTCAATGTTTATGAAAAGTAACTCAATTCCTGTAAACATAGTCATTATAAAATTAACACTGTAAGACAGGGACGGACAACTAGAAGACTATACTGATTGTATCTCACAGAAGGCTGCCATCTGTGGTGATGCTGAAGGTAAAAAATGAGAATGCTGGTCTTCCCAGTGCACTTTAAAGCAAAGCAGAGGGACAACTATTTCAGTTCTAAACCAACAGGCTCTGGAAGAGTGAAGTGGAGATTTTTTAAAAAAGTGTAGTTTACTGAGGAATCTTGCAATCATCCATTCTTGCACACACACACAAACACAGAACATAGAACATAGAAAGAAGCTTGTGTAATAGTTAAAGCCACACAAATGTGATTCCAGAAACATTTCCTTGTCTTTTTATACTAACCTCCCTGTAATGTTTCCCTCAAACTTCAGAACGTCTAGTTTTGACCTATAAACCATTCATTCATAACTATCTTTTCCACTATATGAGATTTTAAAATCTTAACAGAAATCCACTCTGACCCCAAAGAGCAAATGAAAGGTTACTGTGAATTTACTACAGTATTTGTCTTTTTATTGTTTTTGTTGTGTAGTGGGAACAGTGAGACATTGAAGACACGGAGTTGAATTAAGAGCTCTTTATTAGGTTCACACAGAAGCAAACTCTAGCAGCTGCTTGACTTATATTTATACGGACCGCCACTAGGCGGCGGCCAATCAGTTTAAAGTACTCATTCCCGCCTAAAACACAAGGCTTAAAGTTATACAGACAGACAGTCTATGATTCAAATAAAGCAATCAGTTAACCGTTCTTTATAACAGACCCTTTGAATTGCTTAATACATAACACCCCTTCCCCCTAAATCAATACATATCCATAAATTGTACATATTCATTTAGATAAGTAGGTGGCTTCTGCAATCGTTTCGATCGCCTCGTTTGTGCCTGAGGTTCCCGGTCTACCCTTGGTTGGCTGGGTAGACCAGAGTCTTTTTGACAGCTTTGGTCGGGTAGACCAGTCTCTGTTTGCCTTGCCTGGCCGGGTAGACCAGTCTCTGTTTGTCTTTGCTAGCCGGGTAGACCAGTCCCTGTTTGTCTTTGCTGGCCGGGTAGACTGGACTCCTTTCAGTTGGTCTGTTTGGGTAGACGTGTACACCCGTCTGTGAGCGGAGCAGTTCCTGAAAGGTTGGGAAATAAGTCCTCCAGCAAGCTCTGATCTGCAGGCACTGTTCCTTCGGTCGGTAGCGACTCACCCATGGCTGAGTCATCCAGCATGTCTCTTTGAGTCGTGCAGGACTCTGGAGATTGAGACGTGTTGCAGCTGTCAGGTAGCCCTCGGCTCTCCTCTTGGTCGGCGGCGAGGGTTAGATTAGCCTGCCGCCGACGCAGCTGACCGATGTGGTGGTGCAAAATGCGCCCATCTTCCAGGACCACTTCGTAAGAGAGTGGTCCTGACACTTTACAAACCACAGCTACCACCCATAGTGCCCCTTGACCATAGTTCCTTGCCCATACTCGGTCACCGACTTGCAAGTTCCTCGATGGCTTGGGCTGCGCTGTCTGTTGCGATTCTGTCTGGATGGAGACAGTCCAGCTTCGTGGTCAGCCGATGTCCCCATCTCAGCTCCGCTGGGCTATGACCCGTTGAGGTGAATGGAGTTGTGTGTTGACAGAGCAAAAAGTCTGCCAACCTGTGATGCCAATCACCCCTGGTTAGTTTTTTAAGTGGCTGGCGCAGGGGGCAGCACCACGCATGTGCGGCGCTCCCGGGCAGGGAAATAGTCCTCGACTTACAACCGGTTGGGGTCCTCGACTTACGACTGGTTGGGGGGTCCTCAACTTACAATCGGTTGGGTAGTCCTTGACTTACGACCGGTTGGGGGTCGCGGCATTAAAAAGGTTGAGAACCACTGCACTGGATGAACAGAACCACAAAGAGTTTACCAGATGTAATGGGTAACACAACTACAATAATCAAGTCTAATGATTTCACAGACTTGAGCGGTCACTTCCCATTTTAAGAACCTAGATCAGATTACTTTTGTCAGCATCAACAGCTGGTAAGGTGGAATAGGTTAAGGTACAATTGGTAAATTCCCCCAGTTTAGAAACCACTGGACATATAGCAATGGTTTCTAACCTAAGGGAAATAGAACTATTTAATAATATTCAGGGCTTGGGTTTGGAGATCTCTTTCCTGCTACCTCAGTGAGGGCATATGAATTGCAAATCACCTGAGGGGGGCTGATCCCCTCCCCCTTGGAATTTGCAGCAAGTTGTGCATGCAAAGCTTTGTTACCACAGAGCAAAAATCATCCTGGGGAACTTTACTGAAGGTAGGTGGAGGGGATAGACTTAGTGTGATTATGAATGGGGTGTGTGTGTGTGTGTATGCAGCTACTTCCTAATACAAAACAGGCAATACAAACATTCTGGGTAAATTTTCCTCCCACCAGACAGAAATCCAAGGTGTTCAGGACTTGCTGTGCCAACTATTCCCAAATGCCATCACTCCATAAATACATTCAACTGCTTAATTACAACACAAATGGGGCAAGAAAGAAAACCTTACAATGAGTTTCCACCCTCCCCCCATAGTCTTCCTAATTTTCTTCTGAGGCTTCATGTGGTGACCAATGGCTCCAGGACTCCTTCCTTCCTCTGCAGCTTTCACAGGCATCTGGGGGAATGGTAGGACTTGGGAAGATCTGTTCCACTCTGGTTGCATGGTGGCTTTTTAGTGGATGGCTGGATTCAAAACCCAATTCCATGGCTCAAATGGATGGAGGCAGCATCTGGGTCAGTGTGCTCTGCGTCCAAAGGTTGGGGGCGTCATCTGAGAGTAAGATCTCCTCCCCCCTTTCTGGGTGGACTCTCCCAGGAGAGGCAGACAAAGGCATGGAGAACAGAGGAGAAGAAAAGGAGAAGTAGAATGGGGGGGGAGCTTGCAGACAGAGTTTGAAAAGGCATTAATACTGCACTGGTTAAAGAAACGGATAGGCAGACAAAATGAGGAAATAACAGATGAGGACAAAAGAAAGGCTGGATTCTGGTAAGAGAACAAAAATGAAAGGTCTCACTTCTGGAATTGAACATTTGCAACATGTTAGAGAGGACTTAAGGACTTGCAACTTGAAAATGCTAGGCAGCTTGAGAATGCTGAGAGCTCCACATAATTTTAAAAGCCTAATATTTTAAGGTGTGCAATTTGCCAGGGGCAGGAGAATCTACCGTTAACATTTATTCTATAATAATAATAATAATAATAATAATAACAACAACAACAACAACAATAACAATAATAATAATAATAAAGTTGGAAGGGACCTTGGAGGTCATCTAGTCCAACCCCCTGCGCAGGCAGGTAACCCTATACCATTTTGGACAAATGGCTGTCCAGTTTCTTCTTAAAAACTTCCAGTGTTGGGGCATTCACCGCTTCTGGAAGCAGGTTGTTCCACTGGTTAATTGTTCTAACTGTCAGGAAGTTTCTCCTTAGTTCTAGGTTGCTTCTCTCTTTGGTTAGTTTCCATCCATTGCTTCTTGTCCTGCCTTCAGGTGCTATGTTCCAGGATTAGCTTCATAGTAGTTTCACTGATTAGTGATAGGGGGCCTGGGGAGGACCTCCCTCCCTCGGCCACCGTCAGTTTTCAGACTCAGGAGGAGTCTGGGAGGACCTCTACTTTGTGCAGTAGTACGGGCCACTCCTGCAGATGGGCTTTGCTTACAGGGCCTTACCAGCTGGTTGCCCAAATCCAATTCTCTCATTCACTCATTCCATTTGCACACAGCCTCTCCCTTTTCCCTAACAAAAGGTCCTGCGCTCTGGTGAACCCCCATGCTTTCCAGGGTCTACCACTTGAACAGATCCTTTCTGTAGTTAGGAAAAGGCCAGAGGGAGCAAAATCCAACTGTGATTGGGAAAAGGGTCTTCTCACTCACATACAGAGACATACACACATTTCTCCCACTCCCCTGGGCTTTAAAGTTAAAATTTAGAGGTACTCACCTTCACCTTCCTTCCAAAGCAGCCCATGAGCTCAAACCCAAAACTCCCTTTACTACCCTGGCTCCACATAGGCAGGCCCTGGGAAACCCATCCACAGACACAAGAGGTCTGCTGCCGGCAAGATGGGGCTTACCAGTCTCAGTCCATTGGCGAGGTTAGCTTGGAGTCCCATCTAGGGTGCCAAATTGTTGAAGGAAAAGTCTTCATCATGGTTCAGTCCAAGCCGGGAATAAAAAACATGGTGACTGCTTTAGAAAGAAGGTTGCAGTTTATTGAAGAGGAGACCCAGATAGAAAGATGGCTCTGGAAGAAAAGAGTGAGCACATATAGTAGGGAGTGAGTTTTGTCACTGTGTAAGAAATTTTATGAACTGGAATAGCCATAGCAACAAACCAGCCAATGAGAACTGTTTTTGATTAAGACACAGTATTGGCTGTGTGAGGCATATGATCCGGCGTCTTAGTCTTCTCTATGTTGTTTTTTTCTGATCTCCAAGTTAAGAGTTGTTGATGTTCCCCAGAGCTGAATGAAACTGTATGTATCACGTTTATATATATATTATAAAGTTTTTCTAAACTATGCCTCCTGCTCATTTTGAATGTGTGCTTATTTTTTGGGCTTATTTTTGCGCTGGAAAGCTGTAAAACTCTAACAGGTTATGGGCCCAGATCCCAGCCAGCCCCTGCACATGGTACAGGAAAATTCAGACTGAAGAAAAAGATTGAGGCTCAACATGGAACTGTAATTAAGCTGAAGGACTGCCTGAATTAAGAAAGAAAAAGACTGCTCAACTGAAGGATTGCAGGATGGCTGATTTAAAGGAAAGCTCTCTGCCTCGATTGGGACAAAAGAATTATCTTATTTGTGCTGCAAAAATGGTCTGGGAGTTGAAGTCCACAAGTCACAAAAGGGCCAAGTTTGAAGACCCCTGGTCTTGATGAAACGTGGGCCATCATTTCAGCTGTTTTTGAATGCAGACCAGAACAGGAATTAAGTGTGGAAGGACTTAAAGCCTGTTTGATTTCAGAACAGAAACGCCATTTTAGAAGAAGCCATGAGGAGAAATTCCTGAGGTGGGGGTCCAAAGAGCAGAGAGAGCAGAGCAGCAGACTGCCTGTCTGCAGAGATAGGATTACATCTCAGCAGAGAATTACCAAGAAGAAAGAACAGGAGAAAAAGACATGCTTTATCTGTGGGGCTGAAACTCATTTAAAGAAAACCTGTTTACAAGGAAGAACAACAGCAAATGGACAGGCTGCTGTTGCAAAAGTTAGCTATTGTAATAGTAGAGACAAATGGTTAATAGATAGTGGGGCTAGTCAAACAATTGTTAATCATTCTAAGTTTTTTTCCAGATTGGATTCAACTGGAGGAGATGCAGTGGCCTTAGAAAATGGCCAGAAGGCAAAAGTCATGGGGAAAGGCAGTGTGCTGATTCCATGTCTGGAGGAAAGGTTTAGTAATGTATTGTGTGTGCCTGAAATGGAGCATAATTTACTGAGTGTCTCCAGTCTTGACAAACAAGGGTTTGGGACCACATTTGTAAATGGGAAATGTCTCATAAAAAGAAATGGGAATGTATGTGCACAGGGCATAAACCAGGATAATCTTTAGGTGTTGCAGGCACAAAAGGTTCAATGTGCCCAAACATTTGGTAATGTGGCACAACATGATTCATGCATTCATCTCTTGCACAGAAAGCTTGGCCATGCCAGCTTCAGAGTGTTGCATAGGATGCCAGAGTTTGCAGAGGGATTAACCTTGAAAGGGTGTAAGGCATACTTAGACTGTGCAGCATGTAAATCATCAAAATCCAAGGTGTTCCCAGTAAGCAAGAAGAACACAAGGCAGAAAACAAGGGTTCTAGAGCTGGTACATGCAGATTTAGTAGGACCAATGCAAGCCAGCTTGGGAGAAGCCAGGTATGCGCTGGTCATTGTAGATGACCATAGCAGATTTGGGTTCTGTTATTTGCTTAAGAGCAAAACAGAGGTGCTGCAGAAAATTAAGCAATGGGTGAGCTTCGCAGAAAGAAGATATAGGCAACAGGTATGCCAGTTGCAAACTGATGGGTTCAGAATTCATGTCAACAAACTTTCAACAGTGGTTGGGACAGCTAGGAATACGACATAGACACACAAATCCGTACAAAGCAGTGGAGAATGGCATGGCTGAAAGACAAAATGGAGTCTTGCAGACCATGAAAGATTCACTGCTGGAGGATTCTGGTCTGAGCAGGTCATATTGGAGCGAAGCCATGTTGACTGCTAATTATTTAGTCAATAGGCTGTGGAGTTCCTCTATAAATGATACTCCATATGCTGTGCTATATGGGAGAAAGCCATCTCTAGCACATTTAAGGATGTTTGGAAGCAATGCATGGGTGCATATTCCAAAGGCAATCAGGAGAAAAGGGCAACAAAAGGCTAGAAAACTCAGGTTTATGGTCTATGAGCGTGGCTCAAAGAGCTATCACTTTAGCGATGGAAGCAGAAGGATAGTAATTTCCAGGTCTGCTAGCTTTGCAGAGCACAATTGGGACAGAATTGATGCCAATTCTGGGGATGATCCACTTAGTGACGGTGACTCAGTGACAGTGTCAGCGTTCAGGGAGAAGCTGAAAAAGAACAAGAAAAGAAGTCAGAAGAAGATGGTGACTCTGATGTGAAGCAGGAAAGGGTTGACAATCAAGAGCAGTCAATGCCACGCAGGTCAGAGTGATGGAACCTGACAGGTATTCTGCTGGGAAAGTAAAGGTGTGTAATGTGTGGTATGAGCCAAGAAACTATCAGGAGGTATTGGCACTACCCAAAGTGGAGCAAGTGAAGTGGAAAGAGGCCATGGACAAAGAAATGAAATCCATGGATGAACATAAAGTGTTCACCTCTATGACTTTGCCACAAGTTTACAAAGCTGTAGGATGTAAATGGGTATACAAAAAGAAAGTGTTACCCAACAATGAAGTCCAATATAAGGCAAGATTAGTGGCACAGGGGTTTCTGCAGGAGAAAAACGTGCACTATGATGAGGTATTTGCACCAACGGTAAAAAGTGAAACTATAAGGTTGGCACTAGTGTTGGCAACGGCACGTAGGCATAAAATTTGGCACTTTGATATAACCACAGCATTCCTCAATGCAGAGTTGGAGGAAGAAATTTACATGGTTCAAGCACCAGGGTATGAAAAGTAAAAAGCCTGGCACTGTGTATAAACTGAACAAGGCCATTTATGGGCTGAAGCAATCAGCCAGAAACTGGAACATCTGTTTAGATGTGGCATTGAAGGGTCTTGGGTTCAAGAGTTGTAAGGCTGATGGTTGCATATATACTGCAAGGTTCCACAGTGGGGATTGCCAATTATTAGCATTTGTGGATGATCTTTGCTTCATTGCAAAGGATCTAGCACAGGTGAGGGAATTTGCTAATCAATTGGAGAAAAGGGGCGTTGTCTTACCTGAACCCCTTTTCTCAGCATGATGATGTAGAATCCACTGGTGGGTAATTATAGCCTTCCTGCTCAGAAGAGACTAAGTCAGAACTTTAGCCACGCCTCCCTCAGGGAGTGTCCTCCAGTTTTGACGAGGCGAAGCATCCATGACGAAGTCTGACGCAATGGCTCCAAAAAGAAAAAATATAAGACACCTGCCTAGACAGCAAGGGGAGGGTGTGGATTCTACATCATCATGCTGAGAAAAGGCGTTCAGGTAAGACAACGCCCCTTCTCCAGCATGATGCCTGTAGAATCCACCGGTGGGACATACCAAAGCCCTACATGTCCCTATGGGTGGGAGTCTAGGCCTGTGTCTCCCGAGAAGAAACGACTTGCTGCAGCACTCTCCTGCCAAACGAGGCATCTGCTGCGGCAAATCTGTCAATTTTGTAATGTTTGACAAAGGAAGAAGGGGAGGACCAGGTCGCTGCCCTACAAATCTCCTCCATGGAGGCCTGAGTGAGCCAGGCCGCAGAAGTGGCAGCACTCCGTGTGGAATGAGCCATAATGTTTGAGGCAATTGGAAGTGACAATGAGATATAGGCTCTAGCAATACAGGCCCTGATCCACCTACCAATGGTCGAAGAAGAAACCTTCTGACCCATGGACGATGGCTGAAAGGACACGAACAACGCCTCCGATTTATGAAAGGCCGAGGTCCTTTTGACATAATGGAGCAGGGCTCTGCGTACGTCTAATGTATGCCATCGTCTCTCCAAACGATGGGAAGGATACGGACAAAAATTGGGAAGGACAAGGTCCTGCGATCTATGGAACCAAGTGTTAACCTTTGGAACAAAGGAAGGGTCCAAACGCAAAATGACCTTATCCTCAGAAAAGGTACACAAATCACTGCGAACTGAAAGGGCCGCTAACTCTGAAATTCTCCTAGCAGAAGTGATAGCCACCAGAAAGGCTACCTTCAAGGAAAGGTAGCGAAGCGAACAAGAACCAAGGGGCTCGAATGGCGGCGAAGTCAATGCCTGTAGGACCTTGGGCAGGTCCCAGAACGGAAAACGATGAACTACAGGTGGCCTAACGGTAACCGCCCCCTTTAAAAAGGCACTTACAGCTGGGTGTTGTGATAAAGGGGCAAGATTATCACAGGAAAGGACCGTTTGCAAGGCCGCCACCTGTCTACAGATGGTATTGAGCGCCAGTCCTTTATTTATGCCCTCTAAGAGGTACTCCAAGATGTTGGGGATAGTGACAGAGAGAGGTGTAAGGATGTGTTTATTGCACCACGTGCAGAAGTTTCTCCACGTGGCGTCGTAAATCCTGTTAGTCGAAGGACGTCTCAAAGCCTGGATTATCGAGATCACCCCCGACGAATAAGATTGTCTGATTAGGCCTTCCCGCTCAAGTGCCATGCGGCTAGCTGGAGCCACTGAGGGTCCGGATGTTGAAGATTCCCTTGGCTGAGAGACACTCGGTCCAGGGGAATCTTCCACGGTGGCGAGAGCGATAGGTCTACAAGGTCTGCAAACCATGGGCGCCATGGCCAATGTGGAGCAATTAATATTATCTCCGCCCCTTCCAGGATTAATTTGCGGATTGTTGTGGAAGGGGAGGGAAAGCGTAAAGTAGCCCCTCCGGCCACTTGCACCGTAGAGCGTCCGTTCCCTCCGCTCCCCTTGTGGGAAACCTGGAAAAGAACCGTGGAAGCTGGGTGTTCTCCGGAGATATGAAGAGGTCTAGGTGAGGACGGCCGAACCTGTCCGAGATCTCTCTGAATAGAGTCGGATCCAGCCTCCACTCTGAGTGATCTACTGTGACCCTGCTCAGGGAGTCTGCTTGGCGATTTGCTTCCCCTGATATGTGTTCCGCTTTTATGTAACCTAGGACGGACTCCGCCCACAGGCCCAGATCCCGGGCCTCCTGCATGAGTGCCCATGATCTGGTCCCTCCCTGCTTGTTTACGTGGGCCTTGGCCACCACATTGTCCGTTAGTACCAAAACTTTTGTGAATACTCGTGGGGCCGAGGACAGACCGAATGGAAGAGCCCTGTATTGATAATGCCGGTGCATGTAACAAAAGCGAAGGAATTTTCGGTGGTCCGGAAGAATGGGAATATGTAGGTACGCCTCTGTTAGGTCGATGGATGAGAGAAGATCCCCTTTTCTGATGCTGGCTAATATGGATTTGAGAGACTGCATTTTGAACCTTCTGTAAATTATAAAGTGATTTAGACCTTTTAGGTCAAGAATTGCTCTCGATCCTCCTGAGGACTTGGGAACCACGAACAGAATGGAGTAAAACCCGTCTTTCCTGTTCCTGTGGTACGGGCTCTATTGCCTTGATTTCCACTAGATGAGAGATGGCCAATTCTACCAGTCTTGCTTTGGAGGGATTCCGTGAAACAGGGCACTTTATGAATCGACCTGGAGGGGGAGAATAAAACTCTAGGGCTAGACCGTTTCTTATGGTGTCTCTGACCCAAGAGTCGGAGGTGGTTTGCTCCCAAACGTCGCTGAACCTTGTCAAGCGACCCCCTATGGGAGCGTTGTCCCTGGCATCACTTTGACCGTCTGTAAGGACGGCCCCCGGCACCCCTGAAGGGGCGTTTAGATTGAAACTGGCCCTTGGCTGTGTTCTGGCGGTCCTGTTGGCGATCCTGCCTGGGGGGAAAGGATCACGAGCCTCTGGGCCAATCCCAGGACTGCCCGCTACGAAAGGGCTGTCTCCATTCCCAGGAGCCGCTTGGGCGGAAACCCTGTCTACGGAATTCCTGCTGGGGACACCTGTCTAATTTCTTTGATGGATGTGCCAGTATCTTGCGTTTATCTTTCCCTTCAATAATGTGTGGTTCGAGGACAGGGCCGAATAATTGAGAGCCAGTGTACTTGGAAGAGGACAGACACCATTTGGATTTTAAATCCGTCCGCCACTGTTTGAGCCAAAGTAGCCTGTGCGAGGCCACAGTCGCCGCTATGGATCTAGCTGAATACCTAGTGGCATAGAGAGAGGAGTCAGCCATGTATTCAGACGCGGCCAATAATTTACTCAATGTTTGGTAAGTGCGTACCTGCTCAGGCGGAACAAGAGACTGGAGTTCCCGGAGCCACATGATAGAGGCCCTTGTGAAGAAGGAAACTGAGGTAGCCGCTCTAATGGACCATGCCGAGGATTGGTGAGCTCGACGAAGGGAAAATTCAAATTTTTTGTCCTCCGCCTTCAATGCCTTGGCCATATCCCCTGGAATAGCGGAAGTGGAAAAGAGAGAGATTAAGGGAGCATCCACAGAGGGTACGTCTAAGAGCGACGCAAATGAAGAGGAAACATTGAACAGTTTCTTCTCCGTATTGTTGGGAGAGGGCATCGTCGCTAAGGAGGCCCACTGTTTCTCCACCGTAGAACGAAAGACCCGTGGACAAGGAATCTGTTTGTCCTCTGCCACCTGTTCAGCAAAAAGGGGACTGGATTCTGGGTCATCAGAAGTGGAAGGTTTTTCCTCCTTTGCCGAAGAAAGGTTGACCGTGGTACAGGCCTTGAGAAGGAGGGACCGAAACAGGGAGGGGTCAAATAGCCCCGAATTGGATGGCTATTCCGGTGCTGCCTCCTCATCCTCCGACAATGGCATGTCAGTCATCTCTAGGTCCACTGACCCTTCCTCTCCTAACTGCGAAGAGGCCTCTGAGATACCAGAACCCTGGACTGTGGCCTGTTCCGCTTGGGAAGGGGGCGCAGGAGGAGGCAAAGGGTGTTGAGAAGGAGGTTGACCCCTAGAGGAAGACATAAATTGATCAAACGCTTGTTGCATAAAGGTGTGGAATTGTTGTGACCACACATTCTGCTGATCTCTAGAACTAACCCCTGCTTCCGCATGTGTGGCTGCAGAACCCTGTTGCACAGGTGAGGATGCTGTTGAGCGAGGGGTACCAACCTGTTCAGTTTCCCCCCGGGGAGACCATGCCCTAGGGGCATCCTGTACAGACTCAAATTGCGGCTCAAATGGAATAGGAGTGTCCCGTGGGGTGGGGGAAACTACTTCAGCTCCACTGGACCTGAGCCTTTGGGCTTTGGAGAACTCCCTCTCCAGCGCCTGGTGTCTCCGCGTGGCCTCTCGCTTGGCTGCCTTCGATGGCTCCCTTGTAGACAAGTGCTTTGTTTTAGCTTTCTTCTTGCCCCCCCGCATCCAAATCCACAGATCTGCGTTTTGTTAATATGGGGGGGGGTGCCTGAGCTTTGGTATGCCTGGGGCAAGGAATTGTCTGCCATGCTATCTAGATAATCTGGCAAAGGATACCTAGATGGTGGGGGGAAGCCAAGGACACAGATCTATTCGCCAGAGATGGGAAACCGACCCTCGCTCTGGACTATTGCAATGGCAAGGACAGCCAGACAGATTCCTAGAACTGTCTGCAAGGCCGAGTGGCTAAAGGCCACAAACTAAATTGGAGCAGGTGGTGTAAAACGTCCCTTTTTATTTATTTATTTATTTATTAAATTTTTATACCGCCCCTCTCCCGTAGGACTCGGGGCGGTTCACAACAGAGTAAAAACATAAAAACAATAAATATTTAAAAATTAAATTAATATTAATACAAGGCTGTTGCTAAAAACCTGTTAAAAACCCAATTCTAAAACCCAAACAGCCTTGTTTAAAATTTTTAAAACCCGAGGAGATCTAGGCCAGGCCGGCTTGATTGAAGAGATGAGTCTTCAGTTCTCTTCTGAAGGTACGGAGATCATGACATGTCCGGAGTTCTGGGGGGAGCTCGTTCCACATCGTCGGTGCCCCCACAGAAAAGGCTCTCCCCCTGGGCGCCACCAGCCGACACTGCTTAGCCGATGGCACCCTGAGGAGGCCCTCCCTGTGGGAGCGAACTGGTCGATGGGAGGTATTTACTGGCAGAAGGCGGTCTTGTAAATAACTGGGTCCTATGCCATGGAGCACTTTAAAGGTGGTGACCAACACCTTGAAGCGCACCCGGAAGACCACCGGCAACCAGTGCAGCTCGCGCAGGATAGGGGCCATTCGTACCCGCCAGGGTGCCCCCACTACCACCCGCGCGGCCGCATTCTGCGCCAGTTGAAGCCTCCACGTGCACTTCAAGGGGAGCCCCATGTAGAGAGCATTACAATAGTCCAGTCTGGAAGTGACGAAGGCATGAGTGACCGTGCGTAGCGCGTCCTTATCTAGGAAGGGGCGCAACTGGCGTACCAGACGAATCTGGTAAAACATCCTCCCGGCCACGGCCGTCAGATGGTCCTCAAGGGACAGCCGTGAATCTAGGAGGACTCCCAAGTTGCGAGCCCTTCCCATGGGGGCCACTGACTCGCCCCCAATAGACAGCGATGGAGTCAGCTGGTTGTACCGGGACGACGGTAACCACAGCCACTCGGTCTTGGAGGGGTTGAGCTTGAGACTGTTCTTTCCCATCCAGATCCGCACGGCCTCCAGGCACTGGGTCAGCACGTCAAGAGCTTCATTTGGGTGGTTCGGGGTGGAAATGTACAACTGAGTATCATCAGCGTACTGATGGAATTCCACCCCAAAACCTCGGATGATCTCACTCAGCCACTTCTGCTGGACTGCCTTCATTGAAGTTAAAGCCTTCCCGAATCTGAGCGATTTTGTCATACAGGTATTGCACAAAATCCTCAGCTCTTCCCTCCAAGGGGTCCCCCCTCACCTCCCGATGAAGGAGGGAGCGGGTTACCCTAAACAGGGAGGCTGGGCGGTTATCTGATGACGCAATAAGGAGAGTGACATAAGAACACTTCTCTGCCCTTATTGCCACTAAGTAAGTCCTAATATGGTCTCTTACTCGTGTTCGGTCAGACTCAGAGCGACTTGCCCTCCAACTGCTCTCTAGGCGTCTTTTCTGGCGCTTCATCTCCCTCAGCTCCCCGTTAAACCAGGGAGCTGAACGAGAACCACGCTGGTTCAGAGGCCACAAAGGCACAACCCTATCCAAGGCATCAGCAGCTGCCCTATCCCAGGCAGCTACCAGCGCCCCGACCGAGTTGTGTGTTATATATGTTAGAGCCTCCGGTATTGGCCCAAGCTCCGTCTGGAACCTCTCGGGTTCCATCAGTCGCCTGGGGCGGTACCAAACAATTGGTTCCGCCTCCCTGCAGTGGGGTGTAGCGATCCAAAAGTCCAGGCGTAGGAGAGAGTGATCTGACCATGACAAAGGTGTAATAACTATATTTCTCGTATCCAGATCACTCAGACACTGACCAGAGACAAAAACCAGGTCAAGCATGTTTCCCCCCGTGTGTGTGGGACCTTGAATTACCTGGGTCAGGTCCATGGCTGTCATGGAAGTCATGAACTCCCGAACCTCCCCAGACGCCTCGCCCGCAGACGGCAGATTGAAGTCGCCCATGACCACTAGCCTGGGGACCTCAACCGCCACCGCAGCGATGATGCCCAAGAGTTCGGGCAGGGCAGTTGACACGTGGCAGGGAGCCAGGTACGTAAGCAACACAGCCCTCGGACCCCCATGGTCCCACCTCACAAGGAGGGATTCACAGCCTGCCGTCTGAGGAACAGTGACTTCCCTTGGCCTGAGACCTTCCCTAATCACAACCGCCACCCCCCCACCCCTGCCCTGAGTTCTCAGCTGGTGAAATGCAAGGAAGCCTGGAGGGCACATTTCCACCAGAGGGACACCACCCTCTGGTCCCAACCAGGTCTCCGTAATACCCGCCAGGTCTACAGCCCCCTCCGTAATTAAATCTTGTATCAGGGGGGCCTTATTAACCACAGACCTGATGCTCAATCAACAGCCAGGATAAAGTACACAAGCCCGAATAATAAATAAATAAAGTTCAAAGATAGGTCTAATATATATATATGTATGGGCAAGACAATGGCTCACCGCAAGGTGAATCTTGAAAAACAACCTGCACGTTTGTTGTGCAAACTATAGAAAACCTCTTTCTCTCCCCCCGGTAAGGCCTGGCTCAGCAGGCTCTGTTATAATAATAATAATAATAATAAGCAGGCTACAGCCAGTGAAACACGAGGCCCTTGTAAATGGCCTCCATTGCTGTACTCCGGCAGAGGGCAGCCACACCCAAACTGCTAAAATGGCAGTCACGCCTAATTCCTCAAAATGGCGGCCGCGATAAGCACACGCGGTCAGTGGCGACCACACCCTCTAATGCCTTTGAATCAAGGCGAAGAGCAGAGAAATAGAGGATTTAAACCATCAGAAAGCCTCTAAGGCAGTGTTTCTCAACCTTGACAATTTTAAGGCATGTGGACTACAACTCCCAGAATTCCACAGCCAGCATTGCTGGCTGTGGAATTCTGGGAGTTGAAGTCCACATGCCTTAAAATTGTCAAGGTTGAGAAACACTGCTCTAAGGCAACCAGGATCGCTTCCCCCCACTCTGAAGGCACTTGCGATTTCGTAGCGCAGCTCCGCTGCGATCCGGATCTGCCTGCTTCGCCTGCTGCAGCGAGGGAGGAAGAAACCCTCTCCTAATAAGAACGGCTGAGAAGGGAGCCGTTTTGCCGATCGCCAGGCGAGCGGCTGGATGGGAACGAAGGGAAAACGTTCCCCAAGCAGTCTTGCCAGACGGAGCCTGTTAGGCTCTTAAGGCCCAAAGGCCTAAGGTCTGAAATATGCAGCCAAATAAACTCTTTCTTGGATCCAATCAAATAGAAATTTTTTTTTGAAATATAATGAAGTTTTGGATTGAAAAACAAGCAAAATATAGAAGAAATTAAATCAATTGAAATTACTAAGCCTAAACTAGCTAAGGAGCCACAAAAATTGCGTTCTGCTGAGCTGTAGACTAAGTCAAAACTGGAGGACACTCCCTGAGGGAGGTGTGGCTAAAGTTCTGACTTAGTCTTTTCTGAGCAGGAAGGCTATAATTACCCACCGGTGGATTCTACAAGCATCATGCTGGAGAAAGTTTGAATTGAAAAGTCTGGGTGAAATACAAAACTATCTTGGTGTAGAGATACAAAACACTGAGAAAGGTGGCTATGTTCTCAGTCAAAGAAGGAAAATTGAACAACTGTTGCATTGGATGGGTGTGAAAAGAATTCTCAGGTATTTGAAGGGAACTGTGCATTTGGGACTTCAAATACAGGTCTCTGAAGAATTAAAGTTAAAATGTTATGTTAACAGTGATTATGCCAATGATGTGCAAACCAGAAAGTCCAATTCTGGGTTTGTGGTATTATTTGGAGGGCCTTTGATTGGATGGAAGTCCAGAAAACAAACAACTGTAGCTGTTTCTACTGCAGAGGCAGAATTTATTACTCTGTCTGAACTTTGTTCAAAGGTAACCTGGTATGTACAGCTGTTAAAGGATTTAAGTATAGAAGTTAAAGAAGCTGTAACAGTATTTGAAGATAATTCTGCTTGCATTAAAATGGCAACAGGTGACAGAGTGAAAAGTAGAAGCAAGCATGTGGACATTAAGTATTGTAACATCAGAGAAGCCATCAAAAGTAAACTAATTTGCTTGCTTCATTGTTCTTCAGATGACAATCTGGCAGATGTAATGACCAAGCCATTGGGTGGAGTACACCATGGGAAGAGTAAGAAATGGAGATAGATAGCTGGCAGACGGAGGGGAGCTTCCCAGTGTTTTGCATTGAGTGTCACATGTATGACTATCTGTCTGCTGGACAGAAGTCTTGGGTGTGTGATCGGTGCAATGAGCTCCTGGCTCTCAGGGAACAGGTTCTTTCCCTTGAAGCCAAGGTAGCAGACCTGGAGAAGCAGAGAGAGATAGCGAGGCAGGAGAAGATCTTCAGGGATGCAGCAGGAGCATCCCACTCCATGCTGAGCAGCTCTCCAGCTGCTTTGGAGAATGGAGATCTTGGGCAGGGAGGACATCAATCTGTGGAAGAGGGACAGGCTCCCTTAGTTGAGACCCCTTCCTTGGAGGATGTGCCCATATCCTCTTGCACCGAGGATACTTCTCCGCGGGTGGTGGGAGGGGGGCTTCTTGTAGTGGGTGATTCGATTGTTAGAAATATAGAGACGGGTTTGTGATGGAAGCGTTGACCGCATGGTAAACTGCCTGCCGGGTGCAAAGGTTGCGGACATCACGAGGCATATAGACAGGCTGATAGACAGTGCTGGGGTGGAGCCAACTGTTGTGGTATATGTCGGTGCCAATGACATTGGGAAAGCTAAGCGGAAGGTCCTGGAAGCCAAATTTAGGTTGCTAGGTAGAAGATTAAAGTCCAGGACCCCCAAGGTTGCATTCTCAGAAATGCTACCTGTTCCACGCACAGGGCCAGCTAGACAGGCAGAGCTCAGGAGCTTCAATGCGTGGATGAGGCAGTGGTGCCGGGAGGAAGGGTTTAGATTCATTAGGAATTTTGGGACAAGCCACACCTGTACAGAAGGGACGGGTTACACTTGAACCATAATGGAACCAGACTGTTGGCGATTAATATTAAAAAGGTTTCAGAGCAGCTTTTAAACTGATTCGTAGGGGCAAGTCGACAGGAGCTGGGCAGCTTCCGGTTCGAGAAGGCGCACTGCCTAATATGGAGGGTGGAAGTTATGCACACATTGGTGAGTCAACAGGAAAACTAAATTGTAATAGTCAAGCAGAAGGACATGGTAGACCATCTACAAATTCTACAACCAAATTCTACAGTCAAAATCCACAGTCAAAGTTGAAAGTGCACCAGAAAATTACATATAAATGTCTGTACACGAATGCTAGAAGCATTCGAGCAAAAATAGGGGAATTGGAATGCTTGGTGAAGGAAAATAATATTGATATTATTGGCATAACAGAAACCTGGTGGACAGATGATAACCAATGGGACACAAGGATTCCAGGTTACAAATTGTATAGGATGGACAGGAGAGGGAGAAATGGTGGTGGCGTGGCCTTGTACATAAATGAGGAGTTAGAATCTCATGAACTCGAAATTCAAGAAAATTCAAACTCACCCACAGAAACATTGTGGATAAAAATCCCAGGACAGGAAACTAATCTGACGTTAGGGATCTGCTATCGCCCTCCCAACCAAACTCCAGAGGCAGATTGCTATTTGGAAAATGAATTTAAGGAGGCCTCAAAAAGAAATAGGGTAGTCATAATGGGGGACTTCAACTATCCCCAAATAGATTGGGTAAATTCTTGTTCTACACATGAAAGAGAGACAAGGTTCCTCGACATGTTAGCCGATTATTCCCTTGAGCAGATGGTCATGGAACCAACCAGGGGAAAGGGGATCCTGGACTTGGTTCTAACTAATGCACAGGATTTGGTTCATGATGTCCTTGTAACCGAGCCCATAGGAACCAGCGATCACAACACAATAACCTTCAACTTAACCATGGATAGCAAATTGTCAGTGAAAACTAACACAGAGACCTTAAACTTTCACAGAGGGAATTTTGACAAAATGAGGAAAATAGTAAAGAAGAAACTAAAAGGAACAGTAAAAAAAGTCAAATCCCTCCAAAATGCTTGGAAACTGTTTAAAAATACGTTACAGCACGCTCAAATAAAATGCATTCCTAAAAGAAGAAAGAGGATTGGAAAGTCCAAGAGGATACCAGTATGGCTTACGAATGAGGTAAAGGAGGTTATTGGAAAGAAGAAAAACTCATTTAAGAAATGGAAGGCTCTTCCTACCGAGGAGAACAGGAGGGATCACAAACTCTGGCAGACCAAATGCAAGGCGATAGTCATGAAAGCCAAGAGAGACTTTGAGGAGCATATAGCCAAGAATATTAAAAATAATAACAAAACCTTTTTTAAGTACATCAGAAGCAGGAACCCAACCAGAAAATCAGTTGGGCCACTCGATGACAATGGTCAGAAGGGGATAATCAGAGAAGACAAGGAGATTGCTGAGAGGCTAAATGACTTCTTTGCCTCCGTTTTCACTGAGGAGGATAGAGAACATTTGCCTGCCACTGAATTAGTTTTCCCAGGGAGGGAAATAGAAGAATTAAACCTGATAGAGATAAACAAGGAAGATGTTCTTGCATGCCTTTCTAAACTAAACGTCAACAAATTGCCGGGTCCAGATGGCATCCACCCTAGAATTCTCAAGGAACTCAAGTGTGAAATTGCTGAACTTCTAGCTAAAATATATAATCTTTCCCTAAGATCAGGCACTGTACCGGAGGATTGGAGGGAAGCAAATATAACCCCGATCTTCAAGAAAGGATCCAGAGGTGATCCAGGAAACTATACACCAGTCAGTTTAACCTCAGTTCCAGGCAAACTGATGGAAACCATTATTAAAGATAAAATTACAGGGCACATAGAAAAACAGGCATTGCTGAAAGAAAATCAACATGGTTTCTGCAAAGGCAAATCATGTCTTACTAACTTGTTAGAATTCTTTGAGGGTGTAAATAAATACATAGATAAATGGGCCCCAGTTGATATTGTATATCTTGACTTTCAAAAGGCTTTTGACAAAGTCCCTCACCAAAGGCTCCTAAAAAAGCTCTCCAGCCACGGAATTAGAGGACAGGTCTTGTCCTGGATTGGTAACTGGCTAAATTGTAGGAAGCAAAGGGTGGCAATAAATGGACAATTCTCTGGATGGAAAGAAGTGAGAAGTGGTGTACCCCAAGGTTCCGTTTTGGGACCTTTACTTTTTAATTTATTCATCAATGATCTGGATGTAGAAGTTAATAGTGAGGTAGCCAAGTTTGCTGATGACACTAAATTGTTCCGGGTTGTGAAAAGTGAAACTGATTGTTGGGAGCTCCAGAAGGATCTCTCGAAATTGTGTGAGTGGGCAACAAAGTGGCAAATGCATTTTAACCTAAACAAGTGCAAAGTTATGCACATCGGGGCAAAGAACCCCAATTATACTTACCAACTGATGGGGACCAAACTTTCTGAGACAACCCAAGAAAGGGATCTTGGGGTTTTGGTGGACAGCTCGATGAAGATGTCAACCCAATGCGCAGCAGCAGTAAAAAAAAAAAGCAAATTCCATGCTTGGCATGATTAGGAAGGGAATCGAAAATAAGTCAGCAAGTGTTGTATTGCCTCTGTACAAATCGATGGTGAGACCACACTTGGAGTACTGTGTACAGTTCTGGTCACCGCACCTCAAGAAGGATATAATGGAACTGGAAAAGGTGCAAAAAAGGGCAACAAGAATGATCAAGGAAATGGAGCGCCTCCCTTATGAAACCAGATTGCAACGCCTTGGTCTCTTCAGCCTTGAAAGACGGCGTTTAAGGGGTGACTTGATCGAAGTGTATAAAATCATGCATGGGATAGAAAAGGTGGATAGAGAAAAATTCTTTTCTCTATCACACAATACCAGGACAAGGGGGCATTCCCTAAAGCTCATAGGTAAGAAAGTGAGGACAAATAAAGGGAAATATTTCTTCACCCAGAGGGTCGTTGATTTATGGAATTCCCTTCCAGAAGGGGTCGTGACAGCTGTCAGCCTTGACAGCTTCAAGGCAGGATTAGATAGATTCATGGATGCCAAGTGTATCGGTGGTTATTAAAACGGATGTCCATGTGCCGCCTCTATGTTGGTTGAGGCAGGCAGGATTCCCTTGAGTACCATTTGTTGGGGGTCAAGGGAAAGGGAGGGTTTTGCCTTCTCTTTCTGCTCAAGATCCACATGTACAATTGGTGGGCCACTGTGTGACACAGAATGCTGGACTCGATGGGCTTTGGCCTGATTCAGCATGGCTCTTCTTATGTTCTTATATTATTTGGTTTTATGTCTATTCCAGTCATAAAGGGAGGAGTGTCACTGTGTAAGAAATTTTATGAACTGGAATAGCCATAGCAACAAACCAGCCAATGAGAACTGTTTTGATTAAGACACAGTATTGGCTGTGTGAGACATGTGATCCAGCCTAGGTCTGGGCGTGTCTTAGTGTTCTCTATGTTGTTTTTTCTGATCTCCAAGTTAAGAGTTGTTGAAGTTCCCCAGAGCTGGATGAAACTGTATGTATCATGTTTATATATGTGTGTGTGTGTGTGTGTGTGTGTGTGTGTATAGTGTTTCTTTTTTAGATAGCACCCTGTAAACCCAAATATGGGAGGAAGAAAGCATTCTTTCCTTTTGCCTGTTTCAGCTCAACCCAGAGCCATCTGCAAGCACAAATATATATATATATATATATGTTTTTTTAAAATTGTTGACAAAGAAATAAGGGATTTCTGAGATAGCTATTTCAAGTTATTTAACTCTCTTCAGTCAGAACTCACCCTTCCGGGATTCGAACCTGGGCAGTCTGCACACTAGGCAGATGCTTAAACCTCTAAGCCACAGGCTCTCTCCCGCTTTGTCAGTAATCAGGGAGGGAAGATGTGTATATAGTGTTTCTTTTTTAGATAGCACCCTGTAAACCCAAATATGGGAGGAAGAAATCATTCTTTCCTTTTGCCTGTTTCAGCTCAACCCAGAGCCATCTGCAAGCACAAATATATATATATTTTTTAAAATTGTTGACAAAGAAATAAGGGATTTCTGAGATAGCTATTTCGAGTTATTTAACTCTCTTCAGTCAGAACTCACCCTTCCGGGATTCGAACCTGGGCAGTCTGCACACTAGGCAGATGCTTAAACCTCTAAGCCACAGGCTCTCTCCCGCTTTGTCAGTAATCAGGGAGGGAAGATGTGTATATAGTGTTTCTTTTTTAGATAGCACCCTGTAAACCCAAATATGGGAGGAAGAAATCATTCTTTCCTTTTGCCTGTTTCAGCTCAACCCAGAGCCATCTGCAAGCACAAATATATATATGTTTTTTTAAAATTGTTCATTCGAACCTGGGCAGTCTGCACACTAGGCAGATGCTTAAACCTCTAAGCCACAGGCTCTCTCCCGCTTTGTCAGTAATCAGGGAGGGAAGATGTGTATATAGTGTTTCTTTTTTAGATAGCACCCTGTAAACCCAAATATGGGAGGAAGAAATCATTCTTTCCTTTTGCCTGTTTCAGCTCAAACCAGAGCCATCTGCAAGCACAAATATATATATGTTTTTTTAAAATTGTTGACAAAGAAATAAGGGATTTCTGAGATAGCTATTTCGAGTTATTTAACTCTCTTCAGTCAGAACTCACCCTTCCGGGATTCGAACCTGGGCAGTCTGCACACTAGGCAGATGCTTAAACCTCTAAGCCACAGGCTCTCTCCCGCTTTGTCAGTAATCAGGGAGGGAAGATGTGTATATAGTGTTTCTTTTTTAGATAGCACCCTGTAAACCCAAATATGGGAGGAAGAAATCATTCTTTCCTTTTGCCTGTTTCAGCTCAACCCAGAGCCATCTGCAAGCACAAATATATATATGTTTTTTTAAAATTGGGCAGACTGCCCAGGTTCGAATCCCGGAAGGGTGAGTTCTGACTGAAGAGAGTTAAATAACTCGAAATAGCTATCTCAGAAATCCCTTATTTCTTTGTCAACAATTTTAATATATATATATATATATATATATATATATATATATATATATATATATATATATATATATATATATATATATGTGTGTGTGTGTGTGTGTGTGTGTGTGTGTGTGTGTGTGTGTGTGTGTGTGTGTGTGTGTGTGTGTGTGTGTGTGTGTGTGTCAAGTGTTTATTTTTTAGATTGCACCCTGTAAACCCAAATATGGGAGGAAGGAATCATTCTTTCCTTTTGCTTGTTTCAGCTCAACCCAGAGCCATCCAGCAAGCACAAATATATATATGTTGTTTTAAAACATATATATTTCTTTGTCAACAATTTTAAAACTCTATATATATATATATATATATATATATATATATATATATATATATATATATATATATATATATATATATATATATATATATATATATATATATATTAGATAAAGTTTTTCTAAACTATGCCTCCTGCTCATTTTGAATGTGTGGTTATTTTTTTGGGTTTATTTTTGCGCTGGAAAGCTGTAAACTCTAACACAATCCTATTGGGGAAAGACAGTTCTTCAGATAACTTGGACCCGTGTGATAGAGGGCTTTTAAAGGTGATAAACAACACCTTGAATTGCACCTGGAAGCAGATTGGCAGCCAGTGCAGCTTGCGTAACAGTGGTGTTACATGTGCCACCCTTGTGTCCTCCAAAACTGTTCATGCCACTGCTGTCAAGGTTCCGACTGACGAACCCAACGAAGTAAGCATAGCTGAGACAATGTAATCTCTAATGCAAAACTCTATTGAGCACATCACTTCGGCACAGATGAAAGGTAAATACCCTCTTGGGCTTTTGTTTGGAGTTGTTTCTTGTTCCTGTTTGAGGCTTTGTGTTTCCTGTGTCATGTACTTTGACCTGATTCTGAGTGTGCCTCTTTGGCATCTGTGGGTTAATCCTATTATGTCCTGTCTTAGAGTTTGGGTGGGGTATGTAGACTTTGAATGTCTTTGTCTTCCTAAGCTTCTAGCTGGAGGCCTCCAACCTTCCTGAATGGATTGTTTACATCTGCATTTCTACAGAGCTGGTTTCTGCTTGGGGGAGGGAGACTTGGGGCTATAAAGAAAAACTGGGCATGCTTTTCTGCCTCTTTAAGATCCTTTGAGGAAATATATTTTTCTGCCCTTTTAATATTTCCTTTTCTGGGGGGCTGACTTCCCACAGGGGAAAAAGATACACATATCTAAAGATAGAAATAAATGATGTTGTATACAGAGGATATAAAAAGTCTACACATCCCTGTTAAAATGCCAGGTTTTTAAGATGTAAACAAATCCAAGATAAATCACTTCATATTTTTCCAATTTTAATTTAACATATAAGCTGTACAATTCAATTAAACAAATGGAAATATTTTAGGAGGCAGAATAACAGTCAAAATACAATCAAAAACTATTCAAGATGGACAGTGATTAATATTTATATTTTACTTATATGTAAGGGTGTAGGTCTATACATATGTTGTATATAGTATGTTTAAATGTCTTACGTATGTGTACACTTTGAGAGCAAGCAACTAAATTTCATTTTTAATGTGTGCCATTATGCCCACAGTAAAAAAAATGACAATAAAGGTTACCTATCTATCTATCTATCTATCTATCTATCTATCTATCTATCTATCTATCTATCTATCTATCTATCTATCTATCTTACAATAAGATGGTTGCATCAGTGTGCACACCCTCTTATAAGCAGGGATGTGGCTGTGTTCAGAATTGAACAATCATATTCAGACTGATGTTAAATAGTAGACATGGAGTCAAACACATTACACTTATCTGGCATTAAAATCAATCTATTTTAGCTTTATATTAGTTTGAAGCACTATGTTGAACTGTACAATAGATACGATTTGTTCACACCTGTGTACAATATATTCATTCAGAGGTTAAATGGAAAAGCTGCAATGTCTCTCTGGAGATAAACTATAAGAATATGAGAAAAAATTTGCAAACAAGCCATTTTCAGTTCAGATGGACACACACACAAACAGCCAAAGATCTTGTAATAAGGCACTTGTTTTTACTCCTGCTATGATTTCAGCTCAATGAAAGTAAAAATTATGGGAGTGTGCCAAATCAGGAGGAACTACCTTCAACCGCAAAATTGCAAGTAGAATCAATGGTGGGAGAAACTATCCTGAATAAAGCAGAGATAAAAATGTGGATGAAATGGACTGGATCATAGAGAAGGAAAAGAGAAGTAGATCTGAATGTATTTGTTACATTGGCAAGGATCCTGGATCAGTTGCATTTATCAACTGGAACAGCAAAATGTTTTTTTCTAATCCTAAATTATATTATTGAAATTAAGTTAACTCCAATTAACCAGCAATTGTTGTATGGATGAACTGTGAGCAATATTTGGTTCTATTTTTTAAAACAACTTCCTGGGCTCAGAATTCTTTAATCCTAAATACATATGTTTTACACTAGACTTTGATTGAATATTGTGGTCCTACGAAGCACAAGAAAAATCCCCCAATAATTTCCAAATTGCCAAGACTATGCCTAATGAGCAACTGTATAGTTCTCAATTTATGACCATTTGCTTATCAACTGTTTGAAGTTACGACAGCACTTAAAAAGTAACTTACGACCAGTCCTCACACTGTCTCCACAGTTATGTGATCAAAATTCAGGCGCTTGCCAACCAGCATGTATTTATGACCATTGCAGCATTCCAGGGTCATGTGATTTGTGACCTTCCCAGCTGGCTTCTGACAAAGCCAATGGGGAAAGCTGGATTCTTTTAATGACCACAGTGATTCACATAATAAAGACAACAGCAAAAACAGGTAGTAAAATCAAGTGTGACTCAGTTAATGACTGCCTCACTTAACAATGGAAGTTTGGGTCCCAACTGTGGTTGTAAATCAAGGACTACCTGTACTCTTCTTCCTGCTCCACCAGAAAAGCACACACTATAGTATGGTCAATTACAAAATTATCATCCACCTTCAACAAGCATCTAAGGGCATTAAAAAAAAACTGCCCCAAAGAGAAGATAAGAATTAAAGAAATTGAACAATTTGCAAATTGAAATTTGCATCTGTCTTTACACAAAGGGAAAAAACAGTCCAACCTATCAAAAACAGTACCATAAAAACAGATTAGAAACACAAGATAGGAAAGAAAATGGTAAGTGAGCACCTGTTCACCCTAGACGAGTTCAAATCACCAGGACCAGATGGATTACACCCCAAGGTTCTCAAGGAACTGCCAGATGTGATCTCAGAACCATTTTTCAAAGATCCTGGAGCACTGGGGAACTACCAGAGGACTGGAAAAGAGCTGATGTAGTTACCATCTTCAAAAAAGGGGAAAAAATGGATCCAGGAAATTACAGACCTATCAGCCTGACCTCAATGCCTGGGAAGATTCTGGAAAAGATAATCAAACAATGAATCAGCGAACACCTAGAGGCAAACAAAGTCATTACTAAAAGCCAACATGGGTTTCCTCTTGGTGTTTAAAGATGGATTTGACCTTCAAATGATAATAAAAGGGAAAAGATAAAGGACTTGAAACAGCTGGGTGGTGAATTTGTTTACTAGAAATTGTGGAGGTGGATATTTGTTGACTTTTAGTAAATATAGTCTCCACTAAAAGATTAAAAGACTATTTCACCACTGAAATGGAGGAATTTTACCCACAGCTGGATTATGAGTTTATATTGGAAAAAATCTTGGAAGCTACGGAGTACATGAAATCTTGGAGAAATATTATTTCAGAACCACAAACTGAATCTCAAATTTTAATGAATCAATCTATAGGCCAAGGAACAATAGAGGAGGAACAGATTAGCTCTAAAGAGGCTTGTATGCAACAATATACACAACTCAAAGAGATGAAGGAACCATACCCACAATTCAACTATAAACTTATACTGGGAAAAATTGTGGAAGCTACTGAGCAAATTAATTTTAGAGAAGCTCTTGCCCCAAAACCTCAAACTGATTTTCAGACTCCAATTGATTATGCCACAAGTCAAGAAACAACAGAAAAGGAATCAAATAACATAGAAGAGGATGTTATACAACCCTATGCACAAGTCATGGAGAACCTTGACGACCAAAGAATGATTTCAACTGAGATACCTGCAGTGTCAAAAACAACAGGAATTGACTTCCAGACACGAGTTACTGAAAACTGTGATAACGTGGATAATCAACCAGTAACTACAACATGGAATAAAACTGATTACACCATTCAGATGATACTGGAAGAAGGGCAAAAGAACTTTGACTAGACTGAAGTGTTGAAAAATACCCCTATTCAAATACTGAGATTCGATGATACAGAAACTTTATTATGGAAACCGGTTTGCCACAGGAAGAAAGCCAGAGTTAGATTTAAAAATGTGACTTAAAATTTCACTTAATGGGTTAAAAAGGCTTTAGAGATCTTGACTGATTTAATAATTAATGGAGTATGTGAATTTAGTAAGGAGATATCTTTTGTAATAATATGCTTGTCTTAGATATGATAACTATTTGGAGGGGATTTAAACTTTACCTAATGGATTAAAAAGATTTCTTATAGATATAGATATGTAATTTCTGGAGTAATATTGTTATTTTAGGTAGGATAACTATTTTGTAATGGAAGGAAAATAAGAGGGATTTGTGACAAGAGAAGAAATGGTATTAATAAATGACTTATTAGATTAAGAAATAGTATATATGTGAAAATACAAGAGTGTTACTGTTGGAATAATATAAGCTTTTTAGATATAACTATTATGTTAGGAAAAAAGGGAAACGAGGGATACCAGAAGTGTTAATAATATGTTTATTCAAGGCTAAATTGGAATATGGTAATTGTAAATTAGTAAAGCTCAAAAACAGGATTTGGATTTTTATAGATGAAATGTTATTGAGGACTGTTTTGTTTGATTGAATTCTATTTAGAAACGTATTAATTTGAATATGTTATATTATTCAAGGGAAATGAATAATTCACTTTTAATGAATTAACCTGAATTATATATGTATGATTTTGTTTTGGGATGATTGACTACCCCACCACCACGTTGTTTCTTAAGCACTTTGATGTAAAAATTAAAAAAACAATAAAACTTGCTTTTAAAAAATGTTATGTGGCAGCAACGGAAGAGGCAGTATCCCATCGCAGGGTGAAAAAGTTAATAAAGTAAGAAGGAATAGAAGGAGGAGAGGAGAAGAGGGAGCAGAAAGATAGAGAAACAAGACATGAGAAGGGAAAAGGAGGACTTCCGATTTCAGACGTGACGCCTTCAGACACGCAGGGGGAAGCTTCTCCCTGCCGTCTGGTTTCCCTTCGTCGGAAGAGCCTGGAAAGGGTCAAAAGTTGCCCTTGAGGGGCGACCACCGTTGGGGAGGACCCTTGCAAGATCACGGAAGGGCAGTAGCCCTTCCGTTTGATCTGAGGCAGCTCCCTAGGACCGACGAAGAAAAGATCGGCCATTAACATGGCCAATCACTTAGTCGCACCAGCCGAAAGTCCCAATAACAGCTAAGCATATGAAGCAGGAGTGGAGGATTTGGGTGAGATCCTTTTTTACCTCTGTTTTTCCCTAATTACCTTCCTGTGAAAGCCTTTTGAAATTCATTCCCCCACTCTCAATTCAGCAGCGTTTGCATACGTGGGATTTTACAGCTTGGAAAGAAAAGGAAAAAACTACTAATTTCAACAACCAAATAATTGGATCTTTGTTTTGTGGATACCTTGGGGGCCCAAAACTTTTTATTATAGAGACTTAGCATTTTTTAAACTTCTTTAACTATTAACTTTGCAAAATATCAGCTTTTTGTGTGTGTTAACTGAATAAAAGGCTATTCGGCATTTGGGAAAAGATTTTGTGGTCTGCTGGGGACATCTTGTGGCAAAATTTGGCATAGCAACTGGAATTTCTTTTTCAACTGTGCTTGTTGTTCACTTTGAATTGTCCTTCATACTATCAAAAAAGATAAGATGTAGAAAGAGCTGTGGTGACAATAATTCTTACAAACTGTGGAGGTGGACAATGGCTGAGTCTTACTAAACATAGCCTCCACTAAAGGACTATCTTTAATCACCATGGAAATGGATGAATCCTATCCACAACTTAATTACAAACTTATCCTTGAAAAAATCCGTGAAGCAACAGAGCTAATCATTTCAGGAGTGGAAGCCAAAGACATTTTTACAAAACTACAAATTGAACCTCAGACTCAAACTGATCAACCTATAACCCAAAAAATAACAGAAGATGAACAATTTAACATTAAAGAAGACTTCATACAACATGCACAAGTGGCTGATGTCCAATCACTGACTTTAACTACAGCACCTGTAATTCCAAAAGCAGAGAACTTAGACATTTTAGATAACCAAACAACAACAACACCGGATATGATTCTCTATTCTACTCAGATGAAATTGCAAGAAGAAGAAGAGTACCAGACTACTGAACTGACTATAAATACCCCAAACCAAACATGGAGATTTGAATTATTAGGGCAACAACTTAACAATTACAAAGGGGCCAGTTCTTTTGAGAGACTGATAACTGGACGTTCTCCCTTGATTCAAACAACAGGTGTAGGAATGAAGGGAGATACATCCGAGGTTTTAGAGGCACTGGCATGGAAACCTACTTGGCACAAAAGGAAAGCCAGAGTTAGATTTAAAAATGGGATTTAGAAATCTACTTAATGGGTAAAGCAGCTTTTTAGAGATAATGTTTTTTTTATATTTAGCACTTAGATTTATAATGGGAGTTAAAATTAACTGTTAGACTATAACTTTAATTGTTATATGGAAATAGATTTGTGATAATGAAAGACATTTTGTTATTAAAGGAGGAGTTATTAGAATGAGAATTAGAATATATTTGTCTATAAAGAAGGTAAATTTTGGAATAATATGTGTATTTTAGTTATGTTAATTATATTATAATGAAATGAGGGAAATCAAGGTTATCTGAAGTTTAAACATTGGTTATAAAAGGCTAAATTGGAATATATAAATTGGAATTAAATAAAACCTCTAAACAGGACTTGGATATATATAAGTAAAATACTATTGATAAATGTACTGACTGAGCCTAGTTAGAAACTTATTTACATGAATATGATATAATATTTGTGGGAAACAGTGAGGGAATGTTATTGATGTAACCTGAGATATATGTGAATGATTTTGTTATTGACTGATTTCCCTACCACCACGCTGCTTCCTAAGTATTTGGATGTTAAAATTTGAAAAATTAATAAAACTTGTTTAAAAAAAAAGAAGGGAAAAGGAGAGGGAAGCAAGTGAAGGAAGGAGGAAAATGCCATCAAAACAGTGGCGCAGCATGGAAGAGGCTGAAAAGCAGCCCTGGAGACCCACCTGAGAGGCGGCCTAACCCAGCTGAGAGGAGCGGCCCTCAACCAGCAGACCAGCTGAGAAGTGCCCAACGACCCAACCCTGGAAAGGAGGAGAAGAGTGAGCAGCCGAGAGGCAGCCCAGCTGGAAAGGAGAAGAGTGAGCAGCCAAGAGGCAGCCCGGCAGCCCAGCCCTGTACACAATCTGAGCGGCGGCAACAACACATCATTCCACAAAACCCCCGGCAGTGGCTAGGTAACCAATGGGCAAGAAGGCAGGGAGGAAAGGGATAAGTACAAAACACTTCAAGACAGGGAGGAAAGAGATAAATTTTCTAGGCAGGGAGTAGGTCCTAAAAAGCAACCTGAGATTTCTTGCAAAAACAAGTGAGATCCTACTGCTGCTAATCCCAGGTTCCTGTTCAGCATTCTTTCTGGGAGAAAGCAGCCCTTCCCTTTGATAAGTTGAAGAGAGAGGAGACAAATCACACCAACTCAGCATTTAGTATCTCTTCCTTTGTATTATAACAGGGGTGTCAAACTCAATTTCATTGAGGGCTGCATCAGCATCGTGGTTGCCATTGGGGGGCCGGGTGGGTGTGGTGTGGCCAGCTCCATGTCACTCACGTCAGGGGCACCTGTGCAGGCCTGGGCAGGACTGAGGTGCATCCAAGGGTGGGGAAGGGTGGGTGGGACAGGGGGCGAGCACCTGAGCATGGTCCACTGGAGGAGCCTCACTGAGTCTCAGGCTGTGCATGGGGCCCCTGGACAGTGGCATGGACTGCCCAGAGCCCTGGGCAGCGGAGGTCAAGCACCCAGCCTGGCCCTTGAGCGCCCACGGCACCAGGACCCCACGGCCCTGCTTAGCCTAGCTGCACTTCCCCAAGGGGGCGCCCAGCTGCACTTACCTCCTCCTCAATGCTGCTGCTGCTGCTGTGCTCACTCTCCTTGGCCAGGTTGCTCATGGTGGGTGCAGGAGGGAAAAGTGTGTGGGTCAGAGGGAGGCCCACTCCCTCTCCATGCGAGGAAACCTGGCTTTGTAACCAAAGCATCCTCAGCAATAGGATGGGAGACCACCAAGGGAAGGCAAAAGGACAACAGTGTTGCTGGTGGCCAAGTGCTAAAGCAGGACTTCCCTCATGCCCTCCTTCCCTCTTATTCCAATCTCCTTCCTTCCTTCCTTCCTTCCTTCCTTCCTTCCTTCCTTCCTTCCTTCCTTCCTTCCTTCCTTCCTTCCTTCCTTCCTTCCCTCCCTCCCTTTCCTTCCTTCCTTCTCTTTCCTTCTTTCCTTCCTTCCTCCCCTTCTTCCCTGCCTCCCTCCTTTTCATTCCCATCTCCTTCCTTCCTTCCCTTACTTTCTTCCTGTTTCCCTCCCCTCCTTCCTTCCCACCTTCTCTCTGTGCCCAGGAAGGGACGAGGGCAGGGGGAGAGGTTGGCAGCACTTCTCTCAAAGAATAAGAGTTGGAAGAGACCTTTGAGGTCTTTAGTCCAAGCTCCTGCTCAAGCAGGGGACGTATACCATTCCAGACAATGGAATATCCAATCTCTACTTAAAAGCCTCCAGTGATGGAGCATCCACAACTTCTGAAGGCAAGCCTTTTCACTGGTTAGTTGTTTTCACAAGTCCTTAGTTTTATATTAGTTTCCATCTATTATTTGCCTTCTGATGCTTTGGAAAATAGGTTGACCCCTTCTTCTCTGTGGCAACCCATGAAATATTGGAACTCTGCTATCATGTCACCACCCCTAGTCCTTTTCACTAAGCTAGATATACCCAATTCCCACAAACATGTGTCATATGTTTTAGCCTCCAGTCCCCTAATCATCTATGTTTACCATCCATTTAGACCAGATGGTCCCCCTGGTTTGGTTTATAGAACAGTGGCCACAAGCAGAGCCTTCTCAGAGACAGCACCCCCATTATAGAACTTTCTCCCAAGGAAAATATGAACAGTGCAACCCTCACCCGTTTAGAGGCAACTCCAAACACACTGTTCAGCCAGGCATATGTAAAACAACAACACATTTTATGGTCAAACATGCATGATTTTATACACTTCGATCAAGTCACCCCTTAAACGCCGTCTTTCAAGGCTGAAGAGACCAAGGCGTTGTAATCTGGTTTCATAAGGGAGGCGCTCCATTTCCTTGATCATTCTTGTTGCCCTTTTTTGCACCTTTTCCAGTTCCATTATATCCTTCTTGAGGTGCGGTGACCAGAACTGTACACAGTACTCCAAGTGTGGTCTCACCATCGATTTGTACAGAGGCAATACAACACTTGCTGACTTATTTTCGATTCCCTTCCTAATCATGCCAAGCATGGAATTTGCTTTTTTTTTTTTACTGCTGCTGCGCATTGGGTTGACATCTTCATCGAGCTGTCCACCAAAACCCCAAGATCCCTTTCTTGGGTTGTCTCAGAAAGTTTGGTCCCCATCAGTTGGTAAGTATAATTGGGGTTCTTTGCCCCGATGTGCATAACTTTGCACTTGTTTAGGTTAAAATGCATTTGCCACTTTGTTGCCCACTCACACAATTTCGAGAGATCCTTCTGGAGCTCCCGACAATCAGTTTCACTTTTCACAACCCGGAACAATTTAGTGTCATCAGCAAACTTGGCTACCTCACTATTAACTTCTACATCCAGATCATTGATGAATAAATTAAAAAGTAAAGGTCCCAAAACTGAACCTTGGGGTACACCACTTCTCACTTCTTTCCATCCAGAGAATTGTCCATTTATTGCCACCCTTTGCTTCCTACAATTTAGCCAGTTACCAATCCAGGACAAGACCTGTCCTCTAATTCCGTGGCTGAAGAGCTTTTTTAGGAGCCTTTGGTGAGGGACTTTGTCAAAAGCCTTTTGAAAGTCAAGATATACAATATCAACTGGGGCCCATTTATCTATGTATTTATTTACACCCTCAAAGAATTCTAACAAGTTAGTAAGACATGATTTGCCTTTGCAGAAACCATGTTGATTTTCTTTCAGCAATGCCTGTTTTTCTATGTGCCCTGTAATTTTATCTTTAATAATGGTTTCCATCAGTTTGCCTGGAACTGAGGTTAAACTGACTGGTTTATAGTTTCCTGGATCACCTCTGGATCCTTTCTTGAAGATCGGGGTTATATTTGCCTCCCTCCAATCCTCCGGTACAGTGCCTGATCTTAGAGAAAGATTATATATTTTAGCTAGAAGTTCAGCAATTTCACACTTGAGTTCCTTGAGAATTCTAGGGTGGATGCCATCTGGACCCGGCGATTTGTTGACGTTTAGTTTAGAAAGGCATGCAAGAACATCTTCCTTGTTTATCTCTATCAGGTATAATTCTTCTATTTCCCTCCCTGGGAAAACTAATTCAGTGGCAAGCAAATGCTCTCTATCCTCCTCAGTGAAAACGGAGGCAAAGAAGTCATTTAGCCTCTCAGCAATCTCCTTGTCTTCTCTGATTATCCCCTTCTGACCATTGTCATCGAGTGGCCCAACTGTTTTTCTGGTTGGGTTCCTGCTTCTGATGTAGTTAAAAAAGGTTTTGTTATTATTTTTAATATTCTTTGCTATATGCTCCTCAAAGTCTCTCTTGGCTTTCATGACTATCGCCTTGCATTTGGTCTGCCAGAGTTTGTGATCCCTCCTGTTCTCCTCGGTAGGAAGAGCTTTCCATTTTTTAAATGAGTTTTTCTTCTTTCCAATAACCTCCTTTACCTCATTCGTAAGCCATACTGGTATCCTCTTGGACTTTCCAGTCCTCTTTCTTCTTTTAGGAATGCATTTTATTTGAGCCTGCTGCAACGTATTTTTAAACAGTTTCCAAGCATTTTGGAGGGATTTGACTTTTTTTACTGTTCCTTTTAGTTTCTTCTTTACTATTTTCCTCATTTTGTCAAAATTCCCTCTGTGAAAGTTTAAGGTCTCTGTGTTAGTTTTCACTGACAATTTGCTATCCATGGTTAAGTTGAAGGTTATTGTGTTGTGATCGCTGGTTCCTATGGGCTCGGTTACAAGGACATCATGAACCAAATCCTGTGCGTTAGTTAGAACCAAGTCCAGGATCCCTTTTCCCCTGGTTGGTTCCATGACCATCTGCTCAAGGGAATAATCAGCTAACATGTCGAGGAACCTTGTCTCTCTTTCATGTGTAGAACAAGAATTTACCCAATCTATTTGGGGATAGTTGAAGTCCCCCATTATGACTACCTTATTTCTTTTTGATTCCTAGACCATGGTCTACCTTACCTACATGAAGGGCTTCTGGCAAGGGATGGACTGCACCTCACAAGAACCAGGGAGAATGTATTCAGAAAACGACTTTTATCCAAAGGGCTTTAAACTAAAACTGAGGGGGGAGGGAGATCAATCTTATAAACTCCAAGACAACTGTTGACCCGGAATTAGGGGACAGCAAAGGAAGTATGAATTGTGAATATGTGCAGATGGCCCTGCTGTTTTTGGGCACTTGCAGAGTCATGGATGCAGGGTCATGAAAGGACAGCAAGGAAAACACCCCATGTCCCGGCCCACCCGGGAACATATGGTGTCTTTAGGGAAACACCCAAAAGGGAACATTTTTAGCTACTTCTGCTTTCTCCCTTCTTATCTACAGGGTGCCAGACTTACTGGGTGAAGTCTTTATCTTATGTGCGTCAGCTTTGCTGGGTGGATTGCTTATGTAATCAAAAAGTATAAAAATAGGGATTTTCTGTCATTCAGGGCTTCTCCCTTTTAGAGGAGCCCGTCTTTGTTCAGCTGAATAAAAGCGTAAAGCTTAAAGGCAACTTCTGCTTTCCTGTGTTTCTTTATCAAGCAACACCTCAGATACTGCACAACATTTTTGGCGAGCCAGACTTCCAGGAGAGGTGCTTGGTCCTAGGGAGGCTCAGGAAAGGGGAAGGCACCAAGCGCGTGCCAAGATTTCCTGGAGGTGCCCCCCTTCTTGACTCTTCACTGTGGTTTTTAACAGGAACCAGTTTTTTTCCTTCTTTTTGGTTGCCTTTTACTTGGTTCCTGCATACTCAGGAGGGCTGAACATAAGGTGAGACACACATTGCTTTATTGTACAGGCTTGTCTAGGTGTGTGTGTGTGTGTGTGTGTGTGTGTGTGTGTGTGTGTGTGTAAAAGTGTGCTTGCTTCTCTGAGTCATTTCCCACTTTTGACCAGAGCTGGGTGGAAGGGTTGGCCTTAGCCACACCTAGACACCCCCCCATGCTTGAGGGTGTTTAGAAAGCAAGGGGGGCCAACCTTGTAGTCTCGTGCTCCAACAGGTTGTGAGTGTTAAACTCTGTGGTTGCTCTGTGGTTTGTGGTTGCTCTTTATATATTTCCCGCTGTTGACCAGGCCTAGGCGTGATACCGATCTCAGCCACCCATGGCCCCCTGCGAGGCCATTGTGCCATTGACAGGGGGTGTTCACACTGCAAGGGAGACCGGTGGATCTCTTGTGGCCCACCAGGCTGTGCAAGTGGTGTGAGTGACTTAGACACGTGGGCTCAGCCCAAGGAAAACCTGTTAGAATGAATAAAAAGAAGGAATGTGCCCTCAGCCCCCTTGAGTGTGTCATAAGGAACTTTGGTAAGCTTACAACCTGTCGGGATATGAAATTGAAACTCTAATTAAATACAATGCCCTCTGTCACCAGGACATGCCCACTGTTTGGTCCACAGGGGGATCCATAGCTTTAGGAGTTTCTGAAACCATGGGAGACTATGCTTAAAGAGGCATGGATCATGATCAGCAAGCTTAATATGCACTTTCAATTTCTTTACCTTCCAGACTGTCCTATGCCCCTTTTAGGGTGTGATTTGCTTGCTAAGTTACAAGCAACCATTTTTGCTCTAATGGCTAAGCCCTTGTATCAGGCCACCACAGGCTCAGATAAAGAACCCTTTGCATGGACCAAGAATTGCCAGGTGGCACTTGATAACATTAACCGTTCACTTTGTCTGTGGCAGAAAGCAAAGGGATAGCTGCTGGAGTCCTTACTCAGACCCTGGGTACTTGGTCTCACCCAGTAGCCTATTTCTCCAAACAACTTGATCCTGTTGCTCAAGGATGGCCGGCATGCCTTTGGGCTGCAGCGGCTGCTGTTTTCCTTTTGGAGGCTGCTGAACAATTAACTTTTAGGGTTCCTATCACAGTGGAAACACCTCATTCCATTCAGGACTTGTTAGCATCCAAGGGGGGCCATTGGCTTATAGCCTCCCGTCTGGAGCAGTATCAGATTGCTCTCCTTGACAACCCACAAGTTCATATCAAGAGCAGTGGCAGGTTCAATCCAGCAACCTTTCTTCCCCAACTGGAACAGGAGGGTGATCATGATTGTGTGCGAACTATTACAGAAGTGTTTTCTGGCCAGCCAGATTTAACTGACCAGCCGCTAGAGCAGCGGTTCTCAACCTTGGGGTCGCGACCCCATTTGGGGTCGCACGATGATTTCGCGGGGGTCGCCGGACACCGCGGGCCGCCATTTTGTTTATTTTTTGTTTATTTTATTTTTTTATTTTTTTGGCGCGCGCGCCGCGCATGCGCAGATCCACCCACCGCGCCAGAAAAAAAAATAAAAATAAAAAAAACAAAAAACAAAAAAAAATGGCGGCCGCGACGGGCGGATCCGCGCATGCGCGGCGCGTGCGACTGGCCAATCCGCGCATGCGCAGATCCGCCCGTCATGCCGAAAAAAATAAAAAAAATTTAAAAAAATAAAAAAAAATAAAAAAATAAAAAAAATGGCAGCCGCGATGGGCGGATCTGTGCATGCGCGGCCGCCATTTTGTTTTGTTTTTTTGATTTTTTTTTATTTTTTTTCGGCGCGCATGCGCGCATCGGGGTCACAGCGCGCATGGGCGGGGCAAGTGGGGTCTCAACCTGAGAAAGGTTGAGAACCACTGCGCTAGAGGATGCGGACATGGACCTGTATACAGACGGCAGCAGTTTTATTACACAGGGAGGAAAGCTAGCTGGCTATGCCGTGGTCACATTGGATCAGGTAGTGGAAGCAGCAGCTCTCCCTGCAGGTACCTCAGCTCAGAAAGCTGAAGTCATTGTCTTGTCGAGGGCCTTGGAATTGTCAGACAGTGTGGTTAATATATTTACAGACAGTAAATTTGCTTTTAGTGTTATACATGCACATGGGGCCTTGTGGAAGGAGCGTGGTTTGCTCACTGCTCAAGGCACACCTGTTAGATATGGACAGGACATTTTAAGGCTACTGGATGCTGTTTTGCTCCTGCGCAAGGTGGCTGTCATGCATGTGAGGGCCCATGGTGAGGATGATACTAAACATGGAAAGGGAAATGCCTTGGCCGACCACACCGCAAAGTCTGCCACTTCAGGTCCCCTGTCCCCTTGGTATGTGGGTGCGCTTGTACCTTCACATTTGCCTGTGCCGGCTCTGATGTATACTTCACAGGATAGCCACAGAGCTTATAAACTGGATGCTGTTTATTATGGACATTGGCTGGAGAAGGACAGGAAATGCCTTCTCTCAGAACATAAATTATGGGACCCCTTACGAAAATTGCATGCCAGCATTCATTGGGGTTACAAGGCCATGGCTGAGTTTCTTATAAAGGACTATATTTGTCCTAGGATCTATAACAAGGCCCTCACAATGACCAAGCAATGTGTGATTTGTTGATGTAACGATACTGTGAAAACTGTTAAGTTCCCTTTGGGGAGGCTTAGGGCTGGCCATGCTCCTGCAAGTTTTTGGGAAGTTGATTTTACTGAGTTGCCAAGAACACAGGGTTTTGTTGTTAGTTGCAAAGTCGTGTCTGAGCCATCGTGACCCCATGGACAACATTCCTCCAGGCCTTCCTGTCCTCTACCATCTTCTGGAGTCCATTTAAGCTCACGCCTACTGCTTCAGTGACTCCATCCAGCCACCTCATTCTCTGTCGTCCCCTTCTTCTATTGCCCTCAATCTTTCCCAGCATTAGGCTCTTCTCAAGTGAGTCCTTCCTTCTCATTAGGTGGCCAAAGTACTTGAGTTTCAACTTCAGGATCTGGCCTTCTAAAGAGCAGTCAGGGTTGATCTCCTCTAGGATTGACCGGTTTGATCGCCTTGCAGTCCAGGGGACTCACAGGAGTCTTCTCCAGCACCATAGTTCAAAGGCCTCAATTCTTTTGCGCTCAGCCTTTCTTATGGTCCAACTTTCCCATCCATACATTGCAACTGGGAAAACCATGGCCTTGACTATACATACTTTTGTTGGCAGGGTGATGTCTCTGCTTTTTAGTATGCTGTCTAGATTTGCCATAGCTTTCCTCCCCAGGAGCAAGCATCTTTTAATTTCTTGGCTGCAGTCCCCATCTGCGGTGATCTTGAAGCCCAGGAAGATAAAATTTGTCACTACCTCCATTTCTTCCCCATCTATTTGCCAGGAATTGAGAGGGCTGGATGCCATGATCTTGGTTTTCTTAATGTTGAGTTTCCAGCCAACTTTTGCATTCTCCTTCTTCACCCGCATCAAGAGGCTCTTTAGTTCCTCTTCACTTTCTGCCATTAGAGTGGTATCATCTGCATATTTTAGGTTGTTGATATTTCTCCCGGCAATCTTAATTCCAACTTTTGATTCATCTAGCCCTGCCTTTCTCATGATGTGCTCTGCATATAAGTTAAATAGGCAGAGCGACAGAATACAGCCTTGCCGGACTCCTTTCCCAATTTTGAACCAATCAGTGGTTCCGTGTCCAGTTCTCACTGTTGCTTCTTGACCTGCATATAGGTTTCTCAAGAGACAAATAAGATGGTCTGGTACTCCCATCTCTTTAAGAACTTGCCACAATTTGTTGTAATCCACACAATCAAAGGCTTTAGCATAGTCAATGAAGCAGAAGTAGATGTTTTTTCTGGAACTCCCTAGCTTTCTCCATGATCCAGCGTATGTTGGCAATTTGATCTCTAGTTCCTCTGCCTCTTCGAAATCCTGCCTGTACTTCTGGAAGTTCTTGATCCACATACTGCTGGAGTCTAGCTTGTAGGATTTTAAGCATAACTTTACTTGCATGTGAAATGAGTGCAATGGTGCGATAGTTTGAACATTCTTTGGCATTGCCTTTCTTTGGAACTGGAATGTAAACTGACCTTTTCCAATCCTGTGGCCACTGTTGAGTTTTCCAAATTTGCTGGCAAATTGAGTGTAGCACTTTTACTGCATCGTCTTTTAAGATTTTGAATAGCTCAGCTGGAATACTGTCACCTCCACTAGCTTTGTTGTTGCTCAGCTTTCCTAAAGCCCATTTCACTTCACATTCTAGGATGTCTGGCTCGAGGTCAGTGACCACCCCATCGTGGTTATCAGGGACACTAAGCTCGTTCTTGTATAGTTCTTCTGTGTAATTTTGCCACCTCTTCTTAATCTCTTCTGCCTCTGTTAGGTCCCTGCCATTTTGGTCCTTTATCATGCCCATCTTTGCATGAAACGTTCCCTTCATATCTCCAATTTTCTTGAAGAGATCTCTGGTTCTCCCTATTCTATTGTTTTCTTCTATTTCTTTGCACTGTTCTATTTAAGAGGGCCTTTGCCACCTGCCTTTGCTCTTCTTCCCCACCACCCGATGCTGGGGACCACCAAGTTGCTTGGACTGTAGCCCCTGGTGCTGGGAATGACCTTGGGATGAAGCTTTTGTTTCACGGATGGTGTTGACCTGAATGCTGGGATGTTTTGGTCGCTGCGATGCCTGTGCCTGCTGGGCTTCTTCTCAGGCTATTTTCTCTCACCGGCTACCTGCCTACTTACGTCGTGGATGCTGCTCCTCTCTGCATTGGTTTCTATCTTGTACATTGTTTGAATTGTTCATTTCTTCTTTTCTGTTACTCTATGTTGTTTTCCTCTTCATACTCCAAGTTTTTCTTTCTTCCTTCTTTCTTCTGTGGAGCTTGCTCTGCCCTTACTTGGGGGGGGATTATGGGAAGGGTGGCCAAGTTTGCTCAAGTTTGTGGTCAGGTTCTGGTCATGGTCAAGGTATGTGACATGACTTTGGGGACAGCATGTGGTGCTGTGGACTGGAATGTGTCAGATTGTAATCGTACAATCTGACACTCCCTCCAAGGGTGCTTTGAACAATAAAGCCAAAGGTAAGGCAGCATCCGACATGCTGACACCAGGTGAGGACAGACAACAAAAGGGGGTCGTGGCATTTTCGATTGGCAATATACAAGCGCAACAGCCGCCTTTCCACTCTGATTCTGGGGAACCTAAGTTTGTGCCTAAACAGCCTGAGGAGCTACAAACATCCTTCCCCATCTTTCCCAGTAAGATGGAAGGCCAAAGTGGTCCCCAATTTCCAAGTCCCTCTTTAGGGATTTGGGGCTCTAACACCCACATTCAGAATGTGCAGGCATGGGTTACACTCTTGAATGTAACAGACTGTTGGATATGCACTCACCCCCAACTGGTGCACATGGATTGGTCATGGAAGCTGCACCTCTAGGAGCCCCTATGTTCAGCATGATCAATGTCACAAGGGGCTGGGCACTCCCCGTGTTTGGGGCAGGAAAGTTGCAGATTGCTAAACTAGGGGCACGTATACAGCACCCTGCAGCAGCTTGCCTTAGTCATTTTAATTCTTCTTCCAGATATAAGTTAGGGATCTATGCACCTTGCACAGTCACATGGAAGGTTAGTACTAGCATGTGGGATGGGTGGCATAAATATCATCAGACCTTTGGTCTCAACTACAAAAAGGACCCCTCTGCTCTTTGTAGTCTGTTTGCAGCAATGGGACATATGGCTTATATGCCTGGTGTTAAGAGCTTATATGCCTGCAGGTGTCATGGTTCCGAATAATGAAACACTTCAAAGAACCTCCAGGCATTGTTTATCCTAAAAAGTCTTTAATCGTGAAACAAAGTGTCGGCACAGCATAATGGATGCCAAGATCTGAATTCCCCTCCCCTGAGCACATAATATTCCAGCATATTCCCCTCCTCTAATTTGCAGTCATAAATCACATTCTCCAATTAGTTTGAAGTGCAAAGTTTCCCTTCGGTTCTGTAGCCCGCGGTTTATCTTAACTAATCGTCACACACATTCTTTCTCCTTTCCTCCCAGCATCATATAATTTAACTCTAAAAATACCACACAGCTTATACAGAAAGTGACTGCCTGTTCATATTTTGTCAAAGCAAGAACATCCAATGTTAGCAGCGTTGACATCCGGCCCCCCTTACAAAAAGGATAGATCCTGTATGTAAACAAAAGCACATGTCAGGAATTATCTCTTGGTTTGTTGGAGTTTTTCTCATGAAACTTTTTGATGAGTCGGTCAGCCTTCACATTGCTAGATTTCACCCAAGTAGCTTCAGACAGCGAGTACCCCTTCCATTGTACTAGGTACTATAATTTCCCTTTAAAAATTCTAGAGTCAAGAATAAGTTTCACTTCATAGTGAGTCTGACCCACTACTACGAGGGGCCCGGGTGCCTTCTTATGGGGAGGTCTTAAAGTGCAGCCCTGGCAAGGTTTTAACAAGCTGCAATGGAAGACAGGGTGAATTCTCTCTAAAAGCCTAGGGAGTTTTAATTCTACTGTGACTGGGTTGATGATCCTCACGATGGGTAAAGGCCCCAGGAATTTCGGTCCTAATTTCTTACTGGGTAATTTAAGGTGTAAATTTTTAGTCGACAGATAAACCTTTTCCCCAACTTGGAATGTTCTTTGGGGAGCCCTCTTTTTATCAGCCTGTGTTTTATAGGTCTCGGAAGTCTTTTTTAAAGCAGTTTTTGTGTTTCTCCAAACGTCTTCCCACCCCCTCACCCATTGATCAAGTGTCTGGGAGGCGGAGGGCACCTCAGGGTATTCAGGTATTGGGTTGAATTCTTTTCCTGTGGCTACTCTGAAAGGCGTGTAGCCAGTGCTGCTGTGAACATAATTATTGTAAGCCACCTCCACGAAAGGGAGAAGGTCGGTCCAGTTTGTCTGTTGGTAGGAAACATAACATCTGAGATATTGCTACACCATCTTGTTAGCGGCTTCCACAGCCCCATTAGTAGGTGGACGGAAAGCAGATGATAGGCCTTGAGATGATCCAATTAATTTGAGAAAGTTCCTCCAAAACTTCGCTGTGAACTGCACCCCCATCTGAAATTATCCGCTTAGGGGCGCCATGCAGTCGGTAGATATGTTTCAGGAACAATTTAGTCAGTCGTTTGGCAGATGAGAGTCCTTTGCAGGCAATGAAATGTGTCTGCTTCGAAAACAGGTCTATCACAGTCCAGATGACAGTGTTTCCTCTACTTTCAGGTAGGTCTACTATAAAGTCCATAGCTATTTCTTCCCATGGTTGAGAAGGGTCTGCCACCAGCTGCAGCAACCCGGGGGTTTTCCCTGGAATTCTTTTCATGGTGGCGCATACAGCGCAACTCTTGACATAGTTTTCCACATCCCGTTTTAGCCCCGGCCACCAAAATTGCCGGCATATGAGGTGTAGAGTTTTTAGATATCCAAAGTGTCCAGCCTGTTTGAAGTCATGGCTGTGTTTTAGAGCCTTGAGACGGAGGGCTTCAGGCAAATACAGTTTACCCTCCTTGTAAGCCAAACCATCCATACATGTCAGGGATGTTTGATTGTCTTTGAACCATTGATCGATGAGGAGCTCTTGTTTTATCTTCTTTGCCCCAGGGTCATCAGGATTAGGGGCCCCGCGAGGCGTGAGATGGGCAGCAGTTTGTGGACTGGAGATAATTGCCTCGTTCACCTCTTTGTGTTCGATTTTGTACTGGGGCAATCTCAATAGCACATCAGCTACGAAGTTTTTTCCTCACGGTATGTATTTTAGAGTGAAGTTGAAAAGGTTATAAGTACTGTGCCCACCGCACTTGCTTTGGGGACAGTTTGCGAGGAGTTTTCAGTGCTTCTAGATTTTTGTAATCTGTCCATACCTCAAAAGGCACCTTGCTCCCCTCTAGATAGTGTCGCCAGTTTAACAGGCCCCACCTAATGGTGAAGGCCTCCTTCTCCCAGGTTGACCATCTCCTCTCGCTTTCAGTGAATTTTTTGGGGGTGTAGGCGCAGGGTTGCAGGACCCCACTTTTGTTCTTTTGCAGTAATACAGCTCCGACTGCCACGTCGCTGGCGTCAGCTTGAATTACAAAGGGCTCCCCTAGGCAGGGGTGCTTTAGGACCGGCTCAGCAGCAAATACTGTTTTTAAATTCTCAAAAGCTGTTTGACATCCCATCATCCATGCTAGTGGTTGGCTCGGTCGTGGCTTTACTCCTCCTTTGCCTGTTTTGAGTAGTTCTGTAAGGGGTAGGACAATCTCAGCAAAGGAAGGGATGAATTGATGATAGAAGTTGGCAAAACCCCAAAAGCTCTGAAGCTGTTTGCGAGTCTTTGGCGGCTGCCATTCGATTATAGCTTTCACCTTGGCTGGATCCATTTCAATGCCCTCATTGGAAATTCTGTAGCCAAGATAATCCAATTGGGTCTGGTGAAATTCACATTTTGACAATTTGGCATAAAGATTGGCATTCAATAGTTTCTTTAACACTTCTCTCACCAGCTTTATGTGACCAGTCATATTCGTGCTGTATATCAGGATATCATCAAGATACACCAGAACCCCTTTGTACAAGGGATCATGTAGGACCTCATTAATCAACTGCATGAATACGGCTGGGGCCCCCAGTAGTCCAAACGGCATGACTTTGAATTGATAGCTCCCCATGGGGCAGTTGAAGGCAGTTTTCCACTCGTCTCCCTCCTTTATTCTCACCCGGTAATATGCCTCTCTCTGTTCTAATTTAGTGAATATACTCCCCTTAGCCAGATGGGTTAATAAGTCCTTTAGGAGGGGGAGGAGGTATTTATTTTCCACACTCACAGCGTTGAGACCCTTATAGTCTACGCAGAGACGAAGAGACCCATCTTTTTTTTTCTTTGAACAACACAGGGGCTCCCACAGTAGACTTGGCTCATTCAATGAACCCCCTCACTAGGTTTTTATTCACGTATTGTTGCATCTCCTCCATTTCGAGAGGGGACATAGCATACATTCTCGGTCGTGGGAGTTTGGCTCCCGGCAACAGTTCGACTGAACAATCATTGGGTCTATGAGGGGGCACGGTATTGCATTCTTTCTCACTGAATGCTTCCACCAGGCCCCGGTACTCGCTGGGGATGATTGGCCCGCCTAGTGGCGGTGAGGCAGCCATGTGCACTTGCTCATTTGGTGGCCTAAAGTGTCCTGCAATGTCGGTTGAATCAGTGGGAGGTTTAGGCCCTATAGGTAGTCTCACAGTTCTCATTCCTTTCTCCCACCAGATAAACGGTTTCCATTAGCCCAACCAGGCTAACCCTAGGATCACAGCCTCAGTCATTTTTGGGGCCACCAGGAAGCGAATAAACTCCCAGTGCTCACCTATTTCTAGGCATAGGGGTTCATTTAATTGCATGACTAAAGTCCCTCCCATCAGGGAGCCATCGGCTTGCTCAAACCTCACGGGTTTGGAGAGCTGTTTCACCCGTAGGCCCATTTTCATGGCAAATGGCAGGCTAATGATGCACCGGGAGCATCCAGAATCGATTAGCATGTTTAAGTCTATTTGTGCCCCCGACATAGGGATTGTAAGTTTGGCGGGCAGTGAAAAAGGCGGGACGTGTCGACTCACCATTGGGTCGTTCTCTTCTTTGTCGTCGCTGTCAAAGGAGGGTAGAGTGGGGGCAGGTCCACCCAGAGTCCCAGTGTCCTCCTGTGTGGGGGATGTAACCTGGGCAACAGGTTCCTGCGTGATCCGGGTGGATTTCTCTGTCATTAGCTGCTGGGCAGGTTTCTTTCCTGCTGCTTGTCCCAGTCTATTCTGTTGTTGGGGGTAGGGGACTGGACAGTTTGCTGCTCGATATCCCTCCTGTCCGCACTGGAAACACTTAATTGACAGTCCTGCAGGTGGCCTGGGTCTTTCAGCCATTGCAGTAGTTGGAGATTTTCGTGGGGGTGATTGCCATTCGGGTTGCTCTGGCTTCAGCTCAGATTCAGGTGGGGGAGGCTTCTTATAGCGGGCGAGCTGAACGTCTAGCCTCACCGCTATCTGGTACCATTCTTGCAGCTGATCAGGTACTGCTCGATAGATACAGGCCTGAGAGAGGTGGTTGTCTAATCCCTCAATGAATTGATGGATTAGGGATTGCTCAGACCACTTCTCTATCCGACCTGCTATCTTGCGAAACTTTCGTATGTACTCCAGGGCAGGCCTGCCAGCTTGTTTTATTTTGTGGATTTGTTCTCCTGCTTTGAGGCCAATGGATGGGTCCTCAAATCTTTCTCTCAGCCCTAGGAGGAAGAGGTGGGGGTCCTCCAATTTGGGAGCTTGCTCATTATATAAATTGTTCAGCCATTTAGATGCTTCTTCCTCTAGGATGGACGCAATCACATCGACCATAGCGCCTGTGTCCAGGTAGAGATAGGCCCAGCGGTTCAAATGAGAGTGCACTTGGTTGAGGAAGAAAATCAGCTTTTCTGGGTCCCCATTGAAGGTTGCTCTGAATGGTGGAGCAATTAATAGCTGCTGGGCCCCCCACTGTCTGTTGCACCCCCCAGTTGCTGCTGGTCCCATCCTGACTGCTGCTGCATGCCCAGGCATTGCACATTCAGGGGCTGTGGCCACGCCCCCTGCTGCTGTAGGCCCCTGAGCGGTTGCTGTACGTTCGGGGGCGGTGACCAATCTCCTTGCTGTGGTCATCCTCCCACCAGCTGCTGATCTCCTGGCTTCTGCACCACCCCAAGCTGTTGCAAGGCCTGTATTAACTTCCCATTGCTGCAGAGGCCTCAGACTGGGGTTCCCTCTCTCTGCAGGGCTGGAGGCCCTGGCAGGGGATGACAGGGTCTGGAAGGCTGTCTGATCTGCAATGGAGGGGCTGTAGGCTCCTCTCAGCAGGAGTTGATTTCAGCTTCTCATCTGTAGCTTTTCAAATCTTTCCAGTGACTCACCCGAATCTTCAGTGGCAGACAATCTGGTAGCTCTCCACCGGTCTGCTTTTGAAGCCTTTGAGGGTGGCAAGGCAGTCTCGAGGCATCTGGAGTCTCCGCTGGGCTGGGCCCAGGCTGATGGCCAGATCAGCTCTTCTAGCTGCAAAAACTCATCCTCCCACAGCATGCTGTCTGTTGCTTCCTCCTCTGGGGTATAAGCAGCTGCCAGGTCACCATCTTCAAGCAGGTTCTCTTTTGCCATGATGAAATTTTCCTCCTGAATCTTTGCCAGCTTCTCTCAAGCCTAGAGACAGTGGCTGGAGTTCAGAACCCCAGGTTGTTTGAAAAGAAAGTAGATCTTGGCATGATGTCATGGTTCCGACTAATAAAACACTTCAAAGAACTTCCAGGCATTGTTTATCCTAAAAAGTCTTTAATGGTGAAACAAGGTGTCAGCACAGCATAATGGATGCCAAGATCTGAATTCCCCTCCCCTGAGCACATAATATTCCAGCATATTCCCCTCCTCTAATTTGCAGTCATAAATCACGTTCTCTAATTAGTTTGAAGGGCAAAGTTTCCCTTCCGTTCTGTAGCCCGCGGTTTCTTATCTTAACTAATCCCCACACACATTCTTTCTCCTTCCCTCCCAGCATCATCTAATTTAATTCTAAAAATACCACACAGCTTATACAGAGGGCCGCCTGTTCATATTTTGTCAAAGCAAGAACATCCAATGTTAGCAGCGTTGACAGCAGGGTTAGAAGGCAAACAAGGTGTTTCTTTTGCTAACCACCCAGACTGGTGGTTCCTTTGTGGCCAGTTTGCCTACAAGTCTTTGCCAGCTTACTAGTCGGGGACATGCACTGTAGGAATTATCTTTCCCTCAATCCGTATCATCCAGCATAATGATTGGACATTCTGCATCCACAATTGATGGACGAGAACCACCTTGAGCATGAAGAACATATTGAACCTATTGAACACCATCCTGTACCTCATGGCCTAGAAAATGCCATTGCATGAGCAATAATCCCAGTTATGGGGGTCGGTTTGAGTTATGAATCTATTATAGGTGACTGGACTGAGGAAATGTTTAACCACACCATATAGGCATTTACACAACTCAATAAGGAACAAGGAGAAATACAGGAAGCAGTACAGAATTACCAAGCATTGGATATGGTAGTGGCAGCAACAGGTGGGTTTGTGCTTTAGTACACTTGCATTGCTGCACTTTTATTACTGATTATCAAGTTAATATTAGTCACATCATCCATCTCATGGAAGAAGGAATCAAGAATCACCCTAAGGATCTGGGGATTTCTACTGATGCTGTATGGGGAGTCTTCAGTGGTATTTTCTCATTCCTTACCAGTTGGCTCCTGGGGATGGTTTAAGGAACTCTTCATTGGTCTTCTCTTTGTGGTGTTCCTTGTTCTCTTTTTCTGATTTATCTTTTACTGCTTGCCCCTAATCACCTCGGCCTGTCCTACAATGTGGCCCACATACTGCAGAAGCTTATTCTGTGTCTATCCAGTTTGATGATCATACTTCTGGGCACTGCTCAAAGTATGAAAAGGGGGGTTATGTTGACCCAGAATTAAGGGACAGCATAGGAAGTATGAATTGTGAATATGTGCAGATGGCCCCGCTGTCTTTGGGCACTTGCAGAGTCATGGATGCAGGATCATGAAAGGACAGCAAGGAAAACACCCCATGTCCCGGCCCACCCGGGAACATACGGTGTCTTTAGGGAAACACCCAAAAGGGAACATTTTTAGCTACTTCTGCTTTCTCCCTTTTATCTACAGTGTGGCAGCCTTTCTGGGTGAAGTCTTTATCTTATGTGTGTCAGCTTTGCTGGGTGGATTGCTTATGTAATCAAAAAGTATAAAAATAGGGATTTTCTGTCATTCGGGGCTTCTCCCTTTTAGAGGAGCCCATCTTTGTTCAGCTGAATAAAAATGTAAAGCTTAAAGGCAACTTCTGGTTTCCTGTATTTCTTTATCAAGCAACACCTCAGATCCTGCACAACACAACAATGAGGCAGGGAGTGATGGGCAGGAAGAAAAACTCAGATACAAGCTAGGAGATGTAGAAAGCATACCCAGGGTCAGCCATAAAGGACTCAGATGCCTATATACTAATGTGCAAAGTATGGGGAACAAACAAGACAAACCTGGAAGTACTAGTATATGAGGGCAGGTATGATATAGTTGCCATTACTGAAACTTGGTGGGATGAAACTCATGACTGGAATGTACTGATAGAAGGATACAAACTATTCAAAAGAAACAGACCTAACAAAAGAGGAGGTGGAGTTTCATTATATGTAAGAGATCACTACATCTCTAAAGAAATGCATAAAAACAAGGATGAAAGCTTCCTAGAATGTATATGCGTTAATATGAAAGGAAAAAATAATGACATTGTCATAGGTGTATACTACAGGCCACCCAACCAACCAGAAGAAATAGGCGAACTTTTTGCTAACCGGTTAACAAATATATGTAGGAAGCACACCACAGAAGTAATGGGGGCTTTAACTACCCTGACATCAACTGGGAGACAAACTCTGCATCAAGTAGGACATTGAACAAGTTCCTGACCAACCTACCTGACAACTTTGTTATCCAAAAGGTAGAGGGGACTAGAGGGACAGCAATACTGGACCTAAAATTCTTACTAACAGAGAAGAAATGATAGAGGGGATTGAAGTTGGAGGAACTTTGGGGGATATAATCAATATAATGCAGACACAAGGAACAGAACATAATCAAACCAGTGTCTTTTAAAAAGAGGGTTATAATGGGAAATGATGGCAAGGAAGTGACGGGCAGCAGAGAGAAAGCAGAGCTGCTAAATTCCTTCTTTGCATCTGTCTTCACACAAAAAGAAAAAAATAGCCCAACTTACCAGAAACAAAACTGTAAAAGACAGACTAGGAATACAAATTAAAATAAGCCAAAAAAAAATGGTAAGAGAACACCTGTCCACTCTAGACGAGTTCAAATCACCAGGTTCTGATGGATTACATCCCAGAGTTCTGAAGGAGCTGGCAGATCTTATCTCAGAACCATTGAACCATATCTTTCAAAAATCCTGGAGCAATGGGGAACTACCAGAAGACCGGAAAAGAGCTGATGTGGTTCCCATCTTCAAAAAAAAGGGGGGGAAACCATCCAGGAAACTACAGACCAATCAGCCTGACATCAATACCTGGGAAGATCCTGGTAAAGATGATCAACAGATCTGCAAACACCTAGAAGCAAAGTTATAACCAAAAGCCAACATGGGTTTGTCAAAAACAGATCATGCCAAACAAATCTTATTTCATTCTTTGACAAAGTGACTAAATTAGTGGACCAGCAAAATGCTGTGGACATAGTACACTTGGATTTCAGTAAGGCATTTGACAAAGTAGACCACAACCTACTTCCTGATAAGCTAGAAAAATGTGGGGTAGACAGCATCACCAACGAAAGGATTTGTAACTGGTTGACATACCGCACACAATGTGTAGTCCTTAATGGAACTACATCTACATGGAGGGGAGTAAGCAGTGAAGTACACCAAGGTTCTGGCTTAGGCCCAGTACTCTTCAATATCTTCATAAATGATTTAGATGAGGTAATAGAAGGGGAACTCATCAAATTTGCAGACAACACCAATTTGGCAGGAATTCCTGTATTAGGAATTAGCTCATTGTTTTTAAATTGTTTAGTTTATAGGGTGGTTTTTTGGGAGGGATAAATTAATGATATGGATGGAGCTGTGGTCGAGTGGAATGAATGGGATGGACTGGCTAGCCTGCCTGGCATGGCAGAGGCGGAGGGGGAGGGGGGCGCTGGCTCTGGGGTGATAGAAGGCCAAAGTATACCGGTCTTGCTGGGGAGAGGCAGATATGGCGGGAGCCATAGGGTAGGCCATTCCCGGGGAACAAGAGCTCGCTGTTTAAAAGCGATCCCTTGCTCCGACCCTGTGAGTTCAGCCCAAAGTACTGGTGATGGGGGAAATCTGGACCCTGGGCTCAGGCTGCTGCTGCTCAATGATCTTCTCCTGGATGAGGAGGCCGACCTTGCATGTGTGACCGAGACCTGGCTGGGCCCGGAGGGAGGAGTTCCTCTCTCTGAGATGTGTCCAGCCGGGTTTCAGGTATGGCATCAGCCACGACCCCAGGGAAGGGGGGGAGGAGTCGCTATTATAGCCAAGAAGACCTTTAGCCTACGCAGGCTCGCTGTTTCTGAGATTGCGGGTTGTGAGTTGCTCCTTGTGAAGTTGGACCTAGGGGTTCAGGTGGGCTTGTTGCTCGCGTACCTGCCTCCCAGCTGCATGTCAACAGCCCTGCCTGCGCTACTCGGGGAGGTCGCTGGGCTGGCGGTTGAGTTCCCCAGGCTTGTTGTCTCGTGGGACTTAAATCTTCCGTCGCTTGGCGAATCCTCTGGGTTGGCGCAGGAGTTCATGGCCACCATGGCAACCATGAACCTGACTCAGGTAGTTCAGGGTCCGACTCACGAGAGGGGACACACTCCCGACATGGTATTCCTCTCAGAACAGTTGAGCAATGATCTGAATTTAAGGGGCTTAGACATTTTGCCTATGTCATGGTCAGATCATTTTCTGCTACGGCTTGTTTTTAAGGCTCCAATCCTCCCCTGCAGGGAGGTGGAACCGATTAGGTGGTTCCGCCCCAGACGTCTGATGGATCCAGAGAGTTTTCAGAGGACGCTTGGGGAAATACCGGATTCTCTCATTCACAGTTCGGCAGAGTCCCTGGTTACGGCCTGGAATATGGCTGCGAAGGGGGCTCTTGACCGGATTGCGCCGCTGCGACCTCTCTGTGGTAGCAGACCCAGGAGATCTCCTTGGTTTACTGAGGAACTCAGGGGGATGAAGCGCCAGAAGAGACGCCTAGAGAAGCGATGGAGGAAAAGTAAATCCGTATCTGACCGAACACTTGTAAGATCTTATATCAAGACTTATCAGGTGGCGCTCAAGGCGGCAAGATGCGCGTATCATTCCGCCTTGATTGCATCTGCGGAATCCCGCCCAGCCGCCCTGTTCAGGGTAACTCGCTCCCTACTTAATCGGGGGGGGGGGTTGATGCACCCTTGCAGGGTAGTGCTGAGGACTTTAATAAGTTTTTCGTGGATAAAATCGCCCAGATTCGGATGGACCTTGACTCCAATTGGAATGCAGTATCGGCTGATAATGATTCAGTCGAGATGACAAGGACTCGTCTTGATCCTGTTGTGTGGGAGGAGTTTGACCCGGTAGCACCTGATGAAGTCGACAAGGCCATTGGAGCTGTGAGCTCCGCCACCTGTTCATTGGACCCGTGCCCCTCCTGGCTGGTTTCGGCCAGCAGGGAGGTGACGCGGGGCTGGGTTCAGGAGATTGTCAACGCTTCTTTGAGGGAGGGGTCTTTTCCGGCTCCCTGCAAGGAGGCAATTGTGCGCCCCCTCCTCAAGAAGCCTTCCCTGGAGCCAGCTGTTTTAAACAACTACCGTCCTGTCTCCAATCTTCCCTTTATAGGGAAGGTTGTTGAGAAGGTGGTGTCACTCCAGCTCCAATGGTCCTTGGATGAGGCCGATTATCTGGGCCCTCAACAGTCAGGATTCAGGCTCGGCTACTCCACGGAAACTGCTTTGGTCGCACTGACGGATGATCTCTGGCGGGCCCGGGATAAGGGATTATCCACTATCCTGGTGCTACTTGACCTCTCAGCGGCTTTCGATACCATTGACCATGGTATCCTTCTGCACCGACTGGAGGGGTTGGGGGTTGGGGGCACTGTTTTGCGGTGGTTCACCTCCTACCTCACTGGTCGGTCGCAGTCGGTGTTGGCAGGGCGTCAGAGGTCGACCCCTAGGTTCCTCCCTTTTGGGGTCCCTCAGGGATCGGTCCTCTCCCCTCTGCTGTTTAATATCTACATGAAACCGCTGGGTGAGATCATCCGACAACACGGGGTGAGATATCATCAGTATGCTAATGATACCCAGCTTTACATCTCCACCCCGTGTCATTTCAGTGAAGCAGCGGAAGTGATGTGCCTATGTCTGGAGGCTGTTAGGGTTTGGATGGGTGCCAACAGGCTCAAACTCAACCCCGACAAGACGGAGTGGCTATGGGTTCTGCCTCCCAAAGATATTTCAATCTATCCGTCCATTAGCCTGGGGGGGAGCTTTTGACCCCCTCGGAGAAGGTCCGCAACTTGGGCGTCCTCCTCGATCCACAGCTAAATTTGGAACATCATCTTTCGGCTGTGGCGAGGAGGACATTTGCCCAGGTTCGCCTGGTGCACCAGTTGCGGCCCTATTTGGACCGGGAGTCTCTTCTCACAGTCACTCATGCCCTTATCACCTCGAGGTTCGATTACTGCAATGCTCTCTACATGGGGCTACCTTTGAAAAATGTTCGGAGACTTCAGGTAATGCAGAATGCAGCCGCGCGAGCAGTGTTGGGCTTGCCTAGAAATGCCCACATTTCGGCATCACTCCGCGAGCTGCATTGGCTGCCAATTGGTCTCCGAACCCAATTCAAAATGTTGGTTATGACCTATAAAGCCCTACATGGCATCGGACCAGGTTATTTACGGGACCGTCTGCTGCCTCATGAATCCCAGCGGCCGGTTAGGGCCCACAGAGTGGGCCTTCTCCAGGTCCCGTCAGCCAGACAGTGTCGCCTGGCGGGGCCTAGGGGAAGAGCCTTCTCTGTTGCGGCCCCGGCCCTCTGGAACCAACTTCCCCCGGAGATCCGTGTCGCCCCCACCCTCTCCGCCTTTCGTAAATTGCTTAAAACATACTTTTGCCGGCAGGCCTGGGGCAGCTAACACCTTGCCCCTAGCCAGTGTACGTTTGTGTGTATGTTTGTGGATGATTGGTTTTTCCTTTTTTAACTTAAGGGTTTTTATATTTATGTATGTTATTGTAATTTCTATCATGTTGTGAGCCGCCCTGAGTTCTCCGGAATAGGGCGGCATAGAAATTAAATAAATAATAATAATAATAAATAATAATAATAATTGCTAACACCCCAGAAGATAGGCTCAAGATCCAGAAGGATCACAACAGGATCTCCTTGAAAAAGACTGTGTAGGTATTACAAGAATAATCATAGCTTTAAATAAATAAAAGGTACCTACAAGTTCAAGAAACACAGTGCTATGATAACGTTTTAAGTTTTTTCTGAAAACTATAATAACTAAAAGAACTCTGAAGTCCTGAAACTTAGTAAAACCCTTTCAGAGGACAGTTGCCCAACATAATCACATGACATAGATGATGAAAGGAGTCATATCTATGACAAAGACAAATATGTTATTTTAGGGTACCCTGTGCAGGGGATGTTAGAGAGGGTGGTAGAAATAGTTAGCCTCAATGAAATAATCATGACTGGACCACATTAGTACTTGAATGGGGGAAATCCCAGGGTTCTAGGTAAGGAAGCCAAAAATTTCCAAAAACAATGGCAAGTCATTTCTATATTGCTGCCAAGAAAACTACATGGGTGTATCCATTTAGAAACCAGAAGTCTTTATCATTGGGGGCTAAGAGCAAGAAATTATACATAGACACTTAATGGTCAGAACTAATCACATAGTTACCTGGGTTAGCCATGAGAAAGTGGCACAAATTGGGGTCTTGCCTCCTAATACATAATATATGTAGGCTAAACCTGAACAAGTGACCAACATTAATCTTAATAAGATCAGCATGAGCTTATTTTAGTTCATAACACTATAATTTCATGCTAGCATCATATTTTATGGGCTATCTTAATAATAGCAAATCACAAAACTTTAAAATTTGGTATCATATACTGACCTAATTCAAAAAGATGGTGAAAAACAACTCTTATAAAATAGCATACTCTATGGCAATTATTAGCTTCTAACTACTAAATCTCTTTTCTTCACCACTATGAATTACTGGGAATGATCCATGCAAGAAAACTGACAAAGCAACTGGTCTTTCAATGATCTGGATTATTTTATCAGCTGTAATATATGGAGCAGGGAGGATGGAAAGAATTGTCACAGGAGCTAATATAATAGGAGAGCAGAGGAAGAAAATGATAAAAATAAATGTAAATCTCTCCGGTAAGACAAAGTGGCTGTGTGTATATGGAGCCTCTGGATGCAGCGGCTTACCTTCTTTAGTTCTGGATGGGGATGTACTACCCCAGACAGACCTGGTGCATAACATGGGGGTTCTCCTAGATTTGCAACTCCTGCTCAAAGAGCGGGTGGCAGTTGTGGTTAGGACAGAGCCATTGTACAACTTTGTGTTGTGAGCCAACTGTGCCTTTTTTGGATCATGAGGCTCTGTGCTCAGTCACTCATGCCCTGGTTATCTCCCACTTGGATTATTGCAACACGCTTTACATAGAGCTACCCTTGAAGAGTATTCAGAAACTACAACTGGTCCAGAACGCACCTGTCAAGCTTCCAAGAATGCCTATGTTGTGTCAGCCATTATTGCTTCTTAGCTTGCCTACAGACTCAGAGGGAAGGGGAGGGAAGAATGGAATGCAGACTTCAGACATCAGAGTGCCAGCCCTGAGAACCAAGGTTGCTTAAGATTTGTTTACTGAGAAGGGGCGTTGTCTTACCTGAACGCCTTTTCTCAGCACGGAGATGGAGAATCCACGGATGGGTGTAGACTGTATTCCTGCCCAATCAGATCAAGTCAGCCAAAGTTGCCACGCCCGTCCTGGACCATAGAGATCCCAGTTTTTGGCGCGAGCGTAGACGTTGACTGACCGCAAGACGTAGTGGCTCACTAAATTCTGCTAACCCTTGGCCTAATGACCTACTAGGGTGGGAGTGGATTCTCCATCTCCGTGCTGAGAAAAGGCGTTCAGGTAAGACAACGCCCCTTCTCCAGCACTTGGAGATGGAGAATTCACGGATGGGACATACCAAAGCTTACTGTCCCTGAGGGTGGGTAGTAGACTGGTCCAGTGTGGCACTTTGCTGTAATGCCTGTTGTAGGACTCTCCTACCGAATGAGGCCTCAGCCGAGGTGAATCTGTCAATCTTGTAATGTCGTATGAAGGGGGATGGTGAAGACCATGTGGCCGCCCTGCAGACTTCCTCAATGGACGCCTGGGTGGCCCATGTCGCTGAAGTGGCTGCACTCCGCTGTAACGCGGAGTGGAGCCGGCAATGACTCAGCCTGGTAGGCTCCGGCAACGCATGTTCTGATCCACCTGCCAATTGTGGAAGAGGAAACCTTCCGACCCCTGGAAAAGGGGTGGAAGGAGACGAAGAGGGTTTCTGATCTGCGGAACTCAGCTGTCCTTGCAATATAGTGCCGAAGGGCCCTGCAGACGTCCAGACTGTGCCATTGCCATTCCAGAGCATGTGATGGGTTGGGGCAAAAGTCCGGCAGCACTATTTCCTGTGATCTATGGAACAGAGAGTTGACCTTCGGAATGAAAGTGGGGTCGAGTCGGAGGACCACTAGATCCTGGTGGAAGACGCACAGGTCTTCCCGTGTGGAGAGTGCTGCCAACTCTGAGATACGACGTGCCGATGTGATTGCCACCAGGAAGGCCACTTGTGAGACAGGTAGCGGACGTCGCACGTCCCCAGGGGTTCAAATGGGGCCTTGGTAAGAGCCCGGAGTACCCGAGGTAAGTCCCATGAGGGGTACCTATGCACCGTAGGGGGCTTGGTGTTCGCCGCTCCCTTAAGGAATGAGCGGATTAGGGGGGTGCTGTCCCAAGGGCCCCGCAGGATCACAGGTGAGGACCGTGGCCAGAGCGGCTATGTGTCTGCGCAATGTGTTTGGGGCCAGGCCTCTTTCCAGGCCTTCTAACAGATAGTCTAGTACGTGGGGAATCGTGAGTTCCGAGGGAGTCAGGTGTCGACCGGAACACCATGATTGAAACTTCCTCCACGTGGCCTCGTAAATACGGTTCGTGGAAGGACGGCGGGAGGCCTGAATCACTTTGATGACCCCTGGAGAGCATAGCTCCCGTGACAAGATAGAGTGCTCAAGTGCCAGACGGCTAACTGGAGCCATTGGGGGTCCGGATGGAGAATGATCCCCTGGCTGAGAGATACCCGTTCTGGAGGAATTCGCCAAGGGTCTGCTAGAGCTAGGCTCATCAGATCGGCGAACCAATGCCTCCTTGGCCAATAAGGGGCCACCAGGATTACCTCTGCTTGTTCCCGAAGAAGCTTGCGTATTACTGCTGGGGTAAGGGGTAGAGGGGGGAAGGCGTAGAGCAGACCCTGAGGCCATGGGCTCCGAAGAGCATCCGCCCCTTCTGCTGTTGGAGACAGGTATTGGGAGAAGAACCGAGGCAACTGAGCATTGCTCGGGGACGCAAAGAGGTCCACAAGAGGGAGACCGAAACGGCAACAGATTTCCCTGAAGACCCTCGGATGCAGGCGCCACTCCGAGTGATCCACCGTTGCTCTGCTCAGGATGTCGGCCTGGGTGTTCATCTCCCCTGAAATGTGATCGGCCTTGATGGAGGCCAGATTGTGTTCTGCCCAGGATCCCAGTAAGCGCGACTCGGTCAGTAAGGCCCGAGATTTGGTGCCCCCCTGTCGGTTTACATGGGCCTTGGCTGCCACATTGTCCGTGAGGACCAGTACATGGCGCCCTTTTAACAGGCCGTGGAATTGGCGGAGGGCTAGATGTATGGCCCGCAACTCGAGCCAGTTTATGTTGTGACGAAGGTCTGCGCTAGACCAACGGCCCTGTGCCCATTGTGAGCGAAGGTGCGCTCCCCAGCCGAACAGGCTGGCGTCGGTTGTTAGTACTATTCGGTCTGGCTCCCTGAAGTATGACCCCTTGAGCATAGCTCGCGATAGCCACCACGTGAGGGAGCGCATTACCTGTTGTGGGAGCCTTACCCTTCATCGAGAGACGCTGAGGTTCTGTCTCTGGAAGGGGAGCATGAACCACTGTAGTTCCCTGGAGTGGAGCCTGGACCAGGGGACGATCGCTATGGCCAAAATCATCCTGCCTAACAGTTGGGAGAGGCTGACCAGTGTACCTGTCTGGCTCCTGTATAATTTGAGTACTGACTGTCTTATGCTGCTTCGGCGTTCCTCGGATAAGTATACCCAACCTTCCACCGTGTCTATGATGGCCCCGAGGTGCAGCAGCCTGGTCGTGGGAACCATGTGGCTTTTGGGAAAATTTATGGAGAACCCATGGTCCTGCAGCAGCCCTACCACCCGTTCGAGGTCCGTCAGCGCGGACTGGGCGGACTGCGACTGGATTAATATGTCATCCAGGTAGCATTGGACTCTTATGGGAATCATTCGCCAGTGAGCTGCCAAGACTGCCAGGATCTTGGTGAATACTCTGGGGGCTGATGAGAGGCCGAATGGGAGCGCCCTGTATTGGAAGTGACGCCCCCTGTATGCGAACCTTAGAAAACGGCGGTGGGCGAGAGAGATGGGGATGTGAAGGTACGCCTCCGTGAGGTCGATAGACGTCAGGAAGTCCCCTTTTCTTACGCTTCCCAAGATGGAGCGGAGCGTTTGCATTTTGAATTTGCGGTATGTCAGGTGGAATTTTAGGCCTTTGAGATCTAGGATTGCTCTCCATCCTCCTGACGCTTTTGGTACGACGAAGAGAATAGAATAAAATCCCCCACCTCTCTGGTCCGCCGGCACCGGTTCTATGGCTCGTATGCTTAGCAGATGCTGGACAGCCTCGTTCATTAGGTTCCTTTTGGTTTGGCTTCGCGGGAAGGGACAGGCTAGGAATCGATTTGGAGGGTGGGACCTGAATTCTAGGGACAGACCGTGGTGTACGGTATCCAGTACCCACGCGTCTGTGGTGGTGGCCTCCCACTGGTGGGCAAAGAGGGAGAGTCTGCCCCCTATGGGAGGGATCGCCGGAGCGTCCCTGAAATTGCTGTCTAGGTCTGGCTGTCTGCCTGTCTGGTTGTCTCTCCTGCCTGTCCTGTCTGGTCGGGAAGGAGCTCGTGGGTTGTGAGTAACTGTACCTAGCCCCTGCCCGAAACGGCTGTCTCCTTTGGTAGTAATTGGGTCGCTTGTTCGCCCTCTTAATGAGGTGATTAAGGACCTTGCGCTTATCCCTGTTCTCGGTTAAATAAGGATTTAACGCATCCCCGAACAGCTTCCCTCCTTGATATGGGGCGGCCAAGAGCCTCCACTTAGACCTGGGATCTGCTTGCCAGTGTTTCAACCATAGCATACGGCGGCCGGTTATGGTAGACGCCATGGCCCTGGAGGAGAACCTAGCAGCATGGAGGGTGGCATCTGATGCGTACTCCGTGGCTGCCACCATTTTGTTGAGGTCCTGATGTGTACGGATGTCCTCCGCTGGGATACGGGCTTGGAGTTACCTGAGCCAGCAGATGGCGGATCTGTTGAAGGACGATGCCGAGGTGGCCGCTCTGATGGCCCATGCCGTCGCTTGGTGAGATCTGCGATAGGTAAGTTCGCATTTACCATCCTCTGCTTTGAGAGCCTAAAGCGACATCCCCGGGAATAGCCGTGGGAGATACTAGGGGCCCGAATGGCTCGTCCACCGCTGGCACTTCCAGTGCCTCTTCTAAATCTTTGGCCACGTTGTACAGCTTCCTATCGGAGCTGCCTGGAAGGGGAAGGGAGGCGGGAGATGCCCATTGTTTGCGTATCGCGTTCAGGAACATAGGGGGACAAGGGATGCGATGTTGAGCGGTCACCAGTTCGGTGAAGTTTGGGTCCGCCTCCGATTCCGTGGAAACTGGGGTGGTAGGAGAGGAGGAGTCGGTCTCCAGGTGGGCTGTGGATGTAGCCTTGCAGAGCAAGGTGACGAAGAAGGAAGGATTAAAGAGGCCGCTGAATGGGGGGGCCTCTGGGGGAAGCTCCTCCTCCTCAGACATCGGTATCCCCTGCTCTATGTCGTGTGCCTGGAGGGATGAACCCTCGGAGCAGGTGGCCCCGCTGGGGAGGACGGGGCATAATAAGACTCAGTCACCGGCTGTTGGGCCGGTGGGAGGGAGGTCACCGCTGTGGCAGAGGCGTGCGCCCTGGCCTCGAGCGTGTGGTCCACTGCTTGCGCTATTAACAAGGCGAGACGGTCCTCCGTAGGGAGAAGAACGGGCTACGTTGGTCGGAGGCCGGCCGCGGTGGGAGTGAATGTCGCCTCGGGGGCCCCGTGATGGGCCCTCGTGGCCGTGGATTGGGAGGCCGGGGAAATGGCTCCCGATCCCCTGTGTGCGGGGGAATGAGTGGTCTCTCCCGTTGACCATATCCCTAGGGGTGAGGTTGGGGGGCCTAGGGGTAGGTCCAAGACCAACCCTTCGGTTTGGGAGGTTTTGGTAATTTTGTCCCTGCCCTTGGTCGCAGTATTATCTGCACTCACCAGACTGGATGGGCTAGGGTTACTTGGAGCCGATGAAGTTTGCGGGTTGCCCTTTGTCATAGCCATAGGCTCCTCCATTCTCTGATACTGCAGGGACACGATGGGGGGCCCCTGAGATGCAGAGAGAATTAAACACTGGATAAGAACAGACGCACTAGTGGGGGCGCCTGGAACCCAGGTAAGGCTGCAGCGTAGATAAGAACAGACGCACTAGTGGGGGCGCCTGGAACCCAGCTATAGTTACGCGCGTATAAGAACAGACGCACTAGTGGGGACGCCTGGAATCTGGCTAGGGCTGTGGTGGATAGGCACAGGCACACGATGGGGTACGCCTGGAATCCAGATAGCAGGTTGGGATCAGGTTACGGCTAAAGACACCAAGTCTGGAGAAACAATTGCCTGGGATGCCCCAAAGGGTGATCAGTGTATTGAGTAAGACTGGCCTGTCGCACCAGTCCTTAGGGGAGACTGTGTTGCGAGGCTGTGGGTGCCCCTGTCCTCAGGCCGCCTGATAATAAGAACCCAAAGCCAGGTAGATGGCGGCCCTGGGCGAGGCTGGTTGCCTGCCTGGAATGGTAATGCTGACAGTAGCGGGGCGAATGTCTTGGTGGATGAGGAAGGAGCCCCTTCCTCCGGCTGGCCTAATGACCTACTGGTGCTTGTGCCCCGCTGCAGACAGTTGCCGGAGTGCGGACCGCGTGGTCCAAAATGGCGGCCGCTTGAGCGGATGCGGCTCCGGGGCTCCGGAGAGGGCAGGCAAGCGCTGGATCTGAGGCCTGCTCTCCCTGGGGAATCCCTGCGCTCCCAGCTAGCGCCGCCTAAGCTCCGAAATTGGGCCGCCGCCAAACGGCTGATTGGCGCGTGCCGGGCCGCCTGCGCCTGAAAGGGGCAATCGGCAGCTCCCCCGGGGGGGTAGTGAGAGAAGGTGCTTGTAGCGGAGCTGCAGCCGCAGCTCCGAGGTCGGCCTGAGTGGAGAAACGGATGGCCAAGCCGATTACGGAGTTCCCCCCCCTCCCCCGTTCCGCGTGTTGATGGACCTCGGTAGTAAGCTCCGGCCCCGCTTTTTCTGATCGGCAACCGTAGGGGATTCCACGTGGCCACAGAGCTCCAGTCGTCCGCTCTGGCCCCAACTGACCGATTTGGGATCGATTTGGGGCTTCCCACGTGGCAATGGAGCTACGCGTGAGCTCTGGTCCCAATTAGGCTGATCTGGCAGCAGATTGTGCTAACGGCCGTTAGCCAATCGATGCAATTCGGGGCTTGGGGAAGACTGGGAGTCGGAGGGGAGAGGTAGAGGGCAAAGGGGAGAAAAAGGGGGGGCTTGCCTTAATCCTTAGTTATTTCCCCCCCAAATGGGGATCCTTGCCTAGCTAAAATTGAAGTGATATTACTAGCAAGCCAAATCTTGCTAAGAATAGCACTACTCAGCTATTGGAACTGGAAAATCCACAGATGGAAACTGTACTTGCCTAAGAGCCAAACTTGCGTGTCTGTCCTGGGCGAGATCAAGTCAAAAACTGGGATCTCTATGGTCCAGGACAGGCGTGGCAACTTTGGCTGACTTGATCTGATTGGGCAGGAATACAGTCTACACCCATCCGTGGATTCTCCATCTCCAAGTGCTGGAGAACTAAAGATATTCTCTCATAATAATTCTATGACTTATAATTGGACAATGTGACCTGCACTAATAAGGGGAGGAAAGTTTCTCTACTTTTAATATAGCAATTTAGGCATGAAATAACCAGAGCTGGTTTTCCTTTCATCTGTGTCGAAGTGATGTGCTCAATAGAGTTTTGCATTAGAGATTACATTGTCTCAGCTATGCTTACTTTGTTGGGTTCATCAGTCGGAACCTTCACAGCAGTGGCATGAACAGTTTTGGAGGACACAAGGGTGGCACATGTAACACCACTGTTACGCAAGCTGCACTGGCTGCCAATCTGCTTCCAGGTGCAATTCAAGATGTTGGTTATCACCTTTAAAAGCCCTCTATCACATGGGTCCAAGTTATCTGAAGAACTGTCTTTCCCCAATAGGATTGTGTTAGAGTTTATAGCTTTCCAGCACAAAAATAAGCCCAAAAAATAAGCACACATTCAAAATGAGCAGGAGGCATATTCCAGTTCATAAAATTTCTTACACAGTGACAGATTGTCCCACCTCACTCATGCTGGCAGAAGGGACCTACTATAGACGCCATCAGCCAAGGAATATCAGCTAGTGAGATCCAGGAGAAGAGACTTTTCTGCCAGGCCCTCTGCCCTTTGGAGCATCTTGCAACAGGAGGTGAGATCTGCCCCTCTCTTTTAGCTTTCAAGAAAAGCCTTAAAACGTGGCTATGCCAGTTGGCATGGGGTCCTGAAGGAGAAGCTGTTGGCTGGATGTGGTTGGTGCAGTACTAGAGATGGAACAACCACCTCTCCACTCCAAACCCAGGGTTTTTAATTTGTTTGTCATTGTTTGTAGTCAGTCTGTGTGATCTTCTTGCAGCAGCTAACCAAGTGGTCCACTGTTTCAAGGAAGCTGAAGAAACAGTGGACCAGCTGGGTAGCTGCTGCAAGTAGTCTGCACAGACTGACTACAAACAACGTGATAAAACAGCAAGAATGGTGCACTAGAAGTTCTACAAGAAATACTATTTGCCTGCAAGCAAGAACTGGTAGGACCATAAAATAGAGAAAATAATAGAAAATGAAGAAGCTAAATTGCTCTGAGACTTTAGAAATCAAACAGGCACCTGCTATATAACATCCCACACTTAACAATTGCTGATAAGAAAGACAAAGTCTGTATAAAGGATGTGGCAGTACCTGGAGACTACCAAATAGAAGAGAAAGAACTAGAGAAGAAAACAGTACAAAGACCTGCAAAAAGAAATAGAACTGTGGCAAAAGAAGGCAAAGGTAATACCAACAGTACCAGGCACCTTGGATGCAATCCCAAAACAACTGGAGCACAACTTGAACACCATCAGTATTGACAAAATCATCAGTCAATTGCTTAAGGCAGCTTTACTCAGAACAGCTTACATCCTACGATGATTCCTATAACACAATCAAACAGCAACATCTGCCTATCCCAGGTCCTTGGGAAGGACTGGATAGGTGAATAAAAATGACAAATCCAATTTGAATATCTGTCTGCCTGTACAATGAACGATAATATCACATGTGTGTAGCTATGAACAGCAGCAAAAGTACAAATTGCTCAAGAATTTGGGTTAAAAACATACTATTCCCTCAGAAGCAAAATTTAAGGGTGTAAATGCATGCATCTTTACATAGTACCAATTCACAGGCAGGCAATTTAACAATAATAGAAGTAGAAACCAGTAATTACAAACTGAAAGTGCAAAGGAGAGACATAACTATCTAAACAGAAGTGAGTATGCATACAGCTGTTCCCCCAAGATGCCGTGCTGAGCAGTGGGATGACTTTTTCTCTCCCGCCAACAAACAGCTGATTATGCCACCAAAGCTGGCTATTTGATGGTGCACTCCCCAGATTTGAACGGGAACTACCATGTTTTCCCGAAAATAAGACCCAGACCTTTTTTTTTGCCTCCAAAAGAGGCACCAGGTCTTATTTTTTGGGAGGGGGTGTCTTTTTCACAGTCTTACCTCGCGGCGGTGGCACCAACAGTCCCGCCCAACCAGGCCCACTTTTTCTGCGGCCAAAAGAAATGCCTCTGCAGCTGAGAATGGAGCTCCAGACTGATGTGTGTGGTGCCCCCCTGGCCTGCATTTCACTGTCAGAGGCCTTCCGGAAAGGCCTCTGCAGCTGAAAACCGAGCTACGGATTGAATCTGTAGCTCAGTTCTGGGCTGCGGAGGCCTTTCCGGAAGGCCCCTGACAGCGAAATGCAGGCCGGGGGGGGCACCACAGAAAAAGTGACCCGGTGAGGCAAGGCAGGTGTCAATTCATGGGAGGCCTGGCTGCAACGGTAAGCGGCTCCACCCCCCCACCCCAGCTTGATTTTTAGGCGTGTGCCTCACCCCCAAACTAGTGCTTATTTTTGGTGTAGGGCTTATATTAGGCCCACCCCCAAAAAATCAAGCTAGGGCATATTTTCAGGGTAGGTCTTACTTTGGGGAAAATGTGGTAGGAACAACCCAAGATGACCTTTAGATGATCATGTACCTGCAGGGAAGAGAGATCTTGACGATCACAATTTTTGGTAGGAGAGATCGGAAAGTCAGGTCTTCCATCCTTTCCTTTCAGTTGTTATCTTTAAGCATGCTTTGGTTTTAACTGCACTTTAAAAAGTTTTCTTTACTTTTTGATTTAAATCTTTAACTGTTAATCGACTGGTCAAATGCTGACTTATCCTACAACCCCTTGCTGGATTTTAACGTAAACTTCTTTCATTTTTTAATTGTTTATTTTGGAGTTTTAAACCACTTTCACTTTTGCCATAAGGAAGATGATGGCGAGAGGATTCATCCCTGGGTGAAAAGTGAAAGTTATCTCATTTGACTTACATTTATACTGGATTTTTATTACAAGGATTCTGTATTTTACTAGTTCTTAAAAGCACTGGACTTTTTTTTAAACTTCTGATGGGGAAACTTCCTTTTTTTCTAACTACCTTTTTTGTGGGAAATTTTATCTCAATTTTTTTCTGTGGTCATTCTGTTATGGTACACTTACTTCTGTTGTCCTGAAGAGAAGAGAATAAAACTGTTTATGCTTTTGTTGTGAAAGCTCAACTACAAAATATTTTTGGACTATATTAAAATGTAAACAACAATAAATCAAGGATTTGAATACTATACTTTATATATTGTTTACAATGTCTACAAAAAGAGATAAATCCCTTTGGGAAGCCTTTGAAAAAAATGCTTTTTAACTTACAAGCTCTAATTGAAAACTTGGATAAAAAGTTTGATAAATTAACAATGGTTTTAAATCAACCTCAAGATGACACCCAGATACAAATAACAGCAGCTGAACTAGACTTACAATAGAATGGGCTGGAATCTAATCTATTCTGTGAAAGAAAAGGAGTCTGGTTTGAAAATTGCAGGCTTGGTGGAGAAGGCTGAAAGGGGCACGAATACAAAAGATTCAGACATGAAAGAACTGATGAGTGATGGACTGGACTTTTTTAAGAAGATGGATGGAGTTTGGAAAGTGGATTCATTATACTTAATCAGAAAGCAATTGACAAGAGATGCTGTGTTTTTATTTACAGGGAGATTCTCTGAACAACAAATGCTGCAGAGATACTTACAACGGAGAGTTATGACTTTGGGAATGAGATGCAATTGTTGGGAAAGATCCCAATTAAAATCTTAAGGAAAAGTTTTATTATTAAGAATCAAATAGTGGACAGATCAGAGATAAGGATTGTGGTTTCATATAGTAGATAAGAAGCTGTTGTAGACTTTCTACGAGTTAAACTCCAATTCAACTGCTGCCAGAGCTGCCAGGATGTGCTATACTGCATTCAGCTGCTGCTAGAGTTGTAAGTCTTCGGAGACTCCACCAGGAAAGTAGCTAGGCCCTGATTGGATCTCCACTGTATTTATATTGTATTTATACTGTATTTAAACTCCATTTCAACTGCCGCCAGAGCTGCTGGGATGTGCTATACTGCATTCAGCTGCTGCTAGAGTTGTAAGTCTTGGAAGACTCCACCAGGAAAGTAGCAGCCCGCACGCCTAACAGTGCATGAATTATATAGTTATATAACTAAAAATCAAAAACAGCAGCAGTACATTCAGGGCAAGTGCATCTGAGATTCCCTGTATCTAAGAATGTCTGGCTTAGTTCAGTGCAACACTTGCTTTGCAGCTGTCTTTCGCAGTACCCTTTCCAAACTTGGAAACTGTCCTATCTGTAAACAAATCACTAGTCTACAAGGACAGATTATTTATCTAGGGTCTGTAATCTCTGCTCTTCAGGAAGAAATTAGGTGTCCACTTCAGCCCCTCTACTCTAGTAAGCCTCCGTGCTATCAGCCCCCTCTACCACAAAGATCCTGCAGGAGAAGGGCAGTGTGGACAACCGTAGGATCTGGCAGGGTGAGAGCTGTGAACCATAAACAAAAAGCTTTCGCTGTGTCCCTGCACAACAGTTACAGTGCCCTTGCTGACCTTAACAGGGACATTAAGGAGACAGGTGAAGGTATTTGTGAAGATAACTCAAATAAGCAGGGGATTGTGGTCCGAGATGAAGAACTAGATTTCGACAGCGAGAAGTGTGAGTCAGGTATTACACATCAGTCATGCAAGAACAGAAAAGCATCCAAAAAGAGAAGCTACCTTCTGGTAGGTGATTCAATTATAAGGGATGTAAATTTAGGAAAGGACACAGAGGCTTCGAAAGAGGTCAGGTGTCTCCCAGGTGCTACTGCCAGTAGGGACAAGAAGCGTATTCTCAAAATAGTCAAGAATGCCAGCCAGGACTGTGATGTGGAGGCTATCGTACATCTTGGCACTAACGATCTATCCCAAAAAGATGTACTCTCTGTGCAGAATGATTTCCAGAGCTTGGGGAAGGAACTTAGCAGAATAGGCTGTAGGCTTACTTTCTCAGAGGTTTTACCAGTGTATAAGAAGCAAAATGGAAAAGGCCAGCTCATAGCACAATTCAATATGTGGCTAAAGGAGTGGTGTAAAGGGGAAGGCTTTGGATATATTAGTCACAATGTCCATAGCTGGTCCAATGAAAAGATGTACAAAAGAGATGGCTTGCATCCATCAAACAAAGGGACTGAGTTACTCAGCTATAAATTCACAGATTTTCTGGAGGAAAATTTAAACTAAACAGCGGGGACAGTGAGTTAATTGATACAGAACAACCCTGTCCCCGGCAATCTAAAAATTATAGGGCTATCAGTGCATGTAACATAGATGTGTGTGTGGACAAGAATACCAACCTTGCTGTCAAGCAAAATCAAGCCTCTAATAGCGAGTGCCACACAAAGTGCACTAACCAAATAGGTGGTAAGACAATAGGGGAACTCAGGCACCACACAGGTTATGTAGGAAGTAAACACAGGGCCAGTCATAAAGGACTCAAATGTCTATACACCAATGCACAGAGTATGAACAGCAAACAGGGTGAACTAGAAATTCAGGTTAATGAGGGCAGATATGATATTGTTGCCATTACGGAAACATGGTGGCACGAAACCCGCACATGGAACACACAGCTAGAGGGATTTAAATTATTTAAAAGAAACAGACCAAATAAAAGACGAGGTGGAGTTGCTCTCTATATAAGAAATAACTACATTTCTACAGAAATAGAGCACAACAATGATAAAAACTGTCTTGAATGCATTTGGGTCAATATAAAACGGGGGGAAATGACATTGCCATAGGTGTATACTACAGGCCACCCAACCAAAGAGAGGAAATAGATGAACTTTTTGCTAGTCAGCTAACTAAGGTATGTAGGAAGCACACCACCATAGTAATGGGGGACTTTAACTACCCTAACATCAACTGGGAGACAAACTCTGCACCAAGTGGAAGATCAAACAGGTTCCTGGCAAACCTAGCAGAAAACTTTGTCTCCCAAAAGTAGAGAAGGGAACTAGGGGATTAGCCATTTTCGATCTAATTCTCACTAACAGAGATGAAATGATAGAAGGTGTTGAAGCCATAGGAACCCTGGGAGGAAGTGATCATGCAATATTGGAATTCAACATTATGCAAGCACAAGCAATAGAACATGGCTTTTCAACCGGTGGTACACATACCACTTGTGGTACATTAATGAGTGGCAGGTGGTACGCAGCCCTGCCTAGCCAAGTGTAGTGGGGGAGGGAAAGAGCCAGCACAGGCAAGGACTTACAGTGAGAGAGTCTTCTGGAGCTGCAAAGGCCCCAGGCTCACTTCTGGCTCACCCTCCCCCATGAGAAAGGAGGAAGGGGGAGGAGACAGGAGAGGCTATAAAAGGAGGCAGTTTGGGCAGGAGAGGGAGAGAGAAAGAAGCAGCAGCCTTGGGAGGAGGTGGAGTCAGCTGCGAAGAAGAAGAAGAAGGAGGAGGAGGAGGAGATGATGATGATGAAGAAGAAGAAGAAGAAGAAGAAGAAGAAGAAGAAGAAGAAGAAGAAGAAGAAGAAGAAGAAGAAGAAGAAGAAGAAGAAGAAGAAGAAGAAGAAGAAGAAGAAGAAGAAGAAGAAGAAGAAGAAGAAGAAGAAGAAGAAGAAGAAGAAGAAGAAGAAGGCTGGCCATGAGCTGATCTACAACTGCTGTGGCAGCCACCTGTGCTGGCAGCAGCAAACAGGCAAGAAATGCAGCGGAGGAGGGGTCGCCCTCCAAGAGGAATGAAAAAAGGCAGCAATGGCTGGAGGTGAGGCATGGAGGAGGGAAGGAGATGGAGAGTGGAAGGATTCTTATGTGCTTTTGTGACTTTGAAGTTCTGGGATTTGTGCAATGAGGGCTTTGTGTTCTTAAGGAGTGTTTGGCAATTTCTGTTTGGCTGATGTCTCGTGTTAGCTTCTATTGTTCTGCTGTTGTTAGCTGTAAGTTTTGCTGCAAGGGATTTTGAAGTATTTTTCTCCTGAATGGATTTTGCCTGTAGCATTCCTTTACTTATGAATGGAGCCATTTGGGGAGGCTGCCTTAGCCGACAGACAGTACTTACATTTTTTTCTTCCTTAAGTGCTGGCTGTGCTCCTTACTTTCCTTTCTAGCCAGTAGCTAATTCTTAAAGGGGAATGTGCCTTTTTAAGCTAGTTCACTCAGCAGCTTGTCTTTTCTGTCTCTGGAGGCCTTTCCTTGTTTGATCAATATATGGAAGAGGGAAAATATGGGGGGGGGTTCAAATTCTTCCTTCAGAAGGAGGTGGGAATGAGAAAAAGGGAGGCAGGGAAGGGAGGGAGGAAAGGAAGTCCCGCCTTAGCACTTGGCCACCAGCAGCTCTGCCCTTGACTTTGCTTGTCAAAAGGTTGCAGAAGGGGATCACATGACCCTGGAACACTGTGACCATTATAAATATGAATCAGTTGCCAAGCATCCAAATATAAATCACATGACTCTGGGCATGCTGCAATGGTCATAAGTGTGTCAAATGGTCATAGGTCATTTCAGTGCAATTGCAACTTTGAACAGGTTTGGGGTTTTTTTGGTCATCAAGTTTTTGACACCTTGCCAGGTGGTACTCGAATACTGCCATATCCTAAAAGTGGTACAATCGGTAAAAAGGTTGAAAAGCCCTGCAATAGAACACAGTCAAACTAGAGTCTTGGACTTCAAGAGAGCTAATTTCAATAAACTTAGAGAGGGCTTGGGAAGGATTCCATGGATGAGAATCCTCAAGGGGAAAACAATTCAAGAAGCTTGGGAAATTTTGAAAAATGAGATAATAATTGCCCAGTCTAGCACAATACAAACAACGAGGAAAAATAACAGCTCTCAAAAGAAACCAGCATGGCTGCATAAAGAACTCTCTGACAAATTGAAACATAAAAAGGACAAGTATAGAAAGTGGAAAGAGGGACACATAACATATGTCAGAATATCAGCAAATAGCCCGAGCCTCCAAAGATGAAGTGAGGAAAGCCAAGGCTCAAAATGAACTAAGGCTTGCGACCAAAGTAAAAAATAACAAAAAAGCTTCTTTCAACATGTAAAAAACAAGAAAAAAGTGAAGGAAACGATTGTTCCATTAGTGGGTGAAAGTGGCAAGAAGGTGACAAGCAACAGGGAGAAAGCAGAACTATTTAACTCGTTTTTTGCATCTGTCTTTACACAAAGGGAAAAAACAGACCAACCTATCAAAAATAGTGCCATAAAAAACAGAATAGAAACACAAGTTAAGATAGGCAAGAAAATGGTAAGTGAGCACCTGTCCAGCCTAGACGAGTTCAAATCACCAGGACCAGATGGATTATACCCCAAGGTTCTCAAGGAACTGGCAAATGTGATCTCAGAACCACTGAACTATATTTTTCAAAGATCCTGGAGCACAGGGGAACTACCAGAGGACTGGAAAAGAGCTGATGTAGTTCCCATCTACAAAAAAGGGGAAAAAATGGACCCAGGAAATTACAGACCTATCAGCCTGACCTCAATACCTGGGAAGATCCTGGAAAAGATAATCAAACAACAAATCAGGGAACACCTAGAGGCAAACAAAGTCATTATTAAAAGCTAACATGGGTTTGTCAAAAGTAGATCATGCCAGACAAATCTTATTGCATTCTTTGACCAAGTGACAGAATTAGTGGACCAGAGGAATGCTGTGGATATAATTTACTTAGACTTCAGTAAGGCATTTGATAAAGTAGACCACAACCTACTACTTGATAAGATAGAAAAATGTGGGTTAGACAGCATCACCACCAGATGGATCCGTAGCTGGCTGACCGGCCGTACTCAGCGTGTGGTCCTCAATGGAACTGCATCTACATGGAGGGAAGTGTATAGTGGGGTGCCCCAGGACTCTGTTCTGGGCCCAGTGCTCTTCAACATCTTCATCAACGATTTGGACGAGGGGATAGATAGGGAACTCATCAAATTTGCAGACGACACCAAGCTGGCAGGAATAGCCAACACTCCAGAAGACAGGCTTAAGATACAGAAGGATCTGGACAGACTTGAACACTGGGCGCTATCTAACAAAATGAAATTCAATGGTGAAAAAAGCAAGGTTCTACATTTAGGCAAGAAAAACCAAATGCACACGTATAGTATAGGGCAGGGCTTTTCAAACTTTTTACCGATTGTACCACTTTTAGGATATGGCAATATTCAAGTACCACCTAGCAAGGTGTCAAAAACTTGATGACCAAAACAAAAAAAAACCTGTTCAAAGTTGCAATTGCACTGAAATGACCTATGACCATTTTTCACACTTATGACCATTGCAGCATGCCCAGGGTCATGTGATTTACATTTGGATGCTTGGCAACTGATTCATATTTATAATGGTCACAGTGTTCCAGGGTCATGTGATCCCCTTCTGCAACCTTTTGACAAGCAAAGTCAAGGGCAGAGCTGCTGGTGGCCAAGTGCTAAGGCGGGACTTCCTTTCCTCCCTCCCTTCCCTGCCTCCCTTTTTCTCATTCCCCATCTCCTTCTGAAGGAAGAATTTGAAACACCACCCCCACACACATATTTTCCCTCTTCCATATATTGATCAAACAAGGAAAGGCCTCCAGAGACAGAAAAGGATACGCTCCCACAGAGTCGGTCTCCTCAGGGTGCCATCGGCCAGACAATGTCGGCCGGCGACCCCCAGGGGGAGGGCCTTCTCTGTAGGAGCTCCAACGCTTTGGAACGAGCTCCCCCCCGAACTCCGTACGTTGACGGAATTGCGTTCCTTCCGTCGAGAATTAAAGACATATTTATTTCGACAAGCCGGCCTGGGATAGTAGCTCCGGTTCCAACAAGGCCATAATTGTTTTTAGGGGATTGAGTTTTAAGATTAAGCATTGGTTTTAAATGATCGGACTAAATTATTTTTAGGTAATTGGGTTTTTAAATGATTGGGCCAAATTATTTAATTTATTTTTAATAATTTTTACCTTTTGTATGTTAATGTTTTTAACTGGGCTGTACACTGCCCCGAGTCCTTCGGGAGGGGGGCGGTATAAAAATCGTAAAATAAATAAATAAATAAATAAATAAAAAAGACAAGCTGCTGACTGAACTAGCTTAAAAAGGCACATTCCCCTTTAAGAATTAGCTACTGGCTAGAAAGGAAAGTAAGGAGTGCAGCCAGCACTTAAGGAAGAAAAAAAATGTAAGTACTGTCTGTCGGCTAAGGCAGCCTCCCCAAATGGCTCCATTCATAAGTGAAGGAATGCTACAGGCAAAATCCATTCAGGAGAAAAATACTTCAAAATCCCTTGCAGCAAAACTTACAGCTAACAACAGCAGAACAATAGAAGCTAACACGAGACATCAGCCAAACAGAAATTGCCAAACACTCCTTAAGAACACAAAGCCCTCATTGCACAAATCCCAGAACTTCAAAGTCACAAAAGCACATAAGAATCCTTCCACTCTCCATCTCCTTCCCTCCTCCGTGCCTCACCTCCAGCCATTGCTGCCTTTTTTCATTCCTCTTGGAGGGGGAACCCTCCCCCGCTGCATTCTTGCCTGTTTGCTGCTGCCAGCACAGGTGGCTGCCACAGCAGTTGTAGATCAGCTCATGGCCAGCCTGCTTGATCTCCTCTCCTCTCCCCCCACCCTCCCCCTCCTTCTTCCCCTTCGGTGCAGCTGACTCTGCCTCCTCCCAAGGCTGCTGCTTTTTTTCTCTCTCCCTCTCCTGCCCAAACTGCCTCCTTTTATAGGCTCTCCTGTCTCCGCCCCCTCCTTCTTTCTGATGGGGGAGGGTGATCCAGAAGTGAGCCTGGGGCCTTTGCAGCTCCAGAAGACTCTCTCACTGCAAGTCCTTGCCTGTGCTGGCTCTTTCCCTCCCCCACTACACTTGGCTAGGCAGGGCTGTGTACCACCTGCCACTCATTAATGTACCACAAGTGGTACGCGTACCACCAGGTGAAAAGCCCTGGTATAGGGGGTACCTTGCTCAATAGTAGTAACTGTGAGAGGGATCTCGGAGTCCTAGTGGACAATCACCTAAATATGAGCCAGCAGTGTGCTGCAGCTGCCAAAAAGGCCAACACAGTGCTAGGCTGCATTAACAGAGGGATAGAATCAAGATCAAGTGAAGTGTTAATACCACTTTACAATGCCTTGGTAAGGCCACACTTGGAATACTGCATCCAGTTTTGGTCACCACAATGTAAAAAAGATGTTGAGACTCTATATAGAGTACAGAGAAGAGCAACAAAGATGATTAGGGGACTGGAGGCTAAAGCATATAAGGAACGGTTGCTGGAACTGGGTATGTCTAGTTTAATGAAGAGAAGGACGAGGGGGGACATGATAGCAGTGTTCCAATATCTCAGGGGCTGCCACAAAGAAGAGGGAGTCAAGCTATTTTCCGAGGCGCATGAAGGCAGGACAAGAAGCAACAGGTGGAAACTAATCAAGGAGAGAAGCAACCTAGAACTAAGGAGAAACTTCCCAACAGTTAGAACAATTAACCAGTGGAACAACCTGCCTCCAGAAGCGGTGAATGCTCCAACACTGGAAGTTTTTAAGAAGAGACTGGACAGCCATTTGTCCGAAATGGTATAGGGTTTCCTGCCTGAACGGGGTTGGACTAGATGACCTCCAAGGTCCCTTCCAACTTTACTATTATTACTATTATTATTATTATTATTACTATTATTATTACTATTATTATTATTATTATTACAATAATAAATTGTTAACAGAGGGTTTTGAAGTTGAACTTTGCTGTTGGTTTACATGTTAACTACATTTTTTAATATAAAGTAGATAGGTCAAATTGGTTGTAAACAGACGTGTAGAAGTTTATAAATCGTGAGCCTATTTTGCAAGGGGGGAAATTATTATTTCTGCAATATACTTATCAGTATTCACTTGGAGGGGACAATTTATGCATATGTCTCTTTGTCTTTTTTCTTTTTTAATGCACATTTTTAATATTTTGTTTAGCTTTGTTTAGTTTCTATAAGATCTATTTTTTCCTTTGAAGTTTGTATTTTAACTTTCTGAATAAAATTAAAAACAATATTGAAAAACTGAGTATGCATACAGTGTTTCATAAGAGGTATTTTCAAATCTAAAATAAAACTGTTTACTTCTCTAGATCAATGTTTATCTTAGATGATTTCATACTGATAGGTTTGAATAACAAGAGCATTTATTACCTAGAAACAAAAAAGCTGTTGGATCAGTGAAAAGGTGAGGTAAAGCCAGGGTCTAGAAGAAACTGAGCAGGTTTGAAGCAAATAGTTATCACACACTAAACCACTTGGCAAGAAACAGAAGATTGGATACAAATACAATCCACCCCATAGATATTTTTTTCCCAAAACACAACTTTGCTCCACAGGTAATTAAGACAGTTTTCTAGACAGTCTAGGAAATTTCTAGTTTAAAGTTGAGTAAGAATAAAATATTTCGACTTCACTGTGAAAGTAAAAAAAAACTATTTCCATCTCTGAACCTTACCACTTATCAAGAATTTTTAAATATTACCTGTAAAAAGTCTATGATCTGAATAGCATGAAAAAAGAGGACTAAATTATGAACGATCTAAATATTTACTGTACTGTATATGTGGAATAAATTAAAATATCTGTTTTACACCTGGATTATAGAAAATAAGCAATATGCAGTCCTCATACACACTGTTAATTAGACAGAACACAAACAAGGGAGTAAATGACTAGTTGCATACATTTTAAGATTACATTTATGGCTATATCAATTTTAGTGTCCTTTCAAGTTGATCTACTCCTAACCACTGTTACAATAAAAACAAATTGCCCTTCCCCCTCATATTGAAAACTATTACTTTAGGATCACTTGAAATATATTTTGTGTATAATTGTTTTATCATCAGGAAATAGATTTTAAGCCATATTTAGATGTGTAGATGAGCATCATGTGAAGCTGCCCACTTATCTTCAAAACAGCCAGATTTCAAAATATCTCAAAATATTTAATAATTATGTCTCTGTGTTTATCAGCCTGGACCTCAAACAGGTCTTTTATTCCAACAAGAATTTAGGCTAGCACCCTATGGGAGTTTTTTTACTTCTATAATATCTTTGTAGGATGCCTTTCACTTTTATTGTAGCAGAATCTTTCCTATAATTCACATGGGAATTAAAGAGAAAAAGGGGGGAAAAAGTAATATTGGCCTTAGAAAATTGCTTTATTTTCTTGCAATCAAGAATCCCCCATTTTCTGTGGGACTCTATAAGCAGCACTATTTTTCACCTTTTTACTTTCCACATTTTTAAAAAGCAAAGCAAAATTATATGTACATGCTTTTTATTCTTCTATAATAGAAATGGGAACTTAGGTAAGACACCATTCACATGTCACGTAATCCAGACTTAGACATTAGTACAGTTTTTAACTACTTCACAAAAGGTTTGTTCAGAACTCAGATAAACAGGTAAGTAGCCCACTCCTCAGCTCCTCTCATCAACTGGTAATACTTTCGAGTTTCTTTCCTGATCATCCCAGTTCATTTATAGTCAAAAAGTGCTGATTTAGAAGAGCTACATCTTTGAATTTCAATACCAAGAAGTATAGCACTATATGTGGCTCGAATAAACTGCAGGGTGGGTCCCACTTAGGCTTTCTTCCCTAGCTTCAGAAAGGCAGCTATGACTGCCCTAATTCTATGACTTCCTAATCTGGAGGTGAGCAGTACTTTATTACTCTTTCCAAAAGAAAGAGGTCAAGGGAGTGACAGTAGTTTAAACAGTAGTTGGGGAAATCATGAAAAGCACAGCACTAAAAATCAATCATTCCTACTGATAGAAGTAAAAGAAAGGTCTTCAAAATTTAATATTGAAAGAGAAATTTAAAACTGAATTTGCTGCAGTGGAAATTTCTGAGTAGAGAAGCTATGGTGGGAAAGAGGAAAGGTTAACATAAAGGAAGTAAGATAAACATATAGGCAAAAATAGCTGGGTCTGAGAAAGGAAGAAGAGAAGCCATAAAAAATATATAGCTGTAAAAGGAAATGGCTAGCCAGGAAAGACAGGTTGAATTGGAGAATAGGAAAATAAGCTGAATAAGATAAGAGGAAAGGCACACCGAATTGAAAAGCAGGAAAAGAACTTATTGTTTAAAATGGGGACATAAATATCTACAGAGTTTAAAATAACCATTTAAATGTCTAATTTTTCTTATTATAATTGTATATGTGAATATGATTTAGTATGTAGCAGGAAATATGTAGGAGGCGGTCGGAAAGAGTGTAACCTCATAGTACCTCAGCCAATGGGGAAAGAGGAGGGATGTGGCAGCCGGGACAAGGGATGTATAAAGAAGGAAATATTTTGGGTTAAAACTTTGAAGAGAACCAAGCTTTGATAGCTTCTCTCCCCGCTTATTGCAATAAACGAAACAAAAGGCCTTCACTGTGTCTTGGCTGGTTATTGGTCAGGCGAGCTTGCCTCTGGTCACGAAGGAAAGTAGCCAGGAGCACATAACACTACTTTTTGTCAAAATCCAAAGTTCCTGCTTTTATACAATAGTGGTATTATGAACACCAGTTTAATGAAACTAAAATGACCTATCTAGTCAAGATCAACTTCTGGTGACTATGCAGGTTTGAGTGGGGGGTGTTGCAAACAGTATGAGTTGCTTTCCCAGTGCATTTTTCCAGGATATTTTATTTTCTTTCCAGTCTGGCCTACACCCCTGGCATTTCCTGCAGTCTCCCACCCAAATACTATCTAGACCTGACCCTATTTAACTTCAATGTCTGGTTGCTGGACAGCCATTGCCCCCTGCCGAGATAAAAATAATAAAGTTTCTGCTACTTCTGTAAAATACCTTAGACAAAATCTATAGTGATAAAATAGCTTATCAACAGTTTCCAGGAATCTTCTCAAACCTTTAAATAAGCTAGCAAAGTTAGATATGCAAAAATACAATTTAGATATAGCTACACTGGCATAAAGCTACATGTGTAATGGTCTCTCTGTACTGAATAGACTGTATGTATGCTATCAGCTCTGAAATAAAGACAATATGCAGATATTTTTGAAAAATCATCAGGTCACAAAGATAGCTAAAGAATATTAGTAAGAAATATTTGTACAGTTCAAACCCTAGTTCTTGATCAAAACGTTTGGATTTGTTCAAATCAAATTACTGGTCCTTTTAGCCCTGTGTACTATTTATTCTATCTCTCTAGCAAAACTCTTCTTGAGCCTTGTTTCCAAATATTTTTTTTTTAAAAAATGGACACGATTTCAGTATATAACCTGAGGATATTAGTATGAAAACCATCTGAGCTACAACTCCTGCTTAGCAGAGGAAATGCAGCTTCTGAACCAATTCTTGGTAGAATCTCAAACTTCCAGCTCTCTGGTTGTAGAAAAAAGTAGGACACAAAGTAGTAAGGTTTGAAAAAAGACAAAATGTTAATGTTACTTTTATGTAATTCTCAAGCCTATAGTTCACAATTATCAGAAGTGATTATTCAAATATTTAAAAACAATATTTGTGTTAGAAAACAAGGCAGGCATCATGTAATTAGTTGCATCCACTCGCTAAATTTTCTACAAATTATCTGAACTAACATTTAAGCTTGTTTTTCTACAAATATTTCTGTTCCAAAAATGGTTGAAAAATGAGAGAACACAAAAACATGTTGATCAAATTCAGCCCTCATAATATCTGGATTTTTTAAAATTTTGAAATTAATCATTCAGAACCACAATAAAACAAGTATAACAAGGCACAAGTTCATAAACTGTTATTTATATGCAACCCTCCAATATGTTTTCAAGCATAGCCTGTGCTGAAACTGGTTTTCCTTGCAGTATCATCTGAAGGGTGATGTATACAAGGTGAAAATTACCAAGTGTACAGTATAGTATTACAGTAAGTGGTTTCTTTTGTGTATAGTACTAAATGGTTTCTAAGATGAAGAATTCACAATTATTAAGGATTAAATAATACATTTCCTTTTTTAAAAAAATATGTTTTATTGATTTTTAACATACACCTTAATATTTGGTAAACAGCGCATTTTCTGGGTTAGTATTTAAAAAACAATCAATAACAATTAAATTCTATAATTCTATAGTCCATATAATAGCTTTACTCGATTTCCTCTTCTTCCAATAATATTCTCTTTTGCCAACCTTAAATTAATACAGTTCTTATTTAAATAAATGACAATTAAATATAGACATTTTCTCATGTTTCTGCAGATAATAACCACATCAATACAAAGCTTCTTTACATTGATCATCTTGATTGCCTCATCATAAATCCTGTTTATTTTATTTATTTATTTATTTATTTAAATCACATTTATACGCCGCCCCTCTCCAAAGACCTGGGGCGGCTCACAACAAAAAATACTACAATAATTTTAAAATTAACACATTCATACCACACACAAACTCAATCAATTCACATGCACTGATGGCGGGACACTCTTAGGGCCGAGGGGCAGAGCGGAGCTCACATGCCCCAAGCCTGTCGGCATAGATGTGTCTTCAATCCTTTCCGGAAGGCTAGGAGGGAGGAAGCAGGACGAACCTCCGAGGGAAGCTGGTTCCAGAGGGCTGGGGCAGCAACAGAGAAGGCCCTTGCCCTAGGTCCCGCCAGACGGCATTGTTTAACGGACGGGACTCCGTCCGTTTTATTTAAATTTGTTTTTAATCACTGCCAATGTTCACCCAACAGCCCCCACATATGCTGGCATGAGTTCAAACAAAGCAGCCAAGGAAGTTTACACCGTTCTTAAAGCAAGACAGATTACAAACAAACGTATAATCCTTTTAACTCCCAGCTTGCCTGTGAACTGAGAACTGCAAACTGCAGACTGCAAGGAGAGATCAGCAGGAAGCAAACTGGTCCAGAATACAAAGTGTCCAGGTTACAAAAGCACACTATCTCAAGATTTCACGTTTGTTCCCGGCAAATGCCCCACCCCACAGCGTCTCCTTAAATCCTACTCCCCAGATGTGCCTTGTGGAGTGGGGCAGGACGCTCTCCTCCCAAGCAAGTGGGCCTGCCTCCGTTGTTCTCTCCTCCTCTCTGCTCTCCTTGCTCTAGGATCAGGTGGGGAGGGGCCTTGCTCCTTGCCTGAACTCTGCCTTCCCTGTTCCAAACCTGAAGGGCCCTGGCCTGCCTCAGCCTGCTCCTCCCCACAGTCCTCCGAAGCCACAGACACCCCCTCCTGGGCCTCAACAGGGAACTCCATGTCTTCCTCAGAGTCAGGCTCGGACGGAGGCATGACAACTCCTGAGTTATCTCAGTGCAATAAGACTGTGCATGCTCTGACAGGTTATGGGCCCAGAGTGAGGAGAAACCCAGTGAGAATTTGACCCAGAGGAGTTGAGGCTTGTGGTTTGTAGTGGTTTGTGGTGGTTTGAAGAAGCAGGCAACATGGCTTCCATCAGCATTATGGGAGGAGGTTTCGTAGTGTCTCGGCTGAATGAGACAAACTACCTCTCCTGGAGTCTAAAAATGGAGATGTACCTGAGAAGGGAGGAGTTGTGGATGATAGTTGCTGATCCACCTGCAGCCCTGGATGAAAGAATGAGAAAGCATTGGCCAGTATAATCCTGAGTTTGGGGGATAGCCAGCTGATACATGTGAGGGGTCTCCAGTCTGCTAAAGAGTGCTGGGAAGCTTTGCGCAGTGTGTACATGAGAGAGACTATGAGCAGCAAAGTAATGCTGACAAGAAAGCTATATAAGGCACAACTGAAACCGGGAAAGAGCATGTCTACGCATTTGCAGTCCATGAGAAAGACATTTCTAGAATTAGAAGAAAGAGGAATGACTTTTACTGAGTCACATAAGGTGTACGTGGTGCTCAATTCAATGGAAAATTCATGGGACCTCCTAGTGACCAGTTTAGAGTCCATGCAGGAGAAGGACTTAACCATGAGTTATTTGACTGGCTGGTTGCTGGAGGAGGAACAGGAAGGTCTGGAAAGGCAACAGAGACAACAACGCACAGACCAAGCCTAGAACTGCTACGTCTCAGGGTGCTATCAGAGTAGCTCAGAAAGTTTGCATAGTGAAATGCTGCTTCATGTGTGGTTCTACAGAGCATCTCCAGAGACGCTGCCCTGAGAAGAGAAACAGAGGAGCAGCGAGACAAGATCATAGAGCTACACAACCTACATTTTTCCTGACAGCAACATTAACTGAAAAAACATTTGGCTGTTGGACAGTGGGGCAAGTCAGCATATTGCAAATGACCCACAAATGTTTTCTAACCTGAGGCCATCTAAGCAAGCATTTGTTAGCTTGGCTAATGGAAAACAGTCTGCTGTTAAAGGGGAAGGTAAAGTTTATGTAACTGGTATTGAGGAAACTCTGAATAATGTATTATATGTACCAGAGTTAGACCATAATTTACTCAGTATTTCGAGCTTGGATAATATGGGGTATGAAGTAATGTTTGCAAAGGGTCAATACACCATAAGGAAAGGTGGGAGGATTTGTGCACAAGGTGTTAAACAGGATAAATGCAACACATATTTAGACTGCACTATTTGTAAGGAGTCAAAGTCTAGTGTGTATCCTGTAAGTAAGAAAAGCACGAGGCAAACTAACAGGGTTTTGCAGTTAGTGCACACTGATTTAATTGGTCCTATGGTGCCCTCTTTTGGAGGTGTAGATGACTATACCAGGTATGGGTTCTGCTATTTATTAAAGGGCAACACTGAAGTTCTTCAACAGTTTAAGCAATGGGTGAACTTTATAGAGAAGGTATGGCCATAAAGTATGCCAGATGCAAACAGACAGGGGAACAGAGTTTATGTCTGATAATTTCCAAAGGTGGCTGAGAAATTTAGGCATAAAGCATAGACGTACAAACCCTTACACACCAGCAGAAAATGGAGTGGCTGAAAGGAGAAATGGTATATTGCAGACTATGAAGGACTCACTGCTGGCAGATGCAGGAATGAGTAACACGTACTTGGGAGAAGCCATAAAAACAGCCAACTATTTAGTAAACAGGGTATGGAGCGTTGCTATCAGTGAAACTCCATATTTCCTGTTACATGGAAGGAAACCTTCATTGGGTCACCTAAGGACATTTGGTAGTTATGCCTGGGTGCATATCCCCAAAGGCACCAGAAGGAAAGGACAGAAAAAGGCCAGGAAGCTTAGGTTTGTTGGATATGAGCCAGGTTCCAAAGGATATAGATTTTCAGATGGAACAAAGAAGGTCTGCTAGTTTCGCAGAGCAGAATAATTGGGACAGGGTGCATACTAACACTGAAGTGTTCATACCAACAAGTAGCGTTAGTTCTCAGGAAGGAGAGGCTAAACAAAACCCAATTAAGGAAGAACAGGATAGCAGGTCAGAGATAGTAGGGATAGATGAGGATAGACCTGAAGTAAAAAGAGAAGTAACAGAAACAAATGAACTGATGATCCCGAGGTGGTCTGAACATAGCAATAAAGGTGTACCTTCTGGGTCGATACACAGCAAGTGGGGTTAAAGCATATAGTGTAAGGTATGAACCCCGTGATTATCAAGAGATTTTATCATTACCTCAAGTAGAACAGGATAAATGGAAGGAGGCTATGGACAGAGAAATGGAGTCTATGAATGTGCATCAGGTGTTTACCCTTATGAGATTACCAGAAGGAACAAAGGCTGTGGGATGTAAATGGGTATATAAAAAGAAGGTTTTACACAATAATGAACTGCAGTATAAGGCACGGTTAGCTGCGCAAGGGTTTACACAGAGAAAAAATGTGCATTATGATGAAGTGTTTGCACCAACAGTAAGAGGTGAGACCATAAGGTTAGCATTGGCTTTAGCAGTTGCACGCAATTATACTATATATAATTTCAATATTACCCCTGCATATTTAAATACTGAATTAGAAGAAGATATATATATATATGGCACAAGCTCCAGGTTATGAAACTAAGCACCTGGATATGTATATAAATTGGATAAAGCCATATATGGGTTAAAACAGTCAGCAAGAAACTGGAATCAGTGTTTAGATGCTGCTCTCAAAGAGTTGGGTTTTAGAAGCTGCAAAGCTGATCCATGTTTGTACACTGCACAGTATGAGGGTGCAGAGTGTTTCCTGTTAGCTTATGTTGATGACTTGTGTTTTATTACTAAGAATAGCTCCCAGGTTGACTCCTTTGTCAAGCAACTTGAAAGGAAATTCCAATTTAAAAGCCTAGGGGAAATAAAGAATTATCTAGGTGTGGAAATAAGAAAACCAAAACAGGACTTCCGGTGGCACCGTTTGGCGTCGCTACAGCCTCCTTTGGAGGCTCCATTTCCCGGGAACTGTCAAGCCGCAAAACAGCGATCATCAGCTGTTTTTTGCGGTGGAAAATCCCCCCTTCGGGAGAAGAAGGGGTGAAGAGCTTCGGGCGTGGCTTGAGCTCTTCTTAAAACCCCCTGAAAAGATTTCAGGGGGGAAAGAGTGAGAGCTCCCCAAGCGCTCGACGACGTTCCAGCCCGGGACGCTTCTGTCATTAGACAGAAAAAGGCGCCGCGACCATCCCTGCGGAAGATAAGGATCTCAGAGTGAAAGTGTATGCAGGCGGACTGAACACAGGAGATTGATAGTGCAAGTAATTCTTTATACTTAACTTCAGATTTTTTACAATCAACATAATGACTTTAAGATGGCGATTGCTTCTGACAGTAAAGTGAAAGTAACTTTCTAGAACAAAGGCACAGCGATCGTTCAAGCCTAAAGTTTATAATTCTACAAATTTTAACTAAAATCTTGGATTTGAAAGAAGGTTAAATAAAAGAAAAAAAATAAAATCTTGCAATATATTTGTAAGAAAATTCTTCATTAAGAAGCAGTTTTTTTGAGAGAGTTTTTACAAAAAGAGACTGATCATAGAATGGCTGCCAGACAAATTAAAACAACATCTGCAAAGGTTGCAGTATCTTCACCAGCTCAGCCTTCTAAATCGCAAACATCTAGTTTTGCTGCTCCTCCGGCTTCTTTAACCTCTACAAAGCCTCAAGCCCCTTTGCCTATTCAAGCCCCTTCCGAAATGTTGACTATGAAAGATTTACAGGCTGCATTATTAACACTGACTGATAATATAGAGAGACGTATGGAAAAAAATATGGAGAGGAATTTTGAGAAATTTGGGGAGGAATTGGAGAAAAGGATTGCATCTCATACTGAGGAACAAATCAAAGGAGTAACTGGAGAATTTGGGAAAATTAAAGAAACAATTGAGACTCATAATATAGTGATAAGAGAAGATATTGTGGAAGCTTTTAAGGGGGTTTGGGGCTGTACTTTGAGAGTGGAAGAGAAAGTGGAAGAGGCGGAGCAACAATTTGAGAGAAAGATGGAAGAAATTAAAAATGCTGTGGAAGATCAAGCTATTATGGCACAATACAACCAGATGATGTGGGCTGTTAGAATAAGAGGGTTGAAAAAAGCAAACCAGAACCAGGAGGATCTGAGAAGGATTTTTGGAGAAGCTTTTGCAGAATTTATAAATGAGGGGGTACAAAATGTGTCTTGGCAGATAGATAGGATTTATCGAGTTAATTCATGGATTGCAAGACAAAGAAACTTACCTAGAGACATTCTGATTTATTTTGTTACAAGGAGATTTAGAAATCATGTGCTTACAATATCGTATAATAAGAAATTAATTGTGGCAGGTCAAGAGGTTGAGATAATGAAGGAGATTCCTCCGAAGATGTTAAGAGCAAGAAAAGATTATGCTTTTTTGGTGGATGAACTTAAAAAATGTGGTCTACAATATAGATGGGAGGCTCCAGCTGGGCTATCATTACTTTACCAGGGTGAAAGATATCATCTGAATTCTATTTGGAAAGCAAAAGTTTTTTTCTGAATGTGATGAAGGCTAGTAAACCCCCATCTCCAACATCAAAAAGTATAGAACCACTCAAAGAAGTAAACAAAGAGCAAAAAGAGCAATTACAACTTGAAGATTTACAACCTCATGGAGCAATAGGATCTGATAAATGAGTTATACTGGATTTGCCTGAGCGGAGCCTTGATATATTTCAGCCCTTGGAAGTACAGATGCCCAGAGATCAAAGGCAAACTGGGGCAACCACCAAACGTAAGGAACAAAAAAAAATGGAACAAGACCTGACCACAACTCATGAAGCTGTATCTGCAAGTGTGGAAGCCATGGGAGCTCGACCAAAGAAGAAAAATGATGAAAATTTTGAATTGGTCCTGCAAAGGCTTTCTGGAATTGGTCATGTCAAATAAATTTTTGACATGGAATGTCAATGGGTTAAATTCTCCACAGAAGAGAAAGAAGATATTTCATTATTTGAACCAATGTAAAAGTGATGTAACTTGCTTGCAAGAAACACATATTAGATCTAGTGATCAGAAATATTTGATAAATAATAAATTAGGTACACACTATGTTTCAGCGGCTGCTGAGAAGAAGAATGGAATTGTTATTTATGTTAAAAATCATATTAGAACCAAATTAATAGAATCAGACACACAAGGTAGATACTTAGCAATTGAAATGTTAAAAGAAGGTAAAACAATACTTTTGATGGGAATATATGCACCAAACCAACAACAAGAAAAATTTTATAAGTTAATATATAAAAAGTTAATACAATTTGATTATAGGTCTTGTATAATAATGGGAGATTGGAACGGTGTGATAGATATTAATTTAGATAAAAAGAAGATATCATCAATTCCTCAAACACGCGCTAAGTTGCCTAAATCTTTTTTTGACATAAAGGATGACTTTGACTTGATAGATATATGGAGAGAAAGAAATGGCAAAGAGCAAGAATTTACTTTCTTTTCTGACAGGCATCAGTCATTCTCTATAATTGATTTTATACTAACCTCAAGTGATTTTCTTTCTAGCTTAAAGAAGGTGAAGATTTTACCTAAAGTTTTAACAGATCATAATCCGGTTTGGATGGAACTAATGGAAGGACAAAGACCTAAAAGATCTTGGAGATTAAATGAAAATTTGTTTAAATATGATATAAATGTGAATGAATGTAAAAACTGGTCACCGCACCTCAAGAAGGATATAATGGAACTGGAAAAGGTGCAAAAAAGGGCAACAAGAATGATCAAGGAAATGGAGCGCCTCCCTTATGAAACCAGATTGCAACGCCTTGGTCTCTTCAGCCTTGAAAGACGGCGTTTAAGGGGTGACTTGATCGAAGTGTATAAAATCATGCATGGGATAGAAAAGGTGGATAGAGAAAAATTCTTTTCTCTATCACACAATACTAGGACAAGGGGGCACTCCCTAAAGCTCATAGCTAAGAAAGTGAGGACAAATAAAGGGAAATATTTCTTCACCCAGAGGGTCGTTGATTTATGGAATTCACTTCCAGAAGGGGTCGTGACAGCTGTCAGCCTTGACAGCTTCAAGGCAGGGTTAGATAGATTCATGGATGCCAAGTGTATCGGTGGTTATTAAAACGGATGTCCATGTGCCGCCTCTATGTTGGTTGAGGCAGGCAGGATTCCCTTGAGTACCATTTGTTGGGGGTCAAGGGAAAGGGAGGGTTTTGCCTTCTCTTTCTGCTCAAGATCCCCATGTACAATTGGTGGGCCACTGTGTGACACAGAATGCTGGACTCGATGGGCTTTGGCCTGATTCAGCATGGCTCTTCTTATGTTCTTAATGAAGGAATTCTTTAGGTTAAATATGCATAAGGGCACAACTATAGAAATGGTATGGGATGCAAGTAAAGCATATATGGATGGGATTTTAATAGATTTGAATAAGAGGCATAGAGGTATCTGGATTTAAATTAAATATAGCTAAAACAAAGATGCTAGTTAAAAATTTAAACATTAATTTAAAACAGGAATTGGAAAGAATAACGGGATGTGAGATAGTTAAGAAAATTAAATACTTAGGAATTGATATTGAAGCCTCTAATGGAAAGTTATATAAAAATAATTATGAAGTTTTGTGGAGTAAGGTACAAATAGAATTGGAAAAATGGAAGAAATTACAATTATCTTTGTTGGGAAAGATAGCTGCAGTTAAAATGAATGTATTACCCAAATTCTTATTTCTTTTTCAAATGATACCCATACTTAAAAAGGATGCGAATTTGGAGGAGTGGCAGAAGGATATTAATAGATTTATTTGGAATGGGAAGAAACCAAGGGTTAAATTAAAAATAATCCAGGATACAAGGGAAAGAGGTGGTTTGAAAATGCCTAATCTCAAGTTATATTATGATGCAGTTGTTTTAGTAGCAATAAGTGATTGGGTTAATTTAACTAATGATAGAGTATTGAATATTGAAGGGTATGATTTATTATATGGTTGGCATGCATATTTAGTTTATGATAAAAAGGTGGACAGGAGTTTCAAAGAGCACCTACTGAGAAATGCTCTGTTGCGTGTCTGGAAAAAATACCAGTATAAATTAAATGATAAGATTCCTGTCTGGACAGTTCCCAGACACGCAATAGAGAATATAAATAGAGAACAATTATATGATGTGGTGCCATATGAGAAACTCCTGTTTAAAGAAGGGAATGTCTTACAATTGAAGTCCCTGAATATGTTAAGGGAGGAAGGAATAATTTTTACTTGGTTTCAATATTTACAACTGCAGACCAGATGGAAAAAAGATCAGAAGACTGGTTTATCTCAAATAGATGAAAACTTAATTAAACAAATTAGAGATCAAAGGTTAATGCATATTAAAAGATTGTATAATGTATTGATAGAAATTGATTCGGAAACTGAATTAGTTAAGGATTGTATGATAAAGTGGGCTAAAAATTTTGGACAACCAATTTTGATGGAAACTTGGGAGAGAATTTGGGTGAAAAATGTAAAATTTACACAAGCGCAACATTTAAGAGAAAATTTTTATAAAATGTTTTATAGGTGGCATTTGGATCCGAAAAAATTATCATGTATGTATCCTAATTTACAATCTAAATGTTGGAGATGTGATTGTATGGATGCTACTTATTTTCATGTATGGTGGACTTGTAAAAAAATGAAAGCTTTTTGGATAAAAATTTGGTGGATACTTCAAAATATTTTGAAAAAACGTATTGAATTTTCACCACAGTTGTTTTTATTAGGTATTATAAAAGATTGTACTACCATTGAGACGAACTTGATTTTGAATTTGATTACAGCAGCGAGACTGTTGGTGGGTCAATATTGGAAGAAGCCAGAATTACCATCTACTACAGAATGGACTTTGAAAGTTATAAAATTGGCAGAAACGGCCAAAGTATTCATATTTGAAAGATCATTCAAATGAAAAATATATGTTGGAATGGAAAAAATGGATTGAGTATATTCAAGGGAAATATCAATCCAAGTAATTGTATTTAGCATATAGTTAAATTTGTATTAGGATTTCTTTTTTAAACTACCCTGTTTTCACTCCGGGAAGGTGGGGGGGGGAAGGTTGGGGGGGTGTTAGATATCTGTAATATTAGGGATGTTGCTCGGACACCACCTCTGCACCACACCTGAAGGGGGAAGAATGTAAGAGGGGAGAAGGAAGTAGGAAGGTTGGAGGAGAAGAGGAAGTGGAGAGGGAGGGAAGGAGAGAGGTGGAGAAGAGGGAAGTAGGATGAGAAGATAGGGAGGAAGAGAGAGGGTGGATGTGGTGGGGGGTGATGTTGGAGCAGCACCTATAGTCAAGTCTAGGTATTTGTTTTATTTTATTTATATGAATCTAAATGAATGTATGTTGATTTTTGTTTTGTGTGAAAGAGGGCAATAGAAAGATGAACAAGAATGTATTAAGTAAGTTGTATAAGTATGTTCTTATTCTGGAATTCTTTTTGTTTATCTACCTATTAAGCATTTATTGTTAAAAGTATAAAATTAATAAAATATATTTAAAAAAAAAAAGAAAACCAAAACAGGGAGGATATGTGATAAGCCAAACAAGGAAAATAAAACAGCTGTTAGAAAAGTATGAAATGCTAGGCTGTAACAGTGTATTAACTCCTATGACACCAAGCTTCCAGAATGGTATAGCAGACGACACAGAATGTGACCAAGAAGTGTACCAATCAGCTATAGGTAGCTTATTGTATTTATCCCAATGGTCAAGACCAGATATAGCCAGTACGGTTAGCATTTTGAGTTGGCACACTTCAGCACCCAAACAACAACACTGGTTAGGGATAAAAAGAGTATTCAGATATTTAAAAGGCACAATGGACCTAGGACTAAGGATAAGGCCATCTGATACCCTATCATTACAATGCTATGTAGACAGTGACTGGGCAAATGATATGCATGACAGAAAGTCAAACACAGGGTTTATGATATTATTTGATGGAACCGTAATTGGATGGAAATCCAGAAAACAACCTTCAGTAGCACTGTCAACTACTGAAGCATGTTCTGAATTAACTTGGTATGTTCAAGTACTCAGAGATGTACATATCGATGTGAAAGAAGCTGTGCCAATGTTTGAGGACAACGTTGCATGTATAAAGATGGCTATGGGAGAACATATTGGAAACAGAAGCAAACATGTGGACATAAAATATTGTAACGTCAGGGAGGCTATAAAGGATAAATTGATAAAGTTACAGCATTGTTCCACTGACAACAATATAGCCGATATGTTGACTAAACCTTTAAATGCAGACAAACATCAAGAATGTGTAAAAGCATTTGGGTTAACAGCTGTTTAGCTTTAAATGGGAGGAATGTCAAGGTATTAATTTAATAGCTAAACAGCTTATGTAATGATGTAATGTAAGGTGGATCATGCAATGATAGGAATGACTCAGCAGGGTCTGTGTCTGTGTCTCTTTAAGAGCCTGAGTATAAAAGGGGAGGCTTTTCTGGAGTGTCTCTCGTCAGTTTCCTGCTGTAACTGCTGTATGTTGGATTTTGCTGTATTACCACATGTATGTATTTTGTTCCTGGTGTATATTGTAGATAGTGTAATATAAACCACCATTTAATATAGACCACTGTTTACTGTATTTACTCTTGGGTTATCTCAGCGCAATAAGACTGTGCATGCTCTTAAGGCAGGACATAAAGCAGGAATAAGGCAGGACATAAAGCAGGACATAAGGCAGGACATAAAACAAGACATAAGTCATAAAACAGGACATGAGTCTTAAATGCGTGTATTAGTTAGAAGAAGCAAAAAGGAAATGGAAAATGTTAAAACCACAAGTTCATTTGTCGGTCACACAAAGGTGTCAAGCTTAAAGCTCTGCTACAGGTAACCACATATGTCTCTATGTCTCATTTGTAGCTAACCACAAATGTGCTAAAGGAAACTTAGATGCTTTGACAAGATATTTTAGCCATGGTAACATAGCAACCGGGAGGCTGTAAGGGGGCTGTAAAGGGGGTTGTGATTCAAGTAACCAATCAAAGCTAACAAGTTACATTTCCATGTTTTGCTGTTTCTGAAGAGTATATATGAACTTGTTTTTTTATAAGAAGCTGTTCAGATGTGCTTACAAATATCTTTCTCTGAACCTTGCGCAATAAATCAACTTCTTTTGATTCCGTGGTCTGAGTCTTGTGGTTTTCTACAATATTTTTCTGGCGACCACAAAGGGATTTGGAGCGATATTTCGCTGAGGACGGCACGGACCGACCAGTGCCCAGTCAGGGCCGTCACACTGAACCTTCAGCCATCACGGATTTCGCCGGAAGGAGGCAGACGGCACCGGAGGGGTATTTGGTGGACAACCGACCGATCCAAGAACCTGAACGGAATCAAAACAAGCCATAAAATAATGCCGACTGGAAAGGAAGACGCCTGCAGGCAAGTATTGAGGAAATTGTCGACCCACTTGTTTTGAGAGTGGAAGAGGGGGCCTGATCACCCCCCTGGGTCTGGGATCGGTGTATCCTAACGAGGCCCAAGAGTTGTGTGGGTGGTTAAGCCATTGCGGTTCCTGTTGGTGAACATTGGAATGTCCGACATCGCAGGTCAGTGGCAGTGTCTTAGAAAATGGGTGGTGGAGGAAGTGTCCCTCGGACACCTCTTCAGTGTATGTTGAGGAATTTTAAGAAAGGTTTTAGTGGAGATTATGGAGACCCCAAGGCCAATCCAGGTGACTTTAAAAAATTCTGGGAGATGTTCCCTAAATGGAAGGGATATTGAACATCAATTCCTATACATGCCCGAGTGTCCCATTCCCTTGTTGGGTCGAGACACGTTATGCAAAATGGCGGCAACTTTGTCGTTTGAAGAAGACGAAATGGCACTTGTAATGAAGCATCCTCCAGATGAGATGTGACAAATAATGGTGGCCCAAGAGGTTCGAGTCCTCAATACTTGGCAGGAGTTTGATGTGCCCCGCTTATGGGCAGAAGATAATCCGCCAGGATATGCAGTTCACCATACACCACTAGTCATGCAAGTGAAGCCTCTGGCAGTGCCTATTAGTCTCCAGCAGAGAAATTATCCTCGTCCCATTGCTCAAGCAATTCAAGACCATATTACCAAATACTTAAAGGCAGGCATTTTAACAACTATTCAATCTCCTTGGAACACCCCACTTTTACCCATCCCAAAGCCTGATGGCTCATTTCGCCCAGCCCAAGATTTATCAGGCTACAATTACTGTACACACTGTTGTGCCTAACCCATATACCCTTCCAGCATCAGCTGTTTGGTTCTCTGTGGTTGATTTAAAAGATGCTTTCTTTACCATTCCAATACATAAGGACAGTCAGAAACTATTTTGCTTTTGAGTGGGAAGATCCAGTAACAGGCCAGAGAAGACAATACGCTTGGACCAGACTTCCTCAGGGATTTAAAAATTCACCCACTCTTTTTGGCAATGCCTTGGCCTCAGACTTAGAAGACTTCCAGACATGTGAGGAAGGAGATGTACTTCTCCAATATGTTGATGATGTGTTAATAACTGGACAGACAAAGGAAAGTTGTTGGGACAATACCAACCAACTACTTCATCTGTTGATGGACAAAGAATACCGTGCCACAAGGAAGAAAGCCCAATTAGTGAAACCCCAGGTTAAATACTTGGGTTATATACTATAAGTCAGGGCCAGAGAGTTATAGGGCATGAGAGAAAGGAAGCTGTGTGCAGAATTACAGAGCCAACCAATAGGAGAGAATTACGGGGTTTTTTAGGAGCAGCAGGTTATTGTAGAATGTGGATACCGAATTTTGCCCTGCTAGCCAAACCACTCTGTGAGTCCACAAAGGGGGGAGAAAGGGAGCCCTTTATTTGGACGTGTGAACAAAAACAGGCTTTTGAGGCTTTAAAATTGGCATTATCTCAAGCGCCTGTTATGGGACTGTCGAAAAACCTTTCAATTTGTATGTGGACTCAAAGCATAATTTGGCTCTAGGTGTCCTGACTCAAGAAAAAGGAAGTTGGCAACAACCCATAGCTTATCTGTCAAAGCAGCTTGACGGAATCTCAAAAGGATGGCCACATTGCCTTAAAATTCTGGCAGCCACAGCTCTCCTGATAGAGGAATCCAATAAATTGACTTTTGGACAGCCAACCACAATATATACCAGTCATGCAATTCGTGGAGTTTTGGAAACAAAGGGACATTTATGGATAACTAACTCCAGAATTTATAAATACCAAGCTCTCCTTATTCAAAACCCTCAAGTGACATTGAAGCAGACAAATGGCCTGAATCCAGCCACCCTATTGCCTATACCAGGTCCTAAAGCTGAACATAACTGTATGCAAGCAATAGAAAGTCAATTCTCATGCAGGCCTGATTTAACTAATGTGCCATTGAAAGAGGTGGACTATAATTGGTTTACTGATGGGTCAAGTTTTATTGCAACAGGAGAATGATATGCAGGCTATGCAGTGGTCTCACTTGATAAAGTCATAGAAAGTGGGCCACTCCCAAAAGGCACAAGTGCTCAGGCAGCAGAACTGTGGGCTCTCATAAGGGCACTGGAAAGAGCAAGAGATGAAAGTATAAACATTTGGACTGATTCTAAATATGCATTCCTCACATTACATGTACATACTGCGGTCTATAGAGAGAGAGGATGAACCGGACTATAAAGGAAAAGGTGACAAAGGTGTGCCTTGAAACTCACCTTAAGTCGGTGGATGCATTGCCACTAGCACTTTGGTCTTTGAGGTGCACCCCTCGAAAAGGAATTAGGCTATCTCCTTTTGAAATGATGTTTGGAAGACCCCCTGTCATAAGTACTAGTTTGAAAAATCATATAGGGGACTTAAGCCAAATAGGGACTACACGGGTAAGTCAAATGGTGGGAGAGTTAAACAAGCAAATACAAGAAATCCAACAATATTCTGTGTCCCTTAGTCCACCATTTTTGAGTACCCCCAGTCATAATATTCAAGTGGGAGACAAAGTATGGGGGAAACACTGAAAAGGGAAAACCTGAAACCTAGATGGAAGGGACCGTATACTGTGGTCATGTGTTATCCATGTGCAATAAAGGTGTTAGAATCCAAGTCTTGGATTCACTGGACTCGAGTTAAGCCTGCAGCTGATGAATATTGGGAGGCAGAGCAGGATGAGGCCCGTCCTTTAGTGGTGCACTTAAAGAAGCACCCCTTATAACTGCCCTACCGGCAAAAGTTAGCACAAAAATTACAAGCAGCTAAGCAAAATAATTTTGAATACGCGAATAAACCGGGTAGATGGCTAGCGTATAAATTAAGAAGGCAGAAAGAGAAGCAACGAATTATTAATTTGGAAGACGAGAAAGGAGAGATTCAGGGGGAGGAGACTATAAAAAGGGGAATTGCCCAAAGATAGTATGAAAAATTATATAAAAGAAATGAGGGAATAAATGCAGAAAGGATAATAGAATACTTAGAGAAGGCAAACATACCAAAGATTCCGGAGGAAATTAAATTTATGTTAAATGAGGAAATAAGAATGGCTGAAATAATTAGGGCTATAAATAAACAAAAGATCAATAAGGCGACTGGCCCAGATGGAATACCAGCGGAATTATATAAAGAACAACAAAGTGCACTCAATCAATACCTATTAGAAGTCTTTAATGCCGTATTAACCGATGCTAAAATACCTAAGTCTTGGTCAGAGGCAAATATAATATTGATACCAAAAGAAGAAGCAGAAAAAACACGGATACAAAATTATAGACCTATATCATTATTGAATTCTGACTATAAAATTTTTGCCTCAATAATGGTGGAGAGATTCAAAAAGTACCTAATTGATGTCATACATTCGGACCAAAATGGGTTTTTACCAAACAGACAGACTAAGCGGAATATAAGAACAATCCTAGACATTCTCCAATTTTATGAAGCGCATATTGATCGTCAAGTGGCACTTCTGTTCCTGGATGCACAGAAGGCTTTTGACAATGTCAATTGGCAATTTATGTTTCAACAGCTAAACTTAATGGAGGTTGGGGAAAAAATTTTAAATGTGATAACTGCAATATATTCCGAAAAAAAGGCCCAGATTATAATAAATGGAGAGGCCACCGATAAATTCAACATACAGAAAGGTACAAGACAAGGATGTCCTCTTTCGCCATTGTTATTTATTTATACATTGGAAATTCTTGCTAGAGTAGTAAGACAAGAAGAGCAGATTAAAGGATTTAAGATTAAGAAAGAAACATACAAACTTCAAGCTTATGCAGATGACTTAGCATTTATATTAGAAGATCCAGAACAATCAGGGCAGAAACTATTCGAAATATTGGAAGAGTATGGGGATCTGGCAGGTTTGAAAATAAACAGAAACAAAACAAAGATTATAACAAAAATATGACTAATATACAAATAGGAAATCTCGAGGAAAAATTAGGCATACAAGTAGTTTCCAAATTAAAATATCTAGGGATAGTTATTTCAGCACGCTGCTCATCAATTAAAGAAGACAATTATGGCAAACTGATTAAGAATATAAAAGTAGATTTAGACCGTTGGAAAAATTTGCATCTTTCATTACTTGGGAGAATTGCTGCCGTGAAAATGAACATCTTACCTAAAATGATATTCCTGTTTCAGAATATCCTAATCCAATTAGACAAGAAATTTTTTAAGGAGTTAAATAAATTAACCTTAGAATTTGTGTGGTCCGGTAAGAAGGCAAGAATAAAATTAAAGGCTTTACAGGATGCCAAAGAAAGGGGAGGTTTAGGTTTCCCAGATTGGGAGCTATATTACCAAGCAGTGGCCCTAACTTGGATTAGAGACTGGATAACCTTAGAAAATAAAAGATGTTTACGTTTAGAGGGTTATGATCTCCAGCAGGGCTGGCATGCTCATATATGGATGGGGCAAAGTAGAAATCATCAATATTTTTTAAGACATAAGATTTGGCAAGAATTAATAAAAAGCTGGAATTTAGTTAAATTTCGATATTACACAAAGATTCCGGCTTGACTATCGCCATTGGAGGCAGTCACATATCCCAATTTGTATAGGAAAGATAAGGCTATTATATACAAAGACATTTTGACAGAAGAAGGTTATTTAAAACAAAAACAAGAGCTAAAACAACAAGGAATAGACCTGGAGTGGTGGTCTTATCTCCAGATACAAGCTAAATATATGAAGGATAAGCAAGAATGGGGTATTAATAGACAAGATACGGGGTTAGACAAGATACTGCTAGGCCCAGATAAAAAACAAATAAAACTATTTATAAACACCTGTTGGAACATAAATTATATAAGGAGCAGGTTAAAGAAACAATGGTGAAGTGGGTAATAGATTTAGGATATAATATAAATATGGATCAATGGCAGCAACTATGGGAGCGAAATAATAAAATCACATTAGCGACATCATATAAAGAAAATTTGTATAAGATGATTTACAGATGGCACCTCCCTCCAGCCAGATTAGCTAAAATGTATAAAGGATACTCTGCTACATGTTGGAAATGTAAAAAAGAAAAGGGTACCTTTTTTCATATATGGTGGAGATGTAGAGAAGCACAGGTGTATTGGCATATGGTCTGGGAATGGGTAATAGAAATGACTAACCAAAACATTCTATACAAACCTGAGGCATTACTATTAGGAATATTAGAGAAAAATGTAAATAAAGAGGACACATATCTAATCATTCACGTGGCTACGGCGGCAAGGATTCTATTTGCTCAAAAATGGAAAACAATGGAAATACCGAGTGAGGAAGATCTAATAAAGAAAATTATGTTTTCCGCAGAACTAGATAGGTTAACTAAAAGATTAAAAAACCAGGAAGACACAGAATTTTATTTGATATGAAACAAATTTTATAGATGGAGGGGGAAAAAAGATAGAGGTCACAAATAATGAGACAAAATAAAAAATAGAGATTAGAAATGTATAGTATGTATATAGATAAGTTATATGTAAATAATGTATAATATGGACTGAGATGTCTGTCAAAGACGATTTACCATGTTCAATGTTTTTTAATCCTTTCTTTTTTGTATTCAATAAAAAACTTATTAACCTAGATATACAACTTCCGTCGTTGAAGTTGCTTGTTGTGTCTCCTCAGAGGGCTTCTTAGTTTCTAGATGTAAGGCTGCTGGGTACTTGTTACTGTCGCACAGGTGGCATTTCACCCTGACTGTACAATCCCTGGCCATGTGATCTATAGAGTCACAGCATTTGAAGCATATCCTATGCTCTTTGACTAGGGCCTTACGGTCATCCAGGGATTTTTTCCTAAATTCTCTGCAATCGTTTAGAGAGTGTGAGGATTTGTGAATTGGACAAGTCAGGCCTTTTCTTGGTGGACAAGGATTCGAATAAGAACTCCTCAGTGTTCGTTCGTCTGGAGACTTCTTTGGGTGAGGCGTGATCTGTTTTGTACACTGAAACACTGGTTCTGTCCTTCGTGGCTTGGGCGGGTCCCTTGGCTACATCAGAGTTTTGACTGCTTCGCTTGGTTGTTGAAACGTGTGCTTCTTTGATGGAGAGGTATAGGGGGTCATTGTAGAGGTCCGCCTGTTCACTGACAAATTCAGTAAGAAAAGCAAAAGGGGGAACTTTGTTTTGGTTCCTTTTCCTGTAAGCCAGAGAAGACTTGATCCATTGTTCACATATCAACCATGGCAGTTTTTGGATGATAGGGTTTTGTGTCCTGAACAGGTCAAGGCAAGCTAGCCCCGGCAAGGCAGGATCCTGTTGTGCTGTCTGTAGTTGAGTAAGGAGTGCTGAGAATGTCTTCAGCTGCTGAAGTTCGTTGATTCTCATGTTCGGGAAACTGAGAACATGGTCCAGGAGCGAGGACTCTGTCACTGTGGGTTCACCGTAGTCCTTGTGGGTTCACCGTAGTCCTTGTCAAGTGTGGCCCAAGTCTTTTCAAGGCCGATGTCAGGGTTACCCAGATGGGATGTGAAGATGTTGTTCACTGTTATTATGGATTTTGGGCCTAGCCAGGCTGTCAGCTGGACAAGTTCCTCATCTGGCCCAGCCTTTTCCTCGAAGATGGCACACTTGAAGATGTGCTTCCACAATAAGTAGTCTCTTCCTGGTTTGTCGGAGAATCTTCGTACGTCTCTGGCTGCCAAGTCTAACCTTCTTCCAACGAACATTGGGGGATGCATTGATCCCGTATGTGCGCAGTGGTTTGGTGGAGGTGGTGCATCGCTTCCGGGAGCGGGGGTGTGCACCATGGCTGACTGGTAACTTCCTTCGGCGTATTGTCAGCTGAGAGTGTTTTGCCATGTCACATGCAAGGGGCCTTGTTGGCTTGGTCTGAACTCCTCTGCTCTGGCGTTGAGCTGAGGGGGCCCAAGTTCCTGCATGCATACTTGTTGGAGGGTCTCTCATCTTTCTGGTGGAGTGTAGCTGGCTCCCTGGTAGGCTGGCACGGCTGGTGGTCGAGACTCTCCTCTGTGGTCAGGTCTGGTGGTGGTTCCTTGGGACGCTGACTCCTGTTGGCGCAGCAGGGACTCTAGTGTGGTTCGAGCTCTTTCAATCTCGTCCCTGAGCGGCAGCTGGTTCTGCTGTAGGGCCGTTGGTGCTGCAGGTGCAGGTGGACCCATCTGATTGCCATCAGTGGTATGGTTCTGTGGGTTCCCTGGGGCGACAACGGTGGGAAGATCTTGTGGCCTAGATGTTGCAACAACTCTCTGGCTGCTCGGTACATCTGGCTGTTGAGATTCTTCTCTTCGTCTACTTGGACTCGGGGGGGCTTGTGGCTAGCTGCGGTGTCACCTGTTCACGTTGAAATATGCTTTAGTTATCCACGTAGGCCTGCACATGACTGCGCCATCCTTCGTTCTCCAGTTGTTCCCGCTTTGGCGAGAAGTTGGTGTGCTGAAGTGTACTCTGAAAGCCTTTTGCTCTTGCCGTTTTGTCTGCTACTTCTCGCTGGCTTCGTATGAACTCAAGCTCGTCTTGAGTAGCCTTCATTTTAGCCTTCCTTATATCTGCTTCAGCTTCTGCGTCAGCCTCTGCTTCAGCTTCTCTTTGAGCTGCTTCAGCCGCTTCAGCGTCTGCGTCAGCCTTTCTTTTAGCTGCATCAGCTTCTGCATCAGCCTTTCTTTTAGCTGCACCAGCTTCTGCATCAGCCTTTCTTTTGGCTGCATCAGTCTTCCTTTTAGCTGCTTCAACCTTTCTTTTGGCCTTCAGTTGAGCTTCTTCTATTTCCATCGCTTCCAATTCCTTCTTCTTCAGCTGCACCTCTTGTGCCACGAGAAAGACTGCTTCGGCAGTGTTAGCATCTATGATTGCTTGCTCTGCTTGTGAAATTCGGGAAGTTTGGCTGTGACGAGATAATACTTTTGAAAGGCGGGAGTCGCCTGTGACATGCGATTGTTGTGACACGCTGGAATGTGCCTTGGATACATGGCAAAAGGATGAGGCCTTTTCAGACACACGAGATGGAGCCGCATGCGACCATTGGGATGGTGCATGTGAATGGCAGGAAACTTCGGACTCAGCCCTGTCAACTGGTCTGTCTCTCGGGTGAGGTTTGGGCTCTGGGGGGCTCTCTAGAAGCTTTTTACGTTCCTCATTTAGTAGCCTGAGGCTTTGCATCTCACTATCAACTCTTGAGTCTCTTAATTGCTCCTGAATGTCCTTGAGTTGCCGTTCGGAGTCCATCAATTGCGCAAAGGCGTCTTCCTTATCTCCTTCCACTGCGTGCGCACGTTCGAAGGAGAGTTCTCCTTTTGTTCTTGGTAGAGTTTGTGTAATCGCTCCCAGCATCTTTCATGGCGCTTGTGAATGGTGTCCCATTTCTCCAACAGGTTCGACTGCATGACTTCAGTAGGCTTTCTTTGTCGCCTCAGGTCATAATGGCTCTGAGACGTCTTTGCCTTGCTGAGGCTTGAACTTCAGCCTCTGTGTGCAGGTCAAGGTTGGCTGTTTGCAGCATTTCTCCTTGACTGGCTGGTTGGGGTGCCTCATCTAGGCTGGTTGGTTGAACCTCTTTTATCTAAATCAATGAGACACTCTGCCATGGCTAGGATAGGTTCAGTACACTTCCTAGCTATTTTGAAGCAAATTAGATGAACTCTCTTTGACCACTAGGGGTCGCTGCTTGCAGATCAGCTGCTGGGGTGCTGTCTGTGGGTGGAGGCACCACTGGGTGCCTTCTCCTGCATTTGTGGGTACTTCAGCGTAATTCACCCTTTCACCACTAGGGGTCCTTTCCTGCGGGTCAGCTACCAGGGTGCTCTTCCTTCGAGGTTCACCCTTTGTCTACTAGAGGGCTTTCTCTGGGCGTGATTAAAGGCTTCCATGTAGTACCTCCTTTAACCACTGGGGGGCGCTGGAGAGAGGCCAGCCAAAATTCTTCCCATTACCACATTACTGCTATTGGCCACTGAGAGAATGCAGAGCTCCACTTGCTCCTACAAACACTCACCTGGTCATCACGTTGCAGGCTGGAACCACTTAGTCATCAGCTCTGTGATAATAAGCAAGGCTACTTGCTGCCTGTTCTTCTCCTTAATTTCCCTCAAACTGGAACTACTTGGTCGTCAGCTTGAGTGAGTGATTACTTTTGGTGAAGTTCATTCTGTGCCCTCTAGGGGGTGTTGGTAGCTTGGGATGAATTTAAGTAACTTGCTCTTTAACTATCAGATTCACTCTGCGTAGTTAGTGATGCGTGCAATGAAGTACCTTCTTTCCCTTCTAGGGGGTGCTCTTAGCTTGGCTTGGTATAAGCCTGCAATGTACTGAATTAATTATCAAGTTGTTGTAATCTAACATAGTCAAATTTAGCAGGGTGTCATGTGCAGATTGGCCACCAGGGGATGCCACTGCAATGCTATTGGGACCTCTGAACACCATCTTCCCATTGGCATAGTTGAAATTCCAAAGGGAGGGGGAAGGGTAAAGAGGTTAATTGTTTTTTATTGCCCTCGAAGGGGCCTCTCTCTGCTTTCTTTCTCGGCTAGCAGACTCATGAAGAAGAAACAGATATGTTGTTGCTTTGTTACTCTTCAAGCATAAAAACTCAACATATTTCTAAACACTTAAATTTCAAATCCTTGATTTGCATTAGGCAGGCTGAGAGAGAGACGCTTCCCCTTTGAAGGCAGTGAAGAGTTAATTGCCTTCCTATGGCTGCATTCCAAACGTAGAATATAACAAGGGGAGGGGTATCACCCTTTCCAAGCCTTTGTCTGAACTTTAGAGGCTGTCTTTAAACAGTTCTTTGTCTTAGGTTGCTCAAAGTGTCGGCAAAGGAAGAAAAAAGGGGGTTAAAAGCCCAAAGCTCCTTTTGTTGTTAGAAATACAGACTTACATGCAAGAAAATCTTACAATAAGAATGCAGATTTCTCTCTTCTACTTAGTGAGATAGACATCACAATATCTCTTTGCTTTAAACATTGGCTTGTAAACAGATCCAAAGGTAATTTAGCAGAAGCATCCAAACAAGACACAAAGCACTTTATAACTTTTACTTTCCTTTAGTTCAGAGTCAAATGCGAAGATACTTTGAATTTACTTTGCAGGCATTTAAAGGAAATTAGCCACATCAATTACTTTTGCCTTTATAAAGCCGATATGAACTCTGAGCATTCTTTCACTTGCAAGAGAATCTTTACTTTACTTCCTTAAGGGCTGATGTAGAGAAAGGCTAATAAATTTACTTTTCTGCCTTCAAACTGTTGCAGGAGATCAGAGGAGAATTAATCTTGTCATTTTACTATTCTGTCCCAGACAGAACAGACTGCTTTCCATCCAATCCAAGACAGATAGATAACTCAGAAGAATAAACAGAAAATATTGCTTTATTCTGGGAATCCTAAACAATGACTTACAGTTATGTAGAGATACGTCCAAAAGTATATTTTGCAATATTGGGTTCATTCCACAGGTAAATTGATATTGAATTTTCCCCTCTTCTTCTGCATAAGCATCACATGTTGGCATAGGACCTCCAAGCCGTGTGGCTAGGAGACATGAGGATGGATGAACAAAGGCATTCCAAACTGGGCATGTAGCCAGTATGTCCTGAGAAGAGCTTAGAAGCTCCTACTACTACTGACCTGTTAACATGAGATGACTGACTAGGTAAACTGCATTTCCCATAATCCATCTCTTAAGGAAACAGCAGTTACTGATACATGCTCTCTAGTTAGGGTTACATAGAGCTATACGATCCAGAACAGCTCTAGAAATCATTTTAAAGCCCATAAATTGACAACGGAAATGTAAACTTATTACACTTTCACAGAGAATTGTAAGTACTAAAATGTAAGCCAATTGCCCTTCCATTGAGATTTGTAAGTACTAAGTTAGAAAATTGAAATGTGCAAGGCAAATATAACTGGTCAATATTAACAAAAGTTTCTATTTAAACAAACACAAATACCCATTTTTAAAAAAATTGGCCAAGACTGGAAGTATCATGCATGAAATTTCTTTATAAGAAACTATTTCTTCCCTCCCATTGCTTTTTGAGGGTTTGAAAGCCTAGTACAGGGGTAGGCAACCCAAAACACTCAAAGAGCCACTTGGACCCGTTTCCCACCTAAAACAAAACACTGGGAGCCGCAAAACCCCCGAGCGACCCCCGAGCAACCCACCAAGCTCCTCTGTTACTGTCCCTCTCTGCCCCCTTAGTGCTGGATGGATCTGACCTGGAGAAGCTCACAAGTCTTCTCCATTGGAAGCAAGGAGGGAGGGAGGGCTGAGGGAAACGGGCCTTTTCTATCTGCACAAAACCAGCAATTGTAAATACTTTTCAAAAATGTAAAAAGAAAATTTTTTTACAAAAGAGCAAACACCATGAAGATGTATACTCCCATACACACACACACACGCACACACACACACACACACACACACACACATTCAAAATCTGAAATGTTTTGAAGACCAGAGAGTCAAAGCAGGAGAGAAGCTAATTGTGTTAGATATGCACTGAGAAATCTATTTGCAGATTGACAAAAAAGTAACAAGAACCTATTTATTGTATATAATGTTTTATTATAAATCATGAATTGTATATTATTGCATCTGTACATCTGCTGTGGTTTTGTGATGTGCAAATTTCAGCATGGGTTTCATTGAGGTTTTCAGTTGCTTTTCTATTGTTTGGGGGAGTTTAAAAAAATTGTTTTGGGTTTGTTTGGGGTTTTTTTGGCAGGACACACCCAAAGAAGGGGGAGGGAGGGGGGAAAGGGAGCGAAGTTTTCTGAGTTCTCATTGGCCACCTGTAAGCCCAAATGAGTACAGCATTCCCTCCTCCGCGGGCGCCCCTTTATGCCAGTGCTGAGCTCAGAGTGTGTGCATCCGCGTGTACGCATGCGTGCGACTCTGCGCTCCCCCCACCCACCTTTTGTCCTGCTCTCTATTCCCTCCTTTTCCTGTTTTGGAAACTTCTGTGCAGCTTTGTGGATCGTGCAGAAAAGAAAAAAAGGGAAAAACCGCACCCCATCCTGTGTTGTCCATTTATGCAAATATACCAGCCTTGGTAGATGCTTGGAGACGAACACACTCAAATCCTCCAGATTGGCACCATCTAAGCCGCTGCTGCTTGCTTGATTCCTCTCCCTGGCCCAAAAAACTCGGGACAGACGAGGCGGCTGCAGGGTGCACTCTTGGCTGCGCCCCGCAACAGCTCTAGGGGAATCGAGCCCAGCTTCCTGGTGCTGGCATCCAGGAGGCTGTTCTGTCTAGCCCCTCTCAGCTGCCAAGAATCCCCTTAACGAGGTCGTTAAGAGTGCACACGAAGGCAGTTCAAAACACACGGCTTTATTTAACAGTTTACACAAGCACACTAAGAACACCAGTTATAAACTCACTGTGAAATCTCTCAGGTCTCTTCTTGAGCACAACGTTGCTCGTGACTAAAACAGAGGCTTCCGTTTCCCTGTTAATATAGCCTCCCAGGTCACGTTCGTCGTCCACCCAACTGACCCCTACGCCTATCAGCCCGTCGGTATCGTGGATTGAGCCAATTAGTTTCCTGGCCCACATCTGAGTCATCGTCCTCTGACTCAGCATGCATACCAATCTCCGTGGTATCTGGCTCAGCTGCCGGGAGGAGAAAACACCCAGAAGGGCCTGCCGGTGCTGAGTCATAATCATCATCGGACAAGTATCTAGCCTGGCCAGGGACACTCACAACACTATCCCCCCCCGCAGGCCCCTCCTCCGGGGTCCGTCGTAAGGGATGTGGTTTGGAGGGGAACGCGGTATGGAAATCCCTTGTTAACTCAGGAGCCTCAATATCCTGAGCATCTACCCAAGTGCCAGCGGATGGCCCATCCCCGGTCAAGTCAACTAAATATTGGAAGCGGTCATCGAGCCATCGGGAATCTCGGATGCCGGACACCTCCAACCGGGAAACAGGAACGTGAGCACGGCGAGCTGTCGGGCCCGGATCAGGAGGTCGAAGCGGAGAATCAGGGTTGACAGGAACAAGCAAAGAGCGATGAAACACAGGATGGACACGAAGAGACCTAGGCAAAGTCAACCGATAGGTCACCGGATTGATGACCGTCTCCACAGGAAAAGGACCCAGGAAACGTTGATCAAGTTTGCGGTGAAGTCTCCCTGGAAACAAGTACTTGGTGGAGAGCCAGACCCGATCTCCAACAGCTAACGGCGGCGTGTCGCGACGCGAGCGATCTGCAACCCTCTTGTAGTCTTCCTTGGCCTTCGTCAAGTGCTGCTTCACCATCTCGTGGACTGACTGGAGTTCGGTTAAATAGTCCTCTGCAACTGGTACGGGAGAATCAAGGAGCGTGAGCGGGAAAAATCTGGGATGATAGCCGTAGTTGGCAAAAAACGGAGTGGTCTGAGTGGAAGTGTGCTGAGAGTTGTTGAAAGCGAATTCGGCCACGGAGAGGTATTTGGACCAATCGTTCTGTTGGTCGTTGATGAAACAACGCAAATACTGCTCCAGGATGCCAATCACTTTCTCTGTACCCCCATCAGTCTCTGGGTGATGCGTGGAAGCTAAATTAACTTGGACTTGCAGCGCGGACATGAGTTCTCTCCAGAACTCCGAGGTGAACTGGGTTCCTCGGTCGGACACTATTTTGTCAGGCAAACCGTGTAGCCGGAAGACATGTTGAATGAACAGCTTGGCTGTTGGTATTCGTCGGCAAGGAATGAAATGTGCCATTTTGGTCAGCATGTCCACCATGACAAAGACAACGGTGTAGCCGGCAGAAACAGGTAGACAAGTTAAGAAGTCCATGGAAATAGCTCCCCAGGGTCTCTCCGGCGTGGGCAACGGCTGTAATAATCCCGGAGGGGCTCCTGTGGCGTGTTTTGCCTGACGGCACCGTACACATGAATTCACATAGGACTGAACATCATGGCGAAGTCTGGGCCACCAGAAAGTCCGAGACACTAAGTGAAAAGTCTTAAAGAAACCAAAATGACCTGCCGCAGGGTTATCATGGCACTGAGTCAGGATGAGACCCCGGAGTGGGCCCGCTGGAACATACAACAGGCTGCGGCAGCGCAACAGTCCCTCGGACAAGGTCCAAGGTGAGTCGGGACCCATCTCTTGTCTCTTTCGTATCGCAAAGTCATCCAGTTGTTGCGCTTCCCGAATCTGTCGTCGTAGATCTACCGGATCGTGCACTGCTGCGATCGATTCGACAGGCAGAATGGTTCGAAGCGGCAAGGGATCCTTGACCTGTAGATACTCAGGTTTACGGGACAGGGCATCTGCTCTTTTGTTGTACCCTTTCGGAATGTAGGTGACTTTGAAGTTGAATCGAGCGAAGAACAAAGACCAACGGATCTGACGTTGATTCAATTTCCTGGCAGATTGCAAGAATTCCAAGTTTTTATGGTCAGTCCGAACTTCAACTTGATAGCGAGCTCCTTCCAGGTGGTGTCTCCAGGTCTCAAAAGCAGTCTTGATGGCCAAGAGTTCCTTTTCCCAAATGGTATAATGGCTTTCGGAGGGACTCAATCTCCTGGAGTAATAAGCACACGGGAACAGGGGGCCGCCATCCTGGCGCGTTTGAAGTAGCACAGCCCCTACTGCCACATCTGAGGCGTCGGCCTCCACTACAAAGGGACGACAAGGATCTGGATACTTGAGAATGGGTTCCTGAACAAAAGCCTTTTTGAGGGTCTGAAGCGCCTGTTGCTCGGCATCGCCCCACTGGAACTTAACGCCTTTCCGTAACAGTCGAGTAAGGGGCGCAGTCAACGCAGAAAATCTCGGAATGAACATCCTGTAATAGTTCGCAAAGCCCAAAAGTCTTTGGACATCCTTTGCTTTGCATGGGGGTTGCCAGGTTTGCAAGGCTTCAACCTTGCCAGGATCCATGGCGATGCCTTGTGGAGAAATCACATGTCCCAGAAACTCAATGGTGGTTTGATAGAATTGACATTTCTCTAACTTGGCGTAAAGGTGATGCTGTCGTAAGCGTTGCAAAACTCGCCGGAGATGCTGAAGATGAGTTGCTTGTGACGGGGAATAAATCAGGATGTCATCGAGGTAAACCACCACAAATTGATCCAATAAATCCCGGAAAATGTCATTCATGAAATGTTGAAAGACGGCCGGAGCATTGGTGAGTCCAAAGGGCATGACTGTATATTCAAAATGACCGTATCTGGTCCCAAACGCGGTTTTCCACTCGTCCCCCTCTCGGATGCGAACCAAGTTGTAAGCACCTCGTAGATCTATCTTGGTGAAGATGGTCGCTGATCGGAGACGGTCCATGAGATCAGGAATCAAAGGCAGAGGGTACCGGTTGCGCACCGTGATGGCATTGAGCTTGCGATAGTCACAGCATAGGCGTAAATCTCCGGTTTTCTTCTTCACGAATAACACAGGAGCTGACAAAGGCGAGGAAGAGGGACGAATGAAACCTCTGGCCAGGTTTTTGTCCACAAAGTCTTTTAATGCGGCCAACTCGGGTTCTGACATGGAGTACAGGCGTCCCCCTGGAAGCTTGGCATTTGGCAGCAAATCAATGGCACAGTCATATGGCCTATGCGGAGGCAATTGGTCCGCCTCTTTCTCACTGAATATATCCGCAAAGTCCGCTAGGTCGGCCGGCAAGGTGATATCAGGGTGAGGTGGTAGTTGGGCTGCGCAAACGTGGCGTACGTGGTCAACGCATTGCAAACTGGGAAAGGAAACAAAGTTCTGGGACCACACCACACAAGGATCATGGGTTCTCAACCAGGCTAAGCCGAGAACTAAGGGGACATGAAGTCCCTTGGCGATATAGAATTGGATGGCTTCTTCATGTTGTCCTATGACCAGGCGTATGGGCTGGGTCATAAACTTGATTGGTCCAGACAACAACTCACGACCATCGATTGTCTCAACCGACATAGGCGGCTTTACGGAGCACAAAGGTATGGCATGTTGACGAGCGAAAGCTTCATCCATGAAATTAGTGGTGGCTCCAGAATCCAACAAGGCATGTGCCGAAATGCCCTGGGCATGGGTTCCCAAACATATACTGGTTGCTAGGAGCAGATGTCTCGGAGGACCGGGGTCGTCGTCTGCGGAACGGGGACTGAGTTTGACGCCTGCCCGACCCAATGTTTCCATTAGGCCGGGCTCCGGCCGTTTCCCGGCAAGGTGGCTTGAAACTGCTGAGTGGGAGGTCGAGCTGGAACAGGAGTAGGACCTGCCGTGCCACGTCGTTTCTGGGGGCAGGCCATAACGAAGTGCCCCATCTCTCCACAGTACAGGCACAATCCCTCAGCTCTCCGTCTTGCCTTCTCAGCCGCGGTCAAACGAGATCTAACTGCCCCGAGATCCATGGGTTCCTCACTGGCCATGGGTACAGGACGCCTCTCGGTGTAAGCCGGCAACGATTGGAGAAGACGTCTGGGTGCCGGGATGGGTGGGGTGATAGGTAGGGTCTGGAATCCTCTGCGTGGTGCAGGAACTGGCTTGGTATTGCCGGTGACTTGAACCATCTGTGTGGCCAAGCGGGCATCCATGGCTTGTGTTTGCGATTCAAGAGCCAAACAATGTTGGTATACTGCAGCCAGGGTTGGGGGTATTACAGTCACTTTCAACCCATTCAGGATTTGGGCAGACAGACCATCGAGAAAGATTTCTATGAGAGCTTCGTCATTCCACTTAATGTCTTGAGCTAGGCGGCGAAACTCTGATATATAGTCCGCTACGCAGCGCGATCCTTGCCGTAGCTCTCGTATCCGACGGGTGGCATTTTGCCTACGAAGGGGATCAGCAAACTCCCTTTCCATCAGCTGACAGAATCCAGCATAATTGCTCAAGACAGGATCTTGTCCTTCTATCAAAGGAGACGACCACTCAGCAGCGGGGCCAGAGAGTAGACTCAAAATGAACGCTACCTTCGTTTCATCCAGCTGAAAGTCTGCTGGGGTTGAGGCAATGAAGATTTTACATTGATTCAAAAAAGCAGGAAATTTACCACGTTCCCCAGTGAACTTATCCGGCAAGGCTAGGTAACACCTGCTTGGTCTGGGAGGGGCGGCTGGAGCTTGGGCTGTTGCAGCGTGAAGCTGTTGTTGCAATTGTCCAATTTGCTGCTGGAGAGATTGCACTAATTGAGACAGAGCCGGGTTATCAGCAAGTAATTGTTCCATGCTGGCACTGAAAGCTCGGACTAATGTTCGTCCTTTCTGTTATCTTGTTTTGCTGTTTTTGAGTCACGAGCAATCTGTTCTGTCTATCCCCTCTCAGCTGCCAAGAATCCCCTTAACGAGGTCGTTAAGAGTGCACACGAAGGCAGTTCAAAACACACGGCTTTATTTAACAGTTTACACAAGCACACTAAGAACACCAGTTATAAACTCACTGTGAAATCTCTCAGGTCTCTTCTTGAGCACAACGTTGCTCGTGACTAAAACAGAGGCTTCCGTTTCCCTGTTAATATAGCCTCCCAGGTCACGTTCGTCGTCCACCCAACTGACCCCTACGCCTATCAGCCCGTCGGTATCGTGGATTGAGCCAATTAGTTTCCTGGCCCACATCTGAGTCATCGTCCTCTGACTCAGCATGCATACCAATCTCCGTGGTATCTGGCTCAGCTGCCGGGAGGAGAAAACACCCAGAAGGGCCTGCCGGTGCGGAGTCATAATCATCATCGGACAAGTATCTAGCCTGGCCAGGGACACTCACAACAGAGGCCGACGTGGCTGAGTTCACGCCGCGACAGAAAACTAGCCGAGCACCAGTGTGAACGCAGCCATGGCGGCAGCCTTCGCACGTGGGGTGGCCGAACGCGGGGCCGAGATTTGGGCTGCTTGCAAAGCAGTGCCCCTGAAAAGCAGAGCCTCTCTTTCCCCCCATCGACGCTCCTGCTCCGACCCCTCCATTCTAGCAAAGCGCTGCCTGCTTTCCTTTTTTCTCCTCCTTTCCCTCGGTCCCAACTCAGTTCGGCGGCGGGATGGATGAGATTTCTCCTGGTCCACGTTTCAAAGGCATTTGGTGATTAGACGCACAACAACGCCCACAATAATTAGGCCACGAGGCACAACTTCCTCCAGGAGGCAGAAAGAATTCGGGCAAGCGGCATTTTGAAGGTCGGGCCGGGGCTTTGTTGGGCCCTCGCGGGGCGCAATTAGGGGCGGCTCTGCAGAGTCCCGGGCGCCTGACTCACGGAGAAAGCCGTCCGGGAGCCCACAATTAGCGGGCCCAAGAGGAAGCTGACGTGGACACCCCCATGGTGGTGAGGCGGCCCCCGAGCTCCCCACTGAGCCGGACGGGATTCCTGTCCCGGCCTTTCCAGGGCCAAATCCTGCAGGAGAGCGAGCCGGGCCAGGCTGGGTGGCAGGAAAGGAGGCGTGCTGCAATTCACACAGCCCTGATCCCAGTCCAGAGGAGCGCCCCGGCCCCGGTGGACGGGGGGCTGGGAGGGGGAAGCCCCTTCCGATGCCGAGAAAGCAGTGCTTCCTCTCCTGCTCCGGGCATGGGAAAATGGGCGGAGGTCCCGGGAAGGCCAAGTATGGGGGGGAGGAGGAAGCAGAAGGCACCCGGGGCACCACGGACTGGCCTGGGGAAATGCGTGACCGGCTCGGCTGCCCACCGCCCCAGCCGACACTGCCACCCGGCCCGGGAAAATGCGTGGCTGGCTCGGCGGCCCGGGAAGCGATGCCCCCGCCGGCCACTGCCCAGCCCGGGGAAACACATGGCCGGCTCATCGGCCCGCGAAGTGATTCCCCCACCGCCCCAGCCGACACTGCCGCCCGGCCCGGGGAAACACATGGCCGGCTCAGCGGCCCGCAAAGCGATACCTCCACCGCCTGAGCCGAGACTGCTGCCCTGCCCGGGGAAACACGTGGCTGGCTCAGCGGCCCAGGAAGTGATGCCCCCGCCGGCCGCCGGCCCAATCAACACTGCCACCTGGCCCGGGGAAACACATGGCCGCCTCTGCAGCCCGCAAAGCGATACCCCCACCCCCCCAGCCGACACTGCCTGGGGAAACACGTGGCTGGCTCAGCGGCCCGTAAAACGATGCCTCCGACGCCGAAGCCGAGACTGCTGCCCGGCCCAGGGAAACACATGTCCAGCTCGGTGGCCCAGGGATGGCCCAGGAAGCGATGCCCCCACTGGGACTGCTGCTTGGTACAGGTAAGCCGGGGGGCATGCCACCTGCCCTGCGGCTGCTTCGTGGCAGCACTCTGCGGACTCGGAGTCCCCTCCCTCCCCCTCGCCACTGACCGTCTGTCTCCAGCTCTGCTGCTGCTTGGCCAACGATCGTGCTGGCTGGGCATCGCAGGGGCTGCTCTTCCTTGAGGCCGCGCCTTGCAGGAGGGCTGGCCCACTCAGCGGAGGCTCCGGTGGGCCGCTCCCAGCGGGGATCCCAGAGCTTCCCCGCGCGGCTCCCCAGCCACATGAGCCTCGAATGGGGCCAGCCCAGGAAAGGGACTTCCTGGCCGCCCTTCTCCCAGGGGGCGGGGCACCCAGGCACAGGGCCAATCAGGAGCCCTGCGAGGGGGCAAGTCCGCATGAGAGAGAGGGAGAGACAGAGAGGGGAAGCGCAAGTGCCTCTCTCTGTCTCTGTCTCTCTCTGCAAATGGCAGAGGAGGCTCCGGAGCTGCAGGAGATGGCTCAAAGAGCCGCATGCGGCTCCAGAGCCGCGGGTTGCCGACCCGTGGCCTAGTAGATGGTTGGGCTTGCTATTCAGACGTCAGGTTTTTTCATACGTACTTGTTCTTCAATCTGTTGCACTGCAATAGTTATGTACACAAATCAGTATAGTCTGGACAGTTTCTAGTCTTTTGTACATGATCTCAAAGAGCGCCAGGTCAATAAAGAAAAGCTCTTGGTCAATAACTGGAGCATTTCAAACCAAGATTCAAACACAGACCATAAAATGAGGTGAAACTTGATCACTTGAAAAGTACTGCCATGTGAAAGCAAAGAGATGCCATCAAGTTCATTATCAGGTATCGAATAAAGGGGAAGGTCTTAAGGGCAAGAAAGATAGTCACATTTTATGAAGGAGGCGATACAAGAGCAAGCTAGTATGAAAAAACAATCCAGAAAGCGCTATACAGTACTAGTTTACAAAAAAAACATTGATTTTAGTTACCATTCCCTAAACATCATCTTTAGACACAAAATTCTTACAAATCAAGGACTGAGAATTAAAGCAGTTTATAGTTAATGGTTATTTTTATAAGAAGTACTTAAACCTTCTGCAAGCATCTACCTTTCTTTGCCTTTCCCTGCTATCCTGCAACCAGCACTAGTTGCATGAAAGAGGAAAATACTGTACAATGTCATCAGATGGTACTTCTTAAACATTAGCAATAGGACACTGGTGAAAATATAGGATGACATTGTAATTTCCACACTTGCAATGCATAATTCAGGTTAAAAAGTAGACATATCAATACATACCTGCAGTTGGGAGGTGGATCTAAGGTGATGTCAGCCAATTCCTTTTGAATCCTATGACAATAAAGAGAGAGGGTTCACAATTTCATAAAGTTAGTTTGATCTGCTATATTAGTTTGTCTATTAACAAGGTTGAAAGAAAATTGCTAGATCTACAAAATAGGAGCCAGGTGAACATTTCATAATCTGATAATAGACATTTAACAAAGACTTATGTTGTGCACACTTCACAGTTAGGGGACAGATCAAGAGACATAGCTAGCCTGAAAAACTAACAAACTTGAGCCTGCATCTGTTTAGCAAATTTAACATTTTAATACCATCATAGGAATAAAGGCAAAAGAGAATGCACAGAGCTTTTCTAATTAACTTGAATAAAGCAAATAGCAATAGCACTTAGACTTATATACCACTTCATAGTGCTTTACAGCCCTTTCTAAGCGGTTTACAGAGTCAGCATATTGCCCCCAACAATCTGGGTCCTCATTTTACCAACCTCAGAAGGATGGAAGGCTGAGTCAACCCTGAGTCACTCAGAATCGAACTCCTGGAGTGAGCGGTGAGTTAGCCTGCAGTACTGCATTCTAACCACTGCACAACCACGGCTCTTATTCAAGTAACAGTTAAAATTAGTAACAATATTTTCAATTATTTTTATCACTTAAGTTAAATAGAAAGTAGCCAGAGATGTACGAAATAGTCCTTTTTGCTTCTTCCTCCTTGAACAAGACACAGATCTACCCTTCTCTATATACATTCCTAATGAAAATCTGCTTCTTTTATTTTCATTGTTTCTGTGTTTCAGTTCTAACAACAGGAACAAGATACATAGAATTGGAGCTATCATGCAACTTGGTGAAAATACTACAAATTCCAGTCACAGAGCAAACATATAGGAAGGATCATAAGCATGAAGGTGGTACCATGTGAGTAGAGTAGAATGGAATATAGAATAGAATATAGAATGTAGAATATAGAATAGGAAAATAATAATAAGGAGGAGGAGGGGGGAAGGGGAAGGGGAAGAAGAAGAAGAGGAAGAAGAAGAGGAAGAAGGAGAAGGAGGAGGAGGAGGAGAAGGAGGAGGAGGAGGAGGAGGAGGAGAAGGAGAAGAAGAAGAAGTAGTAGTAGTAGTAGTAGTAGTAGTAGTAGTAGTAGTAGTAGTAGTAGTAGTCTGGATAGTGGACGTGGCAGTGCCTGGAGACAGCAGAATAGACGAGAAGGAACTGGAGAAGATAACAAAATACAAAGACCTACAAATAGAAATAGAAAGACTGTGGCAAAAGCAAGCAAGGGTAGTACCAATAGTAATAGGTGCCTTGGGTTCAATCCCAAAACAACTGGAGCACCACTTGAACACCATTGGCATTGACAAATTCGCCATTAGTCAATTGCAAAAGGCGGCCTTACTAGGAACTGCTTCCATCCTGCGACGAGATCTGTTATACCATCAAACATGCACATCTGCCTATCCCAGGTCCTTGGCAAAGACTCGATAGGTAGACAAAAATGCCAAATCCAGTCTGAACATCTGGCTGACTGTGCGATGATCAATAATAATAATAATAATAATAATAATAATAATAATAATAATAATAATAATAATAATAGTAACGAAATATCACGACCTGGCCATTGAAACTGCGCGATTATGGATGAAACGTGTAACAGTGGTACCCATTGTCATCAGGGCACTGGGAACTATGTCCAAAAACTTTGCAAAATACATCAAGAAACTGCAGTTTCCTGCAATAACTCCAGCAATGTTACAAAAAACTGCGCTACTCGGAACATCTTATATTTTAAGGACATACCTGGTTGACACCTAGGATGCTGGTGGCAACCCGTGTCAACCATCAGCGCCAGCCAATTTGAATGTTCATGTTTAATGAATAATAATAATAATAATAATAATAATAATAATAATAATGAAAGGGACCTTGGAGGTCATCTAGTCCAACCCCCTGCTCAGGCAGGAAACCCTATACCATTTCAGACAAATGGCTGTCCAGTCTCTTCTTAAAAACTTCCAGTGTTGGAGTATTCACCGCTTCTGGAGGCAGGTTGTTCCACTGGTTAATTGTTCTGACTGTCAGGAAGTTTCTCCTTAGTTCTAGGTTGCTTCTCTCTTTGGTTAGTTTCCATCCATTGCTTCTTCTCTTGCCTTCAGGCGCTTTGGAGAATAGCTTGACTCCCTCTTCTTTGTGGCAGCCGCTGAGATATTGGAACACTGCTATCATGTCCCCCCTCATCCTTCTCTTCGTTAAACTAGACATACCCAATTCCAGCAACCATTCCTTATATGTTTTAGCCTCCAGTCCCCTAATCATCTCTGTTGCTCTTCTCTGTACTGTTTCTAGAGTCTCAACATCTTTTTTACATCGTGGTGACCAAAACTGGATGCAATATTCCAAGTGTGGCCTTACCAAGGCATTGCAAAGTGGCATTAACACTTCACGTGATCTTAGAATAGAATAGAATAGAATTCTTTATTGGCCAAGTGTGATTGGATGCACAAGGAATTTGTCTCTGGGGCATAAGCTCTCAGTGTACATACAAGCAACAAGTGATAAATCATAATCATAAAATACAATCATAAATCTTAAGATACAACACTCATTGATAATCATAGGATACTAAATAAAGCAATCAACATAAATTATACGATACAAACAATAAAGTGATAATCATAAGATGCTAAAGGAATTGGCAATAGGAAAGATGAGAAGGATAATAGTAATACAGCCCTACTATGTGGTTTGACATCCTAGGGCATAAGACAGTGTTGTGGGAATTAGTTGTTTAGCAGAGTGATGGCATGGGAGAAAAACTATCTTTGTGTCTCAATGGAAGGCAGGCTGGTTGTATGGTAATTGTTTTTTCTGCAGTCCTAACTATCTGTTGAAGTCTGTGTCTGTCCTGTTTGGTTGCTGTGCCAAACCAAACAGTTATAGAGGTACAAATGACAGACTCAGTAACTCCTCTGTAGAAGTGTATCAGCAGCTCCTTGGGCAGTCTGAGCTTTCTGTGTTGGCACAGGAAGAACATTGTCAGATCCCCAAACCCTTATTGCTTTCCCTGCATATGTGCTCTTGCTTGGGGCCTGCCATTCTGTTGCGGGGGGGGGGATTTGCTTTCAGTTGGGATAACTTTCGCTTTCTACTTTTCCTCTCCAGTTCTCTATCCACTTGAGAGAAGATAGTCTTCAGGGAGACAGTTACGGAGAAACAAAACTGGAGAAGACCTTGAGATGTGCGCCAACTGTGCCAGTTACCCAAACATCGTGCCACCTGTGGATTGGCTGTATTTCAAATGGACATTATGACTTTGGTGGGAGGAGGAAGATTGCTAGTTTAACTATACCATTTAAGCGGGATTTTCCCCAGATCTCGCCTTGATTTTCCTACTGTCACTTACCCCTAATAAAAGTTCCTTTTGAGACAATGCCCATTTCAAGAGTTCTGCTTTCTTGGGTGGTTAGCTGAGGTGGATCCTTACAAACATTCTTTGTTGTGCTTTTTTGACAATGTTTTTGATGTTAGGTGTCCATTTCAAGTCCTGGGAGACTATAGAACCCAGAAACCTGCAGGACTTTACTGTTGATACTGTGTTGTCTAGTATTGTAAGAGGTGGTAGAATAGGAGGGCTTCTTCTAAAATCTACTATCATCTCTACAGTTTTGAGTGTGTTCAGTTCAAGATTGTTCCAGACACACCACAGGGCCAGTTGTTCAACTTCCCGTCTGTATGCAGATTTGTTCTCTCGAATGAGACCAATGACTGTTCTGCAAACTTCAGTACTTTAACAGAGGGATCCTTTGAGATGCAGTTGTTGGTATAGAGCATGGGTGTCAAACTCGCCACATCACATAACGTGTCGTGACATATCGCAACTTTTTTTGCATTGCCGGAGCTGGTGTGGGCGTGGCCTCCATATGATGCAACTGGCCCATGGGCTTCACCTGCTGCTTCCTATCTGTTAGAAACTTATAATCCACTTACAAGTGTGGTCAGGCACAGCTAGCTGAGTCAGTTTAGTGAGGACGAGAATATCTGGAATGATGGTATTGAATGCTGAGCTTAAGTCTACAAAATGGACCCTTGCATAGGTCCTTGGAGATTCAAGAAGTTGTAAGATATAGTGAATTACCATATTAACAGCATCATCTGTGGATCTATTTGCACAGTAGGCAAATTTCAAGGGGTCTAACATCGGATCTGTGATGGTTTTCAGGTGGGTCAGCATTAACCTTTCAAAGGTTTTCATAACCGAAAAGTGATGTCAGAGCAACCTGTCTGAAGTTGTTCAGCTCCTTGATGGAGGGCTTCTTAGGCACTGGGATGATAGTAGAGCTTTTGAAGCAAGAAGGAACATAACACATCTCTAGTGATTTATTAAAGATGGGGGTAAAGATGGGGGGCCAACTGGTCAGCAGAAACTTTCAAGCAAGGAGGAGTTATCTTGTCTGGGCCTGGTGCTTTTCCAGGCTTTTGTCTGTGTGATAAACCTCACACATCTTTTTCTGTGATCACCAGAGGTGGGGGACCCAGAGGGATGGGGTCAGTTGTAGGAGACTTGGCTGTTGCTGGTATATCTCAGATGGTGGTGATAGTTGACAGTGGTTTCCTCTCAAACCTACAGTAAAACATGAGTTTACGACACCAATCCTCTCTTGCAGGTAGCCGGAACCGATTAAATGGTTCCGCCCCAGACGCCTGATGGACCCTATCAGCTTTCAAAGGGTGCTTGGGGAATTGCCAGATTCGCTCGTACACAGTTCGGCGGAGTCCCTAGTGACGGCCTGGAATACGGCCACTACGGGGGCTCTAGACCGGATTGCGCCGTTGCGACCTCTCTGTGGTAGCAGACCCAGGAGATCTCCTCGGTTTACCGAGGAACTCAGGGGGATGAAGCGCCAGAAGAGACATTTAGAGAAGCAATGGAGGGAAAGCAGATCCGAATCTGATCGAACCAAATTGAGAGCTTATATTAAGACCTATTTGGAAGCGATCACTACGGCAAGATCTCAGTATCTTTCCGCATTGATCGCGTCTGCGGAATCTCGTCCGGCTGCCCTGTTTAGGGTGACTCGCTCTCTCCTTGATACGGGGAGGAGGGAGGAACCTTTGCAGGGCAATGCCGAAGAATTTAACATCTTTTTCGCAGACAAGGTCACTCAGATCCGGGCTGACTTGGACTCCAATTGGAATGCAGTGTCGGCTGACAATGAGTCAGTCGAGATGACAGAGGCCCGTCTTAGTCCTGTTGAATGGGAGGAGTTTGACCTGGTAACTCCTGATGATGTGGACAAGGCCATTGGAGCTGTGAGTTCTGCCACCTGTTTATTGGACCCGTGCCCCTCCTGGCTGGTTTCAGCTAGCAGGGAGGTGACACGGAGCTGGGTCCAGGCTGTTGTTAACGCTTCACTGAGGGAGGGGTCCTTTCCGGCTCCCTTAAAGGAGGCACTTTTGCGCCCCCTCCTCAAGAAGCCTTCCCTGGACCCGGCAGTTTTAAATAATTATCGTCCAGTCTCCAACCTTCCCTTTTTAGGGAAGGTTGTTGAGAAGGTGGTGGCACTCCAACTCCAACGGTCCTTGAATGAAACTGATTATCTGGGCCCTCAGCAGTCTGGGTTCAGGTCTGGTTACAGCACGGAAACTGCTTTGGTCGCGCTGACCGATGATCTCTGGCGGGCCCGGGATAGAGGCTACTCCACTATCCTGGTGCTTCTTGACCTCTCAGCGGCATTCGATACCATCGACCATGGTATCCTTCTGCGCCGGTTGGAGGGGCTTGGAGTGCGGGGCACCGTTTTATGGTGGTTCACCTCCTACCTCTCTGGCCGGTCACAGTCGGTGTTCGCAGGAGGTCAGAGATCGGCTCCGAGGCCTCTTCCATGTGGAGTCCCTCAGGAGTCTGTTCTCTCACCTCTGCTTTTTAACATCTACATGAAGCCGTTGGGTGAGATCATCCGTCGACACGGGGTGAGTTATCATCAATATGCTGATGATACTCAGCTTTATATCTCTACCCCGCGTCATTACAGCGAAGCAGTGGAAGTGATGAACCGGTGCCTGGAGGCTGTTGAGGTCTGGATGGGTGCCAACAGGCTCAGACTCAATCCCGACAAGACGGAGTGGCTATGGGCTCTGCCTCCCAAGGACAATTCCAACTGTCCGTCCATTACCCTGGGGGGGGGAGAAGTTTTGTCCCCCTCGGAGAGGGTTCGCAACTTGGGTGTCCTCGATCCACAGCTAAGTCTAGAACATCACTTTTCGGCTGTGGCGAGGGGGGCATTCGCCCAGGTTCGCCTGGTGTGCCAGTTGTGGCCCTATTTGGACCAGGAGTCACTCCTCACAGTCACCCATCCCCTTGTCACCTCGAGATTCAACTACTGTAATGCTCTCTACATGGGTCAACCTTTGAAGAATGTCCGGAGACTGCAAGTAGTCCAGAATGCGACCACGCGAGCCGTCTTGGGTCTCCCAAGACATGCTCATATCACTCCAGCTCTCCGTGAGCTGCACTGGCTACCAATTGGTCTCCGAACACAATTCAAAGTGTTGGTTATGACCTATAAAGCCCTTTATGTCAATGGACCAGGATACTTGCAGGACCGTCTTCTGCCTCATGAATCCCAGCGACCGGTTAGGGCACATAGGGTTGGCCTCCTACGGGTCCCGTCTGTTAGGCAATGTCATCTGGCGGGGCCTAGGGCTAGGGCCTTCTCCGTTGCTGCCCCAGCCCTCTGGAACCAGCTTCCCTCAGAGGTTCGTACTGCTTCCTCCCTCCTAGCTTTCTGGAAATTGTTAAAGACCCATTTATGCCGACAGGCTTGGGGCATATGAGCTGTGCTCTGCCCCGGCCCTAGGAATGTCCCTCCATCAGCAAATGTGAGTTGACTGTGCATGTATGTTGTATGAATGTGATTAATTTTAATGTTATAATTTTATTGTATTGTTTGTAAGCCGCCCTGGGTCTTAGGAGAAGGGCGGCATATAAATTTGAGTAATAAATAAATAATAATAAATAAATAAAACACATTCAGGTCATCTACCAGTTGTCAATTCCCTTCAGCAAGGGAGGGGGGTTTGCTGTAGCCAGTGATATTTTTAAGGTTTTTCTACACATTTGCTGGTTCATTTGTTGAGAGCTGATTCCTCAGTTTTTCAGAGTAGCTTCTTCTTGCTGCTCTGATCTCCCTTGTTAATACATTCCTGGCCTGATTGTACAGCATTCTATCTCCTTTCCTGTAGGCTTTCTCTTTGGCACTTTTTGAATATTTGCAGTCGTAATTGACATTGACAAGTCTTGTTATTGAAGCAGGAGATATATTACATGAAAGTCTTAAAATATGAACTGAATTCAAATTGATTTGAAAAATTGAAATGCACATTATAATAAAAAGCAGAATTCTCCCCTTTCATAAAAGAGAAATATTTTGTCATCTAATCAGATTACCAAAATGCAGGCAACCAAAAACAAAACAATCTTTACATTACTTATATGCACAGACTATTGTTATAATCTACATCTTCAGATAGGTGAAGAAATTAAATGCCTTCCTTAGGGCCATGCAGTAAGTCAGAAGCAAGGCAGATATTTACAGTCTTGCTTTCAAGTCACATGCTTTTAACTTTCCTCACTGTCAATATCATTAATATAGACAAATGCTAAGAGGAAAGTTATCAGGAAAATAATACACCTTGAAAGGAGTGGTGATTCAGATTTGGAAAAAGCTATCATGTTTCACAAAAAGGAGTGAAACAAGGATATTGAAAAGGTTAAAATCACAGTTGAAAAGACAGCAAATACAGGTCATAAACACACTTAAAGACAACCTCACCTTTTTGCACTAGTGGAAAGGAGCTTGGAATTTTTACTCATGCTGACTTTACTTTCCTTCTTCTTAGGTATGTTTGTATCTTTCTCAGTCTGTTGGTTTGAGGATGAAGATGAGGAAGAGCTGGTGCTAGCCCTTGAATCGTCATCTGACATAGCTACCCCCCCCACTATGTACCCCAAATCTGGAGAGGAAACACAAGGAGGGAAACACAGTTATGAAGGAAATAAAAGTTATTCTTTTAATAATTGTAGAAATGTAATTGTAGAAATATGCCATATATGAAACTGTCTCTTTAGTACAAATGTAACACTGTAACGCAAATGTAACAATGCACTGCCAAATGTGTGAGAAGGTTTGTTCAATGTTTACTGCCTAAAAATCCTCCGGACACAGGAACTTACACTTTGAGTAGAAATCCTACTATCAAAGAGGGGGATTTTGACCCTAGGTGAAAATTACAAATAAACAAGATAACAGCAGATGGGTGGAAGAGGTCAGGATGACTTTAAGTACAACTTCAAAGTACATCTATAAAGATGAAAGAGCTCCTTAGATGTGACATGCATTGTAAAGGTATAAAATGCAGACCTTGAAACCAGGCCAGTGCTCTCTTGGAAAACAACTTCTCCGTTGCTGCCCCAGCCCTCTGGAACCAGCTTCCCTCAGAGGTTCGTACTGCTTCCTCCCTCCTAGCTTTCCGGAAATTGTTGAAGACGCACTTATGCCGACAGGCTTGGGGCGTATGAGCTGTGCTCTGCCCCTGGGCCTAGGAATGTCCCTCCATCAGCGACTGTGAGTTGACTGTGCTTGTATGTTGTATGAATGTGATTAATTTTATTGTATAATTTTATTGTATTGTTTTTGTAAGCCACCCTGGGTCCTAGGAGAAGGGCGGCATATAAGTTTAAGTAAATAAATAAATAAAATAAATAATTCGAGTGGGAAGATTTCAGGAGGCCACGTTTGCAAACGCTCTTTTTCTTTTCTTTTCTTTTTTATGTCATTCTCCAATAAACCTTTGTTTTGTTAACCAGACTTGTCTTTGTATTGTGAGTATCAAAATTTGGGGTTTTACATCTCACAATCTTGGTGGAGCTTCTAGGGGACACTGTTCTCAGTAAAATCAGGAGCACGCCTGTTGATTTCAACTGCCTGGAGTTATCTGAGATCTAGTTTCCCCTTGCAGGCTCCAAGCCAAACTAAATTGACAACTCTGGTTTACAAAAATCAAAGGACAGGAAAAAGGAAGAAGTCAGCAACTGAAGCCCGGACCAGGTAACCCAGTGCACTGGCCCAGGTAAGACACTTTTGCCCCGAAAACGGGAACCGTGCAATTGTACCTGGGTGGTCAGGAGAGCGATTGTGGGAGGTTTCTGCAATAATGGCTGTGTGAGTGTGATGGGCTGTGTTCTGGGAACACTGGTAAGTCCAGAGTGAGTGCGGACCTGAAGGTTGAGGTCCCTTACTCCCGCGAGGGGGAAGGCCAGCCTGAAGGGAAGCGAACTGGTGTTAACAGTTTTGAGTGGCTGTCAAATCGAGGACCTCAGGGAACCATAATCAGGGAAACTCTCAATAAGATGGGCAGTAGTTGTAGTCATGGTTGTAAACCCAAAGAAAGGGAAATAACTGTAAAATTAACTAATAGGGAAATAGAAATACCTTCTGACAGTCCATTAGGACAATTGCTAAGCCAGTGGGATGATGAAAATTTAGAAGCGTGGACATGTAAGATAACAAAAAGCAGAATGATAATGTTGTGCTTAAAGAAATGGCCTCATTACGTAATTAGTCCGCCTGATTATCATTGGGACCGGTTGGGAGAGCCAAATAAATATTGGATAGGAAAATTAGAACAATATATTCGTAAGAGACCTACCCTAAGCAGTGAAATACCGTACGTAAAGCCATGGTATTTTGTGAATTGGGAAGGACCAATTCCACCAGAGGAAGATAGGATTTTTAAATTGAAGGAGGAAAGAAAGGGATGGGATCCTTTAGAATGTCTCCATCCTCCTTATACTCCCCCTCCACAAGTAATACCAAATGCTCCAGTCTTAGAAGATTATCAAGGAGCAGGAGGGGGAGCCGAAGAACCACCTATAGCTGAAAGAACTCGAGGAAGAGAAAGGGAAAGAGAGAGAGAGAGAGAGAGAGAGAGAGAGAGAGAGAGAGAGAGAGAGAGAGAGAGAGAGAGAGAGAGAGAGAGAGAGAGAGAGAGAGAGAGAGAGAGAGAGAGAAAAGATGAAAAAGAGGAAAGGTTATATCCTTTGCGACAAGTCCCTCAAGGCATAAATACAGATGGGCAACCGGTGATGGGTTATGTAGCAGTAAATATCACAGCTACTGAGCTGAGGGAATTTAAACAAAGAATGAAAAAAGTTCAAGAGGAACCCCAAGCAGTAGCTGAGGAATTCGCTGCCTTTTGGGGGCCCAATACATACACTTGGGATGAACTCCAGTACTCTCTGGGTTTTCTATGTACCCCAGAAGAGAGGGATCTAATTCGGAAAGCTGCATGAAATATTGGAAAGATCATCATCCAGGGGCAAATGATCCAGTTCCTGAGGTAAAGTTTCCATTGGAAAGACCGGACTGGGATAATAACGACCCTGTCCATAGGCAGCAAATGGATGATTTAAAACACATAATTATAGAAGACATTCAAAACTGTGTGCCCCAAAGCAAAAATATCAGTAAGGCTTTTAATGTAAGACAGAAAAAGGAAGAATCTCCAGGGGAATATTTAGAGAGACTTAGAGAACAGATGAGGAGATACGGAGGGATGAAGTAAGAAAGTGAAAATTTTAGACAGTTATTAAAGAGTCAGTTCGTGATAGGAGCATATGGAGATATACAGAGAAAGATACAGAAAACTGATGGATGGGGAGAAAAGAGTATAATGGATTTATTAGCAGAGGCTTATTAGCAGAGGCGCAGAAGGTGTTTGTGAATCGTGATTTACAAGAGAGAAGAGAGGATAAGAAAGTGTTATTGTCAGCAGTAGGAGAAATGATGGATAGAAAGTTAGGAGATCAGAAAGGACAGAGAAGAGAAATTGGGAAGGAAGGACAATGGAAAGGGAGAGGAAGAGGAAAAGGCAGGGGAGTGATGAGACAAGGCAGCAGGAAACAGTGTTTTAATTGTGGGAAGGAAGGGCATTTTGCAAGGAATTGTCCACAGCTAGCGAGAGAAAGGGAGAGAGAGCAGAAAGTGTATAGGCTAATAGATGAAGATGAAGAATAGGGGAGTCAGGGGCCCTTGATATTAAGGTTCCACCAAGAGCCCTTGATAAACATTCAAGTGGGACCCGAAAAACAGGAATTAGTGTTTCTAATAGACACCGGAGCTTCTAGGACATCTCTAATAAATATACCCCAAGGCTGCCATTTAATTAATAGTACAATAAGAATTTCAGGGGTAGCCGGACAATCTTTTGAAGTCCCCAAATAGAAGAAATAACTCTTAAATGGAAAAACTATGAAGCTAAGATCCAACCATTATACGTCCCAGCAGCTGGAGTAAATTTGCTAGGGAGGGACGTACTCCAACACTGGGGGTGGGGAATACAAATACTCAGGGAACAGATGTTAATATTAACTGAACAAAATGAGAAAGAAATAACTCCGATAGTTTGGGCCATGAAAGGAAACCGGGGAAGATTGCAAGTAACCCCTATAAAGATTACTCTCAAAAACACGGAGCCCATAAGGCAGAAGCAATATGAGATTAGTTTAGAAGGTAGAAGAGGGTTAAAACCAGTTATAGAAGAATTAATACAGGATGGATTGTTGGAACCAGCCATGTCCCCATATAATTCTCCTATCTTAGCGGTTCAAAAACCTGATGGGAATTTTCGCTTAGTAGCTGATTTGAGAAAAGTCAATCAAATAATTGTATCTTGACATCCTGTGGTTGCCAACCCCTACACATTATTGAGTAAAATTCCACCAGAGCATCAATTGTTTAGTGTAATTGACTTAAAGGATGCTTTTGGGGCTTGTCCACTCGATCCTGAATCCAGGGATGTGTTTGCATTCGAGTGGGAAGACCAGGACACAGCAAGAAAAAGTCAGTTCAGATGGACAGTATTGCCCCAAGGGTATACTGAAAGTCCTAACTTATTTGGTCAGATCTTAGAACAAGTCCTGGAGAAATTTGAAAAAGATCCAAAATTATCTTTGATACAATATGTAGATGATTTGTTACTCTCAGGGGAAAAGAAACAGGATGTAGAGAAAGGAACAAATGACTTGCTGAATTATTTAGCATCTCAAGGACTGAGAGTATCTAAAACCAAACTCCAGTATGTAGAAAGAGAGGTGAAATATCTAGGGCACTTGATAAGTAGAGGCAGCAGAAAAATCACTCCCTCTAGAATAGAAGGTATAATAACACAACCACTGCCAAAAGATAAAAAAGCCCTTAGAAATTTTTTGGGAGTGGTAGGGTATTGTAGACAATGGATTGAAAATTATGCAGAAACAACAAAATCATTGTACTCAAAACTGATAGACTCTGAACCATGGGTAATCAAGTGGTCGGAGGAAGAAAAAGAGAAATTCCAGGAACTAAAAGAGAAGTTAGAAAAGGCAATGGTCCTATCATTACCAAACTTAGAAAAAACATTTCATCTTTTTGTTGCTGTAGAAAATGGAGTGGCGAAAGGGGTTCTAGCCCAGAAATGGGGAGGGTTAAAGAAACCTGTAGCATTCTTATCAAAACTAATGGATCCGGTAATAAGGGGGTGGCCGGTTTGTATACAAGCCATCGCAGCCACCGCCTTGCTAGTTCAAGAAAGCCGGAAGATAAGTTTTGGGGGGGCAATTGTAGTAAGTAGTCCACACCAAGTAAGGAATATTTTGAATCAACAAGCTCAAAAATGGATGACAAACTCTAGATTAATGAAATATGAAAGCATTTTACTAGAAGATCCAAGCCTAGTAATTGTGACTGAAGCTAATATAAACCCAGCTCAGTTTCTAAGTGGAGAAAGAGATTCCCAAGAAATAGAACATGATTGCTTAGAAGCAATAGACTATCAGACAAAGGTGAGGGATGATCTGAAAGAAACTCGAATAGAAGGATTAAGGACTTTGTTTATAGATGGGAGTTCCAGGGTGATAGAAGGGGAGCGAAGGAGTGCATATGCTATAGTAGAAGAAGAGTCATGGAAAACTGTGCTAGCTGAGAGATTACCAAGCCAGTGGTCTGCTCAGACTTGTGAACTATATGTATTAAAAATGGCTCTGATGGAATTGGGAAAGGAAGGTGGTAATATATACACAGATTCTATGTATGCTTTTGGAATAGCACACACTTTTGGAAAGATATGGAAAGAAAGAGGGCTGGTGAACAGTAAAGGGAAAGGATTAGCAAAAGAAGAATTGGTCACTGATATTTTAAATTTAATAACTATATCTCAGGCGTTAGCCATAATTCACGTAGAAGCACACCAAAAGGGGGAGGGATTTGAAATCTATGGCAACAATTTAGCAGACAAAAGAGCTAAGGAAGAAGGACTCACGGAAAAGGAAAAAGTTTTTATAATGATACCTGAAATAGAAAAACAAGGGATACCAAAGTTTTCCAAGGAAGAGGAAGAAGCAATGAGGAAGGAGGGGGCAGTTAAAAATGCAGAAGGGGAATGGGTGTTGCCAGATGGAAGAAAGATGTTAAATAAACCGATCATGAGAAATCTAATTGAGAGGCTACATGAAGGGACACACTGGGGGGCACAGGCTTTAATAGATTTGATACAAAGAAAATATGTATGTAAAGGAATATACAGTTTGGCCTTACAAATTGTTAGAAAATGTATGGTCTGTCTGAAAACAAACAAAGCAGCACTAAGAAAACAACCAATGGGGGGAAGGGAGTTGGCAATACGACCTTTTCAAAGAATTCAGATTGACTATACTGAATTGCCAAAAGCAGGAAGGATGAGAAATTTGTTGGTCATCGTGGATCATTTAACTCGATGGGTGGAAGCTTTTCCATGTGTGAATGCAAATGCTAGCACCATGGTCAGAATATTGTTAGAAAATATAATACCCAGGTATGGTCTTCCTGAAGTAATAGATGCACCAGGGGATGCATTTTACAGCAAGGGTAGTGAAATTAATTAATGAGGCTGTGGGAATTAAGTGGGATTATCACACATCTTGGCACCCCAGTAGCTCTGCTATTGTTGAAAGGGGGAATCAAAAATTAAAACAAACTTTGATTAAATTAATGGAAGAAACAAATTTACCCTGGAATAAATGCCTCCCCTTGGCCTTATTAAGGATACGAACACAACCACGTAAAGATATTGGATTGTCATCATTTGAACTCATGTTTGGAATACCTTATATGGGGAAGGAGGGATTACCAAGAATTGAATTAAAAGATAAAATAATTAGAAAATATATACTTGAACTGTCCAGATGTTTTTCTCTCCTGCGACAGAAAGGCATTCTTGCCCAAACTCCACCCTTGGACTTTGCAGTACACCAATACAAAGCAGGACAGTGGGTGTTGATAAAAGCCTGGAGAGACGAAAAACTAACTCCAACCTGGGAAGGACCTTACATCGTCTTGTTAACCACTGAGACAGCTATCCGGACAGCTGAAAAAGGTTGGACCCATTACTTCTGAGTAAAAGGGCCCGTGCCAGCCCCAGAGGAGTGGAAGGTGGAATCTCACCAAGGAGATCCACTGAAGCTAAAGTTCCGAAGGACTTAATGGACTAATAGTCAATCTTCCCGACAGAAGGAGGGGTAATAGAGGAAAAAGGACTAAACTTTGTATTTCTTTTTCTATCTAGAACCAAAGGAAAACCAAGACCTCCCGCATGTGCTGATTTTGTGGGTATCTTTGTGGGTGTTGTTGCTGCTCTCACTGTATTAATTGTGTTCAGTGCACAGGGTGTGAGATAGAGTGTGATATTAAGTCTTAGAAGATGTATTGGAACGTTACAAGGTGGTATGTCTGGGGGGGGGTTTCTTATTATACTCTTAAAACCTGTCCAACCATTAGAGTCATGTAAGCAATGTGTAAAAATGACAAAGAGAGAGGGGAAAATTGAAAACACAATGATATACCACACTATGATCCCCGAATGTTTACAGACTGACTTGACAGACTGTATTCAAAATGAAACACAATACAAATGCTGCAACACTAGCACAGGGGTAGAATGTTATGACCCAAAAGCAATAGGACCAGTAACTGCAAAAATGTGGGTATATGCTTATAAAGGAGGGGAAAATGCATTTCAAATGTTCTCATTAAGCCAAATCAGACAAGGTTATATAGCTCATAATGACACTAGGGGTGAAACTAGTGTGGGGGTGTGTTTTGATGCCTGCCAAGCTATTAATAATGGGCAAGGATCCGACAACTCGTTTGGGGTAAAATGTGAAAACTTAGAGTGGGAAAGAAGTTATATGAAGGAAAGGAAATACTTATTTCAGGAAGCAGCATCTACATTAAGTACGGGACATGTTGCTTTTGCTCCAAGCTATGATTAGTGGTATACTACTATAAACCCAAATGAAAGGAATAGAGGACCAAAGGAAATGAATATCAGTATGGGAAATACCAGGACTGACTGCATTCAAGGAAAATGTAACCCCCTTTATATATACACAAATCAGTCACTGGAAAAAGGAATCCAATATAGAGAATTTGGAATAGGAATAGACGGAATTGGAAAGGACCCATGGGGATGGCTAGTATTAAAAATAGAAACAACTAAGGTAAAACCAATATGCAAAAGTATATTTTGGTCATATTACCAGGAATTCAAAAACTTAGAATTACCTGAATTTCCTAAGAAAGCAGTATGTTTGTGCATATGGCTGAAGAAATTGCTAAGACTCTAACAGTGAGCAACTGTTTTGTGTGTGGAGGAACAAATATGGGAGAACAGTGGCCATGGGAAGCTCAAGAATTAAAACACGAGATTGTGGTAGAAATGTGGAAAAATAAAACTCTCAAATTCACAAAAGGAAAAGAGGGAACTTGGGCATTAACCACAAATTTAGTGGGACAAATATGTTATGAAAGGAAAAAGAAGAATAGGAAAATTGCAGTAGGAGACATGATTTGCTTGACTATATGGAATAATGGCAGTTGGTGGGGAGGAAATGGAATATCAAAAAAGGAGACATTAAGCGAAATAACTGAGATAGCTTATTTAAAAGATCCTGAAAACGACACCCTGGACTGGGTAGCCCCTGAAGGTATGTATTGGATATGCGGAAAATATGCCTATGGGTACCTACCAAAGGGGTGGTATGGATCTTGTATCTTAGGAATAATAAAGCCAAGTTTTTTCCTCCTCCCCATCGAACAGAAACAATTGCTGGGACTAACTGTATATGATGATTTATCAGATAAAGTCCGAGCAAAAAGAGCTATACAGCCAAGCAATATAAAAATTGGAAGTTGGAAGGATGATAAGTGGACTCCAGAGGATATCATCAAATATTATGGACCTACTACTTGGGCGGAAGATGGTACTTTAAGTGCCAGAGAGCCCATCTATATCTTAAACAGGGTGATTCGGCTGCAAGCAGTACTTGAAATAATTACCAATGACACTATAAGTACTCTGACACATCTAGCCAAGGAAAGTGTAAAATCTCAAACCTACATCATGCAAAATCGTTTAGCCTTAGACTACTTATTAGCCCAGGAAGGAGGTGTGTGGGGGAAATTTAATGTGAGTAATTACTGCATTGAAGTAGATGAGAGTGGAAAAGTAGTAAAGACAAAATGATAAAATTAGCTCATGTCCCAGTCCAAACCTGGAGGGGATTGACCTTAGATAGAGTAAATAATTGGTTTGGAGGATGGTTTACACACTGGAAGGAGTTAGCAAAATTTGCAATATTAGGATTCTTGGCTATTATGTTTTTACCATGTTTGATTCCTCTCATACAAACATTAATAAAACGAACAATGAAAAGTATGACTTTAATAACAACTTCAATAGAGAGTGGGAAGAAAGAAACAATGTTGGTAATGAAAATAGGAAAATGGGTTGGAAGAAGTAATTCAGAATGTAAAAACTTGCTTCCACAGGAATCTAAAGAAAATATAGGGAGTTATGAACTATTAAAAGTATAAAAGAATAAATACAGATAGAAGAGAAAAAGGGGAAATTGAAGGAAATAAAAGTTATTCTTTTAATAATTGTAGAAATGTAATTGTAGAAATATAATGCCATATATGAAACTGTCTCTTTAGTACAAATGTAACACTGTAATGCAAATGTAACAATGCACTGCCAAATGTTTGAGAAGGTTTGTTCAATGTTTACTGCCTAAAAAACCTCCGGACACAGGAACTTACACTTTGAGTAGAAATCCTACTATCAAAGAGGGGGATTTTGACCCTAGGTGAAAATTACAAATAAACAAGATAACAGCAGATGGGTGGAAGAGGTCAGGATGACTTTAAGTACAACTTCAAAGTACATCTATAAAGATGAAAGAGCTCCTTAGATGTGACATGCATTGTAGAGGTATAAAATGTAGAGCTTGAAACCAGGCCAGTGCTCTCTTGGAAAACATTTGAGTGGGAAGATTTCAGGAGGCTGCGTTTGCAAATGCTCTTTTTCTTTTCTTTTCTTTTCTTTTTATGTTATTCTCCAATAAACCTTTGTTTTGTTAACCAGACTTGTCTTCGTATTGTATCAAAATTTGGGGTTTTACATCTCAGTTACTAATTGCTGAAAGTTTGTGTGTGTGTGTGTACGTACACACACACACACACACACACACACACACACACAGGAACACAAAAGTTCCAAGATTCTAACTCTTGGGAAATACTTTCTTCTCCCTCTGCAGTGAGATACAGAGACTGGATTGAAAGAGGAAAAAGAACTCTCCTCCCCCACTCTTTTGCTTCAGTAACATTTAGTGCAGTGGTAGTCACCTACCGCCCACTAGTGGGCGTTCCAGCTTTCATGGTTGGCAGTAGGGGTTTTGTCCGATACTGAAGCACTTTCCTTTTTTTTAATTTGACTTTTTAAAAAATTTTCATAGCATTATTTAAAAACATTTTCATTAGGTTTTCATAAAATTCCCCATGACAATTTAAATTTCTGAAAATATACTATTTGTATCGCCCACGCATAAGTTTAGTTCACGTTACGTAAGTGAAACTAAATGGCGCTATAGTGCGACCGCAGACAAAACAGCCTTGTCTCAGAATAGCTCACGCATCTCCCCCCACAGCACCCAGCTGTAACAGACAAGCAGAGCTGGTAGCCAGGCCCCCCCAAACCCAATCCACGATGCGCGAGAGGCACGCGCAGATGACGATACACGGCGCAGGCTCTTTTGTTTGCGGTAGCACTGGTCAGTACGCAGTTAGATTTGTGAGAGTGAGCACGTGCCTACAGCTTCAAACAAAATATTGTGAGTCCATGTCTCAAAAAAAGAAATACGCTCGTGACTATTTGCCAGAGTATCTGAAGATGGGTTTCATAGAATCTGTTGTAAATAAACAACATCCAATGTGTTTATTGTGTCATAAAACATTATCCAATGAGGCAATGAAGCCAAGTCGATTGCGAGAACATCTTTCTACAAAGCATCCAAATGATAAAGACAAGCCCATTGAATATTTTCAGGAAATATATAAAAAATTTCAAAATCATTCAACAATCGTTGCATCATTTAAGAAACAACATGCAGCGAACGAAGATGGATTAATTGTCGCTTATCGCATTGCACAATTAATTGCAAAAAGTGGTAAAAGCTATAATATTGGAGAAACTGTAATAATACCCTTTATAAAAGAATTTATCTCAACAGTAATGCATCAGGATATACCTGAAATTTTAAAAACGCTGCCCCTAAGCGATAGCACAGTAAAGCAACGAATTGAAGAAATGGCAGTTAATGTTGAAAAAAAACTGATAAGTATTCTCCAAAATTCTTCATTTTCCATGCAATTGGACGAGTCTACCATTGCAGATAATGCTTTATTGATGGCATATGTACGTTATTTTGATGAAAACAATACATTACGAGAAGAAATGCTATTCGCAATAAATCTCATTACAGATATAAGAGGATTATCTATATTTAATACTGTGAAATCATACTTTACAAAAAATAATATTCCTTTGAATAATATTGTTGCATGCGCTACTGATGGAGCACCATCAATGGTAGGTCGCTATCGTGGATTTGTTGCTTATTTGAAGGAAGAAGTACCAAATGTTTTATGTATTCATTGTGTGGTGCACAGACAACATCTTGTAGGAAAACATCTAAATACAAGTCTCCATTCATTATTAACTATAATAATTCGAGCCATAAACAAGATCAAATCCAATGCAAAAAATGATAGAATGTTTCGACAGCTTTGCCAGGACAATAATGAAGATTTTATTACGTTACTTTTGCACAAAGAAGTTCGGTGGCTGTCAAAGGGTACATCTTTGGCTTGTTTTGTAGCATTATATGATAGTGTCATACAAGTTTTTGAACGTAATAATGAGACCAATCTGTGTCAACAGTTAAAAACAGTAAAGAATTATGCCTTTTATTTGGCAGATATTTTCAAGAGATTTCATGATGTCAATTTGCAGCTTCAAGGAGCTAATAAAACTCTTATAGGTTGCCAAAGTATTTTGTCATTATTTATTGACAAACTTGAACTACTTTGTTATAATCTATTGAAAACAGAATTTCATCAGTTTCCTGAATTATCATCTATAAAAGATGATGTAACTCCAGAGAATATTGACAGATTCAGTAGCCACCTCAACAAACTTAAATTGGACATGGAAAAACGATTTGAAGATATTTTGAAACTGAAGGTGTATGACTGGATGAAAAATCTTTTTACCGCAAATATTGAAGAGGCTGATACAACTTACCAAGAAGAACTGTTAGAAATTAGATATGATGAAGAAAGTAAACATAAATTCGATAGAGGTGGATATGAAAACCTATGGCAAAGTAAAAAAATGCCTGTCTTATATCCAAATATGTGGAAAATGATATTCAGTTTATTGATACCTTTCCCTACCTCATATCTTGCGGAATCAGGCTTTAGTGCTGTTAATCATATTATGACCAAAGAAAGAAACCGCCTGAATATTTCCAAAAGAGGAGACCTTTGTTTGTTCCTTACAAAAATTGGGCCAGATATCCAGTATTTAATTTTGCAGCATCAGCCTCAGGGATCTCATTAATAATTTAATTAATCAAATGTAATTTCATGAGACTTCATGCTTCTATGTATGCAAACTATAAATAAAAAGATAGATTGGGACTTCCGGTGGCTCCGCAGGCGTCGCCACAGCCTCCTTTGGAGGCTCCGTTCCCTGGGTTTTGTTAAGCCGCAAAACAGCGAACACCAGCTGTTTTTTGCGGTGAAAAATCCCCCCTTCGGGCGAAGAAGGGGTGAAGAGCATCGGGCGTAGGTTGAGCTCCTCTTATAACCCCCTGAAAATGTTTTCAGGGGGAAAGAGTGAGAGCTCCCCAGGCGCCTGAAGACGCTCCTGCCCAGGGACGCTTCTGTCTTCAGACAGAAATAGACGCCGCGACCACTCCTGCTTAAACAGATACTTAAGAGAGATCTACATGCAGGCGGAATGAATATAGGAGTTTCATATGGCAAGTAATTTTTTTATATTTTATTTCTGATTACAATTATTTTTACAATCCACATAATAGTATTCAAGATGGCGATCGCTTTCACGGTAAAAGGAAAGTGACAGGAAAGCGAAAGTGATTTTTTTTCTTTCTTTCTTTTTTCTTAGAACAAAGCTAAAGCAATCGTTTTAATTATTTTGATTTGAAAGAAGATAATCTACTGGCCAAAAGCTAATTGTTGACTATTTGGAGATGAGATGACTGGTTTTTAAACTGTTTTTTTTTTAGAGAAAGTTAATTTGATCCAGCTGAATATTTTTTAAAATGGAGTCGAACTCATATTTAAATTGTAAACCTATTTTGGATTGCTTTCGTGAAGCTAAAGAAGAAATATCTGCTATAATGAAAGAGTTTAAAGAAGAAATATGTGCTATAATGAAAGAGTTTACTACAGACTTAATGGCTAGAATTTCTCTTTTAAACTTTAAAATTGATTTACAACCGTTTGCTGATTATTCTATAAAACAAACTATACAACAAGAGGATTTAACTGAGAATAAAGAGAAACTGATTTTGCTTGATAAGCAGTTCACCTATGGTTTTGAGGACCAGGAAAAGCAAAGATTGAGATTTGAAATGTTCCAGCAACGAAATTTTATGGTTAAGAGAAATAGAGGACTAATGCAAAGGCCAAGATGGTTTATATGGACTCAAATGATATTGCAAGCAATAAAGAGAGACTTATTACCTGGAAGGGAAGCTTTGTTATGGAAATCTACCTGGCAGAAGAAGCCCAGAGTTTGACTGAAAAAAAGTGAAATTGAATATTTTATGCAATGACCAATGGATTGAACTGAAAAGAAGTGAAATTTAAAATTTTATGTAATGAATTATGGGCAATTTAGAATTATGGACTGGCTTAAGACTTAAGGATTAAGATTATGAGTAAGATGTAAGAGAAATGGGTGATTAATGGAAGATATATATTAAATTGACTAAGAAGGTGTTTTTTTAATTGATGGGTTTATCGACATGAAAATTATTATTTTTAATAAGATGATTTGTTGGTTTGATGGATTAAGATTATGAGTAAGATGTAAGAGAAATGGGTGATTAATGGAAGATATATATTAAATTGACTAAGAATGTATTTTTTGAACTGATGGATTTATTGATATGAAAATTATTATTTTTAGCAAGATGATTTGTTTGTTTGATGTCCAATGAATTGAAATGATTTAAGGTTTGATATTAGATTGATTGATGGATGGATTAGATAGTTATAGGATAGATTAATATTTTATTTTAAATAAGGGATATTTGTATAAGAAGATATAAATAAGTTCTATGATAAAATTAAGGAATTAGAATACTCGAACTGAAAAGGTTGAATAAATTTAAGCTAGATTCAGATTAAAGAGACTGTTTTTAGCATATAGTTTAAAATTTTTGTTAGGATTATATAATAACTTTGTTTGATGTACTGGGTTTCCTTTGTTTTACCCTGTATTCATTTTGGGAAGTCGGGGGGGGGGGGCTAGGATAGGGGAATTTTTTTTCTTTTTTTTGTTTTTTAAATTTTAAATTATAAAATTAATTAAATATTTTGGAATAAGGTATGTTATTTAAGGGATTAAGAGAGGGAATACTAGATGTATTGATTGAAATATATACAAATGTATTGGTTTTGGATATTTGTTTACCCTAATACCATGGTGTGCCTTGAGCTTTTTTTCTTTTCTGTAAAAATTAAAAAACCAATAAAACAATCATTAAAAAAAAAGATAGATTTAACTACAGTAAGTTGTTTTATAAAGATTTATTCTGCCAAACTTAGCGAAAGTCTGACAAAGTATTTGGTAAGTAATTATTATTATATGCTTTAACTTGCTGTAACTCTGCTTTATAAATTTTATAAAGTAAAGTTACTTCCCTACTTTATAAATCACTATTAATGTGGAACCGGTGGGCGGTTAGAAAATTTTACTATTAACAGAGATACAAAAGTGGGCGGTAGGTATAAAAAGGTTGACTACCCCTGATTTAGTGGGTAGTTCCATCTCTGCATGGAAGGAGAAACAGGGTGATACAGTCAGAGTAATTAATAAAGGAATGAGAAATAGGATTGCTGAGAGTATGTAATTTCCTTTAAAGTCTCCTGTAACATCTACTCCCAAGACACAGGAACATGGAGAATAGAGACTGCCAACACTAAATCGCTGCCTATTCAGCAGGAGAAAATATTGGTGGGAATGCAGGGGAATCCTTATTTACAAGATTAGGGAGAAACAAGAGATTATTATTTGGAAAGGGGACTGTACTAAGAAAGGCTGGTCAAAAGTGAAGGCATTGGGGTGATATTTTAAGAGATTTGAGCAGAAACTTAAAACCCCAGAATGAGGAATGGAAATATAATACTTTTCAGGAGGAGCATAAATCCATGACTACTAATTTAGGGCAGGGATGGGTTGATCAGAAAAGTGGTGAGTTTAGAGGGAAGGGAGATTTATAGCTTTCGGCCACCATTTGTGTGTTAAGGGCAATAGGAATTTGTTAAAGGCGAAGTGTGTGGGTATTTGGGTATCTGCAATTTGAAAAAAATCTTCTCCAATGGGACTCCCTGCCCCCATGTCTTCTCGCTGCCTACCCTCCTTTCCTGCCGCCCACTTCTCAAACCTGACACCCCTCCTTTCACTCCAGCCCTCTCCCCCTCCAGCCCATCTCTCGCCTTCCTTCACAAGCAGGATTGGGGGGGGGGGCTGCACGTCGAGACACCTATCCTGCCACAGCCGGCCTTCTGAGGCTCAGCCGAAGGGACAGCTGGGCTGGGGGCGATATCTGACAGCCACAGAAAGGATCACCCCAAATCCTTCCCCCCTCCCCCGGCTCCTTTGCAAACCCTCGTCGCTCTCCCATCTCTCGCTTTCCCCGGGCAACCACAAAGCCCCACCGGGTCGCTTTCCCCCGTATCCCCCTCAGTGCTCGCCCGGGCTAAGCCGTGACGCAGGAAAGCCTTGTCGTGGCTATGGGGTGCCCCTTCCCCATACCTTTCCCTTTGTGTCTGGCTGCTCCTCCTCGGTGCGGCTGGGCCTGGCCACTAGTGTGTCTCTCGCAGGGAGAGAAGCGGAAGTGCCGCAACAGCAACTATTAAACCGGCAATGGCTTCCCTCCCTGACTCAGCCCCCCTTCCTCCGCCAAGCATTCAGGTCTATTCACAAACTGCATCCGGAAGATTTTTAGATGAGGAGCGAGGAAAAGAGGGTAGACACACATACACACCATGCTTGTGAGGTGAATCTGGCCTTGCCTGAAGCAAACGTGTAGATGCTCAAGACCTTGACAGGGTACTCTTCTTTAAAAACAATAATGACAATAGCAGCATGAATAATAAATGACAGATGTGCTCTCTACAAGTATTGTATGACAAGGAAGACAAGGGGAGGCCCTCACCCCACACTCACATTCATGCCAGTTGGACTTTTCTTCTTACCTGTATGGACCTTAGAGCATGAAACTCAAGGGGAGGAGAAAGTGTCCAAGTAACAACTAGTACACGATATTGGCAAGTGTATCAGATTTAAAAATTACCCTTTCCCATTTACTCTCTTTCATAGGCAGCCCCCGCTGCTCCTTGCTTTGGAGGCAATAGGCCTGCTCTCCAGAACTTCCCTCCAGGGACCTAACTTGTACAAACTTCTCCATGCCTGTATCACTTGAAACTCCTCTTCTGCTCACTTAATCTGAAACTTTAACTTCACACTTGTCTTTTTTTAATTTAAATAAAACAATTGGTAACCATTTTTCTTCCTGGTTGTTCAAATATTGCAGAGCTATCATTAAGAAGTTGTCACACTCCAGCCAGAGTTTTTTATTATTATTATTATTATAAGCTTTATTGGTTTTTAAAACATAAATCACATAATAGTTGGTTAATAGTGTGTTTGCTTGGTTTACATTTGTAAAGAAAAATTGTTAACAATTGATTTCTATAATTCACAATCTACATGTTCAAACAGATGTTTCTTTTTTTTCTTAAATATTCTCTCTGGTAGATCCCGTCATCTATATTCTTAATTTTCACTTTAATATTTTAATATTTTTCCTTTGATCAGTATCTTTCTTGATCAATGTGTTTTGCTGAATCAGAGAGTTTTTCCATCTATTTTTCCCCAAACAATTATACAATTTGTTCCAGATTTCGTAATAATCTGTGTCACTCTTATCCTTGAGTTCTAACGTCAACCTATCCATTTCAGCACAGGATAAAATCTTATTTATTACCTCTTCTTCTGAGGGTGCCTCATTATCTTTCCATCTCTGTGCAAAGACTAATCTTGCTGCTGTTAGCATGTGTAGTAATAAGTATAGGGATCCTTTATTGCAGGGGTGTTAAACTGCCGGCCCGTGGGCCGGTTTCATCATACCAGAGCCGCGCCCACCCCATTGCCGGCAATGGCAAAAAAGCTCCGATACGTTGTGCGACGTCATGTGACGTCGTGAGTTTGACATGCCTGCTTTATTGTATCTATCCTTAGTAATACCCAGCAGAAAGAGTTCTGGCTTTAGCTCAATGTTCTGCATTAGTATCTCTTCTAGCCACTGTTTTATCAAATGCCAAAATTTTTGTGCTTTTGAACATTCCCACCACATATAGTAATAGGTCCCTAGCGATTCTTTGCATTTCCAACATTTCGGTGAGGTCTTTTTGTCCATTTTAGCTAATCTCACAGGGGGAAGGTGCCACCTACAGAACATCTTGTATAAGTTTTCTTTGTACGCAGTAGCTAATGTGAGCTTCCTATTCCTTTCCCATAATTCTTGCCAATTATCTAAATCAATACCATAACCAAAATTTTTACTCCAAATTAACATTGTGTCTTTTACTTGCTCTTCCAACATATCCCATTCCAATAAATATTGATATATCCTTTTTATCTCTTTTTCCTCCGTTCCTAATAAAATTTTATCTAATTCTGTATGCTCTAGTTTTATTCCCCATTCTTTTTTATCCTTCATATATCGCGATTGACTCTGAAGTTACGCCCACCATTCAAGTTCTATCCCTTCTTCTAATAACCTTTTCCTTGATTTTAATTCTCCTCCTTCGTCTAAGATGTCTTTGTATGTGATCACCTTTCCTAATTTCATAAAATTTGGGTGTATGAATATCTCCAATGTGAATACCCAATTAGGGATTTCCATATAATTGCATTTTTTTATTCTAACCCATACATCTAACAGTGCCCGTCTGATGTAATGTTTCTGGAAGTACTGATGAGCCTTGTGCTTTCCTTCCCAAAGAATTGCATGCCACCCTATCTGCATATCATGGCCTTCTAAAGCTAATAATCTCCTGTTTCTCAAATGTATCCACTCTTTCACCCAGGTGAGCGTGGCTGCTTGATAATATTTTTCCCAGTCTGGAAGGCCGAATCCACATCTTTCCTTAGAATCCTGTAAGAGTTTAAGTTTAATTCTTGATTTTCTCCCTTGCCAAATAAATTTAGATATAATTTTATTTAAATTTCCAAAGAACTCCTTTCCTAATCTGATTGGTATACATTGAAATAAGAAGAGTAATTTAGGTAGTACATTCATCTTTATTATTGCAATTCTTCCCATAAAGGAGAGCTGCAATTTTTTCCAGCTATCTAAATCCATTTTAATTTGATCAACTAATTTATCATAATTATCTCCTTTGAGTGTGACACATCTTGCCATCAATTGGATCCCTAGATATCTCACCTTCTTTGTTATCTGAATATTTAATTTCCCAACTAGCTCAGTTTCTTGAAGTTTCATCATATTCTTAACTAACATTTTATTTTTTTCTTTATTGATCTTTAAACCTGCTACTTCTCCATATTCTCCCAATACTTCCAACAACCTTACACCAGACTTCAAGGGCTCTTCCATGATAAAAGCCAAATCGTCTGCATATGCCTGTAACTTAAATATTTCCTTTTTTGTTTCTAAGCCTTTAATTTGTTCTTCTTTCCAAATTATTCTAGTCAAGACTTCTAGAGAGAGAACAAATAGTAATGGTGATAATGGGCAGCCTTGTCTTGTGCCTTTTTGTATTTGAAAACTTTTGGTAGTTTCTCTGTTTATTACTACTTTCACTTCCTGTTTCAAATAAATTGCTTTGAACATATTTACGTATAAACTTTTCGTCAAATTCCATATATTTTAGCTGATTCAACATGAAATCCCATTTAACATTGTCAAATGCTTTCTGCGCATCGACAAAGACAAGTGCCATATGTTTTTCATTGTGGGTCTCGTAGTATTCCAACGTGTCTAGTATAATCCTGACATTATATCTTATCTGCCTCCTAGGCAAAAAACCATTTTGATCAGGATGGATACATTCAGCCAGAAACCTTTTCAATCTTTCTGCCATTATCGCCATAAAAATTTTATAGTCTGAATTAAGTAATGATATGGGCCTATAGTTTTGGATAAGCGTCAAATCAGAATTTTCCTTGGGTATTAATGTAATAATTGCTTCTTCCCATGAGGTCGGAATCTTTGCTTTTTTTAACACTTCATTGAATACATCTAGTAAGATGGGACCTAAAAGTTCTTGGAAGTTCTTATATATTTCAGGCGGTAGTCCATCTGGACCTGGCGTCTTATTGCTTTTTTGCTTTTTAATTGCCTCTGTAATTTCTTGGAGTGTTATATCCAGTGCTTTTTTTCTAAAAAAAAAAAAAAGGTGTCGGAACTCACACACGTCATACAAACCTATAAGGTTTCATCCAAAAAAGGTGCCGTAACTCCGTTCTGGGCGTTCTATGAGAAAAAAAGCCCTGGTTATATCCTTGTTTAGGATATTTTGGACTTCTTCCGGGACCTTCGGTAGGTCAGCTTTCTGGAGGCATTGTAATATTTTTTCTTCGCTAATATTTTCTTTGTCTTTATAAAGTTTCCTATAAAATTCATATGTCACATTTTCCCCCTTCACTTTGATAGATCATCTCCCCCTCTTCATTACATAATTTGCTAATCCATCTTTTGTCTTTTCATTTCTTTAATCTGTAGGCCAGCCATCGCCCAGGTTTGTTCGCGTGTTCAAAAAATTTTTGTCTAGCATCTTTTAATTTCTTTTTTTTCAATCTCTTTTATTAATTTTTTTCATCAATATATGTTAATTTTTCCAACCAACAAGTTGTCTGGAGTTTGCTAAACTAATACATGTTCAATTCCTAATCCTTCATTCTTTTCTCTAACCAAGAATAAAATAAATTCCAAATTTGATAGTAGTCTGTATCTTCTTTGTCTTTCAGCCTCATAGTTAATCTGTCCATCTCTGCACATTCCAATATCTTCCTGATTATTTCTTCCTCTGATGGCAATCCTTCATTCTTCCAATATTGTGCAAAAATTATTCTTGCTGCTGTGGTAATATGTAGGGTTAAATATAATTTCTGCTTATTAGTCTTTTCAGACATAATGCCTAGTAAAAAAAGTTCAGGTTTAAAATCCACTTGTTCATCCAATATTTTTTCTAACCACATATGTATATTTTTCCAATAAGCCTTTGCCTTCCCACATGTCCACCAAATATGATAATACGTGCCTATATTATGTTTACATTTCCAACATCTATCTGACATATTTTTAAACATTTTTGCTAATCTTGCTGGTGGAAGGTGCCATCTATAAAACATTTTGTACAGATTTTCTTTGTATGAAGTTGATATTGTTAATTTATAGTTTCTCTCCCATAACATTTGCCATTTTTCTAATTCTATGTTATAACCAAAATTTTTTGCCCATCTTATCATTGTTTCTTTCACTTGTTCACTTTCCATATCTAGAATTAACAAAAAATTATACATTTTCTTAATTAATTTCTCATCTGAGGTTAACAAAATCTAACATAATTTTGAATGTCTCTGGAATCTTTGGCAGTTTACTTTCTTCTAAATATTGAACAATTCTCTCTTTTACAGCCTCCTCTTTGCCATACAATTCCATATAATAGTTCTTAATTATCTTTTTTATTTCTTCCTTTTTAAATTGTAAACAACCTTTCCCATCTACTAAGTTATGTATTATTTTCTTCTCTTTCTGCTTTTTAAGCTTATAGGCTAGCCATCTTCCTGGCTTGTTGGCATTTTCGGAAAAAAATTGTTTTGCTCTTTTTATTTGTTCTGCCAATTTTTCTGAGTCCAACGGATTCAGCTTATGTTTTATTATTTCCATTTCTCTTTTCAAAGTCTTTTCCTGTGGGTTTTGTTGTAATTCTATTTCTAACTTTCTAAATTCTTCTTTTAATAATAAATATTGCTGTCTTCTCTGTTTTGTTTTTCTTTGCCATATACATTATAGCTATGCCTCTAAAATATGCTTTAGCTGTATCCCATACGTTTTATAGTGATGTGTCTTCTTCTTTGTTTTCTTTTAAAAAGAATTCCATTTCTCTTTTGGCCAAGTCTACAAATTCTTTATCTTTTAGTATAGATTGATTTAAAATCCATCTTGGTTTTTTTTGTATTCCTTTCCATGTCGCTTTTAAAGGGTTATGATCTGCCCATGTGCCTATTTCTATCTCAATTTCCTGTATGTCCATCTTTAATTCAGAAGTCATCCAAATCATGTCAATTCTTGACCAAGATTTATGGCTATTTGAGTAAAAAGTGTACTGTCGATTTTGAGGGTTGATTTCTCTCCAGACATCTTGAATTCCAATTTCTTCTGCCATGTCAAAAAATGCCTTGGGTAGTCTTCTTCTTCCAAGTTTTCCTGTTTTACTACTTTTATAATCCATTATTCCATCTACTATCGCATTAAAATCTCCTATTAAACAAATATTTTGGTATTCCATTTCTCTTAATTTCCTGTGTAATCTTTGATAAAGTTGTTCTTGACTATCATTTGGAGCATAAATTGCCACTAACAGGATTTGTTTTTGGTGTAAATATATTTCAACCATGACAATTCTTCCTTCTTCATCTGAATATATTAATTTAGAATCTATTGTCTCTTTAACGTATATTGCCACCCCTCGTTTCTTTTGTTGTGCTGATGTATAATAAAGCTTCCCCATTTTGGGGTGTTCCAAAAATTTATAATGTTGTTTTTTTATGTGTGTCTCTTGTAAACAAATTATATCTATATTTAATTTCTGAAGTTTCCTAAAAATTTTATTTCTTTTTGTTGGGGAGTTTAGTCCATTTACATTTACCGAAAAAATCTCGGTTTTTTTCTCCATTTTCTCTTTCATTACTTATATTTAGGCCTAGTCGATCTTGTAATCCTTTGTTCTCTGGCAGTTCCTTCTCCTTCACCTGTTTGTTCACTTTTCTCCTGCTGCTGCTCTACTTGTGCCGCTGCTCCTTGGGCTGTCTCTCCTGTCTGCTTATCCTCTTGTTGCTGCAATTTGCCCAGGTCCTCCTGGTGCACCAGTTGCGGCCCTATTTGGACCGGGAGTCTCTTCTCACAGTCACTCATGCCCTTATCACCTCGAGGCTCGACTACTGCAATGCTCTCTACATGGGGCTACCTTTGAAAAACGTTCGGAGACTTCAGATAATGCAGAATGCAGCCGCGCGAGCAGTGTTGGGCCTGCCCAGAAATGCCCACATTTCGGCATCACTCCGTGAGCTGCATTGGCTGCCAATTGGTCTCCGAACCCAATTCAAAGTGTTGGTTATGACCTATAAAGCCCTACATGGCATCGGACCAGGTTATTTACGGGACCGTCTGCTGCCTCATGAAACCCAGTGACCGGTTAGGGCCCACAGAGTCGGCCTTCTCCAGGTCCCGTCAGCCAGACAGTGTCGCCTGGCGGGGCCTAGGGGAAGAGCCTTCTCTGTTGCGGGCCCGGCCCTCTGGAATCAACTTCCCCCGGAGATCCGTATCGCCCCCACCCTCTCCGCCTTTCGTAAACTCCTTAAGACACATCTTTGCCGACAGGCCTGGGGCGGTTGACATCTTGCCCCTAGCCAGTGTATGTTTGTGTGTACGTTTGTTGAATGAATGGTTTCTTAAATTTAGGGGTTTTCTTTTTATATATGTATTTTTATATATATTTATTATGTAGTATTTTAATATTGGATTTCTATTTATGCTGTGAGCCGCCCTGAGTTCTTGGAATAGGTCGGCATAGAAATTTAATAAATTATTATTATTATTATTATTATTATTATTATTATTATTATTATTATTATTATTATTATTATTATTAATCCTTCATCCAAAATTACTCTATTTCTTACTTCAAAGTCCTCTGCTTTCCAAATTGAATCCAGTCGATATCTTGTATTGTTCCAATTTATTAAAATGCCTTCTGGCATTAGCCATCTAAAATTTATGCCTTTGGCAATCAATTTTGTAGTTAGGAAATGATAGTGTCTCCGGGTATCCCTCACTCTCCTGGGTATCTGTTTTAGGATTACAATTTCTTTATTTTTATATTGTAAGGGTTCCTCTCTCACTTTTCTCAGTATTTCATCTCTTGTTGATTTCTTCATAAACCTCACATGCACTTCTCTTGGTAATCTATTTTTTCTTGCATAGGTTGAACACATGCGAAAAATTTGATCCGTTTCATTCTGAATATCAATTCGATCTGCGTTTAGAAGTTCTGCCAACAGCTCAATAATCACCGTTTCTATATTTTCTTCAGTGTTTTCAGGAATATTTTGAAACCTCAAGTAATGTTCCGCTTCTCTCATTTCTACCATTGCCATGGCACGTTCTAGCTCTTGATTTGATTGTTCCAATCCTTCATTCTTTTGCAGTAACATCTCCACCTTTTTATCAATGTCTTGCATTTTAAGTTCCACTTCCTGGATTTTCTGTTCATTTTTTGTAATTTTTTGATTTTGAGCTTTGAATTGTGCCTTTATATCAATAATTTCTTTGCTTACTTTGTCCAGTTTGCTTTGTATCTCAGTATGATTTTGCTGTAATTTCTGTTGAATTAATTTTAAAGAGGTTTGTGTCTCTTCTTGAGCCATACTTGCTTTTTCACGCTGTAACAATGTGCTGACAGAACTCTGAGTTGTTGGGCTGGCTTGTCCGACAGAGGGCGCTGAAGAAGTTTTCTTTGCAAGTCTAGAAATATTAGATGTACTCATTTTATTGCTCACAGTCTTAGACTTATGTCCCAGGCGTAATCAAGAATCTGCTGTTGTGAGACAGAATTGCCTCCTCCAGTCTCTTCTTATATTTAAAATGTTCTCTTTTCCTTTTTATTTTCCTGAATGGTATCTATTTAGTCTTTAGCCAGTGTCAACAAGTATAGCTATGAACAGGTTTTCTTTTATTATCTCAAACCAAGACTTTGTTTTGCTCACGCTTTTCAAGGTCACTGTGTTTTTAATTCTTTAATTCTTATTTTCCGCCAGCAGATGTCCTCGTTGGCTTATTTATCAACTCTCCACACTCCTTAGTCCGATAGTTGTTATTCATTTAAAATTTCCCCTTAATGTTAAATTTGCCGCTCCAAAAGTCTCTCTGGGGGTCTTTACTCTTTCAAGTTCTCCTTTTCAGGGTCTCAATATTTTAAAGCACAAGGAGGAGGAAAAGATTTCAGCTCACCCAGACATAACTTGTTGTTGGAGATCAGCTATTGTCTCATGATTCCCCTTCCGGCCGCAGGCAACGTGGATTGCTTCAGGCTTCCCCGGCAACCTTTCTTCTGCCCCTTTAGAGGGGGCATTCAGTACACTTAGATTGATCGCCACCAAATCCAAGCTCCTGAAAGATCCCTCTTTCTTCGTTGCCCCTCCAGGGCAACTTTCCGTCTCTTTAAGAGACGCTAGGCGAAGTGAAACCGGACTGGGAGGCTGGAGACCCAGCCTCCTATGGCCGTCCCGTTCCCTCGCCGGAAGTAGCATCTTTTAATTTCTGCGCCAGTTCCTCCTTCTCCATAATATTCAGTTTGTGTTTAATTAGATCTAATTGTTGTTTCAGATCCCGACTTTGTGGGGTTTTTTTGTAGTTGTGTTTCCAATTTCCTATGTTCTTCCTCTAAGCTTTTTTGGCATTGCCTTTTTTTCTATTATCACTAGCCATATATGCAGTTGCAACTCCTCTCATAACTGCTTTGGCCGTATCCCATAGGTTTTGGCTGTTCATGTCTTCTTTCTTGTTTGTTTGGAGGAACATATGCATTTGCTCTTCCATCTTAAATTTAAATTCCTTTTGATTCAAAATTGCTCTTTTTAGGGTCCACCGCCTTCTTTTCTTCTGTCCTTTCCATCTAATTATAACTGCATTATGGTCTGCCCATAGATTTGTATCTATTGTGACATCTTCTACTTCCAGGTTTAGTTCTTTTGATATCCAGGCCATATCGATTCTAGACCATGACAGGTGGCGACCAGAGTAGTACGTAAATTGCCTTGTTTTCAAATTTATCTCCCTCCAGCTATCTTGTACATTATATTCCTCCACCATTTAAAAAAAGGTACTGGGTAGTATTCTTCTAATTCCTTTCCTTGTTATACCACTTTTATAATCTAACTCTCTATCCACTATTGCATTAAAATCACCCATTAAGCAAATGTTCTCATTTTTAATTTCTCCAATAGCCTTATGCAATTTTTTTATAAAATTGTTTTTGTCTTTCATTTGGGGCATAAATTCCAATGAGGGTTACCTTTTTGATTCAGAAGAACCTTGATTATTAATATTCTACCCTCTTCATCTTTATATATTTGTCTTGCCGAGATTCCTTCCCTAATATACACCACTATTCCTCCCTTTTTCTGTTGTGATGATGACAGAAACATAGTTCCTAATTTGTGATAATTCAATAAGTTTTGATGTTGCCTATTTATGTGTGTTTCTTGTAGAATTATTATATCCAGATGCATTTTACTAAGCTTATTGAGAATTTTATTCCTCTTTGCGGGGGAGTTTAAGCCATTAACATTTAAGGATAAAATGGCTATTTCTTCCATATCACTGCTTATGTTTCGATCTTGTCATCCTTGTTGATCTACTGTCTTTAGATTCTTTAAATCTACCCTCATCGCCATTTCCATTATCCACTTTTCCCCCTCTCCCAGTTTCCTTTTCTTTACTTTGTAATTCCCTTGTTTCTATAACCTGTTCTCCTGTGGCACCTTCCTCCTCTTGGTTCTCTTATTTCTAACTCTTCTTCACTACCAAAATATTGCCTGAAAAACTCTTCTGCCTTATCTATTGTATCTAACCTGTATCTTTTTTCTTGCCATGTCACCATGATTCCTTCCGGCGTCAACCACCTGAAGTTAATGTTTTGTCTTGTTAGTTTAGATGTTATGTGTTGATATGGCCTTCTTAAGTCTCTTACCCTTCTAGGGATTTGTTTAAGAACAACTAGTTGTTTTCCTCTAAATTCTATCGGATCGTCTCTGGTTCTGTGTAAAATTTCATCTCTAATCGATTTTTTAACGAATCTAATGTGAACTTCTTTGGGCATATTGTGTCTTCTTGTGTAATTAGAATGGATCCTGTATATTTCATCCATCTCATTCACCATTTCTTCTCTTCTACTTCCTAGAGCTTCCGCTAGCAAATTTGCCATCATTTCTGGGAGATCTTCCCCTTTCTCTTCTCTCACATTTTGAAAGCATAGGTAGTGGTCCGCTTTCTCTGTTTCGAGCGAAATGACTGTTTTTTCTAATTCTTTATTGGCTTGTATAAGTTTTTCATTCATTTCATCTACCCTTTTCTCCTCCTTATTCATTCTTTCTTCCATCTCTAATAATTTCTGTTCGTTCTTTAAAATTTGCTGTTGAAAGTATTCGAGTTTCCCATCCATCGCCCCCATCTTTTCTTTAAGTTCTCCAGTGTCACCCCTTACTTCTCCTATTTCTTTTTTCAAGTCTTCGTGATTTCTTAACATTACTTCCTGCATAGATTGTAACATCAATTGCAAGTCCTTAAATGAACTTGCTCTTTCTCGCTGCATCATCTCTTCTATTGAACTTTGCCCTGCTGGGCTCAATTCAACTGATGTCATTTGAGTAATTTGCTTCCTTCCTGTCCCAACTCTTGTTAAATTAGGAATACTTGTCATGTTTTGCAATCTTGTGAACCAGCCCTCCCACTTGTATACAATCCTTGTTTTTCTTTCCAGCACGCCTGAGAAGGTAGTTTACCTATTCCGTGCCTATTCTGTCCGAGCTTGCCTTTGTGGTAAAATAATAGTTTATATTTTCTATCTTAAATACATTGAGATCTTAGTGGATGTATAACACTCACACTATCAATTCACAATGATTAAATGTCTTATGAGTTCTAAATACTTATATTATGCTGTGATCTTAAATCACTTTGATATTATAATAATCAATATTATAAATTCATTAGCAGTACAGTAGGCAATTTAACAATTATAATTATAAATGTACTCAACAGGGTATGCAGATGTAAAACGTCTCTCGTCCTCTCAGAACTTTCAATCTCTTGTTTTTTTATTTTATCTCTATGTCTCTATGTCTATTTTCTTCTCAGCCAGTAGAAGTCTCCCTTCTCCCTTTCAATACCATTCAGCCTTCAGCACTAGTTCAAAATGTCCGCTTTCTCTGCTTCATCAGCACTTTTTATCCCTCAGTTTTTGAATTATTCTGTATTCTTACTTGCTTCTCACAGAAAAGAAGAAAGGCCACCCTTGATCTTTATTCTTTCCAGCCCATATAATGCAGCTAGTTAAGGTAAGAACCTTGTTTGCCCCAACTTTTCTATCACCGCTAATCCACGGGGGAGAAAGTTCCACCCTTTTCTTTCTGTGGCTCCTTTTCTCTTCTCCCTTTTTGGAAATCCTCTGGGGCAGTTCTCCCTTCCCGGATCACTCACACGGGGTCATTAGGTATACACACCACCAAATCCATCACATCGTCATTCCACTAATTCTCCATTGCTTTCTGCCCAGCTGGCTGCTGTTACTTCTTCGTGGCCACCATACTGGGCCATCTCCTTCCCCCATCCGGCTTCTCTGAGGTTTTCCTGCTTCTGTCGGACCCGACTGCTGTCAAGGACCGCTCCACAGAATGCCTCTTTCTTCCAATTCCCCTCCGAGGGACCTAGGACTTCAAAAAATCCGCCGGGCGATGAGAAGTGGCTGTAAAAGCGGCACTCTTATCCAGAGCGGCATCCCAATACAGCCATTCTCCTTGGCAGCTGCGCAGATCCCCCTCCAGCCAGAGTTATTGATGGTGTTAGAATAGGACAGGGGTGTCAAAGTGCCGGCCCACGGGCTGGATGCATCATGCTGAAACCGTGCTCACCCCAGCTCCGGCAATGGGGGAAAAGTCACGATACGTCATGACACATCACGTGACGTGGTGAGTTTGACACCCCTGGAATAGGAGGTGGGTTTTGAATAAACACACTGAACAGCAGCTTGAAGAAGATACTTTATTCAACCACATAACATGGAATGCAATTGAAGGTAGTGTGGGAAGTCAGCCCCCCAGAGAAGGAAATATTAAAAGGGCAGAATATATTTCCCTAAAGGATTTTAAAAGCAGAAACCAATCCTGTCCCCAAGTCTCTCTGTCCCAAGCAGAAACCAAGTCTGCAGAATTGCAGATGATAATTGAAAGTAATAAAGTATTATTCAGTAATTTCTAATGAAGGTCGATAAAAGAAGCCACCTGAAAGTCATAAAATCAGACAAGTAAATTACAGACAAATAAGAAAAGCAGAAGTTGCTAGCTAACTGAAACCACAAGTAGAGGAAACACAAAAACTAAGGATAAAGTTTAGAGCTTAAGGTAGCAAATGTATAACCGCAAACAAATATAGAGATAATTATAAGAATTGTTGATAGAAAATTAGATGGTGATAGATAGGATGTGCTCAAAGGGGCTTCCTGGAACATGGGGAGGGGGTGGTGGTTTTTAGGCAGTCCGAATTAGGTGTCGGGTGAGATAAGGGGCATTGAGTGCGATAGGGGTGGGGGGAATCTGCATTGGGGGTAGGATATAAAAATGTGTCAAACGGCTCTTGGAGGTGTGACTGAACTCCTTTGTGTGTTTCAGTTCACCAAGCCTTTGCAAATGCTTCTTTACAAATAAAACTTTTGTTACTCGTATTCCAAGTGAGTTTGTTTGTTTTGGGATCTTGAGCCATGTTCCAAACATAATCTTGTCAGAAAGACTGGAATCAGGAAACTGGGATTAGGAAGAAAGATCCCTAGAATCAACACCAAAAATCTAAGAGTCATCAGCCACAGTCCCAGGGAAGCAGGATATGACCCTTGGGACATAATAGGATTAACCCACCACCATCAGAATACCAGAAAGGCACACTCAGACTCAGGTCAAAGTTCACGCCACAGGAACAACTCCAAACAAAAGGCTCCAGAGGGTATAAAAACCCGCTCCCTACATGTGCTCACTCTCTTTTCTTCCAGAGCCACCTTATCTTAGCAATATGTCTTGTATGATTTGTCTGACAGTCAGCTTTTGTTTTCTATATTGAAAGGGGCCCCACCTGGTCACACTCCCTCTTCCTTTATCTTTGTTATGTAGGCTTTGCACATACACATCTTCTCCCTTCTGAGTTCATGCCATAACCTTGCATTTTTACAGCAAATGACCCATCATTTATTTATTTTATTTATTTATTTATTTATTCGATTTCTATGCCGCCCTATTCCGGAGAACTCAGGGCGGCTCACAGCACAGTAGAAATCAACATAAAAATACATATAAATATAAAACCTCTTAATTTTTTTTTAAAAAAAACCCAATCATTCAGCATACACACAGACATACACTGGCTTGGGGCAAGATGTTAACTACCCCAGGCCTGCCGGCAGAGGTGTGTTTTGAGTAATTTACGAAAGGCGGAGAGGGTGGGGGCGACACGGATCTCCGTGGGAAGTTGGTTCCAGAGGGCTGGGGCCGCAACAGAGAAGGCTCTTCCCCTAGGCCCTGCCAGGCGACACTGTCTGGCTGACGGGACCTGGAGAAGGCCGACTCTGTGGGCCCTAACTGGCCGCTGGGATTCATAATCATAATGTGGGAAGTCAGCCCCCCCCAGAGAAGAAAATATTAAAAGGGCAGAATATTATATTTCCTCAAAGGATCTTAAAGAGGCAGAAAAGCATGCCCATTTTTTCTTAAAACCCAAGTCTCCCTCCCCCAAGCAGAAACCAGCTCTGCAGAAATGCAGATTAAAAATCCATTCAGGAAGGTTGGAGGCCCCCAGCTAGAAGCTTAGGAAGACAAAGACACCTAAAATCTACATACCCCACCCAAACTCTAAGACAGGACATAATAGGATTAACCCACAGATGCCAAAGGGGCACACTCAGACTCAGGTCAAAATACATGACACAGGAAATACAAAGCCTCAAACAGGAACAGGAAACAACCTCAAGAGCCACAGAGGGTATAAAAACCCACTCCCTACATGTGCTCACACTCTTTTTTCTTCCAGAGCCATCTTCCTGTCTGGCTCTCCTCTTCAATAAACTGCAACCTTCTTTCTAAAGCAGTCACCATGCTGTTTATTCCCAGCTTAGACTGAACCATGATGAAGACTTTTCCTTCAACAGTAGTGTTACAAGAAAATTGAGATTTTCTTGGGATAAATGGGGAAATGACAAAGAACTTTTTAATTCAAAAAGGCACTAGACAAGGCTGTCCGCTATCTCCACTGCTTTTTATTTTATCATTAGAGGTTTTACTTAGAACAATTCAAGAAGACAAACAAATTAAAGGTTTAACAGTAAGAAAAGAAAGTTTTAAGGTACAGGCATTTGCGGACGACCTTGTATTTATTATTGAAGAGCCTGTACAATCTGGTCTTAGGCTGATGGGAGTGCTGGAGGACTATGGAGAAGTAGCAGGCCTGAAAATAAATAAGGATAAAACAAAAATGATAGTTAAAAATATGACTGAAGAGCAAAAAAAAAAGAATTGGAGGGAAGGATAAATATGCAGATTACGAAAAAGATAAGCTATTTGGGAATCCAATTGACAGCGAGATGCATCACTCTGAAAGAAGACAATTATGATAAATTAATGGTGCAAATTAAGTCTGATTTGGGAAATTGGGGGAAACTACAGTTATCTTTAATGGGTAGGATAGTCACCATTAAAATGAATGTTCTTCTGAAAATGTTGTTTCTATTTCAATGCATACCAATTTGGCTTAAAAAGGATTTTTTTTACAAATTTGGATAGACTTATTTCAAAATTCATATGGCAAGGGAAACGACCGAGAATCAGATTAAAACCATTACAAGGACATCACCGGTGAGGAGCTGACTATAGACCCTGGAGAGGTTTCTCCATCCCCAGGGTCCAGATTTCTTTCGCTGGCGGGCCCATATGGGCTGAATGCCACCCTGGAGGGGTGGCCACCCAGGGGTGAACCTTTAAGGAAGGGGAGCCGGTGGTAGCCGGCTCTTTGAACTCAAAATAGCCCCTGGAACCGGCAAAAGAAGGGCAGAGTGCTTCTGCGATTGCCACCATCTCCAGCTGATCGTTGGAGACAGAAGACAGCTATTTGAGAACAAGCAACTGCTCCGGGTGAGATAACTTCAATATTTATGGCAAATTGGACCTTTTGAAACAAATTGCCTGCCTTTGAACTGAAGCTGGAAGCTTAAGGGAGAGAGAAGGGGTTTTTAATTCCCCCCCTCCCCTAAAGCGGCGGTTTAAGCTTTATTATAAAACTTTTGAACTCTTTTTTAATGGAATTAAAATAGAAGATCTTACTATATTCTATTATGGATGGAAAAGCAAGATTGCTACTCTTTTTATTTGGAAGAAACCAGCTTAATTGCCTTGCTATGGAACTTTAATTTACTGTTTTACTTTTTTAATTTTTCCCCCCTTCCTATTCAAACAACGGGGAAAGAAACAGTGGATACATAGCTGTATAGCTGTATAGTTTGGCTCAATGCCCAGATACTTGGCTGTGTGCCCAGACACTCTTATCTTTTGGAGACCTTCAAGAGACAGCTTTTTAGCTTTTGTTTTTGTTCTTGTCTAGTTTGGCTTTTGCTATCCGTGACTGCTTGTAATCTCTGTAGTAAGGAAACTACATATGAAGATCTTGCAAAGCTGCAATTGAATTAAAACTTGGTTATTGTTGCCTTATAGGCTTGGCTTTTTTTCCCCTTCCTGGCTTATTTTTTTTCTTTTTTTCTTTTACTTTTTTCTAGAGATTTTGGGTGCTTTTTTATTCATATCTTCTTTTTTCTTTTTTTAGGGCTCCTTGATATTACTATTATTATTATCATTATTATTATTATTTTGGATAATTTTCATTTTTTCTTTTGGTTTTTAGTTTTTTTTGCTTATTTTTTCAAAATACTTTGGCCTTGTCTCCTGATATTAGGAGGGCACTGGACTATCTCTTTTATCCTTTTTTCTCTTTCTTGCGCATTTTGGTGGATTATAATCGCCCAGTGGGCCTCCATGTTGGATTACAAATAAATTGGCTACTGGGCCTGTTATTGGATTACAAATTACAACTATAATAACTTGAAGATGAGTACACTAAATTTGGCGAAAGGGGGGGGGAAAGGACTCTTCAGCCCCAGCCTCAACTTCGGTGAGCCCGGCGCCCCAAAATCTATTACTACATTTTTACAGCAGGAAACCCAACAAAAAGATACACAGGCCATACTCCAGGCAATTGCGGATTCTAGAATGAATATGAAAAAGGACTTAGAGAGAAACTATGAAGACCTGAAGAATGATATCCATAAGATGGACCAAAGAATGGAAGCATTTCAACAGGCGATGATAGATACACAACAAAGAATGCAGAAAATAGAAGATAAGTCAGCAGTGGTAGATGAGAAATTAGTAGCTCTAAGACTTCCGGTGGCTCCATTTGGTGTCGTTACAGCCTCCTTTGGAGGCTCCGATTCCCGGGAGCTGTCAAGCCGCAAAACCAGCGATCATCAGCTGTTTTTGTGGTGGAAAATCCCCCCTTCGGGTTGAGCTCCTCTAAAAACCCCCTGAAAAAGTTTTCAGGGGGAAAGAGTGAGAGCTCCCCAGGCGCTCGAAGATGCTCCAGCCCGGGATGCTTCTGTCAGCAGACAGAAAAAGACGCCGCGACCACCCCTGCGTAAGATAAGTAGGCGGAGTGAATGCAGGAGTTCGACATAGCAAGTAACTTTTTATATTCTACTTCTGACCACAACCATTCTTACAATCAACATAATGACTTTAAGATGGGGATCGCTTTCTGACAGAAAGTGAAAGTGACTTTCTAGAACAAAGGCATAGCGATCGCTCAGATTTAAAGTGTAAAATTCCAAAAATTTTAATTAAAATCTAGGATTTGAAAGAAGATAAGACGGAAAAGAAGAGGAAGGAAAAATTTTGGCAATATATGTGTTAAAATTTTTTTACTTAAAGTAACTTTTTTAGAGTTTTTATAAAAAGTGGATTGATCATAGAATGGCTGCCAGACAAACCAAAATAACATCTGCGAAGGTTGCAGTATCCTCACCGGCTCAGCCCTCTAAATCACAAACATACAGTTTTTCTGCTCCCCCGGCTTCAACTTCTATACAGCCTCAAGCCCCCTTGCCTACTCAATCCCCTCCAGAAATGTTGACTATGAAAGATCTGCAGGCTGCATTATCAACAATGACTGATAATATAGAGAGATGTTTGGAGAAGAATATGGAGAAATTTGGGGATGATTTGGAGAAAAAGATTGCAACTCATGCAGAGGAACAAATCAAAGGAGTAACTGGGGAATTGGAGAAAATTAAAGAAATAATTGAGACTCATAATATAGTGATAAGAGAAGATATTGTGGAAGCTTTCAGGGGGGTTTGGGACTATACTTTGAGAGTGGAAGAGAAACTGGAAGGGGTGGAGCAACAATTTGAGGAAAAGTTGGAAAAAATTAAAAGTGACATGGAAGATCAAGCTATTATGGTACAATATAATCAGATGATGTGGGCTGTCAGAATAAGAGGGCTGAAAGAAGAAGCAAATCAGAATCAGGAGGATTTGAGAAGGATTTTTGGAGAAGCTCTGGCAGAATTTATAGGTGAGGGGGCGCAAGTTTTGTCTTGGCAGATAGATAGGATCTACAGAGTCAATTCATGGATTGCAAGACAAAGAAATTTACCTAGAGATATTTTGATTTATTTTGTTACAAGGAGATTTAGAAATCATGTGCTTACAATATCTTATAACAAGAAATTAACTGTGGCTGGTCAAGAGGTTGTGATTTTGAAGCAGATTCCTCCGAAGATGTTAAGAGCAAGAAAAGATTATGTATTTTTGGTGGATGAACTTAGAAAACGTGGTTTACAATATAGGTGGGAGGCCCCAGCTGGGCTATCATTATCTTATCAGGGTAATAGATACCGCTTGAACTCTATTTGGAAAGCAAAAGATTTCTTTGAAAACGTGATGAAGGCTGGTAAACCCCCATCTCCAACACCGAAAAGCACAGAATTACATAAAGAAGGCGATAAGGACCAAAAAGTACAACTACAGCTTGAAGAGCCACAACCTCTTGGTGCAACAGGAGTTGATAAAGGAGTTTTATTGGAGTTGCCTGAGCGGAGCCTTGATATTTTTCAGCCTTTAGAAGAGGAGATGCCTAAAGATCAAAGGCAAACTCGGGCAACTACTAAACGTAAGGAACAAAAAATAAAGGAACAACAAGGATGGTCTACAACTCAAGCAGTAGCATCTACAAGTGTGGAAGCCATGGGAGCTCGACCAAAGAAGAAAGATGAAAATTTTGAATTGGTCTTGCAAAGGTTTTCTGGAATTGGTCATGTCAAATAAATTTTTGACATGGAATGTCAATGGTTTAAATTCTCCACAGAAAAGGAAGAAGATATTTCATTATTTGACTCAATGTAAAAATGATGTAACCTGCTTACAAGAGACACATATTAGAAATAGTGATCAGAAATATTTGTTAAATAATAAATTAGGCACACATTTTGTTGCAGCGGCTGCTGAGAAGAAGAATCGAATTGTTATCTATGTTAAAAATCATATAAGATCTAAACTAATAGAATCAGGTACACAAGGTCGATATTTAGCAATTGAAATTTTAAAAGATGGAAAAAAGTACTTTTGATGGGAATATATGCGCCAAATCAACAGCAAGGAAAATTTTACAAGTTAATATATAAAAAGTTATTACAATTTGATTATAGGTCTTGTATTATAATGGGGGACTGGAAAGGTGTGATAGATATTGGTTTAGATAAAAAGAAGATATTACCAATTCCTCAAACACGTTCTAAGTTGCCTAAATCTTTTTTGACATAAAGGATGATTTTGATTTGATAGACATATGGAGAGAAAGAAATGGTAAAGAGCAAGAATTTACTTTTTTTTCTGATAGGCATCAGTCATTTTCTAGAATTGATTTTATATTAACTTCAAGTGATTTTCTTTTTAGCTTGAAGAAGGTGAAGATCCTACCTAAAGTTTTAACAGATCATAATCCGGTTTGGATGGAATTAATGGAAGGACAAAGACCCAAAAGATCTTGGAGATTAAATGAAAATTTGTTTAAATATGATATAAATGTGAATGAATGTAAAAATGTAATGAAGGAATTTTTTATGTTAAATATGCATAAGGGTACAACTATAGAAATGGTATGGGATGCAAGTAAAGCGTATATGCGTGGGATTTTAATTGATTTGAATAAAAGGCATAGAGGTAAACAAGAGAAAAAACGGAAAGAGCTAGAAGAGGAAATAAGAAAGAAGGAACAGTTATTAATAAAGAGACCAGACGATAAAAATATTAAAGAGGGGATTAAGCTTTTACAGAAACAATTTGATTTGTTGATGGCTGACCAAGTTGCTAGGAATATACAATATGTAAAACATAATACGTTTTTTAATTCCAATAAGCCTGGCAGATGGCTGGCCTATATATTAAGGAAAAAACAAAAATCCCGAATAATTGAAAAAATAGAATATAAAGGGAAAGAGGTGTTCCAACAAGAAATTATTAAGAAAGCTTTTTTAGAATTTTATTCTAGGTTATATGCTGAAGAGAAGATACAAGAGAATGATATAGATATTTTTTTGCAAAATGAAAATGTATCAGTACTTAACAATGAACAAAGAGATAGATTAAATACATTGATTACATCAGAAGAAATAATTTCAGTGATTAAACAATTGAAAATGGGAAAATCTCCTGGGACTGATGGGTTAACAGCGGTTTATTTAAACATTAATTTAAAACAGGAATTGGAAAGAATAACTGGATGTGAGATAGTTAAGAAAATTAAATATTTAGGAATTGACATTGAAGCCTCTAATGGGAAGTTATATAAAAATAATTATGAAGTTTTGTGGAATAAGACACAAATAGAACTGGAAAATGGAAGAAATTACAATTATCTATGTTGGGTAGGATAGCAACAGTTAAAATGAATGTATTGCCTAAATTTTTATTTCTTTTTCAAATGTTACCTATACTTAAAAAGGATGCGAATTTGGAGGAGTGGCAGAAGGGTATTAATAGATTTATTTGGAATGGGAAGAAACCGAGGGTCAAATTAAAAATAATTCAGGATACAAGGGAAAGAGGTGGTTTGAAAATGCCTAATTTCAAGTTATACTATCACGCAGCTGTTTTAGTAGCGATAAGTGAGTGGGTTAATTTAACTAATGATAGAATATTGAATATTGAAGGGTACGATTTACTATATGGTTGGCATGCATATCTTGTTTATGATAAAAAGGTGGATAGGAGTTTTAAAGAGCACCTATTGAGAAATGCTATGCTGTGTGTTTGGAAAAAATATCAGTATAAATTAAATGATAAGATTCCTGTATGGGCGGTTCCCAGACATGCAATAGAGAATATAAATAGAGAACAATTACATGATGTGGTGCCTTATGAGAAACTCCTATTTAAAGAAGGGAATGTTTTACAATTGAAGTCCTTGAATATTTTAAGGGAGGAAGGAATAATCCTTACTTGGTTTCAATATTTACAATTGCAGAATAGATGGAAAAAAGATTTGAAGGTGGGTTTATCTCAAATAGATGAAAATTTAATTAAACAAATTAGAGATCAAAGGTTAATGCATATTAAAAGATTGTATAATGCATTGATAGAAATTGATTCGGAAATTGAATTAGTTAAGGATTGTATGATAAAGTGGGGACAAAATTTCGGACAACCAATCATGATGGAAACTTGGGAGAGGATCTGGGTGAAAAATGTAAAATTTACACAAGCGCAACACTTAAGAGAAAACTTTTATAAAATGTTTTATAGGTGGCATTTGGATCCGAAAAAATTATCATGTATGTACCCTAATTTACAACCTAAGTGTTGGAGATGTGAATGTATGGATGCTACTTATTTTCATGTATGGTGGATTTGTAAAAAAATTAAGGCTTTTTGGATAAAAATTTGGTGGATACTTCAAAATATTCTGAAAAAACGTATTGAATTTTCACCACAGCTGTTTTTATTAGGTATTACAAAAGACTGTACCACCATAGAGATGAACTTGATTTTGAACTTGATTACAGCTGCAAGACTGTTGGTTGGACAATATTGGAAGAAGGCGGAATTACCATCTATCGACGAATGGATTTTGAAAATTATAAATTTGGCGGAAATGGCCAAAATATCTGCATATTTGAAAGACTATTCGAATGAAAAATATATGTTAGAATGGAAAAAATGGATAGACTATATTCAAGGGAAATATCAATCTAAGAAATTGTATTTAGCATATAGTTAAATTTTTATTAGGATTCATATCATAATTTTGTTTAATATAGTGGGGTTTTTTCTTTTCTTTACCCTGTATTCACTCTGGGAAGTGGGGGGGGTAGGTTGGGGGGGTAATAATGTACTCAACTGTAATATTTGTCATATATTAGAAAGAAATATTTAATGTCAGAAGAGGGGTTGCTCGGACAGTACCTCTGTACTACATCTGGAGGGGGTCGTGAGGGAGGAGTGAAAGAGGGGAAGGAAGTAGGATGGTTGGAGGAGAGGAGGGTGGAGAGAGGGAGGATGAGAGATGAGGAGGAGGGAAGTAGGAGAGAGGGAGGAAGAGAGGGGATGTGGTAGGGGGGTGCTACCGAGCAACACCCATAGTTAAGTATTGTATATATGCATTTAAAAAAAATGTATGCTGGTTTGTTGTTTAGGGTGGGATGTATTAGTTGAGTTATATTTAATTTGGTTTTTTCTTTTTGTTGTTTAAAATTATAAAATCAATAAAATATTTTTTTTAAAAAAGAGAGAAATTAGTAGCTCTACAAGAGGAAAACCAGAGATTGGCACAATCTAATGCAGAATTGGAAGGAAATATGGCGGTCATAGAGATGGAACGGTCATCGTACTTCTTAAGATTTCAAAATGTGATAGAAGAGAAAGATGAGAACTTATTACACCTGATGAGTGAACTACTGGCAGATTTACTTGGAATTGAAAAGGACGAAATGAATAGGGAACTGGATCAGGTTTTTAGAGTTAATTCTAATTACGCAAGAAGGAACAGAGTGCCCAGGGAGGTCCATGTCAGATTTCTTAAAAGAAATCGACGAGATGAAATTTTGAGAATTGTAAGAGACCAACCTATGAAGTATAAAGATAAAGAGCTGGTAGTTCTCAAACAGATTCCTAGAAAAATAAGGGAAGCACGGAGAGATTATCAATTTTAACAAGGAAACTGATTGATAGAGGAGAGAATTTCAGATGGTTGATTCCAGAAGGGCTACTGATTTTTTGGGACTCTAAAAGATACAGACTGGACACTCCATTCCAAGCAGAGGAATTTTTCAACAAGCACAAAGCCTTCTTGGAGAAAGGTGATATGGAATTTGAGAGATCAGAGGGAACGCCTACTGCAGAGACTTCCAAGCAAACAGAGGAGGAGATACCAAAAAAGACGCAATCAGAAGAAGACATTAGACCTAAAGATCAGAGACAGATAAGTTCACCTAGAAGATTGAGATCTCGAAATAATTGAAATTATGGAGGAAATTGGAATATACTCAATAAATATAAATGGTCTCAACTCCCCATCAAAAAGGAGTAAAATATTTCATAGGCTACAGAAACTTAAAATGGACATAATTTGTTTACAAGAGACTCATATTAAGAGACAACACTCTAGAATTTTAGAACAGCCAAAATTAAGCAAATTCTATTTTTCTTCGGCATTACAAAAGAAAAGAGGGATAGTGATATATATAAAAGAAAAGTTGAATCCAAAACAAATTACCCTGGGGGGTAAAGTTATAAACCCCTCGGAGAAGGTACTCAACTTGGGAGTCCTCCTCAATCCACGGCTGACATTGGAACATCATTTGTCGGCTGTGGCGAGGGGGCATTTGCCCAGTTTCGCCTGGTACAGCAGTTGCGCCCTTATTTGGATCGGGAGTCTCTACTCACAGTCACACATGCCCTTGTCACCTCGAGGATCGACTACTGCAATGCTCTCTACATGGGGCTACCCTTGAAGAGTGTTCGGAGACTACAATTAGTGCAAAATGCAGCTGCGCGAGCAATTGTGGGCCTTCCACGTTGTGCCCACATTTCGCCAACTCTCCACATGCTGCATTGGTTGCCTATCGGTCTCCGAGCGCAATTCAAAGCGTTGGTTATTACCTATAAAGCCCTTCATGGCATTGGACCAGGATACCTACGGGACCGTCTTCTGCCACATACTTCCCTTCGACCGGTGAGAGCGCACAGGGTTGGCCTCCTCCGGGTCCCGTCAGCGAAACAATGCCATCTGGCGGGTCCTAGGGGGAGGGCCTTTTCTGTTGTGGCGCCCACCCTCTGGAACCAACTGCCTCCTGAAGTCCGTGCTTCCCCCACTCTCCCGGCCTTCCGGAGGAATCTTAAGACCTATCTTTGCCGGAAGGCCTGGGGTTGACTGTGGAATGTTGAGTGAATGATGAATGCGTCTGGGGTTGTATTTTTAATGATTTTTAGATTTGGACTTAGTTTTGAAGTACTGTTTTGTTTATGTTGTAAGCCACTCCGAGTCTTCGGAGAGGAGCGGCATATAAGTCCGAAAAAATTAAATTAAATTAAATTAAATTTATTCTGATGAGGAAGGAAGAATAGTGATGGTGGAGATTTCATGGAATCAAAAACAAATATTGTTTTGTGGCAATATATGCCCCCAATAAGAAACAAGAGCTATTCTTTCAACAACTATATGACAAACTTGTGGATCTAAATTATCATAGTCTTTGTATATTGGGAGGCTTTAATGCAATTGTGGATGCAGTTCGAGACTACAAAAGCCATAAACAAGGGAAGAAAGGAAGTAATGTTTTATCTAAATCTTGTTTAAAAATGAAAGATGAACTATGCTTGCAGGATATATGGTGAGAGATGAATCCAGAAAGATACAATATACCTTTTACTCTAACAGACATAACTCTTGGTCAAGAATAGACATGATATGGGTCTCCCATGATCTGAAGACCATGATACAGGAAGTTGAAATTGAACCAAATATTTGGGCAGATCATAACCCAATTAAAATGACATGGAAAGGATATAAGAAAAGATTGAGATGGTCTCTGAATAAAGCTATTTTGAAGGAAAAAGAATTTTTACAATTAACAATAAAAGAAATGGAATTTTTTTTTAAGATCAATAAAAAGGAAGATACTTCTATCCAAAATGTTTGGGACACGGCAAAAGCATACTTTAGAGGTTTAGCTATAACCTATGTTGCTAAAAAGAATAAAGAAAAGAGAATTTCACAGTCCAAATTGAAAAAACAGCTTGGTATGTTGGAGCTGGAATTACAAACTGATCCACAAAAGAAAAATGTGAAGATACAAATGGACTTAATAAAACATAAATTAAACCTACTTGAGACTGCTACTATGGCACAACAGATTAAATGAGCCAAACAGAACTTTTTTGAAAATGCTAACAAACCTGGTAGATGGGTTGCATATAGACTGAAAAAAGAAAGAGAAAAAAGATCAATAAGTAAATTATTGGATGAAAAGGGTGAAATACACTGTCATAATGATGGTATCAAAAAAATTGTTAAGGCCTTTTATGAACTACTTTATAAGGCTGAGACAATCTCTGAAGAGGCAATTCAGGATTATTTTAAAAAAGCAAATCTCCCAAAAATATCAGAAAATATGCGACAGAGGTTAAATGAGAAAATATCAATGATGGAGATCATAGAGGCAATTAAAAGACAAAAGAAAGATAAGACACCGGGGCCGGACGGACTACCTGCAGAATTTTATACAGCCTTACAAGATACCGTGACTCCTTTTCTGAAGGACTTGTATAATGAAACTTTTATACAGACAAAAATTCCAAATTCATGGACTGAAGCTAATATTACCTTGATACCTAAAGAAGATACTGATTCTACATAAATTAAAAACTACAGGCCAATATCGTTACTAAATGTGGATTATAAAATCTTTGCTGCAATTTTGGCAGAAAGAATGAGAAGCTTTTTAATAGAATTTATTCATCCAGACCAAAATGGCTTTCTTCCTAAAAGACAGATAAAGAACAACTTAAGGATTATTTTAAATGTTTTGGAGTATTATGAAAATCATCCAGGGAGCCAGATGGCACTCATATTTCTTGATGCACAAAAAGCATTTGATAATTTAAATTGGCAATTTATGTTTCAACAATTACAGGAAATGGACTTTGGTGAAAACTTCATTAAAGCAATTCAAGCGATCTACAAGAAACAATCAGCAAGGATACTTATAAATGGAGACTATACAGAGAGCTTTGATATTAAAAAAGGCACGAGACAGGGATGTCCACTCTCTCCCTTGCTATTTATTTGGCTCTGGAGGTATTGACTAGAAGCATCAGGCAAGATATTGAAATTAAAGGACTTGATATTAAAGACCAGAAATATAAACTACAGGCTTTTGCGGACGATCTAGTCTTTATCTTAGAGGACCCTTTGGAAACAGCCCCTAAACTTTTGCAGAAAATTGAAAAATTTGGAGAACTGGCTGGATTGAAAATAAATAGGGAAAAACTAAAGTGTTAACAAAAAATTTAACTGATAAACAAAAAACTCAACTCGCCAAAAAAACAAATCTTCAAATAGCTAAAAAAGTTAAATATTTAGGTATCTATCTTACGGCGAAATATTCATCATTAAAAGAGGATAATTATGAGAGACTAATAAAACAAATAAAAATCGACCTGGAAAAATGGGGAAATCTCCAATTATCATTGTTAGGAAGAATAGCGACTGTTAAAATGAACATTTTACCAAAAGTAATTTTTTTATTTCAAACAGTTCCTGTAAAGTTGGGTAAGAAATTTTTTGATTATTTAAATGCAATGATATTAAGATTCATATGGCAAAGAAAGAAAGCAAGAATTAAATGTAAACTTTTACAAGATTTGAAAGAGAGAGGGGGCTTTGGACTTCCGGATTGGATACTTTATTATCAAGCAGCTACTTTGCTTTGGATTAAAGAATGGATTACTCTGAGAAATAAGCGAATTCTCTACTTAGAGGGATATGATCTTCAACTAGGCTGGCATGCCTTTTTATGGTATGAGAAAGCTAAAATACATAAGTACTTTCAAAAACATGCTATAAGAAATGCTTTACTCTTTGAATGGGGGAAAGTTAGACACAAAATGTACATGAAAATTCCCGAGTGGCTTTCAACGATGGAAGCATTTGCTTATCCAAATTTGATTAATTACGATAAACTTGTTAGTTATAAAGACATTTTGGACCAGGATGGAAAACTCAAAGACAAGCAAACTCTTCAACAGCAAGGTATTGACTTAACATGGTGGTCCTATTTGCAAATTCAAACAAGATATGAAAAAGACATAAAAACAATGGGATTTTACAAAAAGCTGACTCCACTTGATAAAATACTTTTAACAACAAATGAACATTTGATTAAGAAACTTTATAAATACTTATTAAATTGGAAAATGGAAGAAGAACAAGTAAAAGAGACAATGATAGTATGGGCGAAGAACTTTGAATATTCTATAGAATTAGAAGAGTGGCAAAAATTGTGGGATAAAAATATTAAACTTACTAAAACATACAAAGAAAACTTACATAAAATGTTTTATAGGTGGCATATGACACCAGTTCGTTTAGCGAAAATGTTTAAAAATTTATCAGATACATGCTGGAAATGTAAGCAAAAACCGGGTACTTATTATCACGCCTGGTGGACACGTTCTATTGCAAAAAAATATTGGTCTAAGATTCATAGATGGTTAGTAAAGATGATGAAAATTCAGATAGAATTTAAACCAGAACTGTTCTTGTTAGGTATATTAAGACCTAACTATGGTAAAGAAAACGATTATTTAATACTACATGTATTGACAGCTGCAAGAATAGTTTTCGCCCAGTTTTGGAAAAATGAAAACCTACCATCAGATCAGATTATAATTTTGAAAATTCTAGATTGTGCAGAAATGGATAGATTAATGTTAGAGATGAAGGAGAAAGAGGATTCAATCTTCTATAAAACCTGGGAAAAATTTTATCAGTGGGTTGAAACACGTTAGAATAAGAAGAGATATTAGAGATTTATTATATTAAGTATTAAGCTTCATGTTTAGAAATAGTTGCTATGCTATTAACTATGCTAATTATTAAAAGGAATATTACTGCTTTACCAAAAGTTTGTTGTAACTATACCAATTTACTTTTATAAATGTTTAGTATTATATAAATAATAATATTCAATATGAAGACCCGGACGACAGCTTGTTCGCTGAATCACATATCTATTGTTACTATCCACACCCGGCCCCCTTTATCCCGATTTCCCTGTACCCCTTCTGACCCCATCTTTCCCTACCCATATAAAAATCTAATAAAATATATTTATTAAAAAAACCATTACAAGATGCTAGAGAAAGAGCAGGATTTGGCCTACCAGACTGGACAAAGTATTACCAGGCAGCAGCGTTGGTCTGGCTAAGCGAGTGGATGCATCTCAAAAATACAAGATTATTAGCACTAGAAGGTCATGACCTACAGACAGGGTGGCATGCTACTTTGTGGGAAGAAAGACATTTAGTCCAGCAACACTTCCGGAAGCATTATATTAGGAGAGCATTATTGGATATCTGGAAAAAACTAAAAATAAATAATTATAGGAAAATCCCCAACTGGGTGTCTACATTAGAAATGTATACACATCCAAATTTGATAAAACGTGGGGGTGCTGTCACCTATAAAGATATTTTGAATGAGAAAGGAGAATTAAAAGCGAGAAATACCTTAAAGGAAGAAGGAATTGATCTGGAATGGTGGGCGTATCTTCAAATTCAATCCAAATTTAATAAAGACAAAAAGGAACAGGGCATAAAGCAAGACTCTTCAGAATTAGATAAAATCTTATTTAGCAGGGAAGGCAAGACTATAAGTAAATTATATCGATATTTATTAGAGCAAGATATGATTGAGAAACAAGTGAAAGAAACGATGATAATTTGGTGTAAATATTTTGGGCACAATATTGATTTGGATATTTGGCAAAGTTTATGGGAAAAAATCTAAAAATTACTCTAGCAACCTTGTTAAAGAAGTGGTTGGAAGAAATTTTGCAAATACACATAGAAGCCAAACTGGAATTTTTTTTATTGGGAATTATAGAAAGAAAATATAAGAAAGACACAAATTATTTACTACTGCATATAGTAACAGCGGCACGAATAGCCTTCGCTCAAAAATGGAAAGAGAAAGATACTCCAACCGAAGAGGAAATATAATTGAAAATTTTCAATTGTGCTGAAATGGATAGACTTACATGGGAACTCAAGGACAAAAGTGAAACCAAGTAATATAAAATTTGGGAACAATTTTATGATTGGATAGACAATAAGAGGGTAGCCAAGATAAATGTATAGTGCTAGAATAAAGTATAGATTATAGACAAATGTGTATTTAAAAGATAAATAGATATATAGAAATAAGGGGAAAAGTGTTAATAGTATATTATAAATAGGGAGCAAAGTTCAAGAACTATATGTCTATATGTGTATTAATACTATTGTAAAATGTTGGAAGATGTATGGAACCAGTGACGTCATATCTATGTCCGATGTGTTTTTAATTTTGTATTATTAATAAAAATTTATAAAAAAGAAAAAGAAAGAAAATTGGGATACATTGTGCAACACAGAATGAGACTATAGCAATTATTATTATTGTTGAAGGAAAAGTCTTCATCATGGTTCAGTCCAAGCCGGGAATAAACAACATGGCGACTGCTTTAGAAAGAAGGTTGCAGTTTATTGAAGAGGAGAGCCAGACAGGAAGATGGCTCTGGAAGAAAAAAGAGTGTGAGCACATGTAGGGAGTGGGTTTTTATACCCTCTGTGGCTGTTGAGGTTGTTTCCTGTTCCTGTTTGAGGCCTTGTATTTCCTGTGTCATGTATTTTGACCTGAGTCTGAGTGTGCCCCTTTGGCATCTGTGGGCTAATCCTATTATGTCCTGTCTTAGAGTTTGGGTGGGGTATGTAGATTTTAGGTGTCTTTGTCTTCCTAAGCTTCTAGCTGGGGGCCTCCAACCTTCCTGAATGGATTTTTAATCTGCATTTCTGCAGAGCTGGTTTCTGCTTGGGGGAGGGAGACTTGGGCTATTAAGAAAAAATGGGCATGCTTTTCTGCCTCTTTAAGATCCTTTGAGGAAATATAATATTCTGCCCTTTTAATATTTTCTTCTCTGGGGGGGGGCTGACTTCCCACATTATGATGGGTCATTTGCTGTAAAAATGCAAGGTTATGGCATGAACTCAGAAGGGAGAAGATGTGTATGTGCAAAGCCTACATAACAAAGATAAAGGAAGAGGGAGTGTGACCAGGTGGGGCCCCTTTCAATATAGAAAACAAAAGCTGACTGTCAGACAAATCATACAAGACATATTGCTAAGATAAGGAATAGGGCTAAGACAGAGCCAATAGAAGACTTGCTAAATGTCTTCTAGAACAGGAGTCACCAACCCCCGGTCTGTGGACCAGTACCGGGCCGCGGCATGCCAGCAACCGGCCTGCACAAAAAAGCAAAGCCCCATCTGTGGGATGCAGGCAGCACACAAAACCATGCATCCTTCGGTCTGCGGAAAAACCTCTCTCCATGGAACCGGTCCCTGGTGCCTAAAAGGTTGGGGACCTCTGTTCTAGAGTGCCTATTAGTTAACTTTTAGGAATAGGGCTGCGGTAGAGCCAATAGAATACCTGTTAGATAACTTTTGAAATGTTTATTAGTTAAGAGTTAGAAGTAGGGATGCCATGGAGCCAATAGAGAACCCTTTAGATAACTTTCAAAAAGCCTATTAGACAATGTTTCTTTATCCCGCCTTGAAAAACTATAAAAGCTTGTTGAATCCTTTGTTCTGGGTCCTGGCATTTTGCTGGCTGGGACCCCTTTTGCTGAAGCACTTCAATAAAATGAAATCAATCCTCCACTTCATGTCCGGTAGTCTTCAATGGCTTTGGCGCCAGGCTAAGACCCGAATTTGGGGACAACAATCAGGCTGAGTGCCCCTAGAAAAAAGCTTTTTAAGCACATGAAGTTTTGTTGTCCCAAAATTCGGGTCTTAAGCCTGGCGCCAAAGCCGATGAAGACTATCAGACATGAAGTGCAGGATTGTTTTCCATCTCTCATAAATGTTGTTCTATTGTTTTGTTCATGGACTGAAAAGACAAATGACATGCTGGACCAATGGCATGGCAGTAGCCTCCCTGTCATGCCATCTAATCAAATATCTCTAAAAGAATGCAAATGACCAGCTGTCTGCAAGGAATATAAATCCTTCCATTCCCCAGCATCCAGTCAGAACTGAAGAAGCTTCTTGGATGAGAAGTGAAACATTTTAAAAAAAACCAAGAAAGTCCAGTTGCCTCTTGAAAAAAGCACCTTCAGGACAACCATGACCTGGATGACTGAGAATCTCCATAGACATCTCTTGTAAATGTTGCTCTATTATTTTGTTCAGGGACTGGAAAGACAAATGACATGCTGGACCAATGGCATGACAGTAGCCTCCTTGTCATGCTAACAGTCTAATGCAGGCATGTCAAACTTGCGACCTCACATGACGTTGCACGACGTATCGGAGCTTTTTTGCCATTGCCGGCAATGGGGTGGGCGCAGCTCCGGTATGATGAAACCAGCCCATGGACCAGCAGTTTGACACCCCTGGTCTAATGCCATCAGATGCTGGGCTGTAATTTGGTCCAGCTGCTCAATCTTTTTTTAAAAAAAATTATTGAGTTTTTTAAGGGTAACAAGGGAATAGGGTCAACAGAGGTAAAACAAAGGGAGACATACAAAAGGGTTAAACCAAAGGAAGGGGGTAAACACAAAAGTGGGATCAATCCCACAAAATAACATCGCTTCAGCAAGTAAACCCGTCCGGGTATACATATTAAATCTTAACGATTACTCGGACTTGATTTCCGGTTTTCACTGGGTGAAGACCTTGGGGAGAGATTATCCACTCCCCGGGTCTGGAATTCCTTTGTTGGCAGGCCCGTTTGGGCTAAAAATCACCCTGCAGGGGTGGCTATTGAAGGGTGAATATTTGGGGAATGGGAGCCAGCAGTAGCCAGCTACCTGAACCCAAAACAGCCCCTGGAACCAGCAGAAGAAAGGAGGATCGCATTTATGCGAGCCCCCATTAACAGCCAATCATCGGGAACAGAAAACAGCTGATTTTGACAGCAAGCAACCAGTCCGGTGAGATTCTTTTCTGCTCTTTGTTGAAACGGGACTTTTCGTGGAAGTACCTATCTTTAATGAAAAGCTGGAAGCTTGGGTGGGGGGAAGGAGGAGGTTTTTTTCTCTCTACCCCCCTCCCGTATAGGCGGCGTTTTAAGCAACTCCATTGCTAAAGAAGAAACTTAATTGGAACTATTTTAAATTGGGCCTCTGGCTGGAGAAAATTAAAAAATTAAAGAGGATTTAATTGGAAAGCTAACTTAATTATTTTTTCTTTGCTATAACTTTTAAAACTACATTTTTATTAAAAAAAACCTCGGGAAAAAAGATTCAGTGCTTCCCTGGTGGTTACAAGGTTACAAGATAATATTTTTTTTGTTCTTCCCTTGGTTTCTTGCGGATTCAACAGAAATTTGGCTGAATGCCCAGACAGTTGGCCGAATACCCAGACATTTTTATCTTTGTTTAGAGGTTATTGTGAGAGACTGTTCAGCTCTCTATCTGACGGCCTGGCTAGCTGTGTATTTCCCATAATAAAGTAAAATATAAGGGAAGAATTGCTTGGAATGGAAAAGGAGCTAATGAAAAGAGAAATAGATCAGGTTTTTAGAATGAATTCGAGCTATGCGAGAAGAAATAGAGTTCCCAGGGAGGTTCATGTAATATTTCTTAAAAGATCTATACGGGATGAGATCTTGAGAGGAACAAGAGATCAACCACTGAAATATAAAGATAAAGAACTTGTAGTTCTTAAACAGATTCCAAGAAGGATAAGAGAAGCCCGAAGAGAATACAAATTTTTAACGAGGAAACTCTTTTTTTTAAAATGTATTGGTTTTTTAACTTTTACAACAGAATGCTCAAGACACACCATGGTGGTTAGGTGATCAATCATCCAAAAACAAAATTATATAATAGCTCAAGTAAATACATTAAATGTTCCCTCTCTATTTCCCTTAAATAATATAACCTATGTAACATAATCCATTTCTACATTACATATCTATAAATCCTAATCCTGTTTTGAGCTTTATTAATTTACAATTACCATAGTCCAATTTAACCTTAGATAAATGTATTATCACTTCGGGTATCCCTTTTAAAATACTAATCCAGATATATTCTAATTCATAATGTCATAAATCATTGATTTTATCACAGATCTCTCTTATTACTTCAAATAGCATTTAAATCTCATTCAAATAATTATCATATCTAAAAAAAAGAACACACCTATTATTACACAAAACATCATCTTGCTAACTTAACACACTCAATTAGTTGTTAAAGCTATCCGAATTTCTAAAAGCCTCTTTCATATTCTTATTCTCATTCCATTACAAAATAATTTTCATACAAATAAACATATTATTCAAGAAAATACATTCTTACTCTTTTTAACATATATATTCTAATAATCACAAATTTTCAACTCTAAATCTTAATCCTTAAATCAATCCATATTTCTCAAAACCTTTTTAATCCATTACATATAATTTTAAATTTCTCTTTTTAGTCTTATTCTGGCTTTCTTCCTACGCCAAGGAGGCTTCCATAACAAAGCCTCTATTTCAGCAAATAGATCTCCCATTATTGCTTGTAATATCATTTGGGTCAGTAAAAGACCTCCCATCCTCTGTTTTTAACGCCTGGTTCCTGTCTGCTGGATAAAACACTCGATCATGTCCAATTTTATAATTAATAGTTGATTATCAAAGTTGTCATAATTCTCCAACAGTTGTAATTTCAAGTCCATTTCTGTTAGTTTTGCAATTGTAGATAGTTTAGTTACAATCATTTTTTGGTCATCCAAAGTCTCCATAGGTTGTATGTAAATTAATTCCTCTTCTGTTGCTTTTTGGTCTGTAGAATGATCAAACAGAGTCTGAAGGTCAGTTTGTAAATTCACAGTAAAATTTCTGGTTATTATTTCTGCAGTTCTCTCTTATTTGGGAACATATTTCCTCAGTAGCTTCATAAATGTTTTCCAGTATGAGTTTCCAGTTGAGTTGTGAATATGGTTTCTCCATTTCAATAGTAACACAAACAAGAAATGGTTGCAGTTAAATTTCTCCACAAGATGTCCTCAGTAAACTATGAAAGTCTCTTCCAGACATCAAGGATGAGATTAGCAAAGTCAAAGAGCTATGGAGTCTCTTTTCCAGCTTCTCATAGAGTTGTGTTTTTTTTCCCAAACAATAAAGATTTATCCCTTTTAAAAAGTAAGTCCAAGACATAGGAAGACACTATTCTCCAGCTTAGAAGATATCATAATAAAGTTTTATGATAAGGATTTTTCCAGGGCCCACAAGTAACCAAAAATAAAAATAGTCAATAAGAAGTTTTTTCCTTTGTTATGGAAAGCTCTTTTCCCCAGATAAACAAAGGTAGCTCTTTCAAAGCAGGGAAGTAATTCCAAAAGGCTTTTAACAGGAGAGTAGTTAGGCAGAAAGAGAGAGGGAAAAGTCTCACCGGGATCATCCATGATGGTTTCTTAATGCTTAGATGTTCTTTTGACTTTCAGCTGGAGCAGCTAAATAATCGGCCATGTTACTGGCCAATCTTTCTCTCCGTCGGCCCTGAGGAGCTGCCTCAGACTGCGGAAGGAGCTGCCTCCTCCCCCCGCAATCAACGAGACTCCTCCTCATTGGTAGTCACCCCTGCAGGGTGACTTTTTGACCCGATTGAAGGTCTACCGGCAGAGGAAAAGCAGGTAATGAAGAGAGAGAGCCTCTTCGTGTGCCTGCACCCACTGCAACCCAAACAGGAAGTCCAACGAGGAAACTCTTTAATAGGGGAGTGAACTTTAGGTGGCTGGTCCCAGAGGGATTATTAATCTTCTGGGACTCAAAAAGATATAGAATAGATACTCCATCTCAAGCTGAGGAATTTTTTAACAACCACAGAGCCTTTTTAGAAAAAGGCGATGCCAAATCCAAGAAAACAGAAGAGACGATGGGTGCAGGAGCACCAAAACAATTGGAGAAGGGAGAATTTAAAAAGACGCAAACAGAGGAAGATGTAAGACCGAAAGATCAGAGACAGATTACTTCTCTTAGAAGATTGAGATCTAGATATAATTGAAACTATGGAAGAGATTGGATTTTTTTTCAGTAAACATAAATGGTCTTAACTCCCCATCAAAAAGGAGTAAAATATTTAATAGACTACAAAAATTGAAAATGGACATAATCTGTCTTCAGGAGACACATATTAAAAGACAGCATTCAAAAATTTTAGAACAACCAAAGATAGGCAAACTTTATTTTTCTTTAGCACAGCAAAAGAAAAGAGGAATAGCATTTTATATAAAAGAAAAGATGAATCCAAAACAAATTTATCTTGACGAAGAAGGGAGAATACTAATGGTGGAAATTACATGGGATCAAAAACAAATTTTGATGGTTGCAATATATGCTCCCAATGAGAAACAAGATCAGTTCTTTCAGCAATTATATGATAAACTAGTGGAGTTAAATTATCAAAATCTTTGCATACTTGGTGACTTTAATGTAATAGTTGACGCAATACGGGATTATAAAAGCTATAAACAAGGGAAAAAAGGGGGAAATACCCTACCTAAGTCTTTTTTAAAGATGAAAGATTAATTGTGTATACAAGACATATGGAGAGAAATGAATCCAGAGAAAAGACAATATACATTTTATTCAAATAGGCATAAATCCTGGTCAAGAATTGATATGATATGGACCTCATATGGTTTAAAGACTATGATACAAGAGGTGGAAATTGAACCCAATATTTGGGCTGATCATAATCCAATTAAAATGACTTTGAAAGGAACTAGGAAAAAATTAAGGTGGTCATTGAATAAATCAATATTAAAAGAAAAAGAATTTTTACAATGGGCAATGAAAGAAATGGAAATCTTTTTTCAAATAAATAAAAAAGAAGAAACTTTGGGACTCAAAAGGCGAAATACATTGTCATAATGACACATTGAAAAAAATTGCTAAAACTTACTATGAGACATTTTATAAGGCAGAGGTGGTTTCCAAGGAGGCAATACAGGAATACCTAAGAAAAGCTAACCTTCCAAAGATACCAGAGAACATGCAACATATGTTGAATGAGAAAATAACAATGATGGAAATTATTGAGGCTATAAAAAGACCAAAAAAAAGATAAAACTTCGGGACCTGATGGTTTACCAGCGGAATTTTATGTAGCTTTACAAGATATAATAAGTCCGATACTGAAAGATCTTTGTAACAAAACTTTTTCAGTGATGAAAATACCAAAATCCTGGACAGAAGCTAACATTTCTCTGATTCCCAAAGATGTTACTGATCTCACACAGATTAAAAACTATAGGCCAATATCACTATTAAATGTGGACTACAAAATATTTACAGCAATAATAGCGGAAAGAATGAAGAAAATTTTGAATGAATTTATCCATTCAGATCAAAATGGCTTTTTGCCTAAAAGACAGATAAAGAATAACTTAAGAATTATTTTAAATGTATTAGAATACTATGAAAAACATCCGGGGAAACAAATGGCATTGACATTTTTGGATGCACAAAAAGCTTTTGATAATCTTAACTGGCAATTTATGTTTCATCAATTGCGAGTGATGGACTTCGGTGAAAATTTTATAAATGCAATTCAAGCAATTTGCAAGGAACAATCAGCAAAGATACTTATAAATGGAGACTATACAGATAATTTTGAGATTAGGAAGGGTACAAGACAGGGATGTCCACTGTCTCCCTTGTTATTTATTCTTACACCGGAAGTGTTGGCCAGGAATATTAGATAAGATAGGGAGATCAAAGGACTGGAGATAAAAGATCAGAAATATAAATTACAAGCTTTTGCAGATGATTTGGTTTTTATTTTGGAGGAGCCTTTGGAAACAGCCACTAAATTATTGCAAAAAATAGAGGAATTTGGAGAAGTGGCTGGGTTGAAAATAAATAGGAAAAGACTAAAGTTCTTACAAGAAATTTAACAGAAAAACTGAAAGCTCAATTTGTGGAAAAAACAAATCTCCAGATAGTTAAAAAAGTTAAATACTTAGGTATTTATTTAACATCAAAATGTATAACAATAAAAGAAGATAACTATGGAAGATTATTGAATCAAATAAAAATGGATTTGGAGAAGTGAAAAAACTATCAATTATCATTACTAGGAAGGATAGCGACTATTAAGATGAATATCCTACCCAAATTGTTATTTTTATTTCAGACGGTTCCTGTTAAATTAAGCAAGACATTTTTTGATGACTTAAATGCAACAATAATGAGATTTATATGGCAAGGGAAAAAAGCAAGAATTAAAATTAAACTGCTACAAGAATCAAAAGACAGAGGGGGCTTTGGGCTCCCAGACTGGAGACTTTATTACCAAGCCACTATTTTGTTGCTTAAAGAATGGATCACACTGAGAAATAAATGACTTCTTTACTTAGAGGGACATGATTTGCAACTGGGTTGGCATGCTTTCCTTTGGTACAAGAAAAACAAAGTACATAAATACTTCCAAACTCATGCCATAAGGAATGTATTACTTTCAGAGTGGGAGATAGTTAAAAATAAAATTTATATGAAAATACCTGAGTGGCTTTCCACAATGGAAGCATTTGCATATCTGAATTTAATTAACTATGACAAACTTGTGGCCTATAAAGACATTTTAGATAAAGAAGGAAAACTTAAAGATAGGCAAGAACTTCAACAAACTGGCAATGATTTAACATGGTGGTCATAGTTGCAAATTCAAACAAGATATGAAAAAGATGTAAAAGTAATGGGATTTTACAAAGAACAGACATCACTAGATAAAATATTTTTGAAAACAGTTGAAAATCTGATTAAGAAACTTTATAAATTCCTGCTAAACTGGAAGATGGAAGAAGAACAAGTGAAAGAAACAATGATAGTGTGGGCAAAGAATTTTGGTTATTCTATAGATTTAGAAGATTGGCAAAAACTATGGGACCGAAATATTAAATTTACTAAAGCAGCTGCATATAAGGAAAACTTATATAAAATGTTTTATAATGGCACATGACACCAGTTAGATTAGAGAAAATGTTTTAAAATGTATCAAATATGTGTTGGAAATGTAAACAACAACCAGGCACTTATTACCATCTCTGGTGGATATGTTCTAATGTTAAAAAATTTTGGTTTAAGATCCATATGTGGCTAGAAGAGATGATTAAAATACAGATAGAGCTTAAACCGGAACTCTGTTTGTTAGGAATATTAGGTTTGAATTATGGAAAAGAGAATGAGTATTTAATATTGCATGTGCTGACAGCCGCAAGAATAATATTTGCCCAATTTTGGAAAAATGAAAATTTACCATCTGACCAGGCTATAATAACAAAAATACTTGAATGTGCAGAAATGGATACACTGACTTTAGAAATGAAAGAGAAAGAAGACACAATTTACTTTAAAACATGGGGGGGGAATTTTATTATTGGTTAGAAACACGCTAGAGTGAGAAAAGGTTATGAAATTTAAAGAGATAATTGATAATTTGTATTTATATTCCATGATTATTTGTATGAACTTGTTCTTATTTCTTCTTCTTCTTCCTCTTTGTATATTTGTGATCTTAAATAATATGGTAAACTATAATTAATATGTAGTATATTATTATTTTAAAGTGATTATAATTAATTAATATTAAGCATTATTAAGTAGTGAAATGAATGAGATTTATTGACTAATTTGTTATTTACGTGATTATATGGAAAGTTGTTTAATAATAGAGTAATTATTAAGATTTAATATGTAAACCCAGACTGGTAGACTTGCTGAAGCGATGTTATTTTGTGGGATTAATCCCACTTTTGTGTTATCCCTTTTCCCTGGTCTAACCTTTTTGTATGTTTCCTGTTGTCTTACCCTTTTTGACACTATCCCCTTATTACCTTTATAAAACTCAATAAAAATATTTATATAAAAAAATCTTAACGATTACTCTAGTATTAAACAGCTTTCAATATAGTAATGTAAATAACAAGTTAATCAATCTATCTCATTCATTTTACTAATTAACAATGCTTAATACTAATTAGTTGTAATAACTTTAAAATAGTAATATATTACTTGTTGGTTATAATTTACTATATATCACAAATACGAAAAAAAAGAAAAAACAGAAAAAGACAAGTTCATACAAATAATCATGAAATATAAATACAAATTATCAATTATCTCTTTAAGTTTCATAACCTTTTCTCATTCTATCGTACTGCTAACCATTGGTAATTTTTTTCCCATGTTTTAAAATAAATTGTATCTTCTTTCTCTTTCATTTCTAAAGTTAATCTATCCATTTCTGCACATTCAAGTATTTTTGTTATTATAATCTGATCAGATGGTAAATTTTCATTTTTCCAAAATTGGGCAAATGTTATTCTCGTGGCTGTTAACACATGTAATATTAAATACTCATTCTCTTTTCCATAATTCAAGCCTAATATTCCTAGCAAACAGAGTTCTGGTTTAAATTCTATCTGTATTTTAATCATCTCTTCTAGCCACATATGAATCTTAAACCAAAATTTCTTAGCATTAGGGCATATCCACCAGAGATGGTAATAAGTGCCTGGTTGTTGTTTACATTTCCAACACATATTTGATACATTTTTAAACATTTTCTCTAATCTAACTGGTGTCATGTGCCATTATAAAACATTTTATATAAGTTTTCCTTATATGCAGCTGCTTTAGTAAATTTAATATTTCGGCCCCATAGTTTTTGCCAATCTTCTAAATCTATAGAATAACCAAAATTCTTTGCCCACACTATCATTGTTTCTTTCACTTGTTCTTCTTCCATCTTCCAGTTTAACAAAAATTTATAGAGTTTCTTAATCAAATTTTCATCTGTTTTCAAGAGTATTTTATCTAATGGTGTCTGTTCTTTGTAAAATCCCATTACTTTTACATCTTTTTCATATCTTTTTTGAATTTGCAAATATGACCACCATGTTAAATCAATACCATTTTGTTGAAGATCTTGCCTATCTTTAAGTTTTCCTTCTTTATCTAAAATATCTTTATAGACCACAAGTTTATCATAGTTAATTAAGTTCAGATATGCAAATGCTTCCATTGTTGAAAGCCACTCAGGTATTTTCATATAAATTTTATTTTTAATTCTCTCTCACTCTAAGAGTAGTACATTCCTTATAGCATGAGTTTGAAAGTATTTATGTACTTTATTTTTTATCATACCATAGGAAAGCATGCCAACCCAGTTGCAAATCATGTCCCTCTAAATAAAGAAGTTGTTTATTTCTCAATGTGATCCATTCTTTAAGCCACAACAAAATAGTGGCTTGGTAGTAGAGTCTCCAGTCTGGGAGCCCAAAGCCCCCTCTGTCTTTTGATTCTTGTAACAGTTTAATTTTAATTCTTGCTTTTTTCCCTTGCCATATAAATTTATTTATTTATTTAATTTGACTTCTATGCCGCCCTATTCCGGAGAACTCAGGGCGGCTCACAACATAATAAAAATCACCAATAAATACAAGAATATAAAAACCCCTAAGTTAAAAAAACAAAAAAAAAACCAATCATTCCACAAACATACACACAAACATACACTGGCTAGGGGCAAGATGTTAGCTGCCCCAAGCCTGCCGGCAAAGGTATGTTTTAAGCAGTTTACGAAAGGCGGAGAGGGTGGGGGCAACACGGATCTCCGGGGGAAGTTGGTTCCAGAGGGCCGGGGCCGCAACAGAGAAGGCTCTTCCCCTAGGCCCCGCCAGGCGACACTGTCTGGCTGACGGGACCTGGAGAGGGCCGACTCTGTGGGCCCTAACTGGCCGCTGGGATTCATGAGGCAGCAGACGGTCCCGTAAATAACCTGGTCCGATGCCATGTAGGGCTTTATAGGTCATAACCAACACTTTGAATTGGGTTCGGAGACCAATTGGCAGCCAATGCAGCTCGCGGAGTGATGCCGAAATGTGGGCATTTCTGGGCAAGCCCAACACTGCTCGCGCGGCTGCATTCTGCATTACCTGAAGTCTCCGAACATTTTTCAAAGGTAGCCCCATGTAGAGAGCATTGCAGTAGTCGAGCCTCGAGGTGATAAGGGCATGAGTGACTGTGAGAAGAGACTCCCGGTCCAAATAGGGCCACAACTGGTGCACCAGGCGAACCTGGGGAAATGTCCTCCTCGCCACAGCTGAAAGATGATGTTCCAAATTTAGCTGTGGATCGAGGAGGACGCCCAAGTTGCGGACCTTCTCCGAGGGGGTCAAAAGCTCCCCCCAGGCTGATGGATGGATAGATTGAATTATCTTTGGGGGGCAAAACCCATAGCCACTCCGTCTTGTCGGGGTTGAGTTTGAGCCTGTTGGCACCCATCCAAACCCTAACAGCCTCCAGACATTGGCACATCACTTCCGCTGCTTCACTGAAATGACACGGGGTGGAGATGTAAAGCTGGGTATCATCAGCATACTGATGATATCTCACTCCGTGTTGTCGGATGATCTCACCCAGCGGTTTCATGTAGATATTAAACAGCAGAGGGGAGAGGACCGATCCCTGAGGGACCCCACAAGGGAGGAACCTAGGGGTTGACCTCTGACCCCCCGCCAACACCGACTGCGACCGACCAATGAGGTAGGAGGTGAACCACTGCAAAACAGTGCCGCCAACCCCCCAACCCCTCCAGTCGGTGCAGAAGGATACCATGGTCGATGGTATCGAAAGCCGCTGAGAGGTCAAGTAGCACCAGGATAGTGGAGAATCCCCTATCCCGGGCACGCCAGAGATCATCCGTCAGCGCGACCAAAGCAGTTTCCGTGGAGTAGCCAAGTCTGAATCCTGACTGTTGAGGGCCCAGATAATCGGCCTCATTCAAGGACCGTTGGAGCTGGAGTGACACCACCTTCTCAACAACCTTCCCTATAAAGGGAAGATTGGAGACAGGACGGTAGTTGTTTAATACAGCTGGGTCCAGGGAAGGCTTCTTGAGGAGGGGGCGCACAATTGCCTTCTTGCAGGGAGCCGGAAAGGACCCCTCCCTCAAAGAGGCGTTAACAATCTCCTGAACCCAGCCCCGCGTCACCTCCCTGCTGGCCGAAACCAGCCAGGAGGGGCACGGGTCCAATAAACAGGTGGCGGAACTCACAGCTCCAATGGCCTTGTCCACTTCATCGGGTGCCACAGGGTCAAACTCCGTCCACACAACAGGATCAAGACGAGTCCCTGTTATCTCGACTGACTCATCTCATTATTGTTGCATTTAAATCATTGAAAAATTTCTGGCTTAGTTTGACAGGAACCGTCTGAAATAAAAATAGCAGTTTAGGTAAGATATTCATCTTAACATGATGGAATCAGAGACCAGACATTGCAAGTGCAAAGATGTCTGACTGCCTTCGCAGTGTTTATTGCTTTTATACAGTTTTTCCAAGCAGCATAAGATAAAATAGCAACAGCATTTTTATTGGTGGATTCTCCTCACCAATCCTTAAGAATATACCAGCCAGGGGGCACCAGCCAGGGGTAGTGTTCTGCAACATCCTGGTGGTGTGAACTTGGTGAGATCATGTAGGTGAGATCATGTAGGTATTTGAGCCACAGCAGTGTGCTGCACATGGCCTCTACATGACCTCTAACTCTACATCTCACTCTTCTTTGTTTTGTTAGACAAGGCATCATTGTAGGAGGGGTTAGTGAACGGATCATAATCAGGAGAGGCACATCCTTGCAGTTGTTTATATAGGGCATAAACCTTACCCTGAGGCAAGGTGGGAGGGGGTTTGGGGCAAAAAGCTGTGATACTGTTGTATCTAGCCCCTCTCAGCTCAGTAAAATCCACATAAAGATGTCTTTAAGAGTTTTATTTTAACACATTTCAAAAGGATTCACTTCAAAGCAAGCTGCTGGCATTTTGCTGGCCGGAACGGCCAATTCTGATTTATTGACATTTAGATTAAACATGCTCTCCCCCCACCTTCCAATTAACTCACTCTTTATCAATCACATTGTCCAAGACCTCATTATTCTTCCGTAGATTTCAAAAAACACCAGAAAACTGAGTTTAAACGCGCTGCTCAAGGTATCAGGCTACTCCTTGATTAACGTTGCTCGTGACAAAGGCGTAGTCTCTCTTTCCCCTTCTAATATAGTTTCCGATACGTCATTTCCCCCATTACTTCCTCTTCCCACTTAACTGACACCTTCGCTTATCAAACCTTCTGAATCTCGGATCAAGCCATCTAACTACTTGTTCCAAATCTGACTCATCACTTTGAGAGTCTGACTCAGAATGCATACAAAGCTCCTCATTGTCTAGCTCGGCTGCCGGGAGGGGAAAATACCCAGAGGGGCCTGGTTCTGCTTCGTCATCCTCTGATATGTCCCCAGCTGGTCTAGAAACACCCACAACAGATACATATGTTGCAAACGGAAGGAATACACTGAACAAAGCAGCACCCACCAATCAAAATAGCACAAATAATGACTAAATAACGTAGGACATTTCCCAATAATCCTGTGAGCAACCAAGCCCAAAGGCTTTCCCACCAAGATCATAAAGTATCAATTTTCAAATCAGAGGCCGAATTGTGTAAAATATTGAGCTGGTGCTGGATGGTTTGTGACCTATCCGAAATATTGAAACAACATATTCCTTCAAAACTTTCACAACCCAAATGCTGGTGCAGAAGCAAATAATCAATAGCAGCATGATTTTGCAAAATAGCCTTTCTCAAATCTTGCAGCTCATGGTTGATGGCGGAGATAGCTGAAGAAGTAGCATTAATTGTTTTAGCTAAATTAAACGCAACAGCGTTAATGTTAAGGTGAGCACGAGCAGCAAGTGCTGGCACACCCACTATAGACACAGCCAGCGCTACATATTCCACTTTATTAAGTAAGGCTGTCACAGAGTCACAAGTGTTATCTAGCGTGACCCCACGCCGAGAACAGTTCGAGTGAAATTGTTGTTGGGAAAGTAAAACAGGAATCAGCTGGCTGAGGCAACACTGCGTTTCACTAATATTAGCAGGAATATAATTAAAAGTTTCTTGACCACATGTAAAAATTCATCCTTGTGGCAGCCAAACACGGGCAAAATTAAAGGAAGTCTCTTCAAAAGCTGTGCAGTTTAAAACAGGTGAGCTAATACGACGACAGTGAGTTTTTTTACTTGAAGAAGTACAATTAACTATTTTTGCACATGTTATATTTACAGGGATTGCTACCACCGGGGTGTGCAAAGCAATAGCATCAGGGGGTGGATAATAAGCAGTAAACCCCCAATTAGATATAGCCCCATAGTTAAAGTTCTCATTTAATAAAAATCCACTCAAGCCAGTGAAGTTTTGAATTACTGCAGAAGGGGTACAAACAGGGACTAAACATGTAGAAAGCAAATTTTCCATGTCATACGCTTCATGTAAGCAAAAGACATCATTATGTGTGATGTTAGCCAGCTGCACCCATAAATTTTGCTTCATTCATTGCTCGAGCGATTGTTTGGGTGGGATGACAGCTGCTGTTGCCAAAGGGCAGCTGTTAACAATCAAACATAAACAAATGATGGCTAAGGAATTTGCAGTTAAAACCGCAAAAATGGCAGCACACAGGTTCTCGGGGGTTTGCTCTACTTGCTGCTGCTGCAGCATTGCCTGCGATTTGGCGGTCAAGTTCTTCACATCTCCCCACGTCACTGGCCAACTGGCACGACGGGATCGGATTGGTCGCTGTGCCGTCTGTAGAGTCACCCTTGCCATTTCTGGGACCGGATCCAGGGAGTGGTGCCACAACATCCTTGGCTGGGAGGACACAACATGCTGGAATCCACAAAGGTCCTGTAGGAGCAAGCACAGCAGCATAGCCTCGTCCCCAAGTGATCAGAGGGACCGGTCCCAGCCATGCTTTGTCTGGTAAAGCCTGATAATATACCAGAGGGGGAGGCAAGCTTGTTTTCTGTTGAAAGTGTCTCTGATAAGCAGTTGAATTTTGAATGGAAACATTCAATTGGTTTAATGTAAATAATACTTTTTTAACTTGTTGTGTTACCCACGACAAATTGGGTACCCGAGAGCCCTCCTTTTTTATTTGTTTGTGGAGGCAGTCCTTAAAGGACCGATTAGCACATTCCACGATGGCTTGACCCGTGGAATTATAGGGGAGACCATGAGTAAGAACAATATTCCAGGTTCTACAAAATTGCAAAAAGGCCATTGAAGAATAGGCTGGCCTGTTATCAGTTTTTAAAAAAGAGGGCTTACCCAAGGCTGTAATGGCTGAAAAAAGATGAGAAATAACATGTTGAGCTGTTTCCCCTCTTTGAGGCGTGGCCCAAATTGCTCCTGAGTAAGTATCAATAGATAAATGAATATATTTCCAGGGAGCCAAAGAGGGAACATGGGTAACATCCATTTGCCATAGTTGATTAGAGGTAAACCCACAGGGATTAACTCCCATGTCCCCCGAAGGAGATGCCCCAGAACATTGGGGACAGGATGAAACAATCTGCTTGGCTTGGTCGAGTGGAATATGGCAAGCTTGTGCCAGCCCCCTAGTGTTTTGATGGAAAAAAGAGTGACTAAAAAAAGGATCTAAAAACAAAGTGGGTAAGACATGAACAGCAGCATCAGCGTGACTATTGCCTTCAGAAAGAGGGCCAGGAAGGGATGAGTGACTGTGTATATGAGAAACAAAGTATAAATGCTTCCGATCTTGTAGCAGCTGCTACAAAGTTAAAAACAAAGCCATGAGATTGGGGTCAATCCTGGGCATGATATAAGCACCTGGAAGATTAAAAATAAGTTGACACACATAATGAGAGTCAGAGATTAAATTAAAAGGCTGTTGAGAAAAGGTGTTGAAAGCTAGAATAGCAGCAGATAATTCTGAGCGTTGCGGTGAGGATTGCACTGCAGTGTAGGACACCTTCCAGGTATCATCATGAGGATCCTTGTAAGCAATCGCTCCTCTTGTTCTCCCTCCATCGGAAAAAACAGTAGGAGCTTGCGGCAATGGAAAAGGAGAAAGCAGTGGGCGGACAGGAAAGGAAGAAGTCATTAAACAAGCAAGCCGAGGATCTTTAGGCAAATGATATGAAATACAGCCTATATACCGGTAGTTAGTTAAAGAGCACTGAAGAGATAAGTTATTCTGAAAATAAAATTGAAAATCAGATTTGGGGATAGGAAAAACAATATTCATTAAATCAGTCCCATTTCTACAGCAAGCTCGAGTGCGTCCCAAGGTTATTATTTCAGCAACAGCTTGGATAAATGGCAAAACATTTTGGGATGGGGTATGGGGTAAATAAAGCCATTCAATACAATATACTTTTTGCACTTCTAATACAGCTAATACTCCTGTAGGTAGCTTACTAGTAGGGAATATCAGAAGAGTTAACTGACAATCTTTACGTGGAATACGGTCCACAAACTGAGTACTCAAGATGCCATTAATTTGCTCAACCATGGCAAGTGCTGCAGGTGGAACTATAATGAGATCTCCAGGTTGTTTTCCTTTGGTCAATAAGTCAAATAATGGACTAAGTAAATGTGTAGGCAAAGAAAAATATGGGCAAACCCAATTGAGGGTGCCCAGCAATTGCTGCAAATTGACCAACGAAATAACTTTGGGTAAGCTCAAGTGAGGAAAAGCTGGAGCAGAATAAGATTGCAACATTTTATGCCCTAAATAAAGATAGGGAGAGTGCAGCTGTATTTTTTCTGGGGCAACCTGCAATCCATAGATACCTAAATCATTTTGTATTTCGGAAAGCCAATTAGGTTGTATCTTTGCAGCTCCAATTAAAATATCCATATAATGATATACCAAAGCCAATGGATGATGTTTGCGAAAAGGGGCTAATGCTGCAGCGACATAAAGCTGACATAATGTGGGACTGTTCAGCATTCCCTATGGCAAAACTATCCAGTGATAATGTTTATGAGGTACTGAATGGTTCACTGCAGGCACAGTAAATGCAAACTTTTCCTGATCAGGGGGGCATAGAGGAATAGAGAAAAAACAGTCCTTTAAGTCAATTACCATTACTTCATGGTCTTGAGGAATCAAATTAGGGTTAGGCGTTCCACACTGCAAAGGGCCCATAGGTTGAATACAGGCATTAACGGCCCTAAGGTCGTGCAAGAAGTGCCACCTGCCACTTTTCTTTTTTATGACAAAAACAGGGGTATTCCACAGACTAGTGGAAGGCACAACATGACCAGCAAGCAGCTGATTGTTAACCAGCTGGTGAAGAGCCATCAATTTTTTGTGTGACATGGGCCATTGATCAATCCACACTGGCTCTTTAACCAGCCAAGTCAACAGGAGGGCAGTAGTCTCAGTCTTCCAAGGTGAGGGTGGCACCCAATTTACTGAGTAGGTCACATCCCCAAAGGCTGACATGAATATCTACTATAAAGGGGTGGACCTGAATGACCAAATCTGAATCAGGCAAATGGGCTGAAAGAAATTGCGCACTTTGACATGCACTTTGACGACCCCCCACAGACTTGGACAGGGCTTGGTTGGGCAGGTGGCAGGCCACTGCTTGGCAGAGATCACTGAAACATCCACTCGTGTCCAAAATTCCCTCAAATGGCTTACCCTGAAGCACAATGATCTGACGGGGCCATTGAAATGTGATCAGGGTAGTGATGGCAGCTATAACGAAAGTGGCCGGGTTAGTAGAACTGAAGCCTCCTTCCCCTCTCTCCTTTAGCTCTCCCCCTGCCGGGACAAAATAAGGCAAATGCAAGAGCTGAGCAGGGCTAGTGTAAATGGGCAAAATTTGAGGCAAGTTGGTCCACAATTGAACATAAATAATTCCGGTATAGTCCGAATCTATCACCCTGGGGATAACAAAAATACCTTGTTTACCCATGCTTGACCACAGAAGGACAAGCCCTACATAATTTTGTGGTAGGGGGCCTGATAATTGGGATGGATCTACTTGAACCTCCCCAGGAAATTTAAAATTCACTTCCTCCTGCAGTATCAAATCAATACTGGCACTACCTCTTGTAGCTGCAGGAGTATTTTCTATTGTTGGTCTGTTGTCTCTGTTTGGACTGGGGCCAGAGACCGGCCCGGTCAGCCATTTCCCGACTGACATTCACTTGCCCAATGATAACCCTTCTGACACTTTGGGCATTTTGTTTTTGGTTTCGATCCCGGATGGAAAGAGGAGTGAGATGCTGCAGACATATTCCCCCTGGATTTCTGCATTCACTTTTAAAATGACCAGGTTTGCCACAGTTGTAACACTTTCCTTGAGGCTTGCTGCCTTGTGATAAAGCAGCCGCCAATACATTGGTTTGGTAAGAGGCTGTTCCTACATCCTGACACGCTCTAATCATATCTGCCAAATCAGGATTTTCCCCCAGACCAATAATTGCCCTTCGACATTCAGAAGTGGCGTTGTCCTTTGCCAGCCTCATCAACAATTCCTGCTGAGCTTCAGGATTGTCTATCTGCTGCCTTAAGGCATCCTGTAGTCTATTAATAAAATCAGGATACGGCTCAGTAGCCTTCTGCCTGATATTAGAGAAGGCTTGATGAGGCTTGCCAGAAACAGGCACTTTTCCGAAGGCTCGATAAGCGCATTCAGAAGAAACCTGTAAAGTGGCAGCTGGTAGAACAATTTGGGCATCAACTGGGGCAAAGGGGTCAGGACCGTACAATTGATCAGGAATAAAGACACCCCCCAAGTGAAGAGCATGCACATCACATTGGTGTTCAAATTCGCTGTCCCAAACTACATATTGCGCTGGAGTAAGCAGCATGCGAAAGGTAGTTTTCCAATCTTCAGGTACTAAGATATGATTTCTCATAGTGGCTTCCAGGATTCCCTGCACATAGGTATTTCCCAACCCCATATCTCTAATTCCTTTTCTCAGTTCTGTTAAAATTGCATATGACAAAGGGCGATATTCCACTATTTGAGCTCCATTCTGATTTACTTGTCCCATGGCATGTACTGGACAAACAGAAAGCATATCGGCAATTTCGTCTATATTTCCCCCCCCCCCTTTTCTAACTGTTCCTCTAATATTTTCCTTATGGGGGTGTACAATGGCCGTAAAGAAGCAAAAGAATTAGCCTCTTCAGAAGGAGCTGAAGGTCCAATTGGAGATGCTTTCAGGGGGACAGGTTTTACTTGGTTGTAATCAGGCGGGGAGCTTGTAGTCAATTGTTGTCGTGCCAAAGCATCGGAGCCAAATTTTTCCACTGCTTGACGGCATTGATACCATCGATGTAATATCTGTACTGGAGCCCGGGGTTCAAGATGTAAAGTATGCCCTATCTTTATCCAATCCCGTAAATGGAGCGTCCCGCGCTCTGGATACCAGGGGCAGTGTTTCCCTACCTCCTCAACCAGCTTCCTTATGTCTGCCTCAGGCACCATCATGCCTGACTTGTGTAACAGGAATCGGAGTTCCTGTACATGTTTCTGCTGGTGTTGAGATGGATTGCAACCCATACTTACCACTGAGGGGTCCCGGAGGACGAAGGTGCACCAGGGGTCTGTTCCAGATGCTGGTAAGTATGTTGGCTGTTGCTACCCACGAGGGGGGGTCCCGGTTAGGGCACCAGATGATGGAATTACAGACCAGTCATTTCAAGTGCAAAGATGTCTGACTGCCTTCGCAGTGTTTATTGCTTTTATACAGTTTTCCCAAGCTGCATAAGATAAAATAGCAACAGCATTTTTATTGGTGGATTCTCCTCACCAATCCTTAAGAATATACCAGCCAGGGGGCACCAGCCAGGGGCAGTGTTCTGCAACATCCTGGTGGTGTGAACTTGGTGAGATCATGTAGGTATTTGAGCCATGGCAGTGTGCTGCACACGGCTTCTACATGATCTCTATCTCTACATTAACAGTCGCTATCCTTCCTAATAGTAATAGTTGAAAGTTTTTCCACTTCTCCAAATCTGTTTTTATTTGTTTCAATAGTCTTTCAAATATATTTTATTAATTTTATAATTTTAACAATAAATACATAAAATCCCAGAATAATAACCTATTAAAAAAAAGAAAAAAACTAGATATACAACTCAACATAATACATCCTCTTCCATACATAAGTTTAAATACCTACACTTATAGGTGTTGCCCGGACAGCACCCCCTACACCACATCCACCCTCTTTCTTCCTCCCTATCTTCTCCTACTTCCCCCTTCCTCCATCTCTCTCCTTCCCTTTCTCTCCACTTCACCTCTTCTCCCCCAACCTTCCTACTTCCCTCTCCCCTCTCTTACTACTTCTCACCCCCCTTTAGATGTAGTCCAGAGGTACCATCCGAGCAACTCCCCTCTCTCAGTAAGCATTTTTATTATATGTTACAAGTATTACAGTTGAGTATAAAACAATCTAACAATCTAACACCCTCCCCAACGTACCCCCCCCAGCTTCCCAAAGTGAATACAGGGTAAGCAAAATTAATATATAAATCCTAATAAAAATTAACTATATGCTAAAAACGATTTCTTGGATTGATATTTCCCTTGGATATACTCTATCCATTTTATCCAGTCCAACACATATTTTTCATTTGAGTGATCTTTCAAATAAGCAGATACTTTAGCCATTTCCGCCAAATTTATAACTTTAAAAGTCCATTCTGCAATAGATGGTAATTCTGCCTTCTTCCAATATTGTCCCACCAACAGTCTCGCTACTGTAATCAAGTTCAAAATCAAGTTCATCTCTATGGTGGAGCAATCTTTTATAATACCTAGTAAAAACAACTGTGGTGAAAATTCAATACGTTTTTTCAAAATATTTTGAAGTATCCACCAAATCTTTATCCAAAAAGCCTTCATTTTTTTACAAGTCCACCATACATGAAAATAAGTAGCATTCATACATTCACATCTCCAACATTTAGGTTGTAAATTAGGGTACATATATCAAAGTTTTTTCGGATCCAAATGCCATCTATAAAACATTTTATAAAAATTTTCTCTTAAATGTTGCGCTTGTGAAAAATTTTACATTTTTCACCCAAATTCTCTCCCAAGTTTCCATCATAACTGGTTGTCCAAAATTTTTAGCCCACTTTATCATACAATCCTTAACTAATTCAGTTTCTGAATCAATTTCAATCAATGCATTATACAATCTTTTAATATGCATTGGCCTTTGATCTCTAATTTGTTTAATTAAATTTTCATCTATTTGAGCTAAGCCAATCTTCTGATCTTTTTTCCATCTAGTCTGCAATTGTAAATATTGAAACCAAGTAAGAATCATTCCTTCGTCCCTTAAGGTGTTCAAGGACTTCAATTGTAAAACATTCCCTTCTTTAAATAGGAGTTTCTCATAATGCACCACATCATATAATTGTTCTCTATTTATATTCTCTATTGCGTGTCTGGGAACTATCCAAACAGGAATCTTATCGTTTAATTTATACTGATATTTTTTTCCAGACACGCAGCAGAGCATTTCTCAATAGGTGCTCTTTGAAACTCCTATCCAACTTCTTATCATAAACTAAATATGCATGCCATCCATATAATAAATCATACCCTTCAATATTCAATATTCTATCATTAGTTAAATTAACCCAATCACTTATTGCTACTAAAACAACTGCATCATAATATAACTTGAGATTAGGCATTTTCAAACCACCTCTTTCCCTTGTATCCTAAATTATTTTTAACTTAACCCTTGGTTTCTTCCCATTCCAAATAAATCTATTAATACCCCTCTGCCACTCCTCTAAGTTAGCATCTTTTTAAAGTATAGGTATCATTTGAAAAAGAAATAAAAATTTAGGTAATACATTCATTTTAACTGCTGCTATCCTACCCAGTATAGATAATTGAAGTTTCTTCCATTTTTCCAATTCTATTTGTACATTACTCCACAAAACTTCGTAATTATTTTTATATAATTTCCCATTGGAAGCTTCAATATCAACTCCTAAGTATTTAATTTTCTTAACTATCTCACATCCCGTTATTCTTTCCAATTCCTGTTTTAAATTAATATTTAAATTTTTAACTAACATCTTTGTTTTAGCTATATTTAATTTAAACCCAGATACCTTACCATAAAGTTTAATTATCTCCATTAATCTCTTAGCTGACAGTATTGGTTGAGTCAATGTCACAACCAAATCATCTGCAAAGGCACGTAATCTATAGTCTTGTTGTCTAATCTTTATACCTTTTAAATCTTCTGCTCCTCTTATCTTATTCAATAAAACTTCTAAAGTTAAAACAAACAACAACGGGGATAAGGGACATCCCTGTCTAGTACCTCTCTCTATATTAAATGAATCTGTTAAGTCCCCATTCACAATCACCTGGGCTGTTTGTTTCTGATAAATCGCCAATATTGAATTAATAAACTGATCCGCCATTTGCATCCTAACAATCAATTTTTTCAAAAACAACCAATTCAATCTGTCAAATGCTTTTTCGGCATCCAAAAACATAAGAACTGCGGGCACCTGAGTATTCTTCTCCAAATATTCTATTATATTAATAATTTGTCTAACATTAGTTTTCATCTGCCTCCCTTGTAAAAAACCAGTTTGATCAGTATGAATTGTTTGTTGTAAAACTGTCATTAATCTATTAGCCATTACTTTTGCAAAAATCTTGTAATCCGTATTCAACAAAGAAATAGGTCTAAAATTTTCTGGTTGAAGATTATCTCGTCCCTCTTTAGGAATTAAAGAAACATAGGCTGTTTTCCATGAAGGTGGAACCTGGCCCCCTTTTTGTATATTAACAAATAACTCTCTAAGAGGTTCCACCATTTCCATGTGAAGATGCTTATAATAATCCGCCGTTAACCCATCAGTCCCAGGAGATTTTCCCATTTTCAATTGTTTAATCACTGAAATTATTTCTTCTGAAGTAATCAATGTATTTAATCTTTCTCTTTGTTCATTATTAATTACTAATATATTTTCATTTCTCAAAAAATATCTATGTCATTCTCTTGTATCTTCTCCTCAGCATATAATCTAGAATAAAATTCTAAAAATGCTTTCTTAATAATTTCTTGTTGAAACACCTCTTTCCCTTTATACTCTATTTTTTCAATTATTCGGGATTTTTGTTTTCCTTAATATATAGGCCAACCATCTGCCAGGCTTATTAGAATTAAAAAATGTATTATGTTTTGCATATTGTATATTCCTGGCAACTTGGTCTGCCATTAACAAATCAAATTGTTTCCGTAGGACCTTTATCCCCTCTTTAATATTTTTATCATCTGGTCTTTTTATTAATAACTGTTCCTTCTTTCTTATTTCCTCTTCTAATTCCTTCCGTTTTTTCTCTTGTTTATCTCTATGCCTTTTATTCAAGTCAATTTAAATCCCACGCATATATCCTTTGCTTGCGTCCCATACCATTTCTATAGTTGTACCCTTATGCATATTTAACATGAAAAATTCCTTCATTAAGTTTTTACATTCATTCACATTTATATCATATTTAAACAAGTTTTCATTTAATCTCCAGGATCTTTTAGGTCTTTGACCTTCCGTTAATTCCATCCAAACCGGATTATGATCTGTTAAAGCTTTAGGTAAAATCTTCACCTTCTATAAACAAAAAAGAAAATCACTTGAAGTTAATATAAAGTCAATTCTGGAAAATGACTGGTGCCTGTCAGAAAAGAAAGTGAATTCTTGCTCTTTGCCATTTCTTTCTTTCCATATATCTATCAAGTCAAAATCATCCTTTATATAAAAAAAAGATTTAGGCATCTTAGCACGTATTTGGGGAATTGATATCTTCTTTTTATCTAAATCAATATCTATCACACCATTCCAATCACCCATTATAATACAAGACCTATAATCAAATTGTATTAACTTTTTATGTATTAACTTATAAAATTTTGCTGGTTGTTGGTTTGGTGCATATATTCCCATCAAAAGTACTTTTTTCCCTTCTTTTAAAATTTCAATTGCTAAATATCTACCTTGTATGTCTGATTCTATTAATTTAGATCTTATATGATTTTTAACATAAATAACAATTCCATTCTTCTTCTCAGCAGCCGCTGCAACAAAATGTGTGCCTAATTTATTATTTATCAAATATTTCTGATCATTAATTCTAATATGTGTTTCTTGCAAACAAGTTACATCATTTTTACATTGATTCAAATAGTGAAATATCTTCTTCCTCTTCTGTGGAGAATTTAAACCATTAACATTCCATGTCAAAAATTTATTTGACATGACCAACTCCCGAAAGCCTTTGCAAGACCAATTCAAAATTTTCATCAAATTTCTTCTTTGGTCGAGCTCCCATGGCTTCCACACTTGTAGGTAGTACTTCTTGAATTGTAGACCGGTCTTGTTCCCTTTTTTGTTGTTCCTTACGTTTGGTAGTTGCCCGAGTTTGCCTTTGATCTCTAGGCATCTCTACTTGAAGGGGCTGAAATATATCAAGGCTCCGTTCAGGCAAATCCAATAAATCTCCTTTATCAACTCCTGTCGCCGCTTGAGGTTGTGAATCTTCAAATTGTAGGTGTACTTTTTGCTCTTTAATTACTTCTGTAGGTGGTTCAGTAGTTTTCGATGTTGGAGATGGGGGTTCAACAGCCTTCAACACATTCACAAAGAAATCTTTTGCTTTCCAAATAGAATTCAGACGGTATCTTACACCCTGGTAAAGTAATGACAATCCAGTTGGGGCCTCCCACCTATATTGTAAACCACGTTTTTTAAGTTCATCCACCAAGAATGCATAGTCTTTTCTTGCTCTTAACATCTTCGGAGGAATTTCCTTCATTATCACAACCTCTTGACCGGCCACCATTAATTTCTTGTTATATGATATTGTAAGCACATGATTTCTAAATCTCCTTGTAACAAAATAAATCAGAATGTCTCTAGGTAAATTTCTTTGTCTAGCAATCCATGAGTTAACTCGGTAGATCCTATCTATCTGCCAAGACAAATCGTGTACCCCCTCATTTATAAATACTGCAAGAGCTTCTCCAAAAATCCTTCTCAAATCCTCGTGAGTCTGATTTGCTTCTTTCAGCCCTCTAATTCTAACAGCCCACATCATCTGATTGTATTGTGCCATAATAGCTTGATCTTCCACAGCACTTTTAATTTCTTGCATCTGTTTCTCAAGTTGTTGTTCCACCCCATCCACTTTTTCTTCCACTCTCAAAGTATAATCCCAGACCCCCTTAAAAGCTTCAACAATATCTTCTCTTATCACTGTATTATGAGTCTCAATAATTTCTTTAATTTTGCCCAATTCTCCAGTTACTCCTTTAATTTGTTCCTCAGTGTGAGTTACAATCTTTTTCTCCAATTCATCCCCAAATTTCTCAAAATTCCTCTCCATATTTTTCTCCATACTTCTCTCAATATTATCTGTCAGTGTTAATAATGCAGCCTGTAAATCTTTCATAGTCAACATTTCTGAAGGAGGTTGAATAGGCAAAGAAGCTTGAGGCCGTGTAGAAGTTAAAGAAGCCAGGGGAGCAGAAAAACTAGATGTTTGTACCTTAGAGGGCTGAGCCGGTGAAGATACTGCAGCCTTCGCAGCTGTTATTTTGGTTTGTCTGGCAGCCATTCTATAACCAGTCTCAAAAAGCTGCTTTTAATGAAGAATTCACTTACAAATATATTACAAGATTTTTTCCTTTCTTCTTTCAAATCCAAGATTTTAGTAAAAGTTTATAGAATTTCGAGCTTTAAGCTTAAATGAACACTATGCCTTTATTGTAGAAAGTTACTTTCACTACTTTCACTTTTCTATCGAAAGCGGTCGCCATCTTAAAGCCATTATGTTGATTGTAAAAATAATTGTAGTCTGAATTTAAATGTGAAGAATTATTTGCAATATCAGTCTCCTGTATTCACTCTGCCTGCATACAGTTCGCTGTCAGATACTTATCTTCCGCAGGGGTGGTCGCGGCGTCTTTTTCTGTCTATTGACAGAAGCGTCCCGGGCTGGAGCGTCTTCGAGCACTTGGGGGGCTCTCACTCTTACCCCCTGAAATCTTTTCAGGGGGTTTTTAGAGGAGCTCAACCCACGCCCGATGCTCTTCACCCCTTCTTCTCCCGAAGGGGGGTTTTTCCACCGCAAAAAACAGCTGATGATCGCTGTTTTTGCGGCTAACAGTTCCCGGGAAAACGGAGCCTCCAAAGGAGGCTGTGGCGATGCCAAACGGTGCCACCGGAAGTGTGCCACCGGCTTCTACATTATCTCTATCTCTACATTAACAGTCGCTATCCTTCCTAATAGTGATAGTTGAAAGTTTTTCCACTTCTCCAAATCTGTTTTTATTTGTTTCAATAGTCTTTCATAGTTGTCTTCTTTTAGTGTTGTATATTTTGATGTTAAATAAATAACAAGGGAGACAATGGGCATCCCTGTCTTGTGCCTTTTTTGATATCGAAGTTATCTGTATAGTCTCCATTTAAGAGTATCTTTGCTGATTGTTTATTGTAAATTGCTTGAATTGCATTTATAAAATTTTCACCAAAATCCATCACTCGCAATTGATGAAACATAAACTGCCAATTAAGATTATCAAAGGCTTTTTGTGCATCCAAAAATATCAGTGCCATTTGTTTCCCCGGATGTTTTTCATAATATTCTAACATATTTAAAATAATTCTTAAATTATTCTTTATCTGTCTTTTAGGCAGAAAACCATTTTGATCTGAATGGATAAATTCATTCAAAAATTTCTGCATTCTTTCCGCTATTATTGCTGTAAATATTTTATAGTCCACATTTAATAGTGATATTGGCCTATAGTTTTTAATTTGTGTGAGATCAGTATCATCTTTAGGTATAAGGGAAATATTGGCTTCTGTCCAGGATTTTGGTATTTTCATCACCGAAAAGGTTTCATTACAAAGATCTTTCAATATCGGACTTATTATATCTTGTAATGCTACATAGAATTCTGCTGGGAGACCATCGGGTCCCGGAGTTTTATCTTTCTTTTGTCTTTTTATAGCCTCTGTAATTTCCATCATTGTTATTTTCTCGTTCAACATATGTTGCATGTTCTCTGGTATCTTTGGGAGGTTTGCTTTTCTTAGATTTATTTATTGGATTTCTATGCCGCCCTATTCCGGGAACTCAGATATTCCTGTATTGCCTCCTTAGAAACCACCTCCACCTTGTAAAGTGTCTCATAATAAATTTTAGCAATTTTTTTCAATGTGTGATTATGACAATGTATTTCGCCTTTTGAATCTTGTAATTTATCTATCAGTTTTTTTTCTTTCTTTTTTCAGTCTATATGCAAGCCATCTTCCTGGTTTGTTGGCATTTTCAAAGACATTCTGTTTTAAGTAGTTTATCTGTTGTGCCCTTGTCTCCATCTCCAATAAGTTTAGTTTATGTTTTATTAATTCCATTTGTGTCTTCAGCTTCTTCTTTTGTGGATCATTTTGTAACTCAAGTTCTAAATTCCTAAATTGTCCTTTCAAATTAAGCTGTATTTGTCTCTTTTCTTTATTCTTTTTAGCAAGGTAAATTATAGCCAAGCGTCTAAAATACACTTTCACGGTGTCCCAAAGATTTTGAATAAAGGTTTCTTCTTTCTTATTTATTTTAAAAAAATCCATTTCTTTCGTTACAAACTGTAGAAATTCTTTTTCTTTTAATATTGATTTATTCAATGACCATCTTAATTTTTTACTGGTTCCTTTCAAAGTCATTTTAATTGGATTATGATCAGCCCAAATATTAGGTTCAATTTCCACCTCTCATATCATAGTCTTTAAATCAAATGAAGTCCATATCATATCAATTCTTGACCAGGATTTATGCCTATTTGAGTAAAATGTATATTGTGCTTTCTCTGGATTCATTTCTCTCCATATGTCTTGTATACACAATTCATCTTTCATCTTTAAAAAAGACTTAGGTAGGGTATTTCCCCCCCTTTTTTCCCTTGTTTATAGCTTTTATAGTCCTGTCTTGCGTCAACTATTACATTAAAGTCACCAAGTATACAAAGATTTTGATAATTTAACTCCACTAGTTTATCATATAATTGCTGAAAGAACTGATCCTGTTTCTCATTGGGAGCATATATTGCAACCATCAAGATTTGTTTTTGATCCCATGTAATTTCCACCATTAGTATTCTCCCTTCTTCATCAACATAACTTTGTTTTGGATTCATCTTTTCTTTTATATAAAATGCCATTCCTCTTTTCTTTTGTTGTGCTAAAGAAAAATAAAGTTTACCTATCTTTGGTTGTTCTAAAATTTTGGAATGTTTTCTTTTAATATGTGTCTCCTGAAGACAAATTATGTCCATTTTCAATTTTTGTAGTATTTTACTCCTTTTTGATGGGGAGTTAAGACCATTTATATTTATTGAAAAAAATCCAATCTCCTCCATAATTTCAGTTATATCTAGACCTCAATCTTCTAGGGGAGCTGATCTGTCTCTGATCTTTCAGTCTTACATTTTCCTCTGATTGCATCTTTTTTGATTCTCCCTTCTCTGCTTGTTTTGGTGCTTCTGCACCCATCGTCTCTTCTGATTTCTTGGGTTTGGCGTCACCTTTTTCTAAAAAGGCTCTGTGATTGTTAAAAAAATTCCTCTGCTTGAAATAGAGTATCTATTCTGTATCTTTTCGAGTCCCAGAAGATTAGTAATCCTTCTGGGACCAGACATCTAAAATTCACTCCCTTATTAAAGAGTTTCCTCATTAAAAATTGATATTCTCTTCGCGCTTCTCTTATCCTTCTGGGAATCTATTTGAGAACTACAAGTTCTTTATCTTTATATTTCAGTGGTTGGTCTCTTATCCCTCTCAAGATCTCATCCCGTATAAATCTTTTAAGAAATCTTAGATGGACCTCCCTAGGAACTCTATTTCTTCTTGTGTAGCTTGAATTCATTCTGAAAACCTGATCTATTTCTCTTTTCATTAGATCCATTTCCATTCCAAGCAATTCCGCTAATAATTCGCTCATCAACTCCAACAAGTTCTCATCTTTCTCTTCTACAATATTTTGAAATCTTAGAAAGTGTGATGCATTATCCATCTCCATCACGGCCATGCTGTCCTCCAATTCCGCATTCGCTTGCGCCAATCTCTGATTTTCCTCTTGCAACGCTTCAATTTTCTGGTCGACCACCACTGCCTTATCTTCTATTTTTTGCATTCTTTGTTGAGTATCTACCATCACCTGTTGAAAGCTTTCCATTTTTTGATCCATTTTAAGAAGATCAATTTTCAAATCTTCATGAGTTTTTTCCAAATCTTTTTTCATTTCCATTTTCAAATCATCAATATTTTTAGATTGTGCTGAAATTGCTTGGAGTATCACTTGGGTATCTATCTGATGAGAATCTTGCTGTAAAAAAGTAGTAATTGATTTCTGAATAGCTGGACTCACCGAGGTAGAAGCGGGGGCTGAGGAACCCTTCCTCACCCCTTTGGCTCAATTTGAAGCACTCATGTTGTATTTATTTGTAATCCACCAAAAAGCCTGATGGCTAATTATAATCCACCAGATAGCCTGATGACCACTTATAATCCAATGCCCTCCTATTACCAGGAGACAAGGCCAGGCATAGTTTAAGGAAAAAAAGGGAGAAAAAAAACCCCAAATCCTTTAAAGGAATGAAAAAAAAATCTCAAAACCATCCACAGAGGGAACAGGAATGGGCAAAAAAAAAAGTTAGAAAAAAACCCACCACAAGAAAAAACAATTTCCAAACCCCCCCCCCAATAGTAATAAATCAATCTGTAAAAGGTGAGGTAGAAAAAAAAACCAAACTCTCAAAAGAAAAGGGAGGAGATTTCAGATAACAGCCAAAAAATAAAAAATAAAACATGAAAATAAAAGTTGTCAAGAAGAGATGAATACTATCCAAATTATAGTCCAATTGAACTTTAACTGCAACCAAAATAAAAAAGAGTAAAAAAAAAAAGAAAAATTTCCTTCTTCCTTTGTATTTTTCCTTGCTATGGGAAATGTACAGCTAGCCAGGCAGTCAGATAAAAAGCCGAACAGACTCTCACAATAACTTTTAAAGAGAGATAAGAATGTCTGGGCATACAGCCAAATGTCTGGGCGTTGAGCCAAGCTGCACAATTAAATACACAGCAAACAAAGGGAAGAGAAAAAAATATTACGATGTAACCACCAGGGGAACGCTGATTCTTTCCCAAGGGATTTTTAAAGAAAATATTCAGAGTAAAAAGACTGTTTTAAAGTTATAAAAAGGAAAGAATAATTAGGATAGCTTTCCAAATAAATTCTCTTTAATTTTTTAGATTTCTCCAGCCAACAACAACGTTTAAAATAGTCCCAATTAGATTGCTTCCTTAACAATGGAGTCGCTTAAAACGCCGCCTGTACGGGAGGGGGGTGAGGGAAAAAATCCTCCTCCAACCTCCCTGAAGCTTTCAGCTTTCCATTAAAGATAGGCTATTTTCATCAAAAAGTCCACTTTCCACAAGGAACAGAAAATAATCTCACTGGACTGGCTGCTTGCTGTCAAAATCAGCTTTTTCTTTTCCTGACGTTCAGCTGTTAATAGCGACTCACATAAATACGATCCGCCTTTCTTTTGCTGGTTCCGGAGGCTGCTTTGGGTTCGGAGAGCCGACTACCACCGGCTCCTGTTCCCCAAATATTCACCCTTCAGCAGCCACCCCTCCAGGGTGGCTTTTAGCCCAAACGGGCTTGCCAGCAAAGGAATTTCAGACCCGGGGAATGGACGATCGCTCCCCCAGGTCTACACCCAGCAGCAACTGGAAATCCTCTCCCAGCTGCTCAATCTTATTCTACATTGCACGGACTATAAAAGCCATGGAATTGATTGTCTTCTCTAAATGACAGGTGAGGCCGATGATTGTCCCTTGATTGGTGGCAGCAGCTCCCCCTGTGTAAATTCCTAAAGATAGCAAGCCAACTATACCCCCAGTGACAAGGCCATTGGTCCTCTCTGCAAGTGGTTTATAGAACACAACAGTATCATTACACCCTGGCCCAAGGTATTCGAATTGTGGGGCAACAGTTGCAGTGGTAGAGCCAGCATCCCAGTGCCACCGGTGAGAGTTGGTAGATGGGATGATGACTTGGACGGGCATGGTTAAGTAACCTAAGGCAACACAATGTCCTCCTACACCTGAATGAAAGTTGGTGACCCATTTATCATAGAAGAACCATAAGTTAGGATCTTTGATCATCCATCCTGAATAAATTCCACCAGTGCCAAAGGAATAGTCCACCACGGGATTCTGTGAGATGTATTTAGGGTAGACAACCCATAGGGTGGTCTTGTTCCATGGCTTGGTTCTATTAGATTGGTATGAGGAGTTGTAACTTACGGGACCGTCTGCTGCCCCATGAATCCCAGCGGCCAGTTAGGGCCCACAGAGTCGGCCTTCTCCAGGTCCCGTCAGCCAGACAGTGTCGCCTGGCAGGGCCTAGGGGAAGAGCCTTCTCTGTTGCGGCCCCAGCCCTCTGGAACCAACTTCCCACGGAGATCCGTGTCGCCCCCACCCTCTCTGCCTTTCGTAAATTACTCAAAACACACCTCTGCCGGCAGGCCTGGGGTAGTTAACATCTTGCCCCAAGCCAGTGTATGTCTGTGTGTATGCTGAATGATTGGGGTTTTTTTAAAAAAATTAAGAGTTTTATATTTATATGTATTTTTATGTTGATTTCTACTGTGTTGTGAGCCGCCCTGAGTTCTCCGGAATAGGGCGGCATAGAAATCGAATAAATAATAATAATAATAATAATAATAACTTCCCCATAGCCAGATCTTTCAATTACACTGAGTGTAGTTTCCAAGTTTACTATCCAGCTTCTAAATCTTGGACCAGGCTTTCCATTTGTTGTTCCAGCGCCCCTTGTTATAACAACAAAAACAGAGACTAGCAGTGGTTTTGGAATACCTGAACCTCTGAAAATCAGTCCAGTTCATGTGGGTAGGTACCTTTTGAAACATAACAGAATTCTCATGCACTCCTTCATGTAATTCTTGCACAACCAGATCAGGTTCATTGATGAAGGTAGGTATTAGGGAAATCTCTGCCAATGTCATAGGGCGTTTGTATAGGAGTTGTACATGTTGCCCATGAGTTTGAAACATGATAAGTGTGAGCCAAAAACCAATTGCCCTTGATGCTCACCATAGTTAGGAGTGTCACCGGCCCCAATGTCCACAGGTTCGGAACAAAGAAGTTCCTACTATGGTTGGGAGAATGATAGAATCCTGACCCCATCTTGGAGTCCCTAGACCATATAGATCTTCAGTACCACAATGTAGTTGAGTAAAGGTGGAAATGCCTTTTATCTTAAACTCAATCTCCACAGTGTTAATCAGGCATAGGGGTTGGTATGGTTCCTCTAGGTGATGGGTGGGCCTTGGTGGCTGTGGCCTGACTGGTAAATTTCTCCAAGGCTGTTGGTTAGAGGTGGTCATGACTGGCTGTGGGTACGGACCTCCTCCCATTTATGGCCTTAGCCAAACTGTTGCTAAATCTATCTCCTCTGATGTGTTGGCCTTCACCTCCCAATCTGTTAGTGGCAATACTTGAGTGACCCTCTTAATTCTAATAAAAGTAATCACCACTGTGGCCTTTCCCCTCCTGTGTGTCTACAGTTCCTAAGGTTTCTTTTTCCGGAACAGAAATTTGAGTTCCAAGTCCTCTCCAGAAGAAGTTGCAGGCTGCACAGTCCAGGAATCAGGGATCACAGTCTGTGGACACTTTTTTACTTTGGAATGATATATCCAGGATGTCAAGCCCTGCACCTTCAGTGCTGTATGTGTTGTCAGGAGCACTTGAAATGGTCCCTTCCACTGTGTGAAGATTCCAAGTGATATTTAATTGTCTACACAATTGTTGCACAACTTTAGCTGTGAAGTGTGGGCCAGAATCAGATGACAGACTGTTAGGTAGTCCGAACCTAGGGATAATTTCTTTCAGTAGGGCTTTTACTAACTCATGGGCTTTGTTAGTCCTGCAAGCAAAAGCCTCAGGCCATTCCATAAAGGTGCATAACAATACCAAAACATATCTGAAGCCCTGCTTCCTAGGCAATTCAGTGAAATCTATCTCTCAAACAGTTCCTGGGTAGTTGCATTTGAGTTGGACTCCTAGGGACGGCCATTTGGCCACTTTTGGATTATTTTTGGCACAGATCAAGCATGCTGCCACAGCTTGGGTGGCAATGGAATAGAGTCCCTTCCCTACCACATAGTGTGTCACAAAGTCTGCTAAAGCTTTCACACACACACCCAATGTGTACTAGCATGTACTTGTGATAGAAGAACCCTCAGGGGTGTGTCAGGTAAGATACGTTTTTCCTCTCGACTCCACCACCCGTCACTTCCCTCCTTACCCCCGATAGATTTGGCCCATGCCTTTTCTTTTGGTGTATAAGAAGGTGGAGAGGTGGGCATGTGTGGAGATAGGGATTAGGGAGGCCTCTAATTCTGGGCATTGTAGGGTGGCTTCCTTAGCTGCCTTATCTGCAGCCAGGTTCCTTATTGCATAAAGGGTGTCTTCTTTTGAATGTCCCTTAACATGTACAACTGCCACTTGCTTTGCCTGCCGGATGGCTTCCAACAATTCCAAGATTTGTGAGGCATATTTAATGGTTGACCCTTTTGCATTTAATAACCCTCTTTCCCTCCATTGGGCTTCATGGGCATGCAAGACCCCAAAGGCATACAGTACTTGCTTTACTGTGTGATCCTCGGCTAGTAGTAACACCCTAGTTCAGTGGTGGCGAACCTATGGCACAGGTGCCAGAGGCGGCACTCAGAGCCCTCTCTGTGGGCATGCGTGCCATTGCCCCAGTCCTAGGCCTTCAGCTGGGTTTTATAAAACCTTTTCGCTTTAGGCCTCTGTCGCCGTGTACAAAAAAAAGGTTCAATCAATCAGTCAATTTCAACTTCTCGTGGGAAAAAAAAGATCTTGCAAAGTTGGAATTGATTGAACTTTTTAGTCCCACCCAGTCTGCTGTTACCACCGCAGTCACACCTGCCCAATGGGCCACACCCACCCAATGGACCACACCCACCTGGCACAAGACGATGCATAAGTGGGTTTTGGGTTGCAGTTTGGGCACTTGGTCTCTAAAAGGTTCGCCATCACTGCCCTAGTTAAAGCAATCAGCTCAGCCAGTTGGGCAGAAGTGTTGACTGGTAATGGCTTAGCTTCTATAATTTCCCACGGTGTAACCACTGCATACCCTGCCTTTCTGTGGCCTTCCACCATAAAGCTAGTACCATCTGTAAACCATTCACAGTCGGCATTTGGGATAGGCTGATCACTGAGGTAGGGTCTACTGGCATAGACTGAATCTACAACCTGTACACAATTGTGGTGGAGATCAGTGTCTATCTGGAGTAAAAGTGTGGCCGGACTAAATGTATTGCACACTTCCAATTGTACAGCAGGGGAGTCAAGCAGGAGAGTTTGGTATTTTGTCTGATGGCCCCCGGTCATCCAAAATGCTCCTTTTACTTCCATAATCTCTTGAACCCCATGTGGGACCTTAACTATGAGTTGTTGTCCCAATGTTAGCTTCTGAGCTTCTTCAACTAGTAGGGCTGTCACTGCCACAGCTCACAAACAGCTGGGCCATCCCAAAGCCACCCCAACTATTTCCTTGCTGATTTATTATTATTATTACTATTATTATTATTATTATTATTGTTGTTGTTATTGTTATTTTGTTAATAATAATAATAAGTTGGAAGGGGCCTTGGAGGTCATCTAGTCCAACCCCGTGCTCAGGCAGGAAACCCTATACCATTTCAGACAAATGGCTGTCCAATCTCTTCTTAAAGACTTCCAGTGTTGGAGCATCCACAACTTCTGGAGGCAGGTTGTTCCACTGATTAATTGTTCTAACTGTCAGGAAGTTTCTCCTTACTTCTAGGTTGCTTCTCTCTTTGGTTAGTTTCCAACCATTGCTTCTTGTCCTGCCATGGGTCTTTGCCATAAGCCCAGTTTTTGAGTGAGAACTCCTGCTGCAAAGCCTTTCCATTCTGTTAGAGAATTTTAATTTCTCTGTTGGTGAAAAAATAAATCAGAAGCTCTCACAGTTGACTGCATTTAGCTGATTCAAAATAACTTCTTTATATTTATATCAAAATATTTACAATGCCATACATTCTTCTTTACAGCAACATAGCTCAATGAAGACTTCTTACAGAGAGATACAGAGACAAACCTGAGACTGAAAATTCAGCTTCTAACTCAATACCCTTTTGCACAGACTCAGTAGCACTTTCTTCACATTGGCTGAATGGTTTAGTCATCATGTCTGCCAAATTATCCTCAGAAGAACAATGATGTAAACTAATCAAATTTCTTTTTACAGCTTCCCTGACATTACAATACTTAATGTCTACATGTTTACTTCTGTTCTTCACCCTGTCACCAGTTGCCATTTTTATACAGGCAGCATTGTCTTCAAATACCTTTACAGATTATTTTACATTAATATTTAAATCTTGCAACAACTGTACATACCATGTTACTTCAAAACACAATTCAAGTAAAGCAATAAACTCTGCTTCCGCTGTTGAAATAGCAACAGTTGTTTGTTTTCTGGACTTCCATCCAATCAGAGTCCCTCCAAACAATGTTATAATCCCAGAATTTGATTTCCTTGTGTTTATGTCATTTGCATAGTCACTATCGACATAACACTTTAATTTCAATTCCTCAGTAATCTGTATTTGAAGACCCAAATTTATAGTTCCCTTTAAATATCTGAGAACCCTTTGTACACCCATCCAATGTAACTTTGTAGGTGCAGCAGTAAAACGACTCAAAATGCTTACTGCGCAAGTTATGTCTGGTCTGGACCACCGTGATAGATATAACAAACTCTCTATTGCTGAGTGATATATCTCTTGATCACAGGTTTCACCTTTGTCCGCTGCCAACGCCAGTGCTAATCTTATACTCTCACTTTTCACAGTTGGCGCAAATACTTCATCGTAGTGCACATTCTTTAATTGTGAAAAACCTTGTGCCACTAACCTGGCCTTATACTGTACATCATTATTTGGCAATACCTTTTTTCTTATATACCCACTTACAACCCACAGCTTTGGTTCCCTGTGGCAAAGTCACTGATTTAAATACTTCATGGTCTCCCATGGATTTCATCTCTTTATCCATGGCCTTCTTCCATCTTTCTTGTTCAGCTTTTGGTAATGCCAACACCTCTTTATAACTTCTTGGCTCATACCACACATTGCAAACCATTACCTTGCTGGCAGAATACCTGTCAGGTGGAATTCCTTTGTTACATCACTCTGACCTACGTAGTATTAACTGCTCCTGTGTCTCAAGTCTATCTGGCTTCATGTCTTGTTCAGCCTCTCCTCCCTGAACATTGACATCTTCAATAATCATTTTTTATCATTAGATGAGTTATTGTCCTTAAATAGATCACCGTCATTAAGTGAGACATACCCAGAATTTGCATTAATTCTATCCCAATTTTGTTCTGCAAAATTAGCAGACCTTGAAATTACAATTCTTTTACTTCCATCGCTAAAGCGATATCCTTTTGACCCTGGCTCATAGCCCACAAACCTGAGCTTTCTTGCCTTTTGCTGTCCCTTTCTTCTGATTGCTTTCGGAATATGTACCCATGCAGTACTTCCAAAAATTCTCAAATGTGCCAGTGATGGCTTTCTCCCATATAGAATGGCATATGGAGTATTATTAATGGAGGAACTCCACAGCCTGTTAACTATATAATTGGCAGTCAATATGGCTTCTCCCCAATATGACCTGCTCATACCAGAATCCTCTAATAATGAATCTTTCATTGTTTGCAAAACACCATTCCTTCTTTCAGCTACACCGTTCTCTGCTGCTGTGTAAGGATTTGTACGTCTGTGTCTTATCCCCAACTGGCCCAACTATTGCTGGAATTTAGTTGACATAAATTCAGTACCTCTGTCAGTTTGCAACTGACACACTTGTTGTCTGTACCTTCTCTCTACAAAACTTACCCACTGTTTGAATTATTGTAGCACCTCTGTCTTACCACTAAGCAAGTAGCAAAATGAATACCTGCTATAATCATCAACCAGTGCATATTTTGTTCCTCCCAAACTGGCTTGCATAGGTCCCACCAGATCTGCATGGACCAGCACTAGAGCTCTTTTTGTTTGTCTTGTGCTATATTTACTAACTGGGAATGCCTTTGACTTCGATGCTTTGCATACTGCACAGTCCAAATATGTTTTGCATCCCTTCAAATTTAGTCCTTTTGCAAACTCTTGCATTTGCTCCAAAACTTCAAAGCTTGCATGGCCAAGTCTTCTATGTAGAAGATGAATACACAAATCATGCCCTGCAACATTCTTAAATATATGGGAACATTGCACCTTTTGTCCCTGCAATACATATAGATAATCTTCCTTTATGCCTTCTGCACAAATATTCCCATTCCTTTTGATGAGACACTTCCCATTTACAAAAATGGTCTCAAAACCTTGTTTGTCTAAATTAGACACACTTAACAAATTATGTTCCATCTCAGGTACACAAAGCACATTGGTAAACTTTGATTCCATATATGGAATTTTTACATCGCCTCTTCTGATGACTTTTGCTTTCTGGCCATTTGCCAAAGCCACAGCTTCTTGTGCTACTGGAACAAACCTGCAAAATAATTCAGAGTCATTAACAATTGTTTGACTTGCCCCACTATCTATTAACCACTTGTCTCTGATGTTGCTATAGCAAACTTTTGCAACACCAAAATGTTCCTTTTGCAAATCAGTCTTTTTTGCTTGCACAAATGTCCTTCACTGCAAATTGTTCCTCTGCAAACAGTTCCTTTTCAGATGTGTGTTTGCTCCACAAATGTAGCAATTCTTTTCTTGCTGAGCTCTCTGCTTGCAAAATCTCTCTTTTGATGCAACTTGGTCCCATCTGCTTGTTTCTTCTCCGGAGACTTGCAGTCTGGACCCCCTCCTCAGGAATTTCACCTCCTCATGGCTGTTCCTAAAATGTTGCTTTTCTTCTTCATTAAGCAAACATGCCTTTAAAGCCTCAAAATTTAAGTCTTGCTCTTCTTTACACTCAAAGATTGCAGAAACTGTGTCCCAGGTTTTATCTAAACTGTTCAACACCAATAAAACCTTCTGGGACTCAGGGAATTTAATCCCACATTGTTCTAAGTCCAAAAATAAACTTTGCATTTTATTTAAATGCTGTTCCACAGATTCACCTGGTTGCAAACAGGCCCTGTAAAGTTTTCTTGACAATTGCACTATATTGCATGCACGTGCACAGCTCTCAACTTCAACCAAATCTCCTTTGCAGTCTTTAAATTTGCAACATTTAGAAATTGTTCATAATCTAAATTCAAGATGAGATAAGCCATTGCTTGATCATGACTTTTCTGATCAGCAGCTGCAAACACTTGTGGTGGATTATCTACGATATACCACAGCTCTTTTGCTTGAGCAAACATTCCATTTTAGCAGCCCATATAATGTAATTCTTCTGGCCTAAACGAGGCACAGAGCTTTCCTTAAATTCCATTGCAGCCATTCTGCTAATTCTGCCTTGTTCTTATACTTTCTAAACACAGGCAATTTCTTCCAGCTTTAAATTACAATGCAGTCCTTAGTAAGCTCTGGGCCCATAACCTGTTAGAGAATTTTAATTTCTCTGTTGGTGAAAAAATAAATCAGAAGCTCTCACAGTTGACTGCATTTAGCTGATTCAAAATAACTTCTTTATATTTATATCAAAATATTTACAATGCCATACATTCTTCTTTACAGCAACATAGCTCAATGAAGACTTCTTACAGAGAGATACAGAGACAAACCTGAGACTGAAAATTCAGCTTCTAACTCAATACCCTTTTGCACAGACTCAGTAGCACTTTCTTCACATTGGCTGACTGAGTTACCACATGACTCTTCCTGCTCATGAATCTTCCAACACATTCATATATTTAAAATGTAAAGGGTCTAGTGGGGTCTGGAAGTCCCTAAGCCGATGCTCTCAAAAGCTCCTTTATAACCTGTGTAAATACCTGTTGGCATTCTCTGGTCCATTTAAATATTTCCCTGTCCTCTCCCTTGACTGCTTCATAAAGAGGCGTAACAATTAGTCCAAAATTGGGAATCCAAATTCTGTAAAAGCAGGCCATTCCCAGAAACCCCCTTAGCTGTTTTCTGTTAACTGGGGGCTTTAATTGACAGATAGCTTCTCTCCTTGGGGCTAACAGACTCCGCTGTCCCTCAGAAATGCCATACTCCAAATATTTAACCTCCTGTTGTACTATTTGGGCTTTTGTTTTAGACACAAGTCGCCAGCCAATTCAAGAGCAATGTGGTCCCCTCTATACATTTGTCTCTCGTATCAGCACCCAAAAGTAAATAGTCCACATAGTGTAAAACCGAATATTCCTTGACCCATGATGGTTCATATAGGTCCTTAGCCAGGCTTTGCCCAAAGATGGTGGCACTGTTCTTAAATCCTTGTGGTAACCTAGTCCATGTATATTGTATGCAGGTGCCTGATATTGGGTCTTGCCATTTGGAGGCAAGGATTGGTTGGCTCTCTTTTGCCAATGGAATACAGAAGAAGGCATCCTTCAAATCCAATACCATAAACAACTTATCTTTCGGGTTAATTTGTGCCAACAAGGTATATGGGTTGGGTACTACTGCATGGAGGGTGAGGGTATTCCCCTCTTACATCCTGAATAAAATGGAAGGACCCATCTGGTTTCTTAACAGGTAGCACTGGGGTGTTCTAAGGTGAAGATGTTTGGGTTATAAGTCCCCATTCTAGGAAGTTTTCTATTATGGCCTGAAGACCTTGCTTTGACTCCCATTTTATATTATATTGCTTTATATTGGCCACTTGTCCTCCTGGGGCTAAGGCGACTGTGACTGGCTCTGCAAAAACTGCCTTTCCTGGCTGCCCTGCTGCCCAAATCCAAGGTTTCACAGCATGTTCTATTTCTGGTGGAATGGGGGGGGTTCTTCCTTTATTACTAAAGTGGTTGCTCTCCATATTTCTTTTGGGGGTATTTTCATCTTTATCTTCCCCCCTTTGCACGTTATGGTTGCTTGCAATTTACTAAGGATGTCACTTACCAAGAGTGGGACCAGACATTCTGCCAAATACAAGAACTGGTGAGTTAGCACAGTGCACCCTATTTTACATTCCAAGGGTTGCAAAAATGGGACTGACAAGGCTTTTCTTGATGCCCCAACGGTGGGTATCTCATTGGTAGTCTGGGAAGCAATCGGTTTATTAAGGACTGATCTGCTTGCTCCTGTGTCTATTAGCATTTGGTGTTTTGTTCCCCTGAGTTGGACTTCCAACAGGGGTTCAGGGATAGGGGGAGTAATAGCTCCCTGCCCCTGGCCCCTTCATTTTTCCTCTTCTACTCACATGGCTATAGTCACTGGGCATTCATTCTTCCAATGTCCTTCCTTTTTGCAAATAGCACACTGCTTGGGTCCCAAGGGGACCCTCCCTCTTCCACACCCTTTACCATAGGCGGGGTTGTGTGCCCTGCCTCGGGTTCCTTCAACTCCCCCTCCTTGCCCGCCTCTTCTGTGTTGCTGCCCCCTTCCTCCTCTCTCTCCTGTTTAAGGGCATTGGCTAGGAAGATGGCATTTCGGCAGGCTTTTTGCACTTCTTTCTTATCTTCTTCTTGTCCTCTGCTGGTGAAGACTTTGTAAGTTATCTCCAGTAATTCTGAAATACCTTTCCCCGGTCCTCCTTCCACTTTCTGTAGCTTCCTCTTAATATCTTCTGCTGACTGTCATATGGCAAAAAAGAATAAGGAAAAACAACAACAAACAAAGTTAAAGGAAGACTTTAAAAAACTGGAACTAGAATTACAAATAGACCCACAAAAGAAAACTTGTAAAAAACAAATGGAGTTAATAAAACATAAACTAAACTTAATAGAAGCTGAAGAAATGGCCCAACAAATTAAAAGGGCAAAACAAAACGTCTTTGAAAATGCTAATAAACTGGGTAAATGGTTAGCCTATAAACTGAAAAAAGAGAAGGAGAAGAAATTGATAAATAAACTACAAGATGGAAAAGGATGTCTACAATTTCAAAATGAAACAATTAAAAAAATAGTGAAAGAATTTTATGAAAAACTATATGATATAGAAGAACTCCCTAAGGAAAAAAATGTAATATATGGAAAAAGCTAAATTACCAAAAATACCTGAAAATTTTAAAAACATGTTAAATGAAAAAATAACAATGTTGAAATTGACGGAGGATATAAAAAGACAGAAAAATGACAAGACTCCAGGACCAGATGGATTACCGACAGAGTTCTATAAATGCCTACAAGACACATTAAGCTTACCAATGAAAGAGGTTTGCAGTGAGGTTCTATCAGAGGCCAAAATACCAAACACTTGGACAGAAGCCAACATTACTCTAATTCCAAAAGAAGACCCAGATTTGACTCAGATAAAAAACTATAGACCCATATCACTATTAAACATGGATTATATAATTTTTGCCTCAGAGAGATTGAAAAGATTTTTTGACTGAATTTATTCATCCAGACCAAAATGGAGTTTTAGCCAAGAGACAAATAAAAAACAACTTAAGAATTATTTTGGATACATTGGAATACTATGAAATGCATCCAGGGAAACAAATGGCACTAATTTTCCTAGATGCACAGAAAGCTTTTGATAATGTAAATTGGCAATTTATGAAACAACAATTAAACTGTAGGAACTGGACTTCCGGTGGTGACACTGAGGTGGTGCAGGGGAAAGAGGACAGTCTCCGTCCTCCAACTCTGGTCTTTTCAAGTTTGGAGACCCTTCGGGGGCACTGAAAGTCTGGAGGGCTATGTGCGAAAAGGGTGAAACCTTGGGGAGTAGTGAGGTGAGAGGCAAGCACCCACTACGACGGAGGAAAACCCCTAAATCCAACTTGAAAACTTCTGCTTTCAACAGATGGCAGATTCGAGGCCTCGACTAACCATAAATGATGTGGAAGCAAGATATACTTAATGGACTATGTCATAGAGTGAGTTAAAAATTTATGAAAATATTCCAAAATACTAGAAAAGTCTAAAAGATTTACCTGTTTGATAGTTCTGGTGTTGTAAGGAAGCTCAATAGAAGAGGGAATCCTCAGTGCAAATGGTGACCCGGCAGGAAGAGCTGTGATTCAGCACTAAAATAGCCAGAGGATTAACAGGAGTGAGATAAAAGAAATAAAAGTTTTGTGGTAAAGGTTTTATCACAGAACAAAGAAGGTGAAAGATTTTGGAAGGAGAGGTTGGGAGATGAAAGACGGAGACAGAGAAGAAGGCGGAGTGATTAGGAGGAGAGAACCGAAAGAAGATGTTTGGCAAGCTGACAGCCGAAATGGTGGTGAAAATGGCGATCAGAGAAGGATGGAAGAGCAGTGAGCTGTAGAAGATCGTAGAAAGTGAGGTCAGAGGAGAAAGGAGGAAAGAAACGGTGAGAGGACGTACTGCGGTGGTGAAAGTTATAAGAACGGATAGACGGAGAGAAGATTGATAGAGAGTCTGCATGTTAAATGCGGAGAAGCAGTACATCTGGGAAGTTTGGAGAATAGTGAAGTCGGAGCAGAAAGGAGGAGGAAGTTTGGAAAGTGAAGGAATTGGCGAGATAACGTAATACGAAAGTGAAAGTAACCGGAATGGATTGAAATTTGGAATCCTAGAGAGACTGGAGAAATAGCACCTTATAGAAGATTGGAGAAAGCAAGGTTGGAAGAGAACGGAGGAGGTGAACTAGGAAGTGTGGAAAGTTTGGAGAGTGATGAAGACGGCGAGAGGACGTGATTGGATGGTGAGAGACAGGAACGGATACATGGACTAATGGTTGATGTTATAAGTTGGGAGAGAAAATTTGGAGTTCTAGAGTGATTGGGTGTTAAATAAAAAACAGGGGAAAAGAAAGTGAAGAGGATTAGGGAAGGAGAAAAGAGGAATAAAGTTAGAAGGGTTGCTGACTAAATAAGGAGACATAAAAAATAGAAAAGTACTTGATAAATAAGATATTAAGATGACAACACTGAGAACAGGGAAAAAAACAATATCAAGTTTAACACTGACACCTTCATCTCCTCCTGGACAGAGAACAATAGAAGGAATGTTGGGGGCAGAGAAGCAAAATGTATTATCAAATATGCAAATGATGCAAACAACATTATTAACTATCCAAGAAACAATGTTAAAAATGCAAGAGATAATGTCAAAAAACCATATTGAAATGAGAGGGTATGTGAATAAATTAGATAATAAGATTGAAACAATACAACAAACAATTGAGAAAAATGAAGAAAGAATATTGACAGTAGAAGTAGGATTGGATAATATAGGGAAAAAAGTCGACATAGTAGATAAAAAATTGATGGGAACTAATAAAAAAACTGGAAGAATTGATTATACATCTGGAAATGGACAGGTCGGTGTTTTACTTAAGATTTCAAAATGTGGTGGAGGATAAGGATGAGGACTTGGGCACCATTATGGTAGAGCTGATAGCAGAGGCTCTACAAAGAGATAAATAAGAAATATTGCCAGAAATAGATGAGGTGTACCAAATCCACACAAATTATGCTCGAAGGAATAAACTACCACGTGAGATACATATAAGATTCGCCAGGAAAAAAATGAGACTTAATATACAGGATTACAAGGGAAGATCCAATAATTTATAAAGGCATAGAAATTCATACATTAAAACAAATCCCAAAGAAAGTGAGGGAACAAAGAAGAGACTACAGATGTCTCAGTGCACATCTTATTAAAAAAAAACATTCCATTCAGATGGTTAATCCCCGAGGGGATGCTGATAACTTGGCAGGAGAGAAGGATTAAAATTGACAGCCTGGACAAGGCAAGAGAATTTTATGAACAATTAGAAGGGGAAGAAGAAGAGAATAGTAGTAGGGAAGAATTAGAAATAGTATCTAGAAGTCAGGAAGACCAGCAACTGGAGTTAAAAGAGAGAGAAGGGGAGATAGAAAGAAAGGAGGTAAAAGGACAAAGGATAGAAAGAGGAACAGGCTTGAGAACAAGACAACCCCAGAAGTAAAATAATGGATGAGAAGATGAGGTTAACATCAATTAATGTCAATGGACTAAATGCACCAGCTAAAAGAAAACAAATACTAACTAAATTAGTTAAACAAGGTATAGACATAGCATGTCTACAAGAAATACATATAAAAAAACAATATTTGGAATTTCCAAAATTAGGAGAACTATATACATCATTAATGGAACAAAAACAGAGAGGTATAGCAGTTTATATTAGAAAAGGAATTAGAGCCAATTTAAAATACCAAGACACAGAGGGAAGGGTACTAATAATAGAAATACAAATGGAACAGAAATCATGGTTGCTGGTGGTAATTTATGCTCCAAATGAAAATCAAAAAGAATTTTATAAAGATGTGCACAAAAAACTTATAGAAATTGGACAAGGAAACATCTGTATAATAGGAGATTATAATGCGATAGTGGATGTAAAAATGGATTATAATAGTAATATGAAAAATAAAAAGAAGCGGAAAACACTGCCAAACACATTTTTCGAGATGGCACTTGAATTTAATTTATTTGACCAATGGAGGAAACAGAACCCCATAAAAAAGGAATATACATTTTTCTCAAATCCACATAAATCGTGGTCTAGGTTGGACATGGCATGGATGAATGGGGAAATAGGACAAGAAGTGGAGACAATAGAAATAATGCCAAACAAATAATGCCAAACAGAAGGACGAGGGGGGACATGATAGCAGTGTTCCAATATCTCAGGGGCTGCCACAAAGAAAAGGGAGTCAAGCTATTCTCCAAAGCGCCTGAAGCCAGGACAAGAAGCAACGGGTGGAAACTAATCAAGGAGAGAAGCAACCTAGAACTAAGGAGAAACTTCCTGACAGTTAGAACAATTAACCAGTGGAACAACCTGCCTCCAGAAGTGGTGAATGCTCCAACACTGGAAGTTTTTAAGAAAAGATTGGACAGCCATTTGTCCGAAATGGTATAGGGTTTCCTGCCTGAGCAGGGGGTTGGACTAGATGACCTCCAAGATCCCTTCCACCTTTACTACTACTACTACTACTACTACTACTACTACTACTACTACTACTCTGCCCTTGTGGGGAGCTTTTTCAAATAAGGAATTAAAACAGGAAATAAAAGGGGAAAAGGGAACTTGGCAGGAACCTTGGGAAGAATTACCTGCTGAGCCCTGGTAAGTTTGTGGGGTTTCTTGTTTAGTTACAAATTCACCTTTTTTTCTTTTTTAGAAGCCATAAAAGGGGTTTCTCCTTCCCCTTTCTTCTAAAGTTTGCCCTCAGCACAGGTTTGGAGGGGGTGGAGCTTTCTGCTGCAGTCCCCCTGCTGGTTAATCCCTGGTAGCTGGGAGCAAGCAGCTCACTCTTCCTTGTGGGGCAGAGAGGCAGCTGCTTTTGCTTGGGCTGAGCTATTTCAAATAAGGAATTAAAACAGGAAATAAAAGGGGAAAAGGGAACTTGGCAGGAACCTTGGGAAGAATTACCTGCTGAGCCCTGGTAAGTTTGTGGGGTTTCTTGTTTAATTACAAATTCACCTTCTTTTAGCAGCCATCGCGCCCCTGACGGCGCGCGATAAAATCCTAAAACAAGTAAGAAAAAAATCCAAAAAGTAAACTGAGACCAAAACAAAAAATTTGAACGACCCAAAAAATCTGTGTTTTTTTAAATAATAACTAGTATAATAATAACAGCAAACATATAATAACAAGAAATGGAGATAGATAGCTGGCAGACGGAGGGGAGCTTCACAGTGTTTTGTATTGAGTGTCACATGTATGACTATCTGTCTGCTGGACAGAAGTCTTGGGTGTGTGATCGGTGCAATGAGCTCCTGGCTCTCAGGGAACAGGTTCTTTCCCTTGAAGCCAAGGTAGCAGACCTGGAGAAGCAGAGAGAGATGGTGAGGCAGGAGAAGATCTTCAGGGATGCAGCAGGAGCATCCCACTCCATGCTGAGCAGCTCTCCAGCTGCTTTGGAGAATGGAGATCTTGGGCAGGGAGGACATCAATCTGTGGAAGAGGGACAGGCTCCCTTAGTTGAGACCCCTTCCCTGGAGGATGTGCCCATATCCTCTTGCACCGAGGATACTTCTCCGCGGGTGGTGGGAGGGGGGCTTCTTGTAGTGGGTGATTCAATTGTTAGAAATATAGAGAGACGGGTTTGTGATGGAAGCGTTGACCGCATGGTAAACTGCCTGCCGGGTGCAAAGGTTGCGGACATCACGAGGCATATAGACAGGCTGATAGACAGTGCTGGGGTGGAGCCAACTGTTGTGGTACATGTCGGTACCAATGACATTGGGAAAGCTAAGCGGAAGGTCCTGGAAGCCAAATTTAGGTTGCTAGGTAGAAGATTAAAGTCCAGGACCCCCAAGGTTGCATTCTCAGAAATGCTACCTGTTCCATGCGCAGGGCCAGCTAGACAGGCAGAGCTCAGGAGCTTCAATGCGTGAATGAGGCAGTGGTGCCGGGGGGAAGGGTTTAGATTCATTAGGAACTGGGAAACATTTTGGGACAAGCCACACCTGTACAGAAGGGACGGGTTACATTTGAACCATAATGGAACCAGACTGTTGGCGATTAATATTAAAAAGGTTTCAGAGCAGCTTTTAAACTGATTCATAGGGGCAAGTCGACAGGAGCTGGGCAGCTTCCGGTTCGAGAAGGCGCACTGCCTAATATGGAGGGTGGAAGTTATGCACACATTGGTGAGTCAACAGGAAAACTAAATTGTAATAGTCAAGCAGAAGGACATGGTAGACCATCTACAAATTCTACAACCAAATTCTACAGTCAAAATCCACAGTCAAAGTTGAAAGTGCACCAGAAAATTACATATAAAGGTCTGTACACAAATGCTAGAAGCATTCGAGCAAAAATAGGGGAATTGGAATGCTTGGTGAAGGAAAATAATATTGATATTATCGGCATAACAGAAACCTGGTGGACAGATGAAAACCAATGGGACACAAGGATTCCAGGTTACAAATTGTATAGGATGGACAGGAGAGGAAGAAATGGTGGTGGCGTGGCCTTGTACATAAATGAGGAGTTAGAATCTCATGAACTCGAAATTCAAGAAAATTCAAACTCACCCACAGAAACATTGTGGATAAAAATCCCAGGACAGGAAACTAATCTGACGTTAGGGATCTACTATCGCCCTCCCAACCAAACTCCAGAGGCAGATTGCTATTTGGAAAATGAATTTAAGGAGGTCTCAAAAAGAAATAGGGTAGTCATAATGGGGGACTTCAACTATCCCCAAATAGATTGGGTAAATTCTTGTTCTACACATGAAAGAGAGACAAGGTTCCTCGACATGTTAGCCGATTATTCCCTTGAGCAGATGGTCATGGAACCAAGCAGGGGAAAGGGGATCCTGGACTTGGTTCTAACTAACGCACAGGATTTGGTTCATGATGTCCTTGTAACCGAGCCCATAGGAACCAGCGATCACAACACAATAACCTTCAACTTAACCATGGATAGCAAATTGTCAGTGAAAACTAACACAGAGACCTTAAACTTTCACAGAGGGAATTTTGACAAAATGAGGAAAATAGTAAAGAAGAAACTAAAAGGAACAGTAAAAAAAGTCAAATCCCTCCAAAATGCTTGGAAACTGTTTAAAAATATGTTACAGCAGGCTCAAATAAAATGCATTCCTAAAAGAAGAAAGAGGATTGGAAAGTCCAAGAGGATACCAGTATGGCTTACGAATGAGGTAAAGGAGGTTATTGGAAAGAAGAAAAACTCATTTAAGAAATGGAAGGCTCTTCCTACCGAGGAGAACAGGAGGGATCACAAACTCTGGCAGACCAAATGCAAGGCGATAGTCATGAAAGCCAAGAGAGACTTTGAGGAGCATATAGCCAAGAATATTAAAAATAATAACAAAACCTTTTTTAAGTACATCAGAAGCAGGAACCCAACCAGAAAATCAGTTGGGCCACTTGATAACAATGGTCAGAAGGGGATAATCAGAGAAGACAAGGAGATTGCTGAGAGGCTAAATGACTTCTTTGCCTCCGTTTTCACCGAGGAGGATAGAGAACATTTGCTTGCCACTGAATTAGTTTTCCCAGGGAGGGAAATAGAAGAATTAAACCTGATAGAGATAAACAAGGAAGATGTTCTTGCATGCCTTTCTAAACTAAACGTCAACAAATCGCCGGGTCCAGATGGCATCCACTCTAGAATTCTCAAGGAACTCAAGTGTGAAATTGCTGAACTTCTAGCTAAAATATACAATCTTTCTCTAAGATCAGGCACTGTACCGGAGGATTGGAGGGAAGCAAATATAACCCCGATCTTCAAGAAAGGATCCAGAGGTGATCCAGGAAACTATAGACCAGTCAGTCTAACCTCAGTTCCAGGCAAACTGATGGAAACCATTATTAAAGATAAAATTACAGGGCACATAGGAAAACAGGCATTGCTGAAAGAAAATCAACATGGTTTCTGCAAAGGCAAATCATGTCTTACTAACTTGTTAGAATTCTTTGAGGGTGTAAATAAATACATAGATAAAGGGGCCCCAGTTGATATTGTATATCTTGACTTTCAAAAGGCTTTTGACAAAGTTCCTCACCAAAGGCTCCTAAAAAAGCTCTCCAGCCACGGAATTAGAGGACAGGTCTTGTCCTGGATTGGTAACTGGCTAAATTGTAGGAAGCAAAGGGTAGCAATAAATGGACAATTCTCCGGATGGAAAGAAGTGAGAAGTGGTGTACCCCAAGGTTCCGTTTTGGGACCTTTACTTTTTAATTTATTCATCAATGATCTGGATGTAGAAGTTAATAGTGAGGTAGCCAAGTTTGCTGATGACACTAAATTGTTCCGGGTTGTGAAAAGTGAAACTGATTGTCGGGAGCTCCAGAAGGATCTCTCGAAATTGTGTGAGTGGGCAACAAAGTGGCAAATGCATTTTAACCTAAACAAGTGCAAAGTTATGCACATTGGGACAAAGAACCCCAATTATACTTACCAACTGATGGGGACCAAACTTTCTGAGACAACCCAAGAAAGGGATCTTGGGGTTTTGGTGGACAGCTCGATGAAGATGTCAACCCAATGCGCAGCAGCAGTAAAAAAAAAGCAAATTCCATGCTTGGCATGATTAGGAAGGGAATCGAAAATAAGTCAGCAAGTGTTGTATTGCCTCTGTACAAATCGATGGTGAGACCACACTTGGAGTACTGTGTACAGTTCTGGTCACCGCACCTCAAGAAGGATATAATGGAACTGGAAAAGGTGCAAAAAAGGGCAACAAGAATGATCAAGGAAATGGAGCGCCTCCCTTATGAAACCAGATTGCAACGCCTTGGTCTCTTCAGCCTTGAAAGACGGCATTTAAGGGGTGACTTGATCGAAGTGTATAAAATCATGCATGGGATAGAAAAGGTGGATAGAGAAAAATTCTTTTCTCTATCACACAATACCAGGACAAGGGGGCACTCCCTAAAGCTCATAGCCAAGAAAGTGAGGACAAATAAAGGGAAATATTTCTTCACCCAGAGGGTCGTTGATTTGTGGAATTCACTTCCAGAAGGGGTCGTGACAGCTGTCAGCCTTGACAGCTTCAAGGCAGGGCTAGATAGATTCATGGATGCAAAGTGTATTGGTGGTTATTAAAACGGATGTCCATGTGCCGCCTCTATGTTGGTTGAGGCAGGCAGGATTCCCTTGAGTACCATTTGTTGGGGGTCAAGGGAAAGGGAGGGTTTTGCCTTCTCTTTCTGCTCAAGATCCCCATGTACAATTGGTGGGCCACTGTGTGACACAGAATGCTGGACTCGATGGGCTTTGGCCTGATTCAGCATGGCTCTTCTTATGTTCTTATGTTCTTATGTTACTACTACTACTACTACTACTACTACTACTATTATTATTATTATTATTATTATTATTATTATTATTATTATTATTATTATTATTATATGGGCAGATCACAACCCTTTGAAAATAGTGTGGACAGGTCAGAAAAAAGTAAAGAGAAGGTGGACACTCAATACTCAAATTTTAAAGGAAAGAGAATTTATCGTAAGGATTAAAAAAGAAATGGAACTATTTTTCAAAGAGAACACAAAAGAACAAACATCATTACAAATCATATGGGATACTGCCAAAGCTTATTTGAGAGGTATAGTAATAGCATATACAGCTAGGAAAAACAAGGTGAAAAGGCAGACACGAAACATACTTTTGGAAGAGATTAAAAAATTAGAATCTAAATTACAACGGGAGCCACAAGATGAAAGGATTAAAGAGGAACGACTCTGGCCAAACATAAATTAAATTTAGTAGAACAAGAGGAATTGGCAAGAGAACTGAAAGTAGCTAAACAAAATTTTTTTCGAACATGCAAACAAACCTGGGAGGTGGCTTGCTTACAAATTAAAAAAAGAGAAGGAAAAAAGATTTATTCAGGAACTACAGGACAAAAATGGAGAGTTGCAATATAAAATAGATGAAAAGAAAAAAATAATTCAGATGGTCTACCAGGGGAAGTATATAAGACTCTCCATGAAGACCTGGAAACGTTATTATTAGATGTATATAATGATGTATTGGAGAAAGCCAAACTACCAGACTCCTGGACAGAAGCCAACATAACTCTTATCCCAAAAGAAAATACAGGCCCCAAACAAATAAAGAACTATAGACCAATCTCGTTGTTGAATTCGGACTATAAAATTTTTACTGCGATAATTGCGGAACGACTAAAAATAATATTAAACCAAATAATACATTCGGATCAAAATGGTTTTTTACCTGCCAGACAAATTAGGAATAACACGAGAATGGTGTTAAATGTCCTGGAATATTATGAAGCACACCCCGAGAAACAGGTGCATTGCTATTTTTAGATGCTCAGAAGGCTTTTGACAACCTCAATTGCCAGTTTATGTTCCAACAGATAGAGGATATGAAATTTGGAGAGAAATTTGAACAAATGATAAAGTCAATATACAAAATACAAAAGGCCAGAGTAATAATAAACGGGGAGAATACAGAGAAGATTGAAATCAATAAAGGAGTAAGATAGGGATGTCCAATGTCACCTCTACTTTTTATTCTAACATTAGAAGGGCTATTAACTCAAATTAGAAACAACAAAGAGATAAAAGGATTAAAGGTTAAAACAGAGGAATACAAGACACAGGCATTTGCAGACGATTTAGTGTTCTTTATAGAGGAACCATTAGAAAGAGGTTATATGCTAATGAATGTAATAGAAAAATATGGAATGGTGGCAGGACTAAAAATAAATAAAGAAAAGACTAAAATATTAGTAAAAAATTTAACTGAAAAACAAAAAAGGAGACTAGAAGAAAACTTGGGGTTGCAAATTGTAAAAAAGATTAAATATTTAGGAATTTGGCTCAACATAAGATGTTCCTCAATAAAAGAAGACAATTATAAAAAATTGGTATTACAAATGAAAAAAGATTTAGAGATTTGGGGGAAATTACAATTATCATTGTTAGGAAGGATTTCGGTGATCAAAATGAATATACTACCAAAATTGTTATATCTATTTCAAACAGCTCCAATAAAACTGGGGAATTTTTGTTTGACAAATTAAATAAAATGATTAATAAATTGATATGGTTAGGTAAAAAAGCACGAATGAATGTTAAAGCGTTACAGGACAGCAGAAGTAGAGGTGGCCTTGGGCTTCCAAAGTGGGAAAACTATTACCAAGCAGCGGGGTTGCTTTGGATCAGCGATTGGATAAACTTAGAAAACAAAAGGGTTTTAACAATTGAAGGTCATGACTTACAGGCTGGATGGCATGCATTTTTATGGGGAAAAGATAAGAAATCCCACACATATTTCTACTGACACCAGATAAGGGATGCATTAATTTGGACATGGGAAAAAGTAAAAAAAAAATACTATATGAAAATTCCAATTTGGATCTCACCAATGGAGGCAATGATTCACCCAAATACACTGGACAAAACAAAGATGATAAGGTATAAGGAACTATTAGATAACCAAGGGAAGCTTAGATCAAGGGAAGAATTAAAAGAACGGGATAATTATTGATTGGTGGCCATATATACAGATACAATCAAAATACAGTAAAGACATGGAAGAGTATGGTATAAGTAAGATATCACAGCAATTGGACAAAATATTGACAAACAAGGGAGGAAATTTTTTAACAAAAACCTATAAATTCTTATTAGAAATTGAATTGGAAGAAGAAATTGTTAAAATTACTAACTAACACTGTCAACAGCATACAAAGAAAACCAAAGAAAATGTTCTACAGATGGCATTTAGCACCGGCGAGATTGGCCAAGATATACAAAAATATGAATCCGGATTGTTGGAAATGTAAAAATAAAGAAGGAACATTTTACCATATGTGGTGGCAATGCCCCAAAGCAAAGATCTATTGGGAGCAAATAAGGAGATGGATACAGGAAATAACAAAACAACAAATTGAACTTAAACCTGAAATATTTCTATTAGGCATAATCAATCCAAAGATGGAAAAACAATTTCAATACATCATTATGCATATAATAACTGCTGCATGCATTGCCTATGGATAAAAATTTATAAATATAATTAAAACAATATATCTTAGACAAACAGCTAAAGTAATTGTAAATGGATATTTTACAGAGAATGTTAATATAAAAAAGGGTACAAGACAAGGGTGTCCATTATCTCCATTGCTATTTATACTTACTTTGGAAGTGTTGAATAGAAATGTTAGACAAGACCCAGAAATTAAGGGAATGGAGATAAAAGATGAAAAATAAAAACTACAAGCATTTGTGGATGACTTTTGGTATTTATACTTGAAGAAGCCTTGGAGACAAGCCCTAAATTACTGAAAAAGATAGAAGAATTTGGAGAAGTAGCAGGATTGAAAATAAACAGAGAAAGACTAAGGTTATACGTAGTTAAGAACCTTACAAATAAACAAAAAAAGTCAACTGTCAGAAAAAATAGATCTCCAGATAGTCAAGAAAGTTAAATACTTGGGAATATACCTCACAGCAAGATACGCAACAATAAAAGAAGACAATTATATGAAACTATTAAAACAAATAAAACTAGACCTGGAAAAATGGAAAAATTTACAATTGTCAATGTTAATAAGAATAGCTACAGTCAAGATGAATGTTTTACCAAAACTACTGTTTCTATTTCAAACAATACCTATAAAAATAGAGATTTTTTTTCAATCTTTTTTATTAATTTTTTTCATCAATATATGTTAATTTTTCCAATCAACAAGTTGTCTGGAGTTTGCTAAGCTAATACATGTTCAATTCCTAATCCTTCATTCTTTTCTCTAACCAAGAATAAAATAAATTCCAAATTTGATAGTAGTCTGTATCTTCTTTGTCTTTCAGCCTCATAGTTAATCTGTCCATCTCTGCACATTCCAATATCTTCCTGATTATTTCTTCCTCTGATGGCAATCCTTCATTCTTCCAGTATTGTGCAAAAATTATTCTTGCTGCTGTGGTAATATGTAGAATTAAGTATAATTTCTGCTTATTAGTCTTTTCAGACATAATGCCTAGTAAAAAAAGTTCAGGTTTAAAATCCACTTGTTTGTCCAATATTTTTTCTAACCACATATGTATATTTTTCCAATAAGCCTTTGCCTTCCCGCATGTCCACCAAATATGATAATATGTGCCAATATTATGTTTACATTTCCAACATCTATCTGACATATTTTTAAACATTTTTGCTAATCTTGCTGGTGGAAGGTGCCATCTATAAAACATTTTATACAGATTTTCTTTGTATGAAGTTGACATTGTTAATTTACAGTTTCTCTCCCATAACATTTGCCATTTTTCTAATTCTATATTATAACCAAAAAATTTTGCCCATCTTATCATTGTTTCTTTCACTTGTTCACTTTCCATATCTAAAATTAACAAAAAATTATACATTTTCTTAATTAATTTCTCATCTGAGGTTAACAAAATCTTATCAAACACAGTTTGATCCTTGTAAAATCCATACATTTTTACATCTTTTTCATATCTATTTTGTATCTGTAAATGTGCCCACCAGGACAGATTAATTCCTAAAAAATTTTTTTGATGAGTTAAACGCATTGATTTTGAAATTCATCTGGCAAAGAAAAAAAGCTAGAATGAGACTGAAATTGTTACAAGAATCTGAAGAAAATTGAGGCTTTGGACTTCCGGACTGGATTTTATACTACCAAGCATGTGCATTAACATGGTTAAAGGAATGGATTACTCTTAGACACAAAAGACTACTATACTTAGAAGGACATGATTTGTAATTGGGATGGCACTTTTTTTATAGTATTGGAAGAACAAAATTCACAGATATTTTCAAAATCATTATGTAAGAAATGCTTTATTTTTAATATGGGAAAAGATAAAAGTGAAAATATACATGAAAATTCCAGGGTGGCTTTCAACAATGGAAGCATTCGCTCACCCAAATTTAATTAATCCTGAGAAAATTCTAATGTACAAAGATATCTTGAATATCGAAGGGAACTTAAAAACTAAACAAGAGTTGGAAAAACAGGGCATCGACTTATCATGGTGGCCTCATTTACAAATACAAACAAGATATGAGAAAGATAATAAAATATATAGTTTCTATAAAGAGCAGACAATGTTTGATCAGGTACTATTAATATCAGACAAAAAACTGATTAAGAAATTGTATAATTTTTTGTTAAGCTTGAAGATGGAAGATGAACAAGTAAAAGAAACAATGATAACATACGATAAAAACTTTAGGCACAATATGGAGTTAGAAAACTGGCAAAATCTTTGGGAAAGAAACTATAAAATAACAATGGCAACTGCATATAAAGAAAATCTGTATAAAATGTTTTATAGATGGCACTTACCACTGGCCAGACTAGCAAAAATGTTTAAAAATATGTCTAGCAACTGTTGGAAATGTAGGCAAAAACCAGGCACGTACTATCATCTTTGGTGGACATGCCCTAAAGCAAAAAAATTTGGGACAAAAATTCATACTTGGTTATTAAAAATGTTAAGAAAGCATGTAGATTTTAAACCAGAACTATTTTTATTAGCTATAATTTCAGGAAAATATGAGAAAGAAAATGTATATGTAATGGTACATGTATTAATAGCAGCAAGAATTGTTTTTGCGCAGAATTGGAAAAATGAAGAAATGCCTTCTGAAGATGACATAATCAAGAAAATACTGGAATGTGCAGAAATGAAAAGACTCACATTGAAGATTAAAGAAAAGGAAGATACAGAGTATTTTCAAATATGGGATGTATTTTACCAATGGCTGGAAAAAACGGGTAGATAAGACCCAGGTTTTCTGAGGTTTTCGCGGGTGTTTGTATGTAGGTCTTTGGTTATTCGGGTTTTTCTCCCGCGTAGAATTTGAAGTGTCTTGGCGACGTTTCGACGAAGTCCCATTCGTCATCTTCAGGCTGGAGCTTTCGGCTTCGTGCTCCTAGGAGCAATGTGTGACCATAGCTGTTTCTTCCTTTTAACTGCCAGTGGGGGTATGAACTGATTGGCTGGGAGCTTGGCTGTGTTCTGATTGGGTGGAGGTGTGTTCTGATTGGTTAGGGGGTTGGCTGTGCTCTGATTGGATGGGGGTTTGGCTGTGCTCTGATTGGATGGGGGAGTGTTCTGTTTGGGTGGGGGCTTTGTTGTGCTCAGGTTAGTCTGAGTTGCAGGGGGATTAGAGATGGTGAGCTGCATAGCTGTTTGGCTTTGCGTTCGTGGTCATGCCTCATCTTCATGGTGGGTGTCAGTTTGCTTCATGTATGGATTGGAGGGGTTTAAGGTGGCTAATGATGCAGCTGTGGTCTGGCTTCTGGTTTGTGGTTGTGCCTGATCATTGGTGTGGGTTTGGGTTTGCTTTTTGCCTGGATGTGTGGTGGTGACATCCTGCGTGGTTTTTGTGAGTGTAGGTCTGGTGTCATTCTTTGTGTTATGGACTCGTTTATCAATAAGGGCGGGTTTCCAAATGGCTGGTAGGCGGGAGGTATCATCTCGCTTGTTCATGCTGTGAGGGCGTTTTTCTATCTCGATGGCTTCTCTGATTATTCTGCTATTAAAGTGTTCAGTTTTGGCAATAGTTCTGGTCTTTTTGAAATCAATTTCATGTCCTGTGGCTTTAAGGTGTTGGACCAGGGAAGAAGTTGGTTCCCCTTTTTTGACTGAGTTTTTGTGTTCTTCAATGCGTGCACTTATTCTTCTGTTGGTTTGTCCGATGTATGTGGTGGGGCAAGCAGTACATGGGATTTCATATACTCCTTGATTTTCTAACTCAATTTTGTCTTTGGGGTTTCTTAGGATGGTGGATATTTTTCTGTTTGTGCAGAATGCTGTTTTGATGTTATGTTTGTGCAGGATCTTGCTGATTCTGTCTGTGGTGCCTTTTATGTATGGGAGGAGGGCTTTGCCGTTTTCTTGTTCTCTGTCTTGGATTTTAGTGGGAGTTTCTTTTTGGATTAAGTTGGAAATCTTATTTCCAACTTAATCCAACGCATCCTGAAAATAACAGAATTGGCCCTAATCAGAAATGAACTTCACACAAAAAGATTCCTCCTAGACCGAATCAACAAAGATCTCCTCAAACTCAGCAACAAGATCCACCCCGCACTTTGGGACAAATCCAAACAACTCGCCGTCTGGAGAGCCGAAACACAGACCACCCTCAAGACAGACACACACACCAACAAACTCCGAAGACTACAAGAACACCAGAAACAAACCCCTCCTCCCTCACAGCCGCACATGAAACAAACAGTGCATAACATCTCAGATAGGATCCTCACCAAAGCCGCAACCAATGTCCTTTCCAAAGGATTCAACTTTGCAGTCGCTCCCAAACACATCCCCACTGAAACCATTATATGCGGAGTTGAAACCAGCCTGACCAAAATCAACCCTGATGACGCTAACAGAATCAGACTCGAAATCACCATCATACTCTGCACCAGCAAGCCACCCAAAAGCAACTTACCCAAAGAGGAGCAGACAGCACTACTTAACCTGAAACAAGACACCAGCATAATAATCCTACCAGCAGACAAGGGCAACGCCACGGTGGTCATGAATACATCTGACTACCAAACCAAATTAACCAACCTACTCCAAGACTCCACATACAAACCCCTAAACACAGATCCCACCACCTACCTGGAAAAAACCACTAGATCCAAAATAAAAGCCTCCCCCATTAGCGAAGAGATCCAGCAAAGAATCAGTCCCAGAGAGAAATCATCCAGCTGCCCTAAGCTCTCCCAAAGATACACAAAGAAGGAACCGCACTTAGACCCATAGGCTCACCTCTACAAAACCTAGCCAAATTTCTCGCCAAACAACTACAGCCCTATGCAGAATCCATCACCTCACACGTAAAAAACTCATTCCAGTTCATAGAGATCATAAAGAAACAAAACTTACAGCCCAGTGACCTACTCGTTAGCTTCGATGTCATATCCCTCTTCACCCAAGTGCCAATCAAAGAAGCCTTAACAGCTATCCAAAACAAATACAACCCCCCCAAACACATCCTAGATCTGACCAACCACTGTCTATCCAATGCATACTTCATCTATAACGGACAAAAATACAAACAAATAGAAGGAGCACCCATGGGATCACCCCTCTCACCTGTCATTGCAAACCTCTACATGGAACACTTTGAAACCCAAGCCCTAGAAAAATCTGATCACAAACCCAAACTCTGGCTCAGATACGTAGATGACACCTTCGTAATCTGGCCACATGGGAAAGAAAAACTGGACAACTTCCTCACACACCTCAACAGCCTACACCCCAAAATACAGTTCACCATGGAAACAGAAGCTAATAACCAACTTCCCTTTCTGGATGTCTTACAAGAAATCCAATGGCTCCCTAGGACACACCATCTACCAGAAGAAAACACACACAAACCGCTATCTGCACGCACTCTCACACCACCACCCAGCACAGATCAACTCCGTAGCCAAGACACTCATCTCCAGAACCAAATGCCTAGCTGACGAACAACACCTAAAAACCGAACTACACACTCTCACCAATGTACTAACATCCAACGGATTCCAAAGAAATAAGATTTCCAACTTAATCCAAAAAGAAACTCCCACTAAAATCCAAGACAGAGAACAAGAAAACAGCAAAGCCCTCCTCCCATACATAAAAGGCACCACAGACAGAATCAGCAAGATCCTGCACAAACATAACATCAAAACAGCATTCTGCACAAACAGAAAAATATCAACCATCCTAAGAAACCCCAAAGACAAAATTGAGTTAGAAAATCAAGGAGTATATGAAATCCCATGTACTGCTTGCCCCACCACATACATCGGACAAACCAACAGAAGAATAAGTGCACGCATTGAAGAACACAAAAACTCAGTCAAAAAAGAGGAACCAACTTCTTCCCTGGTCCAACACCTTAAAGCCACAGGACATGAAATTGATTTCAAAAAGACCAGAACTATTGCCAAAACTGAACACTTTAACAGCAGAATAATCAGAGAAGCCATCGAGATAGAAAAACGCCCTCACAGCATGAACAAGCGAGATGATACCTCCCGCCTACCAGCCATTTGGAAACCCGCCCTTATTGATAAACGAGTCCATAACACAAAGAATGACACCAGACCTACACTCACAAAAACCACACAGGATGTCACCACCACACATCCAGGCAAAAAGCAAACCCAAACCCACACCAATGATGAGGCACAACCACAAACCAGAAGCCAGACCACAGCTGCATCATTAGCCACCTTAAACCCCTCCAATCCATACATGAAGCAAACTGACACCCACCATGAAGATGAGGCACGACCACGAACGCGAAGCCAAACAGCTATGCAGCTCACCATCTCTAATCCCCTGTAACTCAGACTAACCTGAGCACAACTAAGCCCCCACCCAAACAGAACACTCCCCCAGCCAATCAGAGCACAGCCAACCGCTCATCCAATCAGAGCACAGCCAAGCCCCTAACCAATCAGAACACACCTCCACCCAATCAGAACACAGCCGAGCTCCCAGCCAATCAGTTCAAACCCCCACTGGCAGTTAAAAGGAAGAAACAGCTATGATCACACATTGCTGCTAGAAGCACGAAGCCGAAAGCACCAGCCTGAAGATGACGAATGGGACTTCGTCGAAACGTCGCCAAGACACTTCAAATTCTACGTGGGAGAAAACCCGAAGAACCAAAGACCTACATACAAACACCCGTGAAAACCTCAGAAAACACACACACACACACACACACACACACACACACACACACACACACACACATATTTATATATGTGTAGGTCTTTGGTTCTTCGGGTTTTCTCCCACGTAGAATTTGAAGTGTCTTGGCGACGTTTCAACGTTGCCAAGACACTTCAAATTCTACGTGGGAGAAAACCCGAAGAACCAAAGACCTAGATACAAACACCTGCGAAAACCTCAGAAAACAAGTAGATTTTCATGGGTACAGGTATGCATGCAGGTCTTTTCCCTTGTAAGATTGAGAGTATCTTGGCGATGTTTCGACGAGGTCCCACTTGTCATCTTCAGGCTGGGGTCTTTGGCTTCGTGCTTGTGCGAGCAAAGTGTGATCGGAGCTGCCGTCTCTCTATAGATATTGGTGGGGGTGTGTGGAGTGCTGGCTTAGTTGCTGTAGGTGGGTTGGTTGGCTGTGTTGAAGTTATTGTTTGCAGATTGTTTGGCTGTTTTGTAACATCCTGAGTAGCTGAGGTGCTGGCTGTGTACCCATTAGTCTTTTGTGTTGTAACGACCTGGGTAATGGGCTGTGTGGTGACATTCTGAGATCTAGTGTAGTGATATCCTGAGTTCTGTGTTGCAACATCCTGGGTGGTTGGCTGTGTTGTAACATCCTGAACTTTAGCGTTGTAACCTCCTGAGTTCTGTGATGTGATGTCCGGAGCAGAAGGCTGTGATGTAACATACCGGGCTTTGGTTTGGCTCCGAGTTTGCGGTCTAGCTCTGTGTTCATGGCGTGTGTCTGTTTGCTTTGTGTGGGGGTTGGAGGGAGGTGCAGCAGCTGGTGATGTCGTCATGGTTTGGCTTCTGGATGGTGGTTCCATTTCGTCTGAGGGATGGGTTTGGGCTTTTGTTTGGGTCTGGTGAGGGTGAATGGTGGTGGCGTACTGTGTTGTTCTGGGTCCGGAGTCAGTTTTCGTGGCTAGGACTTGTTTGTTGATTAGGGCTAGTTTCCAGATGTCTGGTAGGCGGGAGGTATCGTCACGTTTATTCATGTTGTGGGGGGTGTTTCTCTATTTCGATGGCTTCCATAATTATTCTCTTGTTGTGGTGTTCAGTTTTGGAGATTAGTTTGGTTCCTTCAAAATCAATTTCATGTCCTGTAGCTTTAAGGTGCTGGAAGAGGGAGGAAGTTTTTTCTTCTTTTCTGACTGTGTTCTTGTGTTCTGCGATGCATGCATTTATTCTCCTAGTAGTCTGTCCAATGTATGTGGCTGGGCAGATTTTGCATGGTATTTCATAGACTCCTTGGTTTTCTAGCTGGATCATGTCTTTGGGGTTTCTTAAGATTTTGGCTATTTTTGGTCGGTGCCAAAGGCTGTCTTGATATTGTGTTTGTGGAGAATTTTGCTGATTTTATCTGTGGTGCCTTTGATGTAGGGGAGGAGGGCGATGTCGTTGTACTGTTCTATGTCTCGGTTCTCGGGGGGTGTTTCCCTTTGGATTAGGTTGGTAATTGTATTTCTTTGGAATCTGTTGGAGATTAATACGTTTGTGAGTGTGTAATTCAGTTTTCAGGTGGTCTTTGTTGGCTGGACGTTTGGTTCTGGAGATGAGGGTCTTGGCTACGGAGTTGATCTGTGCAGGGTGGTGATGGGATTGTGCATATAAGTAGCGGTTGGTGTGTTTTTTTTCCGGTAGATGGTGTGTCCTAGGGAGCCATTGGGTTTTTTGTAGATTAGGACATCCAGAAAGGAGAGTTGGTTGTTAGCTTCTATTTCCATCGTGAATTGTATTTTGGGGTGTAGGTTGTTGAGATGTGTGAGGAAGTTGTCCAGTTTTTCTTTCCCGTGTGGCAAAATTACAAAGGTGTCATCTACATATCTGAGCCAGAGTTTGGGTTTGTGTTCAGATTTGTCTAAGGCGTTGGTTTCGAAGTGTTCCACGTATAGGTTTGTGATGACGGGTGAGAGGGGTAATCCCATAGGTGCTCCTTCTATCTGTTTGTATCTTTGTCCATTGTGGATGAAGTATGTGTTGGTTAGGCAGTGGTTGGTCAGATCTAGGATGTGCTTAGAGGGGTTGTATTTGTTTTGGATAGCTGTCAAGGCTTCTTTGATAGGTACTTGGGTGAAGAGGGATGTGACATCGAAGCTCACGAGTAGGTCGCTGGGTTGTAGGTTTTGTTTCTTTATTGTTTCTATGAAGTGGAGTGAGTTTTGTACGTGTGAGGAGATGGATTCTGTGTAGGGATGAAGTTGTTTGGCGAGAAATTTGGCAAGATTCTGTAGAGGTGAGCCTACGGAGCTGACTATGGGTCTGAGTGGTGTTCCTTCTTTGTGAATCTTGGGGAGGCCATAGAGCTTGGGGCATCTGGATGATTTCTCTCTGGGGATGATTCTTTGCTGGATCTCTTCACTGATGGGAGAGGCTTTTATTTTGGATTTGGTGGTTTTTTCCAGGTAGGTGGTGGGCTCTGTGTTTAGAGGTTTGTAAGCGGGGTCATGGAGTAGGTTGGATAGTTTGGCTTGGTAGTCTGATGTGTTCATCACTACCGTGGCGTTACCTTTGTCTGCTGGGAGAATGATTATGTTGTTGTCTTTCCTCAGGTTGGTGAGTGCTTTTTGTTCTTCTTTATGTAAGTTGCATCTAGGTGGATTGCTGGAGAGGAGGACGTTGGTGACTTCAAGTCTGATTTTAGTAGATGAAAAGGGCTGTTTACAATTTTAAAATGAAGCAATAAAAAAGATAATTAAAGAATACTATGAGAAACTGTATGTTAAGGAAGAAACTCCATGGGAGAAAATGACTCAATATCTGGAAGAAAATAATTTACCAAAAATTCCAGAAAACTTCAAGACTATGTTAAATGAAAAAATAACAATGATGGAACTGACAGAGGCAATAAAAAGACAAAAAAATGAAAAAACACCGAGACCAGATGGACTCCCGGCAGAGTTTTATAAATGCTTACAAGATACGTCAACTTTACCATTGAAAGATATATGTAACAAACTTTTATTGGAGGCAAAACGTCCAAATACATGGACAGAAGCAAATGTTACTTTGATACCAAAAGAGGATTCAGATTTGACCCAGATAAAATACTATAGACGGATATCACTATTAAATATGGACTACAAAATCTTCACTTCAATAACACCTGAGAGGCTGAAAAGATTTTTGACTGAATTTATACATCCAGATCAAAACAGATTTTTGCCAAAGAGACAAATAAAAAATAATTTGAGGGTAATTGGAATATTATGAACTTCATCCAGGGAAACAACTGGCATTCATATAATGTTTCTTGGCAATTTATGATTCAACAACTAAAAACAATGGACTTTGGTCGAAACTTTATAAATACGATTCAGACAATATATCAGAAAGAAACAGCAAAAGTTATTGTAAATGGGGATTACACAGAGAATTTTGATATACGAAAAGGCACAAGACAAGGATGTCCATTATCCCCATTGCTATTTATCTTAACTTTGGAAGTTTTAAATAGAAACATTAGGCAAGATCCAGAAATTAAAGGATTGAAAATAAAAGGTGAAACCTACAAACTGCAAGCATTTGCAGATGGTTTGGTATTCATTCTAGAGGAACCTTTGGAGACAATTCCTAAACTGTTGGAAAAGATAGAACAATTTGGAGAGATAGCAGGATTAAAGATAAATAGAGAAAAAAACTAAAGTGATAGTTAAAAATCTTACAGTTAAACAAAAAAAGCAATTATCAGAAAAAATAGAATTGCAAATAGTCAAAAAGGTCAAATACTTGGGAATATATTTGACAGCAAGATGTTCAACAATAAAAGAATATAATTACATTAAATTGTTAAATCAAATAAAGCTTGATTTGGAAAAATGGAAGAATCTTCAACTGTCAATGTTAGGAAGAATTGCTACAGTGAAAATGAATATATTACCAAAAATACTATTTTTGTTTCAAAATTGGAGAAAAAATTCTTTGACGATTTAAACTCTCTAATTCAAAAAATTATCTGGCAAGGAAAGAAAGCTAGAATTAAATTGAAAATGTTACAAGAAGCCAAGGGAAATGGAGGTTTTGGCTTGCCAGATTGGGTTTTATATTATCAAGCATCAGTGTTAACATGGATAAAAGAATGGGTAACTCTTAGAAATAAAAGATTGCTGTATTTGGAGGGACATGACCTGCAACTTGGTTGGCATGCTTTTTTATGGTATGGAAAAAATAAAATACATAAATACTTCCAAAACCACTACATTAAAAATACACTATTATTAACTTGGGAAAAAATAAAATGTAAAATTTATTTGAAAATTCCAGGATGACTTTCAACAATGGCAGCATTTGTACATCCAAATCTAGTCAGTCTCAATAAAATATGGACATACAAAGATATTCTAAATTCTGAAGGGAACTTAAAATCCAGGCAAGAGATGGAAAATCAGGGCATCGATTTAACATGGTGGTCACATTTACAAAAGCAAGTCAGATATGACAAAGATATTAAACAGTATGGATTTTATAAAGAGCAGACTATGTTTGATCAGACATTATTAACTTCTGATGAAAAGTTAATTAAAAATATACAATTTCTTATTAAATTTCAAAATGGAAGATGAACTAGTAAAAGAGACAATGATAACATGGGCAAAGAATTTTGGATATAATATAGACTTAGAGAAGTGGCAAAGTTTGTGGGAAAGAAACTATAAATTGACAATATCAGCTTCATATAAAGATAACTTATATAAAATGTTCTATAGATGGCACTTGCCACCAACAAGATTAGCAAAAATGTTTAAAATATGTCAGAGAAATGTTGGAAATGTAAGCACAAACCAGGTACTTATTATCATATGTGGTGGACATGTGTTAAAGCAAGGAGATATTGAACAATAATCCACACTCGGTCAGAAAAAATGTTAGAGAAACACATAGACTATAAACCTGATTTTTTTTACTAGGTATAATGCCAGAAAAGATAATCAAACAATGAATCAGCGAACACCTACAGGCAAACAAAGTCATTATTAAAAGCCAACACGGGTTTGTCAAAAACAGATCATGCCAGACAAATCTTATTTCATTCTTTGACCAAGTGACAAAATTAGTGGACCAGAGGAATGCTGTGGATATAATTTACTTAGACTTCAGTAAGGCATTTGACAAAGTAGATCACAACCTACTGCTTGATAAGATAGAAAAATGTGGGTTAGACAGCATCACCACCAGATGGATCCGTAGCTGGCTGACCGGCCATACTTAGCGTGTGGTCCTCAATGGAACCGCATCTACATGGAGGGAAGTGTGTAGTGGGGTGCCCCAGGGCTCTGTTCTGGGCCCAGTGCTCTTCAACATCTTCATCAACGATCTGGACGAGGGGATAGATGGGGAACTCATCAAATTTGCAGACGACACCAAGCTGGCAGGAATAGCCAACACTCCAGAAGACAGGCTTAAGATACAGGAGGATCTGGACAGACTTGAACACTGGGCGCTATCTAACAAAATGAAATTCAATAGTGAAAAAAGTAAGGCAAGAAAAACCAAATGCACAGGTATAGTATAGGGGGTACCTTGCTCAATAGTAGTAACTGTGAGAGGGATCTCGGAGTCCTAGTGGACAATCATTTAAATATGAGCCAGCAGTGTGCTGCAGCTGCCAAAAAAGCCAACACAGTGCTAAGCTGCATTAACAGAGGGATAGAATCAAGATCACACAAAGTATTAATACCACTCTACAATGCCTTGGTAAGGCCACACTTGGAACACTGCATCCAGTTTTGGTCACCACGATGTAAAAATGATGTTGAGACTCTAGAATTCCAGTGGTGACATTGAGGTGGTGCAGGGGGAAGAGGACAGTCTCTGTCCTCTAGCTTTGATTTTTTTCAAGTTTGGAGACCCTTCAGGGGCACAGAGAGTCTGGAGGGCTATGTGCGAAAAGGGTGAAACCTTGGGGAGTAGTGAGGTGAGAGGCAGACACCCACTACAGCAAAGGAAAACCCTTAAATCCAACTTGAAAATGTCTGCTTTCAACAGATGGCGGATCCGAGGCCTCGACTAACAACAAAGGATATGGAAGCAAGATATACTTAATGGACTATGTCATAGAGTGAGTTAAAAGTTTATAAAAATATTCCAAAGTATTAGAAAGGTCTAAAAGATTTACCTATCTGTTGGTTCTGGTGTTGTAAGGAAGCTCAATAGAAGAGGGAATCCTCAGCATAAGTGGCGACCTGGCAGGAAGAGCTGCGATTTGCATTAAAATAGTTAGAGGATTAACAGGAGGGAGATAAAAGAAAGGAAAATTTTGTGGTGTTCTAGTACAGAATGAAGAAGGTGAAAGAGTGTGGAAGGAGAGGTTGGGAGATGAAAGACAGAGACGGAATGGAAGGTGGAGTGAGTGGGAGGAGAGAAGATGATCGGCAAGTTGACAGCCGAAATGGCGGTGAAAATGGCGATCTGAGAAGGACGGAAAAGCAGCAAGCTGTAGAAGATTGCAGAAAGTGAGGTTGGAGGAGAAAGGAGGAAAGAAACGGCGAGAGGACGTGCTACGGTGGCAAAAGTGAAAGTGAGAAGAACAGTTAGGAGAGAAGATCGATAGAGAGGCTGTGCCAAATGCGGAGAAGCAGTACACTGGAGAAGATTGGAGGCTGGTGAAATCAGAGCTGAAGGGAGGAGAAAGTTCGAAAAGCGAAGGAATTGGCAAGAGGACATAACACGGAGGTGAAAGTGACGGGAATAGATCGAATTTCGGAACTTTAGAGAGATCGGAGAAATGGCACGTTACAGAAGCTTGGAGAAAACGAGGTTGGAAGAGAATGGAGGAGGTGAACCAGGAAGTGTGGAGAGTTTGGAAAGTGAAGGAGACAGTGAGAGGACGTGATCAGGCGGTGAGAGACAGGGACGGATGTATGGACTAATGGATTAAAGGTTGATGATATAAGTTGGGTGAAAAAAATTGGAGTTTTAGAGAAATTGGGTGTTAAATAATAAAAAGAAAATGAAGAGGATTAGGGAAGGAGAAGACAGGACTAAAGTTAGAAAGGTTGCTGACCAAACAAAGGGTTATAAAGAAGAAAAAGTAGTGGATAAATAAGATATTAAGATGGCAACACTGAGAACGGGGAAAAAAACAATGTCAAGTTTAGTATTGACACCTTCATCTCCTCCTGGACAGAGAACAATAGAGGGAATGTTGGGGACAGAGAAGCAAAATGTGCTACTAAATATGCAAAGCATGCAGACAACGTTATTAACTATTCAAGAAACAATGTTAAAGATGCAGGAGACAATGTCAAAAAATCATATCGAAATGAGAGGGGATATGAATAAATTAGATAATAAGATTGAAACAATACAACAAACGATTGAGGAAAAACGAGGAAAGAATATTGACAGTAGAGGTAGAATTGGATAAAATACGGAAAAAGGTTGACACAGTAGATAAAAAATTGATGGAAACTAATAAAAAATTGGAAGACTCAATTACACATCTGGAAATGGATAGGGCGGCATTTTACTTAAGGTTTCAAAATGTGGTGGAGGATAGGGAAGAAGATTGGGGCACCATTATGGTAGAGCTGATAGCAGAGGCTCTACAAAGAAATAAACAAGAAATATTGCCAGAAATAGACGAGGTCTACCGAATCCACACAAATTATGCTCGAAGGAATAAACTACCACGTGAGATACATATAAGATTTGCCAGAAAAAAATTAGAGACCTAATATATAGGATTTCAAGGGAAGATCCAATAATTTATAAAGGTATAGAAATTCAAACACTCAAACAAATTCCAAGGAAAGTGAGGGAACAGAGAAGAGACTATAGATTTCTTAGTGCACATCTTATTAAAAAAAACATTCCATTCAGATGGTTAATCCCTGAGGGGATGCGGATAACATGGCAGGAGAGAAGGATTAAAATTGACAGCTTGGATAAGGCAAGAGAATTTTATGAACAATTAGAAGGGGAAGAAGAAGAGAATAGTAGTAGGGAAGAACTAGAATTAGAATCCAAAAGTCAAGAAGATCAGCAACTAGAGTTAAAAGAGAGAGAGAAGGAGAGAGAAGGTAAGGAGGCAAGAAGACAAAGGCAAGAAAGAGGAACAGGTTCGAGAACAAGACAAACCCAGAAGTAAAATAATGGATGGGAAGATTAGATTAGTATCAATTAACGTTAATGGCCTAAATGCACCAGTTAAAAGAAAACAAATATTAACAAAATTAGTTAAACAAGGTGTAGACATAGTATGCTTACAAGAAGTACATATAAAAAGATTACACAGAAAATATTTGGAATTTCCAAAACTAGGAGAACTATATACATCACTAATGGAATAAAAACAGAGAGGAATAGCAGTCTATATCAGAAAACGAATTAGAGCCAATTTAAAAGATCAAGATACAGAGGGAAGGGTATTAATACTAGAATTACAAATGGAGCAGAAATCATGGTTACTGGTGACAATTTATGCTCCAAATGAAAACCAAAAAGAATTTTATAAAGTCTTACATGAAAAACTTATTGAAATTGGACAAAGAAATATTTGTATAATAGGAGATTATAATACAATAGTAGATGTAAAAATGGATTATATTAGCAATATGAAAAATAAAAAGAAATGAAAAACACTACCAAAAGCATTTTTGGAGATGGCGCGGGAATTCAACTTATTTGACCCATAGAGAAAACAGAATCCTATGAAAAAGGAATATACCTTTTTTTCAAATCCACACAAATCGTGGTCAAGGTTGGACATGGCATGGATGAATGGGGAAATGGGGCAAGAGGTGGAGACAATAGAAATAATGCCAAACATATGGGCAGTTCATAACCCCCTAAAGATAGTGTGGACAGGTCAGAAAAAAATAAAGAGAAGGTGGACACTTAATACCCAAATTTTAAAGGAAAAAGAATTTATTACAAGGCTCAAAAAAGAGATGGAATTATTCTTTAAAGAGAACACTAAACAACAAACATCATTACAAATCATATGGGACACCGCCAAAGCATATCTCAGAGGTATAGCAATAGCATACACGGCTAGGAAAAATAAGGTGAAAAGGCAGACACAAAATATACTTCTGGATGAGATCAAAAAATTTGAATCCAAATTACAGCGGGAGCCTCAAGATGAAAGGATTAAAGAGGAAATGACTCTGGCCAAACATAAATTAAATATAGTAGAACAAGAGGAATTGACAAGGGAACTGAAAATAACCAAACAAAAGTTTTTCAAACATGCAAATAAACCTGGGAGGTGGCTTGCCTATAAATTAAAAAAAGAAAAGGAAAAAAGATTTATTCAGGAATTAAAGGACAAAAACAGAGAGGTGCAATATAAAATAGATGAAAAGAAAAAAATAATTCAGAAATATTTTGAGTCTCTATATAAAAAAGAGGAAATAGAGGAGGAAAATATAAAACAATATTTAAAGGCCAATGGTCTCCCGGAATTAAAAGAAGGACAAAGAGAATTATTGAACAAAAAAATAACAGCAATGGAACTAAGAATGGCTGTACAAAAACAAAAAAATAATAAAGCTCCGGGACCAGATGGTCTACCAGGGGAAGTATATAAGACTCTCCATGAAGACCTGGAAACGTTATTATTAGATGTATATAATGATGTATTGGAGAAAGTCAAACTACCAGACTCCTGGACAGAAGCCAACATAACTCTTATCCCAAAAGAAGATACGGACCCCAAACAAATAAAAAACTATAGACCAATCTCGTTGTTGAATTCGGACTATAAAATTTTTACTACGATAATTGCGGAACGACTAAAATAATATTAAACCAAATAATACATTCGGATCAAAATGGTTTTCTACCTACCAGGCAAATTAGGAATAATACAGGGATTGTGCTAAATGTCCTGGAATACTACGAAGCACACCCCAAAAAACAGGCCGCATTAGTATTCTTAGATGCTCAGAAGGCATTTGATAACCTTAATTGGCAATTTATGTTCCAATTAATAGAAAATATGAAATTTGGTGAGAAGTTTGAACAAATGATAAAGTCAATATATAGAATACAAAAGGCTAGAATAATAATAAATGGGGAGAATACAGAGAAGATAGAAATTAACAAAGGAGGAAGACAGGGATGTCCAATGTCACCTCTACTTTTTATTCTAACGTTAGAAGTGCTACTGACTCAAATCAGAAACAATAAAGAGATAAAAGGATTAAAGGTTAAAACAGAAGAATACAAGATACAGGCATTCGCAGATGATCTGGTGTTTTTTATAGAGGAACCATTAGAAAGAAGTTATATTTTAATGAATGAAATAGAAAAATATGGAATGGTGGCGGGACTAAAAATAAACAAAGAAAAGACTAAAATATTAGTTAAAAATTTAACCGAAAAACAAAAAAGGGGATTAGAAGAAAATTTGGGGTTGCAAATTGTAAAAAAGATCAAATATTTAGGAATTTGGCTCACCATAAGACGTTCCTCAATAAAAGAAGATAATTATAAAAAATTGATACTACAAATACAAAAATATTTAGAGATTTGGGGGAAACTACAATTGTCATTGTTAGGAAGGATTAAAATGAACGTATTACCTAAATTATTATACCTCTTTCAAACAGTTCCAATAAAATTGGGGAATTTTTTTTTATGAATTAAATAAAATGATTAATAAATTTATATGGTTAGGCAAAAAAGCATGAATAAAGGTTAAAGCGTTACAGGACAGCAGAAGTAGAGGTGGCCTTGGGCTCCCAAAATGGGAAATTTACTATCAAGCAGCGGGATTGCTTTGGGTCAGTGACTGATAAACTTAGAAAACAAAAGGATCTTAACAATTGAAGGTAATGATCTACAAGCTGGATGGCATGCTTTTCTATGGGGAAAAGACAAGAAAACTCACACATATTTCTTCCGACATCAGATAAGAGATGCATTAATTTGTGAAGCCTTGCCCTCTGTAGGCAAGCATCAATTCCCATGGTTGGTCCTACACATGTGGGCCGAATATTAGAGAAGGAAGCATGACTCCAGCCAGGTTTCTCTCTGGGGTGTGAGGCAACAGACAAAAGGCTGCCTTCCCCTTTTTATTCCCTGTTACAGTGGGCGGTTACACAATGCATCACATGGTTACAAACAGCCAATGACAATGTTATTTCTTCAGCCAATGACAAGGCTACACTCTGTGGCCAATGGATTCAAATATTGGTACAAGTCCATCCACCTCGTAGCCCCCCTTATTTCCTGTCCCTAGGCCATATGGCCTTTGTCCTTTGTTCCAAAGCACATGGCATGTGGCTCTGCTGTGGCCAATGGATTCCACCTCTTGGCTCCGCCTCCATTTCCTGTTGCTCCAAAACAGCATGGTAAAGTCACATGGCACAGTCTCTTTGTCCCAAGCCTCTCCAAGCCTCATGCATTACAACATATTACAACATATCAACTTTTTTTATTTTATTTTTTAGCAGCTGTGGGTTGTTCCACCTATGCTCCGTCCAGTTCTGTACACGATCCTAGGGCACAGGCTGTCATAGAAACATCTCTGTCCAGTCATCAGAGGCAGCCATCATAGAAACATCTCTGTCCAGTCATCAGAGGCAGGAGTTGGTTCTTTTCCAGGAGATGGTTAGAAGAGGGAGGCTTACACAGGTTCAACAGGGGAGGAATACATTTGTACACAGCAACAGATTGTTACACAGAATACTAGAAACATTATGATACTAAAAACCCAATTCCTTGAGCCACCCAGCATTAGGTAGTCAGGAAAATAAACTGTCAATCAAACAAGGCACCAGTTTCTTGTGATAAGGGATTGCTTTGTACCATATTTTCCATGTGAGCAATTGTGGCAGAAATGTTGTGTTGTCAGAAATGTAAATGTACCAGACCAATTCTGGGGTATTGACCAATGTGCATTTTTTCCACATAAGATCTACATTGTCTTTTAGAGAAGTTGTACAAAGTTTCAAAGATTTCACCAAAATCAAACAAGGGAACAGAATCAGCACATGCTTTCTTGTTGTCATGTTTCATTATCTAGCTTTATAATCTAGCTGCAAGGGATAGTTGTTACTAACTGATGAAGCTGTGTGATTAAATGCCTAACACAAAGTAAGGAAGGATTCAAAGTGAAAAGAGAGAAAGAGAGATTTCATTCATAGGCACGCTATGAAGGCATACACGTTTGCTTCTGTGTTTGTTCTGTGCTGGAATGTTATCAGATCCAACAATTGGATATATTAGCATGGTGAGAAACATAAAATGCAAAACAGCAATGATTTGTCACAAAAATTAAATCATTAAAGAAAAATAAGAAAGGGATAAGAAAGGGACAGAAATAAAAATCATTAACAAACTAGAAACATAAAATTCAAAATAGGCAAAGAGAAATGAGAAAGACAAATTTTGCAAAGAAATCAGAAAGGCAAAATTAAGGGCAAAATTGGCAAAGAGAAAATAAAGGCAAAATTGGCAAAGAAATAAGAGAGGGGGGTGAGAGAGAGATTCAAATGCACATTGGAGATGGCCAGCAATAAAGCGCAGTCATATGTAAATTGAGTCTCCGTTTACAGCCATCCATTTCCTTGGAAACCAGGAAAAACTGGTTCTGCTGGTTTTTAAAGTGGCCCAGTTGATGGTCTTATTTGCAACAAACAAACTCTTCAGATCTGGCAAGGGGGAAATGGCTCTGCTGCAAAAGAAAAAAGAAAAAGGGGGGGGAGAGAAAAAGGGGGCCCTGCGGCTGCAGGCTCTCAGGTCAAGAAAAGTTAACAAGCGAACAAGGCATTTTTACCAGGAAATTTTTTCCATTTTTTTCAACTATAAGAATTAGAAACACAGACTTCAGGTTTTTTTAACAAGTTGAAAGGTAAGACAGTAAAGACTGAATTAGCAGAAGTAAGATCAACAGGAGACAGGCAGGGGCAGTTATTAAGTCTTTAGTAACTGCAGGGGGCTGTATGAGTCATAGAGAGAAAACGACGGCCAGAAAAGCATGCTCTGAGTCAGAGGGAGAAACAGACTTAAGATTTTTTAGCAAGTTAAAAGTAAGAGAGAGAAGACTGAATTAGCATAGGAAAGCATGTTCTGAGTCAGAAGGAGAAAGAGACTTAAGATTTTTTAGCAAGTTAAAAGGTACAGGGAGAAACAAACAGAATCCTGCAAGCCAATAGCTACAGGAGAAGAAAAGGAAGGCAGATAGCCTTTTGAAATAGCCGTGCATACAATTCTTTCACATAAGGAGAATTTGGAAAGAAGCAGAGAGCTCCTCACACAAGCCAATTTTAATCCAATTAGCAATTTTTTGTGGTCCCTTTAAGATGTAAGAGAGACAATGCCAAACAAACATTAATAATACTTTTTGAACTCCTTACGTGAAGGCACATTTGTGAATCTTTGTTAGTTGCATACTTAAGGTCCTGACAATTACACCAAGCCCTCCCCTTTGATCCTTGGAGTATTCCACCCACATACTCACGGGGGGGGTGTTTCTTGCTGAAGAAACTCCACGAGGTTTGTTCCTCCAATTGGCCAAATTTAGAGCCAAATTGTAAGATTTTTTTGTCTCAGGGCTTGCTTTTTGAAAGCCTGAAAATCAGCCAATTTAGCTTGCTCTGTTTTTGCATAGTGTAACGCCAGCATGTGACACTACAGCCTCTCATGGGCTAGGAAATCTGGCGGGGCTCTCAGCAATGGAGCCAGATACCTATTGCCATGTGGCGAGGTCTAATTGCTAAGATTTTTTCAAAAAAGCCAATAAAAGACATAGATCTTTTTGAGTGACAGGGAAAACAGTCTAATTATTAAGTTTCTGAATATAATTTGCTCTCCTGACTAAGCTAAGCAATTCTTTCAGGTACACAGCCCAATTTTTGCCTAGCTTCTGTCCCACACTTACCAATAGCGTGCACATGGGTCTATTCCAGACGTAGTAAATGGTGGGCTGCCAGAAGGACGTGACGTTTGCATCAAATCACGTCAGGGGTCACCACTTGAAGCCTTGCCCTCCGTAGGCATGCTTCAATTCCCATGGTTGGTCCTACACACGTGGGCCGAATATTAGAGAAGGAAGCATGACTCCAGCCAGGTTTCTCTCTGGGGTGTGAGGCAACAGACAAAAGGCTGCCTTCCCCTTTTTATTCCCTGTTACAGTGGGCGGTTACACAATGCATCACATGGTTACAAACAGCCAATGACAATGTTATTTCTTCAGCCAATGACAAGGCTACACTCTGTGGCCAATGGATTCAAATCTTGGTACAAGTCCATCCACCTCGTAGCCCCCCTTATTTCCTGTCCCTAGGCCATATGGCCTTTGTCCTTTGTTCCAAAGCACATGGCATGTGGCTCTGCTGTGGCCAATGGATTCCACCTCTTGGCTCCGCCTCCATTTCCTGTTGCTCCAAAACAGCATGGTAAAGTCACATGGCACAGTCTCTTTGTCCCAAGCCTCTCCAAGCCTCATGCATTACAACATATTACAACAATTTGGACATGGGAAAAAGTTAAAAAAAATACTACATGAAAATTCCAATTTGGATCTCACCAATGGAGGCGATGATTCACCCAAACACACTAGACAAAACAAAGATGATAAGATAAAGAACTATTAGATAACCAAGGGAAGCTAAGATCAAGAGATGAATTAAAAGAACAGGGAATAACTACTGATTGGTGGCCATATACACAGATAAAATAAAAATATAACAAAGATATGAAAGAGTATGGGATAAGTTGGACATTACAACAATTTGATAAAATATTGACAAATAAGGGAGACATTTTTTTTAACAAAAACCTATAAACTCCTATTAGAAATTGAATTGGAAAAAGAAACAGTAAAGGGCCCAATGATAGCATGCGCCTGAAATATAGGCAGAAATATAGGATTAGATGAATGGGAAAGAACATGGAACAGAAATTATAAATTAACATTGTCAACTGCATACAAGGAAAACCAATACAAAATGTTCTACAGATGGCATTTAGCACCGGCGAGATTGGCAAAAATATATAAAAATATGAATCCGGATTGTTGGAAATGTAAAAATAAAGAGGGAACATTTTATCACATGTGGTGGCAATGCCCCAAAGCAAAGACCTATTGGGAGCAGATAAGGAGATGGTTACAGGAAATAACAAAACAACAAATTGAACTTAAACCTGAAATATTTCTATTAGGCATAATTGACCCAAAAATTGAGAAACGACTCCAATACATCATTATACATAATATAACTGCAGCAAGCATTGCGTATGCACAATGTTGGAAAAGGGAGAATATAGCAACAAATGTAATGATTATATGTAAGATATTAGATTGTGCTGAGATGAATAAACTTACCTTAGAAATAAAAGATAAAGAAGCTACAGAATTTTACGAGATATGGGATATGTATTACAACTGGTTAGAAATGAGGAATAAAAAAATATGAGAAGTAATGTAAATAAATGTAAATAAAAGTAAGAGATATAGGACATAGTATTGTTAAGAAAAAAGAAAAAATGTACTGTGTATTTTGTTTGTTTGTAAAGAGAAATAGGAAAAATAAAAATTAAAAAAAAAGATGTTGAGACTCTAGAAAGGGTACAGAGAAGAGCAACAAAGATGATCAGGGGACTGGAGGCTAAAACATATAAGGAATGGTTGCTGGAATTGGGTAATGAAGAGAAGGATGAAGGGGGACATGATAGCAGTGTTCCAATATCTCAGGGGCTGCCACAAAGAAGAGGGAGTCAAGCTATTCTCCAAAGCGCCTGAAGGCAGGACAAGAAGCAATGGATGGAAATTAATCAAGGAGAGAAGCAACCTAGAACTAAGGAGAAACTTCCTGATAGTTAGAACAATCAACCAGTGGAACAACCTGCCTCCAGAAGCGGTGAATGCTCCAACACTGGAAGTTTTTAAGAAGAAACTGGACAGCCATTTGTCTGAAATGGTATAGGGTTACCTGCCTGAGCAGGGGGTTGGACTTGATGACCTCCAAGGTCCCTTCCAACTTTATTATTATTATTATTATTATTATTATTATTATTATTATTATTATTATTATTATTATTATTATTATTATTATTATTATTATTATAAATAGGGGAGGGAGCAGGGGAGGAGGAGGAGGAGGAGGAGGAGGAAGAAAGTTTCTTTGAAATTACTGATCTGAATACTTGGCATGTCAATTAACCCATCTTGGCTTTTTTAGCAAGCTAATCAGGGTCAGTGTTGGTCAGTGGTTGGATGGGGAACCACTTGGAGATCTCCAAGCTGTAGGCTGGATCAGCAAGTAGAAAAAGAAAAACGAAAGTAAAGGAAAAGAAAACTAGACACTATTGAAGGTGTCTGCATTTAACACTTACTTGATTGTGGGGTCATAAGAAGGTGACAGATCTATCCTACATTTTTTCCCTGGATATGATTATGTATGTGCACAAGAAAATTCAGAGGATATTGAAGCACTAACATTGCCATTATTGAGTGGCTCTCAAGTAAAGTAGGATATTCCTTGGATAGCATTGGTATATAGATCTAAAAAGCAATGAAGTTTAAATACAATCAAGTGTTAGAGATGACTATTGGTTCAGCTTTTATAATTAATGGAATGGAATGGAATGTGCTACCATGTAATGTAATGATAGAGTTGATTTGGGGCAGGGCTTTTCAACCAGTGGTACGGGTACCACCTGTGGTACATTGGCACCTGGCAGGTGGTATGCGACCATCCTAGAAAAGTGGTAGCGGGGGAGGGGAATGAGCTGAACCAGTGGCAGCACCGCAGAAGCCTGAGCGAGAGATGGCTGGAGCTGCAGGGCTGTCAGGGCTCAGCGGAAGCCCCAGGATCAGCGCCAGGCTCCAGCTAGAGCTCGGCACTGATCCTGGTGCTTCTGCTGAGCCCTGAAGAAGTACCAATCAGCTGGAAAACAGCACTGATCCTGGTGCTTCTGCTGAGCCCAGAAGAAGCGCCGATCAGCTGGAATGTTGCAGCATCTCCAGGGTCTTGTGATTTACATTCAGATGCTTGGCAACTGATTCATATTTATGACGGTCACAGTGTCCCAGGGTCAGGTGAAGTGACCAAAACCTGCTGCAACCACCCAGCAGACGGGGGGAATAAAAACCACACACACCCCACCCCACCCCCGCTGCCAATCCTCAACAGAAATGCTCACAACAATGAAAACCTCGGACAGGAGGAAGAGCGCAGCTGGGCGGGCAGGCAAGTGTCTTGCTCAGCTGTGCTTTGGGGGGCACTTTTTTCAGTGCCATTGTAACTTCAAACAGTCACTAAGTGAAATGTTGTAAGCCGAGGACTACCTGTACTTTATCACTTTTTTCCTTTTTTTTTGTCATCAGGTTTTTGACACCTTGCTAGGCGACTGGTGGTACTCGGATGTTGCCATATCCTAAAAGTGGTACAATGGGTGAAAAGGTTGAAAAGCCCTGATTTGGGGGACCTATCTCCTCAATATGTAAATGGAGAATAATTATTAACTATACTGAATATTAATTAAAGATAAATAAAGTGAAATGTCATATTATATTTTTATCTATTTTGGTTTCACTGTAGCAGAACACTGAGTGACAAAATATGTCTCTTGGTCAGAATCACCTTTCAGGCTCTATATACAGTAATTACATATTCATCAATAACTTTTAAAACAAAAAACTTTGAGACTGGGGTGTTGAATTCTGCTTGACACTGCAATAATGGTTAAAAGTTTCTGGGAGGCTGCGCGCTCCGATCCTGGGCTCCTGCCCAGCTCACTTGCTTGTGCTTCGCCAGAAAACATGCTGCTTGCTAATTTAGCAGAAGCGCCAGGATCAGCGCCGGGCTACAGCTGATCCGCCCAGCTCACTCACTCACTAACTCAACGTGCCAGTCGCTAACTCAACCTTTGCCTGAAAACACATGCTTGATAAACATGCTGCTCGCTTGCTTGCCCTTCCCTAAAAAACACGCTGCTCGCTCACTCACCCTTCCTCCGAAAACAGGCCGCTCGCTCTGTCTCTCCTCACTGCTTCAGTAAGAAAAGCCTCTTCTCTTCTCAGTCTGCCCCTTTTATACCTTCTCTTCTCTCTGCCTTCCTCCTCTTTTTTTCTTCCGGGTGCACCGGAAGCTCCAATTGCCATGTCGCCACGTGCGCAGATCCTGGGGATTCTGCCAAGCTCTGCAGCTCCAGCTGATCTCCTTCAGGTCTGTGCAGCTCCGCTTTAACTGGTTCCCTCCCCCACTACAATTAGCTAGGGCTCGCGTACCACCAGCCAGGTGCTAAAGTACCACTGGTGGTACATGTACCACCAGTTGAAAAGCCCTGAATTAGACAGTCATGGGACTTCCCACCACCACAACGGTGAGAGTGAGCAGAGGCTCCCCTTCATGACCTTGCTTGAGTGGGATGGCAAGTCTGGTGAAAGGGGAGTCAGTTCTAGTGCCTTCTTTAGCTAGTCATTGGGATTCATGATCTGGGGTTTCATAGGTCTGCATCAGATGGGAATTAGCTGGTTTAGGAAGGGCACAGTGGTGTAGTTGGGTGCCAAGGGAAGCAGGTAGGATCTGAAGGGTGCAAAGCAAGGTGGTTGATGGTAGCGGCGAGCTCTGGTTTAGTGAGTGAGATGTGCTTTGCAATCCCTTCAGTAATGTCCTTCTCCACACCAAAAGAAGGTTACTGGCCTCTGGCCTCCTTCTTGGGGTCTGAATGATGTTTTTTTCTGATTTCCATGCAGAGCCACAAACATTTTAAAATCTTCTTGCCTCTCCGCACTCCTTCTCCTTTCCTTCTCTCTCTCTTGGGCTGCTTCTTTCCATTCTCTGTCTTCCTCCTTCCATCATTTCCTCTGATCAAATATAAAGTTGGCGATTCAGCGCAGTTCAATGATCTCCTTTGATGACCAGTTGGACACTAGAGTTTGGAAATGGTTCTGAATGTCACTAGAGGTTTGGTCAACAAATGTGGAGGTGAGAATTGTTTGGTCCTTTTGGTTATTTACATCTAGATGGGCATAGGCAACTCATGTCTCAAGGAGGCAGACCCAAAAGGTGTTGAGTGTTTCTTCTTCTGTGTGCTAGATTTCTGACCATTTCAGTAGTTTTTGACCCATTTCCTGGAGGGCTTCTAATAGGTTTTCTTGGGCTCTCATGTATTTGCCCCAATGGGTTGCCACATTATAATCCCATGTGGGTCAGTTCACTGGCCAAGCAAATTGTGCTGGGACTACTTGACCAGGAATGGGAATTACTGGTATCCTTGCTATTTCTGCCATTTTTTCAAATAGTTTGTATAATTTATTCTAGGTAAGGAAGATATTTAATAACTGCATCCTATCTCCTCAGGACAGATTGTGACTTTCAATGATAGATTGCAGAGTCCAAATTACTGTTTGGGGTTCCAGTTGAAAGGAGGGGGTGTCCTTTTTCCAGATCACCAGATCTGAGGGTGAAAATGGGGTGTGTGTGAAGACATATTCTAGTTGTCCTCTGGCTTGGCCAGGTACAGGTTTCTTCAAGAGGGGTGCCATGAATTTTCCAGTCATTTCTCCATCCTGGTCACCTGTTTCAGGAGAGGCACTAGTTTGGCTTTGGCTGCAGTTAGTGCAGTCGGAATGGGAAGTTGGGGTGACCATACTAAGAGAGAGGGTCATGATTTCTGGGTCAGAAAGTTCTTCCCAAGCCATACCAATAGGGTAAGTGTGAGGGGTTTAGTTTCAGTCTCAGAAACATCAATACTGCATAGTCAAAAGTACCACCATCAGCCCAAATTGGATTACCAGCTGCATCTCTGATTTTTGCACATTCTTTACACAGCCACTGTGTACAGCTTTTGCTCATCATTGCCTGGATGGGCAACTGCTCTCCATCCCAGGCAGTAAAAAACCTTCCCAACAGGGAAGTCGGGGAGACTGCAGTTTTGGAATTACTCATAGACCCTTACACGCATGTCCCACCAAAATTTGTGATGCTTTCCCACACCCAGAGGGACTTCCTAAATGAAGTACTGACCCCTTCTATTATCTGCCCAAATTTCAGGTGTCCTTTGGACACCCCACAGGACTTCCCTTACAAAGTACTGACCCTTCGATTGATTGTTTGGCTTTTAGTCAGAGAGCAGGCTGGTAATTTGCCCAGAAGAGAAGACAGGCACTCCTTTTTTTCCACAACCTGCTGGAGCCTGTTGGACTCTGTCAACCTCCCTTGTATTCCAAGGTGGGTCTATGACAATTCACCACAGCCAACACGCTGCGGCCAACTCACCACGGCCAACTTGCTGCTGGACAACTCACCACGGCCAACTCGCCACAGGACAACTGACTGCAGGACAAGAGTTACATTAATATCAAAGAAATGGTGGAATAGAATCAGTAAAGAAAGGATGCAAAAGGAGGGACAGAATGAAATGTGAAAGGCATTTTTTTAAAAAAAATTTTAAATGATTAAATAGAATTGTTAAATTGTCCCTCAGCAAGTTGTCCCATGGTGAGTTGGCTATGGGAAATTGTCCCATTCCTTTCCAAGGTCCCCCAGTCACCGCCGAATATGGGCTCGCAGGAGTTTGGGTGCAGCTGAGGTTGGCACAGGATGTAGACTCTGAACAGCAGCTGGGGAACACAGAGAGGATTACACACACACATTCGCTGGGCAGATTTTGCTGAGTACTTACCAACTTGGGGCCTCTGTTTCAAGCAGCTGTTTCGGCCCAGAATGAAAACTCCCTTTATTAGCTGTGCTGGGATAGGCAGGGTCCAGGACAGCACCCTCCAGACAAAACAGTCTGGTGCCGGCTAGGTGGAGTTACCTGGTCTGGTTCTGCCAGCCAGGTTAGATTCAGAACCCAAGGATGGGCACCAAATTTTTAGAAGAATTTTCTTGGGTCCAAATCCAAGTGTCGAGCCCTGCGAGGCCGACTTGGTGCGAGGCAGGGACGCTACTGGCTCACCCTGCTGCCCGTCAGCAAGCCCACCTGAAGGGAACTGGTCGCAGTGTTGCCGGCCTCCCCCCGTGTGTCCATTGGTGCTGCTGCGCTGCCGATGCCAATCCTCATGTGTGATGCCATCTCCCAGCGCTACATTCTGCGTGTGTGACATCATCTCTCGCTGCCTCACAGGGCCAACATTGGACTGGGGGGAGGGATTGCTGGGCCTGTTGCTGGACGTCACAGGATGGCTTGCCGGTCAGGGAAGGACGCGGGGAGGGCTAGGTCCGGGGCTTATGCTTTCCAGGCCGGATGGTAGTTTATTGGGTGGGGTTAGATCCGGTGTGGGTGGGGCGGGCACGCTCCCTATGTAAAGGCACTGGGAGCAAGCCACTCTCAGTGCTGACTTTATTCCTGTACGAAACTCCCCAACGGCCCCTGAGTGAAGTAACACCGGCTGCTCCTGACGTGCCACTGGAAGAATATGACAAGATGGATCCGGACGAGGATCCCATGGTAAGCCAGCCAATAGCTCCCTTCGCCATCCCGATCACCTTAACAAGTCCAACTACAGGCCGAACCAGCGAGTGCCAGGCGTTAACTGATTCAAGCTGTACCCGCTGTTTGATCAGTAAAGGAGTTGTAAGGAGAGTCGGCATCAAGGTCCGGCACCTAGCGCACCCGATCCGCTTCGAACAGGTGGATGGGTCCCTTTTGGGTGGGGCTCCGGCTACGCTAGTGACGGAACCAGTGCGCCTGGATATGGGGGAACATTGGGAGGTGCTCCAGTTCGTTGTGGTTCTGTCCATGACAGAGGAGGTGGTTTTGGGGTTGGCATGGCTGGACATGTGGGGACCAACTATATGGTGGGAGGGTGGATGTCGCCATATGCGCCTTGGTGTTGGCCCTCAACCACCAAAGATGGAGGCTGGTGTTGACCCTGGACCACCAAGGAGGGAGGTTGGCATAAAGGAAGGGGTGGAGGAAGGGGTCAAAGCAGCATTGGATCAGGTGAAATAGGCTCCTGGATTTCCAGTGGTATATGATGATCTCGCGGAGGTTTTTAGTGAGCAGGAATGCGACAGCCTGCCACCTCACCGTCCAACTGACTGTGCCATTGATATATTGCTGGGGACTAAACTGCCGAAGCCCCATATGTACCCCATGACGCCGCGGGAGTTGGAGGAATTACGGCGTTACATAGACAAGAACCTGACACGGGGGTTCATACAGCCAGCACGGTCCCGGATAGTGGTGCCAGCAATATTCCAGGAGAAAAAGGATGGAGGACTTCAACTCTGCGTGGACTTTTGGGGCATCAATGCGGTCTGTATAGAACATATGTATCCCCTCCCTTTAATGAAAGATCTCCTGGCCCATCTAGACCAGGGTAGGGTCTTTACGAAGTTAGATCTATGGGAGGCCTATTACCGGGTCAGAACCAAGCCCGATGACGAGTGGACAACTACTAGCATGGACGATGGAGTGCCAGTCTGCATTTGAGATGTTGAAGGCCCTATTTGCTAGGGAGCTGGTCCTCTTGCACCCAGATCCGGAACGACCGTTCATGGTACAGGCGGATGCTAGTGATGTAGTGGTGGGGGTGGTGTTACTCCAACAAAACCCGGACGGGAGATTGCAGCCCTGTGCCTATATGTCGCGGAACTTGACAGAAGCCGAGAGAGTGTGGGCCATCTGGGAGAAGGAGGCATTCGCTGTAAAGTGGGCCCTGTCCACGTGGCGGCATTTGCTAGAGGGGGTTAAACATGAATTCGAAGTCTGGACCGACCATAAAAACTTAGAGGTACTGCAAACTTCCAGGAGGCTGTCCCCAAAACATGGTACAGGCAATCATGCCTCCGTATCGACAGAATAAAGCAAAAGCAGTTTCCCGTCCGGTAACCACAACTCTTGAGGATGAACTGAGAATGGCCCTCGCGCACAACCCGTGGTTGCAGAAGAACCAGGGGATCTTGACTCAGCAGGATGGCCTGGCCTGGTACGGTAACAAATTGTATGTTCCGCAGATGCTACGCAGTCATGTATTCTACCGTTGTCATGACTCCAAACAGGCAGGCCACTTCAGATATTTGAAGACATTGCATCTAGCCAGACGTCAATTCTGGTGGCCTCGAGTGAGGACAGACGTGGAAAAGTACGTCAGGGGCTGCCCCGTGTGCGCCACTTCCAAGCCCAACCTGGGAAAACCCATGGGGTTATTACAGTCGGTGGCTGACCCAGACCAACCATGGCAGGACATAGCCATGGACTTTATTGTGGACCTGCCCAACAGTAGAGGGTATACGGTAATCTGGACTGTGGTCGATCTGTTCTCTAAGCAAGCCCATTTCGTTCCCTGTAAGGGATTACCATCGGCTCAGAGATTGGCTCGCATGTTTTTGTCACATATCTACCGTCTTCATGGGGCCCCACGTCGGATTATCTCGGATCGCAGGGTTCAATTCAAGGCTGGGTTTTGGCGCGACTTTGTATGTCTACTCGGCTCTTCCCAAGGACTAAGTTCGGCGTACCATCCAAGCATGAATGGAGCTGCGGAACAGGTGAATGCAGCTGTGGAACGATACCTTCGGAGCTATGTCTCCTACCAGCAGACAGATTGGGTGGAGTTGGTTATGTTTGCGGAAGTGGCATACAACAATGCCGTGCACAGCAGCACCGGTTTTACTCCTTTCTGGGTGGTTTCCGGCAGGGAGTTTGTACCAATGCCCGAGTACAGCAGTCAGGGATCCCAACCCTGTCAACCTAGTGAATGGCTGTCCCGAGTTAGTGGGGTATGGGGTGTAGTGAGAAAGGCGCTGGCAAAGGCAAGAGATACTGCAAAAATACAAGCAGACAAGAAACGCAGAACCCACAAACTGTTCAGGGTGGGGGACATGGTGTATCTGTCTACAAAGTACATACGCCTACAAGTCCCTTGTAGAAAGTTAGGGCCAAAGTATATCGGTCCTTTCCGGATAGTACAAGTAATTAACCCGGTAACAGTGCGACTCCAACTTCCCCGGTTTCTGGGTAAGATACACCCAGTATTTCATAGTAGCCTATTAAAACCAGTCTCCCAATGCCGCTTAACGGAACCCCCAGGCCCTGTAGCGCCCGACCACTATGAGATCCAGGAGATCCTAGACTCACGGGAGAAACGGGGCAGTTTCTATTATTTAGTCTTGTGGAAAGGGTATCCTCTGTCAGAAGCATCCTGGGTGAAGGCGGCCAACATGCACGCCCCCCCGACTGATTCAGGCATACCATCGAAAACATCCTGGAAAACCGGGGGGGGGGAGGTTGGGGAACATCAGAACAACAGAGCGAGATCATTAACTCTGTTTCATTTACTTTCTACGGGGACCCCTGGTAGGGGGAGTGGCATGTCGAGCCCTGCGAGGCCGACTCGGTGCAAGGCAGGGACGCTACCGGCCCACCCTGCTGCCTGTCAGCAAGCCCACCTGAAGGGAACTGGTCGCAGCGTTGCCGCCTCCTCCCATGTGTCCATTGGTGCTGCTGCGTGGCTGATGCCAATCCTCGTGTGTGACGCCATCTCCCAGCGCTACGTTCCACGTGTGTGATGTCATCTCTCGGCGCCTCACAGGGCCGACATTGGACTGGGGGGAGGGATTTCTGGGCCTGTTGCTGGACGTCACATGATGGCTTGCCGGTCCGGGAAGGACACGGGGAGGGCTAGGTCCGGGGCGTATGCTTTCCAGGCCAGATGGTAGTTTATTGGGTGGGGTTAGATCCGGTGTGGGTAGGGCGGGCATGCTCCTTATGTAAAGGCACTGGGAGCAAGCCACTCTCAGTGCTGACTTTATTCCTGTACGGAGTGCATTAAATTCCGTTTGTCGCTCGTTCCTGCTTGTCGGCTATTCTGTGGAGCTCCAAGATAGGACGACCTGACACCAAGCCAGGTTGCTTGGCAACTGCTTGAAGAAGAGGATATTTTATTCGACCACGTAACATGGAATACAGTTGAAGGTAGTCTACAAATATTTGAAAGCTAAGAGTAGAAATATTTATAGGAAAGGTATGCTTTGATTGTGGAGTGTGTGTTGATTGAAATGTGTAGATGTATAAATCAAGATGTTTTTGTGAAGTCCTGGGAGGAACATTGTTCCTCACCCTGTGGGCCGTGAAGATCTTTGATACGTAGATCTTTTCTTGTGAAGTGCATTTTATGAGGGGTTCTAGTGTTGGGGTGTAAAGGACTTATCTTGAGGGGATTCCATTATATGTTTGTTTACTGGCTTAATCTTTATTTTGAGGCTTGCCAGTGGCTGGGGCTACCACCTGCCCTGGCTAAAAGGGGAGGATGTGCTACCAGGGCTTTTGTCTTCCAACAAAGGCAAGCAGTGGATTCTGGCAACCTTGCATTTTATATATATATATATATATATATATATATATATATATATATATATATATATATATATATATATATATATATATATATATATATATATATATATATATATATATATATATATATATATATATATATATATATATATATATATACATACATACATACATACATACATACATACATACATACATACATATATATATATATATATATATATATATATATATATATATATATACCAAAGTGGCCAGGATGCCACCTCCACACATCCACGCAAAAAGCAAACCCAAACCCACACCAATGATGAGGCAAGACCACAGACCAGGAGCCAGACCAGAGCTGCAACATTGGCCACTTTGAACCTCTCCAGCACAACAAAGCCCCCACCCAAACAGAACACTCCCCCAGCCAATCAGAACACAGCCAACCCCCCAGCCAATCAGAGCACAGCCAAGCCCCTAACCAATCAGAACATAGCCAAGCTCCCAGCCAATCAGTTCAAACTCCCACTGGCAGTTAAAAGGAAAAAACAGCTTAGACCACACATTGCTCCTAGAAGCAGAAGCCAAAAGCACCAGCCTGAAGATGATGAAGATGACGAATGGGACTTCGTCGAAACGTTGCCAAGACACTTCAAATTCTACGTGGGAGAAAACCCGAAGAACCAAAGACCTACATATATATGTAGGTTTTATTTTATTTCCAGTTTTATTTTCAGATGTATTACCCATGAGTCAAAATTTTCTTCATTTCATTTCTTCCAGAAGTAATTTTTTTATTTTATTTCCAAAGTTAAAATACAAAATCGGATTCTTGCCATTCCATTCCCACCCCATGCAATTCAACCACCCCCTCCTAATTGTTGTCAAGTTGAGAGCAGAATAAATAGATAAATAGATAAATCAGCAAGCATTCGAAGGGGGAGGAGTGAACGTCTCGGCAGCACGACGTATTCCTTGGGGGCTCCCTAGGAATCGTCGCTTTCCAGCTGTTTGGGGAGGTCTGCCTAGTCCTAGACAGACCAGAGCTGTCCTGTAGGGACAGTGAACAAGGGAAGGATAGTTTGGCAGCACAGGAGGGATCGCAAACTCCTGGAGAGCCGAACGGAAGCTTCCCAGACTAGCAGCTGTCAGACAGCCATTACGAGCTGTCACAAGCCGGGCGTCTGCTTCCAAGAATCAGAAAGAAAATTGGAGGATCGCCTGGGTGAGCTGATCAAGAGATTGTTAAAAGGAGGAAAACTTTCTCTCTTAAATGCTGGAAATGCTGAGGGGTGGAATAAGAAGAATTTGAAGCCGTGGAGAAAAGGTGGGGGGGAGCAGACCCTTAAGCTGCTCCTGTTCCTCTGGAATTTCAGCGGCGAAAAAAGCGGAAGGCAATAAATCAATAAATCAATGTAAAGATTGTGGAATTTAAAAAGCCTACTGAAAACAATTGGATTAATAGAACTGATTTAAGATTAATAACTGTTGGAGATTCAGATTGTTTGCTTTTTCCTTTAAGTGAGTTGCTTTTAGCAGAAGACTAAGTGACCCTGAACAACATCTGCTGGGCTCACTGATAAGAAGTGAGACATTAATTGCATTTAACACAGAAACTGTTTCTTGTTTTGGAGAACGGTGGACTGCTTTATGAAGGTTTTATTTTCAATCTCCTTTTTTTCGGATTAAGGCACGAAGAACCTGAAATAAAGAAGTGTAAATTGTACTTTTTCCTGCCCTTGGACTTTTGAGGTGGGATTTTTCTCCGATTTTTGTTTCTTTTCTCCTCTTTTTGGAACATATTGGGATTATAATAGCACACTGACATTTGGATTATAAATCATTGGATAAGATGAAGAAGATCACAACACACCTAACAACAGCCCCCTCAACACTACAGAGTCCGGTGGTGCAGAAAACACTGGACTCTACAATACAACAAGATAAATTTAATATGGAACTGAAAAATATGATACAGGCATTACATACAGACTTCAAGGAAGGGTTAGGTAAATTAGAAGAGGAATTAAGAGGTCAAAGAATTGATGGGGAAAAGTGAACAAAGATTGCAACAAGTGGAAGGGAAAATTGAATTAATGGATAAGAGAGTAGAGGAGATGGACAATCGACTGACATTAACAGATGGGAACCAGGAAAAAACGATTATCTCTCTAGAGATGGATAGAGCTGATTATTACTTAAGATTCCAAAATGTTGAAGAAGAAAAGGGAGAGAATTTAGCAGACGTGATGGCCGAAATATTAGCAGAACCACTGGAGGAAAGCAAAGAAAAGATAATTAATGATATAGATGAGGTATTTAGAATACATACTAGATATGCAACGAGAAATAAGCTTCCTAGAGAGGTCCATATAAGGTTTACTAAAAAAGCATTAAGGGCAGATATATTACAGAAACTGAGAAATGTCATAATAAAATATAAAGGAAGAGAGATAATGATATTAAAGCAGATTCCAAGAAGAGTGAGAGATTTGAGAAAGGAGTATCAATTTTTGACAAAAGTCTTAATTGAAAAAGGGATAAATTTTAGATGGTTAATACCAGAAGGAGTAATGGTAAACTGGCAAGAACAGAGACACAGACTAGATACATTAGAGAAAGCAGAGCATTTTTATGATCACTATTTTGGACAGCAAGAAGAAGAAAGGCTGAGAAGGGAAAGAGGAATTAGACATCAAGGAGATCAGATAGAGAAACAACGGGGTGAGTATAGCAAAGAACAGGAGGAAAGGGTGTTGGTAGATTGAACACACTAGAATATTATGAAACACACCCTGAGAAACAGATGGCATTGGTGTTCCTGGATGCACAGAAGACATTCGACAATGTGAACTGGCAATTCATGATAAGCCAATTACAGACTATGGTTTGTGGGGAGAAATTTATAAATGTAATCAGAACAATTTATAATAAGCAATCAGCCAAAGTAATGATAAATGGAGATATGACCGAGAAGATCAACATTATGAAAGGAACAAGACAGGGCTGTCCCCTATCCCCACTGTTGTTTGTTCTGACATTAGAAGTATTAAATAGACGTATAAGACAGAATAATGACATAAAAGGGATGAAAATTAAGAGGAAAGAATATAAGCTACAAGCATTCACAGACGATTTAGTATTTATTTTGGAGGAACCATTAGAGACAGGACCTGTATTAATAGAACAAATAGAAAAATATGGTGAGGTAGCTGGGTTGAAAATTAATAAAGATAAAACCAAAATGTTAGTGAAAAATATTACTGAAAAACAAAAAAAAGAACTGGTTGGAAAATTAGATATACAGATTGTAAAGAAGGTAAAATATTTAGGGATCCACCTGACAGCAAGATGCACAACAATTAAAGAGGATAATTATCATAAATTGAAAAGACAAATTGAAGTAGATTTGGATAAATGGAAAAATGTACAACTATCATTAATGGGAAGGATTGCGATAATCAAAATGAATATATTACCACAATTATTGTTTTTGTTTTCAACAATACCAATAAGATTAGATAAGAGATATTTTGAGGGGCTTAATAAAATAATCTTGAAATATATTTGGCAGGGAAAAAAGGCAAGGATTAATCTAAAAATGTTACAAGATACAAGATTGAGAGGTGGGTTTGGTCTACCTAATTGGGAATTGTACTATCAGGCTGCAGCATTATCATGGATGAGAGAATGGATCTTACTGAGGAATACAAGGTTATTGACATTAGAGGGACATGATTTACAGTTGGGATGGCATGCTTTCATATGGTATGGAAAAAACAGAATACATAGCTATTTCCAGAGATACCATATAAGGAATTCTTTACTTGTGGTCTGGGAGAAAGTAAAGAGAAAGCATTATTTGAAGATTCCAAACTGGCTCTCAACTATGGAGGCGCTAATACATCCCAATATGTTTAACATGGGAAACATTATAAGATATAAACACTTACTAACAGATATGGGGGAGTTGAAAACCAAACAACAATTAGAGGAACAAGGAATAAAGATGGATTGGTACATGAGAATGCAAATACAATCTAGATATGAAAAAGATGTTAAAATAGATGGTGTTAATTTGGGGACAACAGAATTAGATGAAATACTCACAGGAACGGAAGAAAAATGGATTTAAAAATGTACAGTTATCTACTACATATGGAGTTAGATGAGGAACAAGTGAAAGAGACAATGATAAAATGGACAAGGAATTTTGGATACACAATTGAATTAGATAGATGGCAGCAACTATGGGAAAGAAACTATAAATTGACAATGGCGACTGCACATAAAGAAAATATGTACAAAATGTTTTACAGATGGCACATGTCTCCAGAAAGATTAGCTAAAATGTTTAAGGACAGGTCTATGAAATGTTGGAAATGTCATCAGATACCAGGTTCCTTCTACCATATGTGGTGGACGTGTGTAGAAGCTAAAACTTATTGGAATAAAATTAGAACATGGATAGAAAAGATGATACAACAACGTATAGAATTAAGACCAGACATATTCCTATTGGGTATTCTACCAGGGAAATACAATAAAAAGAAAACATATTTAATTATTCATATAATCACGGCAGCTAGGATTGTGTTTGCACAAAGTTGGAAAGCACTGAAAGCCCCCCCAGAGGAAGAGGTGATTGAGAAAATACTGGAATGTGCAGAGATGAATAGACTAACAATGACAATTAAAGATAAGACAGAGTCAGATTACTATGAAATCTGGGGAACTTTTTATGATTGGCTGAAAAGAGAATGTGGTTAAAAGATAGTTAACATCAATTTAGATGGAAGAAGAAGGAGCAGATAAGGAGGGAGACCCAGGCGACACAGTATTGAATAACTGGCGGTTGTATAAATATTTATAGAAGTATATACCGAGAAGGTTAGATAAATAGAAGTATTAATGTAAGAGAAAATTAATCTTATTGTATATAATACAGATAGGGAAATTTGGAGAGAGGAGTTGCTCAGACATTACCCCTGAATTGTATCTGAAGAGGGATGAGAGGGAAGAAAGGAAAGGAGAGAGAAAAGAGTAAAGGAGGGGAGAAGGAAGTAGGAAGGTTGGAGGAGAAGAGGAGAAGTAGGGAGAAAGGGGAGGAGAGTGGTGAAGGAAAGAGAAGAGGAGAAAAGGGAAGTAGGGAAGAAAGGGAGAAAGAAGGTAGAGAAGAAGGAGTGTGGATACAGTGAAAGGGGAAATGGGCGAGCAACACCAAAAGTCATGTGTATGTATTTATTTCATTTTATTAAAAGTATCTTATATATGAATGTTAAAAGAATGTATGTTAACATCTCATAAATATCATGGTATATGTATCGGGGAGAGTTTGGGAAAATAAAAAATAAAAGATTTAAAAAAAAAGTTGAGAGCGGAGAAGAAACTAGGTGAAAAGCAAATCACTCTTGACAGTACCTTTAGGAGATGGTTCGTGTGTCTATGATCTGGTGATAGTAAACTTGCTCCTGAAAGGACAGTGATTATTTTGATTGTAACCTGTTCCCTAATTTTTTTTGCTCTGAATGGTACTCAGAGTGAGGCACTGTTGGAGAAGTAACCACATTTCAAACCTGGGCATTTGAGCCTATTTTTTGAGTTCTCTGGACAACTGCTCTGGCTACAACAATTTTGGTCAAAAGTTTGAAGATAATTTTACAGGATTTTATTCATGAAGATCAATGTGGGTTTTTACCTAAAAGACAACTATGAGATAATATTTGAAATGTTTTGAATATTTTGGAATACTTGGAGCAACATAATGAAAAACAAGCTGCACTGACATTCTTAGATGCAGAGAAGGCCTTTGACAATTTGACTTGGATTTTTTTGTTTAAAGTTCTGGAACCTTGGAGATAATATTATTAAATGGGTAAGATCAATTTATACTTCTCAGAAAACATGAATGTGTCAGATCCAAAACCAAGAATCATATGGTTATTCTTCCAACCTGAGTTCTTTATTGTTTTCACCCCATAAGCAAAATCTTGCCACGCTAAGTACTCTACTACCGTGTTTCCCCAAAAATAAGACCCACCCAGAAAATAAGCCCTGGCATGATTTTTAGTGTGTGCCTAATATAAGCCCTACCCCCAAAATAAGCCCTAGTTAAGAGCCCACCCACTCCGTCCCACCGTCTGGTTGCTCACTGCCGCAACGGGGCAGGAGGCTGTGTGGCATACTGGTGCCACCACTACAAGGTGAGGTGAGGCAGGAGGGGTGGAGCTGCCCCACGCGCCCCACACCCACTTACCTCAGGGTCCCCGCAGCCAGGCCACTCATACACCGCCACCTGACTCATCTCACAGTGGCAGTACCACCAGCAGCAGCCCCGTCCAGCAGGAGCCTGCGTGGCCACCGTCCCACTTGTCTGGTTGCTCATGGTCGCAATGGGGCAAGACAGTGTGCATTGCACCGGTGCCACTGCCACAAGTTGGGGCGAGGCAGGTGGGGGGTGTGGAGCTGCTCCATGCACCCCGCGCCCACTTACCTCAGGGCCCACTCCCCTCCCAAGCCGGACTGCCATGCTATGGAGGATGGGTGGGGAAGGATCGGTCACCTTACCTGGTCCCCCTCTGCTGTTTGGGAGCTGGTGGGAGTGACGGCAAAAGGCCTCTGCTACTGCTGCGCATCAGCTGCATCTGCCACTGGAGGTGCTTTCTTCACTCCCTGCTGGCCCCGCCCTGTCCCACCTTGCCCTGCAGATCACCTGACCAGTGGCAGCCACCACCTCTTCCACCTCCGCCTGCTGCTTGGGTCCTGCGGTGCTGTGGTGCACTACCTGCTCCCCGTTCACCACCTGTATTGTATGGTTTCAATGGCGGCAGCTCTGGAGGCCAGTGGTATTATTATTATTATTATTATTATTATTATTTAATTAAAAATTAAATTATTAAATTTCTATGCCGCCCTATTCCGAGAACTCAGCTCTCTGCATCATCCCTGGGTTGGTGCTTTGAGCCTCCTGCCCCCCTTTGCAGTTCTGCCCACGCAGCCATGGTAGAATTATACCATCCTGGCAGTGGGGACACTTGGAAGACTGCACTGCTGTGACTCCAGCCACCAACTCTCCCATGGCACTGTGGGCAGAGCCATGAAGGGGGCCAGGGGGCTGAAACTGCCAGCCCATGGATGATGCAGGGAGCCTGCCACCGGCCTCCAGAGCTGCCACCATTAAAACCATACAATATATGTGGCAAACGGGGAGCAGACAGCATGACACAGCGCCACAGGACACAAGTGGCAGGCAGAAGAGGAGGAGGTGGCGGTGGCCGTTGGGCAGGTGATCTGTGGGCGGGGTGGGGCAGGGACTGAAGGGACTGAAGAAAGCCCCTCCAGTGGCAGACGTGGCTGATGCACAGTGGCAGCGGAGGCCTTCCACCATCATTCCCCCCTGGCTCTGAATTAGCGGAGGGGGACTGGGTAAGGCGACTGAGCCTCCCCCACCCTTCCTCCATAGCATGGCAGTCTGGCTTGGGAGGGAAGTGAAAGGGAAGAGGCGGGCGGCCAGCTGGGTCATTGAACAGGCAGGGGGAGGTCACCGAGCAGGGAGTGACCTGGCTGCAGGGGCCCTGAGGTAAGCGGGTGCAAGGCGCATGGGGCAGCTCCAACCCGCACCTCCCTCACCTCACCTCATGGTGGCGGCACTGGTGCGACGCGTGCTCTCCTGCCCCATTGCGACTGCAAGTAACCAGACAAGTGGGCTGGCAGCCATGCAGGCTCCTGCTAGACAAGGCTGCTGCTGCTGGTGTTGCCACCATGAGGCAAGTCAGGTGGCAGGGGATGGGTGGCCTGGCTGTGGGGGCCCTAAGGTAAGTGGGTGTGGGGCACGTGGGGCAGCTCCACCCCACCTGCCTCACGTCACCTCATGGTGGCAGCACTGGTGTGCTGCCCACTCTCCTGCCCCATTGCAGCTGCAAGGAACCAGATGGTGGGATGGAGTGGTTAGGCAGCTGCAAAATAAGACATCCCCTGAAAATGAGCCCTAATGGGTCTTTTGGTCCAAAAGAAAATTTAAGACCCGTTCTTATTTTCAGGGAAACACGGGTATCTGCATCTACAATATGCACTATACCCGTGGTGTTGAACCTATGGCACGCATGCCACAGGCGGCACGCAAAGCCATTTCTGTGGGCACGTGCGCAGCTGCTGCTGCCAGCAGCTTGCGCAGGTTCATTAGGCCACTGCAGCCCAGAGCGGCAGCCCCACCCAGCACAAAGGAGGCAAAGCAGCCAGGTAGCAAGCCCCGCATAGAGGTGCATGCCCACGCCCAGCAGGCAAAAGGCCACCCCGAGCAGTGAAAGCTGGAACTCCATCAGTGTCATGGCCGCCCAGGCCCAGCAGAGATGGGGGGAGGCACGCAACCCTGGCTGGAACTGGGGGGCTATGGTGCCAATGGGGATCCGGCTTTCCCCACACAGGGTGGCCTTTGGCTTGCTGTGTGTGGACGTGCTCTACCACCTCTACACGGGGCTTGCTAGCCGGCCCTTTTGCCTTTGTGCTGGGTGGGCCAGGCCTCCAGGTGGCAGCATCAGCCTAATGGACCTGCACAAGCTGCTGGTGGCACCAACCCGAGGCATGGGGGGAGGGGGAGGCAGGAGGTGCAGATTCCCCGTGCATGAGACTGGGATTTTCCCCCGCTATTGGGTTTTTGCTACCAGACTGTTTAACTTGATGAAGAAAGGGAAGGATATGCATTCTGCATCAAGTAAACTTTTAAGAAGTTAAAGAGTCTGGCGGCAAAAAACCTCCCCCTCCCCCTGTGCCTCAGGCTGGCACCGCCAGCAGCTTGCTCAGGTCCATTAGGCTGCCACCACCAAGGAGAAGATTGGTGAGGTTTTTTGCCAGCCGGCCGGCCAAGCAAGAAGTAGGTTAGGGTATGGTGGCTGGCTGGATGGGGAGGGGGAATCATGGCTGCTTGGGGGGGATCTGCCAAGCCTCAGGGCAGCAGCATTGGCAGCTCCCCCCACCTGGTCTGTTTCCCCGGCTCTTTTACTGGTAGCAGCTCCCTCAGCGAGCACCCCACAGCCCTCACTGTCAAGTTTCCATTGCACAAGCTTCCTGGAGCTGAGGAGAAGTGCAGTTACTGTGCCGCCAGGAGGGTCTTTTCCTACTGTGGCAATGGCTGCTGGTGTTGCCCTCCTGAGAGGAGGGCACGGCGATTGGTTGGCGGCCATGCCACAAATGGGGATTGATCATCTCCCAAACCTCGAGCTGGCCAGGCACTGAAGCCCCGCCAAAAAAAGCAGAGTCTGCTATGCACTCACCCATCAGCCGTGCTCTCCATGCCTCGGATCAGCTGCAGCGCGATTTGGAAACCAAGGCTGATGTGGGCTAGGCAGGCTCGCAAAGAGACTCTGCTTTATTCGGTAGGGCTTTGGTGCCTGGCCGGCTTGGCCAATTTCCCACTTTCTTCTCCCCGTTCCTCCTCCTCCTTTGACAGTGGTGGGGTTTGGCGCTCCATCCTGGGGGGAAAGCAGTGGTGGCCTAACCCTAACGCCCGCCCTGCCCCCTCCCTCACCTCGCCTCACCCTGCAGGACGAGCCTCCTGTCCACCGCCCCACCCGCCAGAGACCTCCTGGATCTCCCCCAACCCTGCCCGGCCCCCACTGGCATCCCTCCTCAGGAGCAACATCAAGGTGGCCATGGATGGATCTCTGGGGAGCCCTTTTCTTATCAGCTTGTTTTTTATAGGTCTCCGAGGCTTTTTTCAGTGTGATCTTCATTTTGTCCTATACTTCCCCCCACCCCGCCAGCCATTGGTCAAGAGTCTGGAAGGTAGAGGGTCCTTGAGGATACTCAGGTATTGGGTTGAATTCCTTCCCCGTAGTGATCTTAAAAGGTGTAAAACCAGTGCTGCTATGAACAGTGTTCTTGTAAGCCACCTCAGCGAAAGGGAGGTCAGTCCAGTTCATTTGTTAATAGTCCACATAGCATCCAAGGTATTGTTCCACCATCGAGTTCGCTTTTTCAGCCGTCCCATTCGTAGACAGATGAAAAGCTGACGACAACCCCTGCGATGAACCAATTATTGCCAAAAACCCTCTCCAAAACTTGGCCGTAAACTGCACCCCCCTGTCAGAGATTATACGTTTTTGTGTGCCATGCAATCTATAAATGTGCTTAAGAAACATTTTGGCTAGTTTCTGGGCCTTTGGGAGTCCCTTGCAGGCGATAAAATGAGCCTGTTTCGAAAAAAGATCAATTACAGTCCACATTACCGTATTTCCTCTGCTTTCAGGCAACTCAACTATAAAATCCATGGCAATCTCTTCCCACGGCTGGGAAGGGTCCGTGATGGGCTGCAATAGTCCAGGGGTTTTCCCCGGAATTCTTTTCATGGTGGCACATACTGCACAGCTTTTGACATAGTTTTCTACGTCCTTTTTCAAACCTGGCCATCAAAATTGCTGGCGAATCAAGTGTAGCATTTTCAAATAGCCAAAGTGTCCAGCTTGTTTCACATCATGAATGCACCGGAGTGCATGGTCTCAGGCAAATATAATTTTTCCCCTTTGTAGGCTAATCCAGCCCTACAGGTTAGGGTGGTGTGATTGTCTTTAAACCATTGATCATTGAGGAGTTTTTGCTTCAGTTTTCTTGTCACAGGATCAACAGGAGTGGTTTTTTTTGTGGACTGGATTCTCTGTGGTGTTACTTGAGACACAATCTGTGGAGTAGGCATGATCGATTCATTGACTTGTTCTCACTGGCTCTTATACTGAGGTAATCTGGATAGAACATCAGCCAAATAATTCTTTCCTCCCGGTATATACTTTAGGGCAAAATTAAACTGGTTAAAATACTGCGCCCATCATACTTGTTTAGGGGACAGTTTGTGTTGGGTTTTTAGCGCCTCTAAGTTTTTGTGATCAATCCATACTTTGAAAGGCATTTTGCTCCCTTCAAGGTAGTGCCGCCAGGTTAACAGAGCCCAATGGATTGCAAAAGCTTCTTTCTCCCAAGCTGCCCACCTCCTCTCGCACTCGGTGAATTTTTTTGAGGTGTAGGCGCAGGGTTGTAGGATTCCTTCATGATTCTTTTGCAAAAGTACTGCTCCAACTGCTACATCTCTAGCATCGGCTTGAATTACAAATGGTTCCCCCAAGCAGTGGTGCTTTAAGATTGGCTCGACTGCAAACAGTCTCTTTAAGTTCTCAAAAGTGGTTTGACAGTTCATCGTCCATGCTAGCGGTTGGCCTGATTGTGGCTTTCCCCCATCTTTACCCGTTTTCAATAAGTCCGTGACAGGTAAAGCAATTTCAGCAAAGGAAGGAATGAATTGCTGATAAAAATTGGTGAACCCCAGAAAGCTTTGAAGTTGTTTTTGAGTCTTTGGGGATTGCCACTCGATCACATCTTGCACTTTACCTGGATCCATCTCAATGCACTCACTGGAAATTTAGTAACCCAGGTAATCTAGTCGGGTTTGGTGGAACTCACACTTTGACAATTTGACATATAGTTTAGCACTTAGTAGTTTTTTTAACACCTCTCGCACTAATTTTGCATGGTCAGTCATATTTTTGCTATAAATTAAGATGTCATCAAGATACACCAAAACCCCCTTGTATAGATGATTGTGCAGCACTTGGTTAATCAGCTGCATGAAGACAGCTGGAGCCCCTTGTAGTCCAAATGGCATGACTTTGAATTGATAACTTCCCATAGGACAGTTAAACACAGTTTTCCACTCATCTCCTTTTATTCTTACTCGGTAGTACACTTCTCCTAGATCTAGTTTGGTGAAGATACGCCCCTTGGCCAGATGGGTTAGGAGGTCCTTCGGGAGGGGGAGGGGGTACTTATTCTCCACACTCACACAGTTTAACCCTTTATAATCAACGCAGAGCCTCAGTGACCCGTCTTTTTTTCCTTAAATAAAACCGGAGTACCCACTTAGGATTTTGCCGGCTCAATGAATCCTCTGGCTAGGTTTTTATTCACATACTGCTGTAGTTCCTCCATTTCGAGAGGGGACATAGCATACATTTTTGGTTTAGGGAGCTTGTCCCCCAGTAATATCTCAATGGCACAGTCATTTGGCCGGTGTGGTGGTAGGACATTGCTTTCTTTCTCATTAAATGCCTCTGCTAAATCCCGGTACTCGCTGGGGATGAGCGACTCGCCAGGCAGGGGAATGGTGGCCACTTTTACTGTTTCTACTGATGGATCAGGTTCTCTGGTAACATCAAAAGAATCAGGAGGAGGTTTGGGTCCTATCGGCAATCTCACAGTCCTCATCCCTTTTTCCCACCAAATAAAAGGTTTCCACTTGTCTAACCAAGCTAGACCTAAAATTACAGCCTCAGTCATTTTCGGAGCCACTACAAAACGGATGAGCTCCTAATGTTCACCTATTTCTAAATGTATTGGTTCAGTTAGGTGGGTGACTAAAGTTCCTTCCATTAAAGATCCATCCGCTTGTTCAAATCTCATGGGTTTGGAGAGCAATCTGGCTCGTATGCCCATTTTAAGGGCAATCGGCAAACTGATAATGCATCGGGAGCACCCTGAGTCCACTAGCACCTTCAAGTCCATTTGTACCCCTGTCTTGGGGACTATGAGCTTGGCAGCGAGGGCAAAAGGTGGGACGGGCCGACTCACCATAGGGTCATTTACTCCCTCATCATCGATGTCATAGGAGGCCATCGTGGGGGTGGTTCTAGCTGGAGTCTCAGCTCTCTCCTGTGTAGGCGATGTGATCTGGGTGACAGGTTCCTGTGAGACCCAGCTTGACTTTTCTTTTGTCAGCAGCTGGGCAGGTTTCTTCCTCCTGGGCGGTCCTGATATACCTTTCTGCTGGGGATACGGGACTGGACAATTCGCCACTTGATGTCCCTGTTGGCCACATCTGAAGCACTTGATCGGCAGGCCCGTAGGTGGCTTAGGAGATTCCAGAGCTGGGGTTGCTGGGGTTCTCCGCGGTGGCAGCTGTCTAGTTTGTTCCAGCTTCAGCTCGGTTTCTGGAGGAGTCGGCTTCTTATAGCGAGCAAGCTTGATGTCTAGCTTCACTGCCACTCAGTACCACACCTGTAGTTGATCAGGAATTCCCTGAGTGATGCAGGCCTGGGATAGATGGTCATCTAGCCCCTCTTTGAAGTGATGCACCAGGGAGCACTCTGGCCACCTCTCATTCTGACCTGCCACCCTCCGAAATTCTCACACATATTCCAATGCAGGCGTGCCAGCTTGCTTCACCTTGTGAATGTATTTTTCGGCTTTGAGAGCTATGGACTCGTCCTTGAATCTGGTTCTCAAACCTTGGATGAAGAGATGGAAGTTTCCTAGTTCAGGCACTTGTTTGTTGTACAAGTTATTTAGCCACTCAGATGCTTCTCCCTCTAAATTGGCTGCAACAACATTGACCAGGGCAGCAGGGTTGGGGTAAAAAATGGCATTTCAGTTTATGTGGGAACACACCTGATTGAGGAAGAAAATCACTTTCTCCGGATCGCCATCAAATGTGGCCTTAAAAGGTGGTGCCATTATGGGTTGCTGCCCGCCTAATTCCTGTTGTCCTCCCAGCTGTGGTTGCATGCCCAACTGCTGCTGGTCCCCCAGCAGCTTCTGAGTGCCTGGTGGTTGCTATCTGTCCAACAGATCGCGCAGTCGCCCCAGCTGTTGAACCAAGTTACGTTGAACCTCTACATTCAGGTCGACTCTAAGCGCAGGTCCCTGGCTTGGGTGATGATGGTGGTGATAATTGGGGCTGCGTGACCGATGGTAGTAATGGTCAGGGCTCTCACAGTACCGGTAACAATCAGGGCTCCGACGGTATCGGTGATGGTCTGGGCTTCAGTAGCGTGGGCGTCTCTCGGGGCTGTTGTAACGATCCCACTGTCTGGAGCTTTTGTGGTGGTGGTGCCTGTCAGGAGACCATGACGAACGATGCCGATCAGGGCTTCTCTGATAGCCAAGGCTGTCACATTGCAAGTGGTGCTCTGGACTCCTTGATGCTCCATGATAGCCCGGACTGTCACACCGTGACTGACGGTCAGGACTCTTCCTTCCCACTGGGCTTGAGGTTGATTCTGGTGGCCTTGAGCATGGAGTAGCTGCCTGAGCTCCATCACTGGGGCTAAGGCTTCTTCTGGGCATAGATTGGTGCTGATCTTGCCAGTCATCATGCTCACTAGTGGGCAAGGAGCAGGTGACCTGTCTCTCACTTTCCACATCTAGCCCCTCAAACCTCTCCACCAACTTCTCCACCAATTGGCTACAGACTGCAGACAGGTACTTCCACTCATCCGAATCTTCTGCCGCCGCCAACCTTTTTGTTCTTCTCCAATCAGGGGAGCATGATTCCCGTGAGGCACCCGCTTGCAACTCCAACTCAGCTACTCTCAAAGAACTCTTCCTCGACTGGGCTGCCTCGGGATGCTTAGGGTCTCCACCGGGCAGTATCCACTCCAAGGACCACAATAGCTCCCGCATTTTGGGTCTCGCTCCCGCTGCCAGAAGTTCCAAACTCACTTTCTCCAATGACGCAAGGGCTTGCGCTCCCTCCACTGAGGCAGCTGCCATGGTCGGGGTGCTGTTTGTGGGTGCATCTTTTTTCTCCATGCTGAATCTTCCCTGAATCTTTGTCTACCTCCCCTCTGATTTGGGAAGGTGACTGGTGCTCAGGACCCCAAAGGATGTTAGAGTAGATAGGATTCTTGGGTTATTGTCATGGTTTTGATAGAAGAAACCAGTAAAAGAACTTCAAGGCAAGAATTCTTCCTTAAAGAACTTTTTATTTAGGAAACAAAGTATCAGCACTTACATAGTTGAACCCAAGAATGAGATTCCCTCCTCCCAGATACAAAGTAACAAATTGCAATTTCCACCCCACAAGAGCTGTCATAAATCACATTCCCCAATTAGCACAAAACGCGGGCTTTCCTCTCCAGCCCCTCAGTCTGCCAAAACCTTATCAGAACATGTCCTTGAGTTTCTACACTTCTACATTGTTATGGCTAGCTAAATCCTCAGGCATTTACCCCATCCCCCCTTCTACATCTGAACTCTAAAAGAATAGAAAGGTACATTAAAAGCAAAAGTAAAAATGGCTGCTGTTTCTCAGTTGGCAGAGCGACGACATCCATTGTCACAGCATTGACAACAATATCTACAACTATTAGGGAGGGGCTGTCTTCAGCCTCTTTCTCTCACATGTGACATTCAGACTGAGTTGAATGCACCCTTTTCCTCCTGGGGATCAACCTTCTTACTACATTCCATCAAAAATAGTTGTTAATGGAGAACTAACAAAACCTTGTGAGATTTAAAAAGTGGCAAGACAAGGATGTCCACTGTCTCCACTTTTGGAGGTGCTGAATAGTATAAGTTGAGAGAAATATGGGAGTTAAGATTAAAAAAGAAACTTATAAGTTAAGGGCATTTACAGATGATTTAGTGTTAATATTAGAAAATCCAGTAGAGGGAGTAGAAACATTAATAGGAAAATTAAAGCAGGTTTTAAGATTAATAATCAGATGGCAAAGATGTTAACAAAAATATGAAATTAGAAGATCAAATAGAACTGATGGACAAAAATGGTTTTAAGATTGAGAAAAAAGTAAAGGTTAGTGCTGGCCCACCTGAAAACCATCACAGATCCACTGTTAGACCCCTTGCAATTTGGCTACCGAGCAAATAGATCAGCAGATGATGCTGTTAATATGGCTCTGCACTACATCCTCCAACATCTTGAATCTCCAAAGACCTATGCAAGGGTCCTTTTTGTAGATTTCAGCTCAGCATTCAATACCATCATTCCAGATATTCTTCTCACTAAACTAAATCAGCTAGCCGTGCCTGACCACACCTGTAAATAGATCATAAGCTTTCTAATAGACAGGAAGCAGCAAGTGAAGCTAAGCAAAATCACACCAGATACCTGTACAATTAGCACAGGTGCCCCACAGGGCTGTGTGCTCTCTCCACTTCTCTCTATATACCAATGACTGCATCTCAAAAGAGCTCTCTGTTAAAGTACTGAAGTTTGCAGATGATACAACAGTGACTGGCCTCATTTGAAGAATCTGCATACAGACAGGAGGTTGAACATATAGCCTTGTGGTGCAGCTGGAACAATCTTGAACTGAACACACTCAAAACTGTAGAAATGATAGTAGATTTTAGAAGAAACCCTACTATTCTACAACCTCTTACAATACTAGACAACACAGTATCAACAGTAGAGACCTTCAAGTTACTAGGTTCTATAATATCTCAAGATTTAAAATGGATACCTGACATCAAAAATGACATCAAAAAAGCACAACAAAGAATGTTCTTCCTGAGCCAACACAGAAAGCTCAGACTGCCCAAGGAGTTGCTGATACAGTTCTACAAAGGAATTATTGAGTCTGTCATTTACACTTCTATAACTGTCTGCTTTGGAACTGCAACCAAACAAGACAGACATACTGTAGACTTCAACGAATAGTTAGAACTGCAGAAAAAACAATTGCTACCAGCCTGCCTTCCATTGAGGACCTGTATACTGCATGAGCAAGAAAGAGGGCTGTGAAAATATCTACAGACCCCTCACATCCTGGACATAAACTATTTCAACTTCTTCCCTCAAGACGACGCTATAGGGCATTGCACACCTGAACAACTAGACATAAGGACAGTTTTTCCCCCCATGCCGTCACACTTGGTCAATAAAGAATTCTATTCTATTCTATTCTGTTCTGTTCTGTTCTGTTCTGTTCTGTTCTGTTCTGTTCTGTTCTGTTCTGTTCTGTTCTGTTCTATTCTATTCTTTACAGAGAACCAGCCAGGTGTTTTGCAAACGTTTTACCCAGTTGGCTAATGAGGCATGCTGGGGGGTATGTTGGGGAGGTTCTGGCATAGGACCAAAGTCCAGGCTGGTAGCCACTCGGAATGGTGCAAACCCTGTGCTGGAATGGGACATTTAGGTGCTGACCCTTGGCTGTGCCCACTTTGCTCCCAGCCAACCGCCGTCGCCAAACCACAGCAGGCTTTCCTCCTCTGCTGGCCCACTGCCAATGGCCCCCCCAGGCCTCCACCCCCAGCCCTTCCCAGAGTTCTGAAGGAGCTGGCAGATGTTATCTCAGAACCATTGTACCATATCTTTAAAAAATCCTGGAGCACCAGGGAAATACCAGAGGATTGGAAAAGAGCTAATGTGGTTCCTATCTTCAAAAAAGGGGGGGAGAAACAAACCCAGGAAACTACAGACTAATCAGCCTAACATCAGTATCTGGGAAGATACTGGAAAAAATAAAAAACAGATCTGTGAACATCTAGATGTCAGGGATAATAATAATAATAATAATAATAATAATAATAATAATAATAATAATAATAATAATAATAAAAGTTGGAAGGGACCTTGGAGGTCATCTAGTCCAACCCCCTGCTCAGGCAGGAAACCCTATACCATTTCAGACAAATGGCTGTCCAGTCTCTTCTTAAAAACTTCCAGTGTTGGAGCATTCACCGCTTCTGGAGGCAGGTTGTTCCACTGGTTAATTGTTCTAACTGTCGGGAAGTTTCTCCTTAGTTCTAGGTTGCTTCTCTTTTGTTAGTTTCCATTCGTTGCTTCTTGTCCTGCCTTCAGGCGCTTTGGAGAATAGCTTGACTCCCTCTTCTTTGTGGCAGCCCCTGAGATATTGGAACACTGCTATCATGTCCCCCCTCGTCCTTCTCTTTATTAAACTAGACATTCCCAATTCCAGCAACCGTTCCTTATATGTTTTAGCCTCCAGTCCCCTAATCATCTTTGTTGCTCTTCTCTGTACTCTTTCTAGAGTCTCAACATCTTTTTTACATTGTGGTGACCAAAACTGGATGCAGTATTTCAAGTGTGGCCTTACCAAGGCACTGCAAAGTGCCATTAACACTTCACGTGATCTTGATTCTATCCTTCTGTTAATGCAGCCTAGCACTGTGTTGGCTTTTTTTGGCAGCTGCAGCACACTGCTGGCTCATTTATTTTTATTTTATTTATTTATTTTTTAAACTTTTATACCGCCCCTCTCCCGTAGGACTCGGGGCGGTTTACAGCCCAATTAAAACAGATAATAATAATAAATATTTAAAAATGAATTAAATTAATACATGGCTGTTACTAAAACCTGTTAAAATCCCAATTCTAAAACCCAAACAACCTTGTTTAAAAAATTTACATAAAAATTTACATAAAACCCGAGGAGGTCTAGGCCAGGCCGGCTTGATTGAAGAGATGAGTCTTCAATTCTCTTCTGAAGGTGCGGAGATCATGACACGTCCGGAGTTCCGGGGGGAGCTCGTTCCACATCGTCGGTGCCCCCACAGAAAAAGCTCTCCCCCTGGGCGCCACCAGCCGACACTGCTTAGCCGATGGCACCCTGAGGAGGCCCTCTCTGTGGGAGCGAACTGGTCAATGGGAGGTATTTACTGGCAGAAGGCGGTCTTGTAAATAACTGGGTCCTATGGCATGGAGCGCTTTAAAGGTGGTAACCAATACCATGAAGCGCACCCGGAAAGCCACCGGAAACCAGTGCAGCTCGCGCAGGATGGGGGCCATTCGTACCCGCCAGGGTGCCCCCACTACCACCCGCGCGGCCGCATTCTGCGCCAGTTGGAGCCTCCGCGTGCACCTCAAGGGGAGCCCCATGTAGAGAGCATTACAATAGTCCAGTCTGGAAGTGACGAAGGCATGAGTGACCGGGTGTAGCGCGTCCCGATCTAGGAAGGGGCGCAACTGGTGCACCAGACAAATCTGGTAAAACATCCTCCCGGCCACGGCCATCAGATGGTCCTCAAGGGACAGCCGTGAATCTAGGAGGACTCCCAAGTTGCGAGCCCTTCCCGTGGGGGCCACTGACTCGCCCCCAATAGACAGCGATGGAATCAGCTGACTATACCGGGACAACGGTAACCACAGCCACTCGGTCTTGGAGGGGTTGAGCTTGAGACCGTTCTTCCCCATCCAGATCCGCACGGCCTCCAGGCACTGGGTCAGCACGTCAAGGGCTTCATTTGGGTGGTTCGGGGTGGAAATGTACAGCTGAGTATCATCAGTGTACTGATGGAATTCCACCCCAAAACCTCGGATGATCTCACCCAGCGGCTTCACATAAATGTTGAACAACAAGGGCGAGAGGACCGACCCCTGAGGTACCCCATAGTCAAGGGGCCTCGGGGTCCACCTCTGACCCCCTGTCAACACAAACTGCGTCCAGCCAGAGAGGAAGGAGGAGAACCACCGAAGCACGGTGCCCCCTATACCCAACCCCTCCAACCGACGCAGCATGATATCATGGTCGATGGTATCAAAAGCCGCTGAGAGGTCCAATAGCATCAGGACTGAGGAACAACCCCTGTCCCGGGCCCGCCAGAGATCATCCACCAATGCGACCAAAGCTGTTTCCGTGCTGTAACCCGGCCTGAAGCCCAACTGGAGTGGGTCCAGATACGACGATTCCTCCAGGTGCTGAGGGAACTGTTGAGCAACCACACTCTCAACAGCCTTCGCAACAAAGCGAAGGTTGGAGACAGGACGGTAATTAGATAAAACAGCCAGGTCTAGGTCGGGCTTCTTGAGGAGGGGTCGCACCACCGCCTCTTTCAGGGCGGCGGGGAAGACACCCTCACTCAGCGAAGCATTGATAATCGCCTGGAGACAGCCTCGCGTCACCTCACTGGAGGCCAGTACCAACCAGGAGGGACACGGGTCCAGTAAACATGTGGTTGCTCTAAGACCTCCCAGCAACCTGTCCACGTCATCAGGTGTCACGGAGTCAAACTCAGCCCAGATAACAGTCTCAAGACCGGCCTCAGCCATTCCTGCTGGACCTCCTTCGTCGAAGTTAAAGCCGTCCCGAATCTGAGCGATTTTGTCATGCAGGTATTGCACAAAATCCTCAGCTCTTCCCTCCAAGGGATCCCCCCTTGCCTCCCGATGAAGGAGGGAGCGGGTTACCCTAAACAGGGAGGCTGGGTGGTTATCTGATGACGCAATAAGGGCAGTGACATAAGAACACTTCTCTGCCCTTATTGCCACTAAGTAAGTCCTAATATAGTCTCTTACTCGTGTTCGGTCAGACTCAGAGCGACTCGCCCTCCAACTGCTCTCTAGGCGTCTTTTCCAGCGCTTCATCTCCCTCAGCTCCCCGTTAAACCAGGGAGCCGATCGAGAACCATGCCGGTTCAGAGGCCGCAGAGGCACAACCCTATCCAAGGCATCAGCAGCTGCCCTATCCCAGGCAGCCACCAGCGCCCCGACCGAGTTGTGTGTTAGAGCCTCTGGTATTGGCCCAAGCTCTGTCTGGAACCTCTCGGGTTCCATTAGTCGCCTGGGGTGGTACCAAACAATTGGTTCTGCCTCCCTGCAGCAGGGTGTAGCGGTCTGAAAGTCCAAGTGTAGGAGAGAGTGATCGGACCATGACAAAGGTGTAATAACTATATTTCTCGTATCCAGATCACTCAGACACTGACCAGAGACAAAAACCAGGTCAAGCGTGTTTCCCCCCATGTGTGTGGGACCTTGAATTACCTGGGTCAGGTCCATGGCTGTCATGGAAGCCATGAACTCCCGAACCTCCCCAGATGCCTCGCCCGCAGACGGCAGATTGAAGTCACCCATGACTACCAGCCTGGGGACCTCAACCGCCACTGCCGCGATGACGCCCAAGAGCTTGGGCAGGGCGGTTGACACGTGGCAGGGAGCCAGGTACATGAGCAACACAGCCCTCGGACCCCCAAGGTCCCACCTCACAAGGAGGGATTCACAGCCTGCCATCTGAGGAACAGTGACCTCCCTTGGCCTGAGAACTTCCCTAATCACAACCGCCACTCCCCCACCCCTGCCCTGAGTTCTCGGCTGGTGAAATGCAAGGAAGCCTGGAGGGCACATTTCCACCAGAGGGACACCTCCCTCTGGTCCCAACCAGGTCTCCGTAATACCCGCCAGGTCTGCGGCCCACTCCGTAATTAAGTCTTGTATCAGGGGGGCCTTATTAACCACAGACCTGGCGTTGCACAGCATCAGCCTACAACCCGGGCCCTTTGGCTCTAAACAACCCAGATCACAAGTAGAGCCGCAGGGGTCGGAGCGCGGCACAGCTCGAAGATAGCGGGGGTGCGCTCCCGTAAATTGTTATGGCCCCCTACTCCCGCCATATCTGCCCCTCCCACTTACAAAACCGATGGGAACTGAATCACCTCTGCCCCCTCCCTGGTCTGCACCCTTGTGGTTCCGGTCCCACCCATTGCCTGGCCCATGTTTCTCCTCCTCCTTATTCCCACCCCCTAACCCTCCCCTATCCCGTAGACCTCCCCCCAGGCCTACACCATTACTATCCTTAATCTTCCCACCCCCCACCCTGGAACCCCTTAAAAACATTTAAAACCCCTACTTAAAAACCTCCATAACCCCTTTTTTTGAGCATGCCACCTCTCGGGATTCCAAAATCCGTCATCAAGGTAGGCCTTCGAAAGACATACAGGCCATTTCCGCGAGAGGGAGGCATCTTGCAGTGCAAGAAGGCTCGCCTTATCCTGCATCCAATAATCATAGCTTGGGTAAAAAACACAGAGATGAGGGTTTGTCCATAAATTCCATATGGTCTTGGGGTGGAGTGGGGCCACGAGGCACCAGCATGTCCTCACCTCACCGCATCCTCAGCTGTCATTGAGGCGGGGGGATGAAGCTCATCATAGGAGGCTCCCCTCATCTCTCAGGATCCTGGGGTATCGATATCAATTTCCATGTGTGGTGCCTCTTGTGCTGGCCTGGCAGGCTGGGAACATGATAGTTCTTGCTGGATTCCTCACAACTAGCAACACTGTCATTGAGCAACACGGGGGGAGGCTCCTCAGCTGTCATTGAGGGAAGGGGGAGGGCAGCCGGCTCTCCCCCACGAGGCTCTCACCCTCATCACCCCATCGCTCCACTACTCCAAACTCTCCTCCTCTCAAGAGGGGGGAGGAAAGGGGCCAGCCGCGAGGCTCCAGCATGTCCTCACCTCGCCGCATCCTCACCTGTCATTGAGGGGGGAGGGGCCGGCTCTCTCCCTGCAGGGCTCCTCAGCTATCATTAAAAAAGGGGGGGAGGCCAGCCGGCTCTCCCCCCGGGGAGCTCTTAACCCACCGCAGGTCCGCTACTCCAGATCTTTACAGCTACACCAACTCCCAGCTCCAATCCACATAATCCTCCAAGGCCTCAGCGTTTCCAGAGACGCCGCGCGTAGCTGCCGACGCCTCTGCTCGCCCCAGCTCAGTCCGGACTCCTGAAGCCCCGTTACACCGCCTGGTGGTCGGCAGCGTTTTCCGGTAACCACCCAGGGGTGTTTGATGGAAATCTACCCCCTGGGTGGGCTCCCCAAACCTCATCTCCTGGACCCAAGCATCGGACCCTCAGGCATAAGCGTCCATCTTGCGCATGCTCAGACAGTCATATTTAAGTGATTGTCCACTAGGACTCTGAGATCCCTCTCACAGTTACTAATATTGAGCAAGGTACCCCCTATACTATACCTGTACATTTGGTTTTTCTTGCCTAAATGTAGAACCTTACTTTTTTCACCATTGAATTTCATTTTGTTAGATAGCACCCAGGGTTCAAGTCTGTCCAGATCCTCCTGTATCTTAAGCCTGTCTTCTGGAGTGTTGGCTATTCCTGCCAGCTTGGTGTCGTCTGCAAATTTGATGAGTTCCCCATCTATCCCCTCATCCAAATTGTTGATGAAGATGTTGAAGAGCACTGGGCCCAGAACAGAGCCCTGGGGCACCCCACTACACACTTCCCTCTACGTAGATGTGGTTCCATTGAGGACCACGTGCTGAGTACGGCCAGTCAGCCAGCTACGAATCCATCTGGTGGTGATGCTGTCTAACCCACATTTTTCTATCTTATCAAGTTTAAGTTTAATCAAATTTATATGCAGCCCTTCTCCCAAGACTCAGGGCGGCTCACAACAACAATACAATAAAAATTTAAAAATTAATTGCATTCACACAACATACAAACACAATCAGCAACAGTCACTGATGGAGTATCAAGTAGTAGGTTGTGATCTACTTTGTCAAATGCCTTACTGAAGTCCAAGTAAATTATATCCACAGCATTCCTCTGATCCACTAATTTTGTCACTTGGTCAAAGAATGCAATAAGATTTGTCTGGCATGATCTGTTTTTGACAAACCCGTGTTGGCTTTTAGTAATGACTTTGTTTGCCTCTAGGTGTTCGCTGATTCATTGTTCGATTATCTTTTCCAGAATCTTCCCAGATATTGAGGTCAGGCTGATAAGTCTGTAATTCCTGGATCCATTTTTTTTCCTTTATTGAAGATGGGAACTACATCAGCTCTTTTCCAGTCCTCTGGTAGTTCCCCAGTGCTCCAAGATCTTTGAAAAATATAGTTCAGTGGTTCTGAGATCACATCTGCCAGTTCCTTGAGAACCTTGGGGTGTAATCCATCTGGTCCTGGTGATTTGAACTCGTCTAGGCTGGACAGGTGCTCACTTACCATTTTCTTGCCTATCTTAACTTGTGTTTCTATTCTGTTTTTTATGGCACTATTTTTGATAGGTTGGTCTGTTTTTTCCCTTTGTGTAAAGACAGATGCGAAAAATGAGTTAAATAGTTCTGCTTTCTCCCTGTTGCTTGTCACCTTCTTGCCACTTTCCCCCACTAATGGACCAATCATTTCCTTCACTTTTTTCTTGTTTTTTACATGTTGGAAGAAGCTTTTTTGTTATTTTTGACTTTGGTCGCAAGCCTTAGTTCATTATGAGCCTTAGCTTTCCTCACTTCGTCTTTGCAGGCTCGGGCTATTTGCTGATATTCTGCCTTAGTTATGTGCCCCTCTTTCTACTTTTTATACTTGTCCTTTTTATCTTTCAATTTATCAGAGAGTTCTTTATGCAGCCATGCTGGTTTCTTTTGAGAGCTGTTATTTTTCTTCTTTGTTGGTATTGTGCTAGACTGGGCTTTTATTATCTCACTTTTCAAAATTTCCCAAGCTTCTTGAGTTTTTTTCCCCTTGAGGATTCTCATCCATGGAATCCTTCCCAAGCCCTATCTAAGTTTATTGAAATTAACTCTCTTAAAGTCCAAGACTCTAGTTTGACTGTGTTCTATTGCTTGTGCTTCCATAATGTTGAATTCCAATATTGCATGATCACTTCCTCCCAAGGTTCCTATGGCTTCAACACCTTCTATCATTTCATCTCTGTTAGTGAGAATTAGATCCAAAATGGCTAAGCCCCTAGTTCCCTTCCCTACTTTTTGGGAGACAAAGTTGTCTGCTAGGTTTGTCAGGAATCTGTTTGATCTTCCACTTGGTGCAGAGTTTGTCTCCCAGTTGATGTCAGGGTAGTTAAAGTCCCCCATTACTATTGTGATGTGCTTCCTACATACCTTAGTTAGCTGACTAGCAAAAAGTTCATCTATTTCCTCTGTTTGGTTGGGTGACCTATAGTATACACCTATGGCAATGTCATTCCCCCCTTTTTATATTGACCCAAATGACTAATGAAAACGAATAAAGTAGAACATATTTATTGGATACATAATAGCGACATGATCAAAAGTGAAACCAACTCTAAATTTTCTCCCAGAAATTCAAAGTAATTAATGTAACAATTCCTTCCCTTCTATTATGCTACTGATCACATTATCCAGTAAGTGCATTTGGTGGTCTTCTTGACAATTCTTTTCTGTGCCTTCAGGGTCCAGTGAGAATGACCTTGGTTCCCAGAGGATCGTTCTATGTTTAGTCTAATAAAAGTAAAAGCAACCTAATCCCCCCTCCTTCTCTTTATGTGGCAACTGAGAACAACAAAGATGATATCAGGTAGGTTTGTTGCAGAAGTTGACATTAGAAACAAATAAAGTTATAACTAGAAGCCAGCATGGGTTTTTTAAAAACAGACCATGCCAAACCAATCTTATTCCATTCTTTGACAAAGAATGACAGCTGTTTTCAAATGGTGGCTCTGCTGTAGAACCTGGGTTCTCTGACTAGCAGGCATATAAAGTCTGGTCCTCATCCATGCCAAGTCATCCCTCAATGAGAACTCACCCTTATGGAGGTTGAACTGCTTGTCATTTTTTAGAGTGTCCTTCAGCACCTGGGTTACTTTATCAGTCACTAGTCCCTTAGGGATCTTCTGTGCTCTCATGAGGCAGGAGCTGCTATCTGGCTGGATGAAATGATAGAATTTACATTTCAGGATACACGGCCTTGAAGATGCTGGCATGGACCGGATTCCAAAATGCTCTGTTCTTCCTCAACTGTCAATCCCCCCTCCCAATTTCCCATCATAAAGGTATACAGATTTATTGCCCATTTGTTTTCCCCTCCCTTCCCCGGTTGATGGAAGGATGCCAACAAGGCACCAAGCCAAAGGTGGTGGGTCTGACATGCTGCCCCCCCTTGACAAGGACATCAGTCCTACAAAACAAACAGAAAGACACAACAGAGGAAAAAACCCCAAGGTAAATGCACAGTTAGACAAGTGAATTATTTTGGTTTATCAGGATATTGGTTATGGAAGCATTTGAGTTTAGCCACTTTAACGTGCTTAAGGTCTACCCATTCAGTTTTGGAGGGAGGGAAGTCTTTCCACACACCTAAATACTGGAGCTTTCCTCAGTGTTTGCGAGAGTCTAAAACAGGGGTGTCAACCTGCCGGCCCATGGGCGGGTTGCATCATATGGAGGTCGCACCCACCCCAGCTCCGGCAATGCAAAAAAAGTTGCAATACATCGCGACATGTCACGTGATGTGGCAAGTTTGACACCCGTGGTCTAAAATGTCCTTGATTTCAGAATGCTGTTCCCTCTCAATCATGAGTAGTTCGGGTGGTGGAGGCGGCATCGGCTGCAGTGGTTTTCCAATTTTAGGAGGCTACAATGGAAAATCGGGTGAATGCGTCTAAGGGATTTTAGCAATGCGCCTAAGGGATTTTAACAATTCGAGTCCAACTGTGACCAGGTTGATGATTCTTTTGATGGCGAAAATGGCCAACATACTTTGGTCCCAGTTTTTTGGAAGGTTGTCTGGATTGCAAGTATTTTGTGGAGAGGTAGACCTGGTCCCCTATTTTAAAATATTTGGGATTCATTCATTTTTTATCTGCATGTTTTTTGTAAGTGTCTCTGGCCTCCTCCAATGATTTCCTGACCACTGGCCAGGTATTCTGTAACTGGGCAACCTAATCCTTTAAAGTTGAAATGGTGTGTGTGTGAGACCAGGGGCAATTCAGGCATGGGCACAAAGTCTTGTCCCATAGGCACCTTGAAAGGGGTAAACCCGGTGCTGCTATGTACAGTTATTATACTGTAGGCCACTTCAGTGAATGGGAGGAGTTCAGTCCAATTGTCCTGTTGGTAATTAGTATAACACCTCAGGTATTGTTCTAGGACCCCATTCGTACATTCACACCCCCCATACGTTTTCGAATGATGACTGGAACTAAGCCCTTGGGATGTCCCAAGAAGTTTTAAAAACTCTTGCCAGAATTTTGAGGTGAATTGCACTTGTGGAGCACCATGCAGTCTATATATGTGGTGGATGAACAACTTAGCCAAAGTGGAGGTGGAAGGAATTTTTTGGCAGGGCACAAAATGCACTTGCTTAGAGAATAAATCAGTGATCACCCAGATTATGGTATTTCCTGAGCTTTCTGGTAGCTCCACCATGAAGTCCATAGAAATTTCTTTCCAGGGGATGTTAGGCTCCGCCACCAGCTGGAGGAGTCCTGGTGTTTCTTCCTGCTGCCTCTTGGCTGAAGCACAAACTGGGCAGCTGGACACATAACTTTGAATGTTTTTTTGAAGTGACAGCCACCAAAATTGTCACTTCATTAAGTGTAATGTTTTTACAAAGTTGAAATATCCCGCGGTTTTTGAGTCATGGCTTTTCTCCAGGATTAGTAACCTTTGGCTTTCAGGAACATACAGTTTGGTTCCCACCCAGGCTAGACCATCCTGTATTGTACATTCATTTTTGTGGGCTTGGAACCATTTGTCTCCCTGTAGTGCTGCCTTTAGGGTCTACGCTATGCTTTTCCCAATTTGGGGCTTCACCTTTACCTGCACTTGGGTGGTGACTGGTGCTGCAATCTGGTGGGATGGGATGACCAATCTGACTATTTCCTGTTTGGAGCTGTTGTATTGAGGCATTCTGGATATTGCATCAGCTAAGAATCCCCCCCAGGAGGTAACAGAGAGTGAAATTAAAGCAATTAAAGTACTGAGCCCACCAGACTTGCTTGGGCAATAACCTCTAGGGAGTTTTTAGGGCTTCTAGGTTTTTATGGTTAGTCCACACCTCAAAAGGGGTCTTACTCCCTTCCAGGAAATGCCTCCATGTTAAGAGTGCCCAGCGGACTGCATAATCTTCCTTTTCCCAAACTGCCCATTGCTGCTCAGTGTCAGCGAGTTTTCTGGAGGTATACACACATGGTTGTAGGGCACCCTGGCTGTTCCTTTGTAAAAGAACCACCCCCACTGCTCCATTGCTAGAGTCCACCTGAATAATAAATGGGGTGTAAGGGTCTGGGTGCTTTATCACTGGTTTGGCAGCAAACAAATGTTTGAGTTTTTCAAATATTGCCTGGCATTCCATTTTCTACTTCAGTGGCTGGCTGGGTTTGGGTTTCCCCTCCCCCTTTGTCTTTAACAGGTTGGTGATGGGGAGAGCAGTCTGGGTGAAGTATGGGATAAATTGGTGGTAAAAGTTTGTGAACCTCAAAAAACTTTGCAGTTGCTTTCTGGTGTGGGGGGGAACCCACTCTAGAACCACCCTGACTTTCTCAGGGTCCATCTCTATCCCCTCATGGGAGATATGGTACCCCAAGTAATAAATTTTGCTCTAGTGGAACTCACATTTTGAAAGCTTAAGTTTTTAAAGGACCACCCTGATCAACTTCACACGCTCCACCATAGATTCAGTATAAATCAGTATGTCATCCAGGTAGACCATCACACATTTGTACAGGTACTCATGCAGCACCTCATTTATCAGCTGCATGGAGACAGCAGGGGCCCCCTGCAGTCCGAGGGGGAGGACCCTAAATTGGAAGCACCCTAAGGGACAGTTAAAAGCTGTTTTCCATTCATGTCCCACCTTGATTCAAACTCGATAATAGGCTTCCCACAAGTCCAACTTAGTAAAAATCTTCCCTTTTGCCAAATGGGCTAACATGTCGTTCATGAGTGGCAACGGGCAGACTTTTTCCACACACACACACACCATTTAGCCCTCTATAGTCTATGCACAGATGCAGGGACCCATCCTTTTTCTCACAGAACAGCACCAGGTACATTGCTACAGCATGACAAAGCAAGCACAGCCCAAGATGAAACACAGGCCTCTTTAAAATTAATTCAAGAAATCTTGCAGAGGAACCATGAGGAAACACAAAGTAAACTGGAGAAAGTAAGAAAAGAAATTCTGGATATAAAGGCACAATTTGAAGCTCAAAATCAAAAGATCATTAAAAATGAACAGAAAATCCAGGAAGTGGAAAATAAAACTGAAGACATGGACAAAAAGGTGGAAATGTTATTGCAAAAGAATGAAGGACTGGAACAAACAAATCAAGAGCTAGAACGGGCTATGGCAATGGTAGAAATGAGAGAAGTGGGACATTATTTGAGGTATCAAAACATTCCTGAAGATAGTGAAGAAAATATAGAAATGGTGATTATTGAGTTGTTGGCAGAACTTTTAAACGCAGACCGAGCAGACATTCAGAATGAGACGGATCAAATATTCCGTATGAATTCAAGCTATGCAAGAAAAAACAGATTACCAAGAGAAGTGCATGTGAGGTTCATGAAGAAATCAACAAGAGATGAAATACTGAGAAAAGTGAGAGAGGAACCCTTACAATATAAAAATAAAGAAATTGTGGTCCTAAAACAGATACCCAAGAGAGTAAGGGATACCCGGAGACACTACCATTTTCTAACTACAAAATTGATTGCCAAAGGCATACATTTCAGATGGCTAATGCCAGAAGGCATTTTAATAAACTGGAATAATACAAGATACCGACTGGATTCAATATGGAAAGCAGAGGACTTTGAAGTAAGAAATAGAGTAATTATCAAAGCAATTGTCTTGCTTTGACACTAATTTTGGATGAAGGATTGCATCAACAACAAGAGGATAAGCAGATGGGAGAGATGGCCCAAGGAGCAACGGCACAAGCAGAACAACAGAAGGAGAAAGGTGAACAAACAGGTGAAGGAGAAGGAACTGCCAGAGAACAAAGGATTACAAGATCGACTAGACCAAAATATAAGTAATGAAAGAGGAAGTGGAGAAAAAAATGAATTTTTTTCAGTAAACGTAAATGGACTAAACTCCCCAATAAAAAGAAATAAAATTTTTAGGAAACTTCAGAAATTAAATGTAGATATAATCTGTTTACAAGAGACACACATAAAAAACAACATTATAAACTGTTGGAATACCCGAAAATGGGGAAGCTTCATTACACATCAGCACAACAAAAGAAATGAGGTGTGGCGGTATACGTTAAAGAGACAATAGATTCTAAATTAATATATTCAGATGAAGAAGGAAGAATTGTAATGGTTGAAATATATTTACATCAAAAACAAATACTGTTAGTGGCAATTTATGCCCCAAATGATAATCAAGAACAATTTTATCAAAGATTACACAGGAAATTAATAGAAATGGAATACCAAAATATTTGTTTAATAGGAGACTTCAATGCGATAGTAGATGGAACAATGGATTGCAAATGTAGCAAAACAGGAAAACCCGTAAGAAGAAGACTACCCAAGACATTCTTTTATATGGCAGAAGAAATTGAAATACAAGATGTCTGGAGAGAAACCAATCCTCAAAATCGACAATATACTTTTTACTCAAATAGCCACAAATCTTGGTCAAGAATTGACATGATTTGGATGACTCCTGGATTAAATATGGATATACAGGAAATTGAGATAGAAATTGGCACATGGGCAGATCATAACCCTTTAAAAGCGACATGGAAAGGAATAAAAAAAACCAAGATGGATTTTAAATCAATCTATACTAAAAGACAAAGAATTCATAGAGCTGGCGAAAAGAGAAATGGAATTCTTCTTTAAAGAAAATAAAGAAGAAGATACATCACTACAAAACGTATGGGATACAGCTAAAGCATATTTTAGAGGTATAGCTATAACATATATGGCAAAGAAAAATAAACAGAGAGGACAGCAATATTTATTATTAAAAGAAAAATTTAGAAAGTTAGAGACAGAATTACAACAAAATCCACAGAAAAAGACTTTGAAAAGAGAAATGGAAATAATAAAACATAAGCTGAATTTGTTGGACTCAGAAAAATTGGCGGAACAAATAAAGAGAGCAAAACAAAATTTCTTCAAAAATGCTAATAAGCCAGGAAGATGGCTAGCTTATAAGCTCAAAAAACAGAAAGAGAAGAAAATAATACATAATTTAGTAGATGGGAAAGGTTGTTTACAATTTAAAAAGGAAGAAATAAAAAAGATAATTAAGAAATATTATAAGGAATTGTATGGTAAAGAGGAGGCTGCAAGAGAGAGAATTGCTCAATATCTAGAAGAAAGTAAATTGCCAAAAATTCCAGAGACATTCAAAACTATGTTAGAAGAAAGAATAACAATGATGGAGATATTAGAGGCTATAAAACAACAAAAAAATGGGAAAACACCAGGCCAAGATGGGCTACCGGCAGAACTTTATAAAAATCTACAAGATACATTAAGCGAACCACTGAAAGATGTGTGTAAAGGACTATTGTTAGAGGCCAAACTTCCAAATACATGGATAGAAGCAAATATTACTTTGATACCAAAAGAAGATTCAGACTTGACATATATTAAGAACTATAGACCGATTTCATTACTCAATGTGGATTACAAAATTTTACTTCAATAATGGCAGAGAGATTGAAAAAATACTTAGTTGAATTTATACATCCAGATCAAAATGGCTTTTTACCGAAGAGACAAATTAAAAACAATTTAAGGGTGATAATGGATGTATTAGAATATTATGAATTACATTCAGGGAAACAATTAGCATTAGTGTTTTTAGATGCCCAAAAGGCGTTTGATAATGTTTCCTGGCAATTTATGGTTCAGCAATTACAAATAATGGATTTTGGAAAGAATTTTATAAATATGATAAAAACAATATATAGCAACCAGACAGCAAAAGTGATAGTGAATGGATATTATACTGAGAGCTTTGAGATAAGAAAAGGTACGAGACAAGGGTGTCCACTATCTCCATTATTATTTATCTTTACTTTGGAAGTACTAAATAGAAGGATAAGACAGGACACAGAAATTAAAGGATTGAAAATAAAAGATGAAACATATAAGTTACAAGCATTTGCTGATGATTTAGTGTTTATCTTGGAAGAACCTTTAGAGATGATACCTAAACTATGGGGAAAGATAGAAGAGTATGGAGAAATGGCAGGACTAAAAATAAATAAAGAAAAAACTAAAGTAATAGTAAAGAACCTCACAGATAAACAAAAAAGGCAAATACTAGAGAAAACAGAGGTACAAATAGTGGAAAAAAGTTAAATATTTAGGTATTCATCTTTTGGCTAAGTGTTCGTCAATAAAAGAAGACAACTATACAAAATTATTGAAGCAAATAAAGCTAGACTTGGAAAGATGGAAAAATCTGCAGCTGTCAATATTAGGAAGAATTGCTACAGTAAAAATGAATGTGTTGCCGAAGATTTTATTTCTATTTCAAACGATTCCGATAAAACTTGAGATAAAATTCTTTCAAGCTTTAAATTCATTGGTTTTGAACGTTATTTGGCAGGGGGGAAAAGCTAGAATTAAGATGAAAACATTACAAGATGCTAAGGAAAATGGAAGTTTTGGGTTGCCGGAATGGACGTTGCATTACCAAGCATCTGTGTTAACATGGGTGAAAGAGTGGATAACACTTAGAAATAAAACGTTATTGTATCTAGAGGGACATGATTTACAATTGGGGTGGCACACTTTCTTACGGTACGGGAAAAACAGAGTCCATAAGTACTTTCAAAATCATTTTATAAGAAATGCCTTGTCAACAGTATGGGAAAAATTAAAGCTAAAATATATTTAAAAATTCCAGGGTGGTTATCAACGATGGAGGCATTTATACATCCAAACTTGGTAGACTTTGAAAAAATATGGACATATGAAGATATTCTAGATATTCATGGGAAATTAAAATCTAAACAAGAACTGGAAAATCAGGGAATTAAGTTGTCCTGGTGGGCACATTTACAGATACAAAGTAGATATGAAAAAGATGTAAAAATGTATGGATTTTATAAGGATCAAACTGTGTTTGATAAGATTTTGTTAACCTTGGACGAGAAATTAATTAAGAAAATGTATAACTTTTTGTTAATTTTGGATATGGAAAGTGAACAAGTGAAAGAAACAATGACAAGATGGGCAAATTTTTTTGGCTATAATATAGAATTAGAAAAATGGCAAATGTTATGGGAGAGAAACTACAAATTAACAATGTCAACTTCATACAAAGAAAATCTGTATAAAATGTTTTATAGATGGCATCTGCCGCCAGCAAGATTAGAAAAAATGTTTAAAAATATGTCAGATAGATGTTGGAAATGTAAACATAACATAGGCACATATTATCACATTTGGTGGACATGTGGTAAGGCAAAGGCCTATTGGAGAAAGATACATATGTGGTTAGAAAAAATATTGGGTGAACAAGTGGATTTTAAACCTGAACTTTTTTTACTAGGTATTATGCCTGAAAAGACTAATAAGCAGAAATTATATTTAATCTTACACATCACTACAGCAGCGAGAATAATTTTTGCACAATACTGGAAGAATGAAGGATTGCCATCAGAAGAAGAAATAATCAGGAAAATATTGGAATGTGCAGAGATGGACAGATTAACTATGAGGTTGAAGGATAAAGAAGATACAGACTACTATTAAATTTGGAACCTATTTTATTCTTGGCTAGAGGAAAGAATGAAGGATTAGGAATTGAACATGTATTAGCATAGCAAACTCCAGACAACTTGTTGATTGGAAAAATTAACATATGTTGATGAAAAAAACCCAATAAAATCTTTATAAAAACAAAACAAAACATGTCTTTCCTTGCTTTCCAGGACACCTGGTAGAGGGGCCGCCTGTGAAGCCCTCCAGGCTTGACACACATGGGTGGGGGGAGGGCAAGGATGGCGTGAAGGGAACGGACAACTGCAGCAAGTCACCCACTCCCAACCAGCCATAGCTGCCACCGCGACCTGCTGGTGTGTGGGCGCACGCCAGTTGTCCTCGGAGCCTTCGCTGGCCGCCGGCATCCTCAGAGCCTTCGCTGGGCTGCCGAAACCGCCGACAAGCTGCCGTTCCCCCGGTGGTGTTTCCTGGACTGATGAACAGCTGATGGGCTGGCGGATCAGCAGACGGTCAGGGGATCGGTTCACCGACGGTCTACAGGACAACCGGATGCTGGAACGTTAACGAGGCAGATGGGATGCAAGCAGCGAAGGCTGATGGGGGTTGCTGTTGGCCATTTAATGGATTTCCGGCCGGATGCTGGTTAGAAGGGTGGGGGTGGGATTTGGTGTGTATTTAAACGACGCTGGGAGGCAGTTGCTCCCAGCGTGAACTTTGAGAGCACGGGAAGCACAGTTTGTTTGCCTTGCATGTCAACGGTTCCTAACAGTAAACCTTGATTCTGCCTGTGATTTGCTTGCCTCAGAGTCTTTCTTGCCAGTAGTCAGGTAGGACCATTGACACTGAATGGCACAGTCTGTGGGTCTGTGGGTTGGAAGCTCATCCGATCTCTGTTCACTGAACACTTCGGCTAGGTCCCGGTATTCCGGTGGGAGGCTTTGTAATTCCTGCTGATGGCAGAGGCTAGTTCACGACGTAGTCCACGCCTCCCGCCCTTTTCCTTGGAGGGGGAGGGGCCCTCCTCTTCAGGAATTTTAGGCATCCCTCCCTCCAATTGACTATGGGGTTCCATTTCTTTAACCATGTCAGTCCCAGCACTAACGGCCACTCCATGCCAGGAGCCACAACAAACGCTAAAGTCTCTGAGTGGTCTCCCATGGTTAAATGCAGGGGTCTGGTGGCAAAACGGGTGGGAGCCCCCCCTGCAATGGACCCATAGAGTTGGCAAAAGGTGATTGTAATCTTGAGTCTCCTGAGGGGCACTCCCATTCTCCCTACCAGTTTCGGGCTGATTAAGTAGCGGGTGTATCCTGAGTTCAGCAAAGCTGCTAATTTTACTCTCTTCCCAGTGCCCGATATGGACAGTTCTAAGGGCATGATTATGGGGTCAATCAGCCCACTTACCAAGGGGTCATCCTCATAGTCACTTTCAGCCGCCTCCAAGTCGTCATTTGGTGGAGTCGGAGCTTGACCCTCTGCCCCATGGGTCCAGGGAAGCTCTACGAACTCCTCAGACCTTATTGCCAACTCCCTTGGGTGCAGTGTGGCTTTCATGGCTGTCCCAGTCAATTGACAGTCTCCCCTCTTTGCTGGCCCTTTGCTGCGACAGTCGACTGCTCGGTGCCTCTCCTTTCCGCATTTGAAGCAAGCAGTGGAGCAAGTATACTATAAGGAGGGAAACAATACATTTCTTTGAAGACCTGACACTGCTACATCACTGGCATCTGCTTGGATGATAAACAGTTAGTCAGGGTCAGGGTGGTTAAGCATGGGCTTAGCTGGGAAAAGCTGCTTCAGCTTTTTGAAAGTGGCCTGGCACTCCAATGACCACTTCAGTGGCTGACTCAGCTTGGGATTGGCTCCCCCTTTTGTTTTTAAAAGATTTGTGATGGGCAGAGCAATCTGGGCAAAGGCTGGAATAAATTGAAAAAATTAGCAAACGAGGTAGCTTTGCAGCTGCTTCCTTGTGCAAGGTGCCTCCCATTTGAGGATGGCTTGCACCTTCTCCAGTTCCATCTCCACCCCATTGTGGGAGGTCTGGTACCCCAGATAATCCAATTTAGTTTTGTGGAACTCGCATTTGGCAAATTTCACATATAGTTGCGCTGCACAGAGCTTCTCAAGCACTGCTGTCACTAATTTAACATGCTCTTCCATGGTCTCTGTGGAAATCAGAATATCATCCAGGCAGACCAAAACCCCCTTACACAAATGTTTGTGCAAGACCTCATTTATCGGTTTCATGAACACTGTGCAGGCTCCCTGTAATCCAAAGGGGATGACACGGAACTGAAAAAAGCCCAGGGGACAATTAAAAGCAGTCTCCCATTCATCTCCTTTCTTAATCTGCACCCAGTAATAGGTTTCCCTCAGGTCCAATTTTGTGAAGATTTTTATTTTATTTTATTTAGAAAATTTATACTGCTGTCTACTCGCACATGGCGACTCAAGGCGGCTTACACAGATATAAAAACACCCTATATAAAAACAATAAAAAATAAAAAGAAAAAAATAATAAAATAATAAAAATTGTTCGGGCCCACTTCAAAACCTTATCCTAAGAAAGCAGAACTCGTGGAAGCAGTTTCTTCCAAAAGGAACTTTTATTAGGAGAAGCTGACAGCAGGCATAATAGACAGGATCTGAGGGTTTCATGCTCAGATCAATAGGTTAAAAGTGTCCCAAGCAAAACCCCACCCCATAGTTCATCTGGTCAGTTGAAATGGGCCAATCCCCAGGTGTTAGGTTTATTGTGGAAAAGAAGAGATAATGCCGGGCTGTCTCAGGGTTTCAGCAATGTTTTGTTGGCTCTTCACACCTTCCCTTCTGAGCGTGGAGATAAACCATTTGCTGGAGGCACATTCCTTTCTCCTCCCCCCTTTTCTAGCTGACATCAAGGGGAGAGATAGTTCACAGAGGAAGTATGCAGAAACAGCAAAGTGTTACAATGTAGCGACAGAGGAAAATAAAGCAATAGCCTGCAGTGCTTCCCCCCTCCCCTCCAGGAGCATGGCAGAACCCTGAATTATAGAGAGAACAGAGTTTGTGTTTAAAGCAAGAAGGGGTCCCCTTAGAATATGGGTTCTGAAATCCTGCCTCCCTTAAAAAAAAGATCCACCTGTGGAGACATAGAGAGAAATATATACATAGGTTAATCAGGTTTGTTTGGGTATTCAGTGTGGAACTTTCTTAGCAATTTGGGAGCTTTAATATGGCGTTTATGGACCCACTCATTTTGGGAGGATGGGAGGTGTTTCCATGCCACTAGATATCGAGTGGAGCCATGGTATTTCCTGGAGTCCAGAATTTCTTTGATTTCAAAATGTTGTTCCCCTTCAATCATAATGGGAGGAGGGGGTGGAGCAACAGCTGGTCTTAATGGTGACTGTTGCTCGCGCTTTAAAAGGCTGCAGTGGAAAATTGGGTGGATTTGCCTGAGGGATTTTGGGAGTTCTAATTCTACCGTTACTGGGTTTATAATTGTAACAATGGGGAATGGTCCTACATATTTGAGTCCGAGGCTTTTAGATGATTGTAGGGATTTTAGGTACTTAGTAGATAGGTAGACCATCTCCCCTATGTTGAAGGGTTTTGGCTCGACCCTCTTTTTGTCTGCCTGAGTCTTATATGCTTGTCTAGCCTCATCCAATGCTTTCCTAACTACTGGCCAGGTGTTCTTTAATTGTGCAATCTATTCCTTTAGCGAAGGGATGGCAGGTTCTGCAGAGGAAAGTTCTGGCACTGGGTTAAAGCTCTGCCCAGTGGCTACTTGGAATGGAGTGTAGTCTGTGCTGGAATGAACGGCATTGTTGTAAGCGACCTCAGCGAATGGAAGTAGGTTGGTCCAATTTGTCTGTTGGTAATTAATAAAACATCTAAGACATTGTTCCAGTACTGAGTTCGACCATTCAGTCCCACCATTCATTTGCAGATGATGACTAGAAAATAATGTGCAGGTTCTGAGGGTTTTTATATATATATATATATATATATATAAACAAGTTTTATTGGTTTTTTAACTTTTACATCAAAGTGCTTGAGAAACACCGTGGTGATGGGGTAATCAATCATCCAAAGACAAAGTCATATATATATATATATATATATATATATATATATATATATATATATATATATATATATATATATATATATATATATATATATATATATATATCTATATATCTATATATAACTCAAATTAATTCATTAAATGTTCCCTCTCTGTTTCCCTCAAATAGTGTAACATATTTAGGTTAATCCATTTCTACATTACATCTATATAGATCCAAGTCCTGTTTTTAAACTGTACTGATTTAGAACTACCATAATCCAATTTAATGTTGAATAAACATATTATTAGCACTTCGGGTACCCCTTCTAAAATACACATAATATTCCAACAATAACATTCTAATATTTCCAGATATATTCTATTTCTTAGTCTAATAAGTCATTAATTGGTACCAATTTTTCTCTTATCACAAATCTCTCTTATTTCTTCTTCCACTACAAAATAGTTATCCTAGTTAAGATAAAAAATATTACTCTACTCTATTTTGTATATATAATCTATCAGTCAATCTATTTCTATAACAAAACAAGACAAAAAAAATCATTTCAGTCCATTAGGTAAGATTTAAATCTCATCCGAATAATTATCATATCTAAAACAAACATATTGTTACACAAAATATCATCTTGCTATCTTCACATACTCAGTTAATTGTTAAATCAGTCCAAATCTCTAAAGCCTCTATTATCACAATCCATTTTCTTATTCTCATTCCATTACAAGGTAATTTTCATACATAAAATAAACATATTATTTCAAAACATATATTCTTACTCTATTTCACATATATATTCTACTAATCACGAGTTTTCCTCTTGCTTCTAAGTCTGAGTCTTAAACCTTAAATCAATCCATATCTCTAAAAGGCCTTTTTAACCCATTACATGTAATTTTGGATCTCTTTTTTCAGTCTTATTCTGGTTTTCTTTTTATGCCAAACAGGTTTCCATAACAGAGCCTCTATTTCAACAAATAGATCTCCCTTTATTCCTTGTGATATCATTTGGGTCAAGGGAAGACGTCCCATCCTCTGTTTTAGGAACCTGACTCCTCTGTGGTTAGATCCTTGTTGCTTTAAAAATTCAAGTCTCAATGTTTGGTTCAGCTGAGTAAGACATTCAGTTGTGTCCGGTTTTGTGGTTAGTAGTTGGTTAACAAAGTTGTCATAGTTCTCAGTAAATCGTGTTTGTACATCAATTCCTGTTGTTTTTGGAGTTGTTCCAGTTTGCGGCAACAGCGGTCTTCGCCGGCCGGTTCTTCTTCACTGGTAGACCCTGAAGAGGGTTGAAACTCGCCCTGGAGGGGTGACCATCGATGAGGAGGCTTTTTGGTGACTGCGGGAGGGCAGCAGCTTCTCCCGTGGCTCCAGCTAACTCCTTAGGGCCAATGGAGCAAAGATCGCCCAGCAAGATGGGTGATCATGCAGCTGCACCAACCGAAAGTCTTACCAACTGGTAAGAAATGAAAATATACCATTGAAAACCTCCCATACAGTATCAGTAGAAACCTTCAGATCTTTAGGGTAATTCCTAATCCCTTCTTCCATGAGATGGATGGTATGTCTAATGTTAACTTGATAGTCAGTTATAAAAGTGCAGCAATGTGAGTGGACTAAAGCACACCCCCCACCTTTTGCAGCCAGTACCATATCCAATGCTTGATGATTCTGTACCACTACCTCCCGTATTTCCCCCTGTTCCTTATTGAGTTGTGTAAATGCCTGTATGGTGTGGTTAAACATTTCCTCTGTCCAGTCACCCAATTCTATAATAGAGTTATAATTTAAACCAACTGCTATATCTGGAATTAACACTCGTGCAATAGCATTGCCCAGGTCATGAGGTACAGGATGGTGTTCAATATGTTCTTCATGCTCAAGGTGGTCCTCGTCCCACCGATTGCGGCCACGAAAGTTCCAATCATGATGTTGGATAATACGAACAGAGGGAAAGATAATTCCTATGGTACATGTACCAGACCAATAAGCTGGCAAAGATTTATAGGCAAACCGACCACAAAAAAACCACCAGTCCAGGTGGTTAGCAAGATAAATGCCTGGTTTGCCTTCCAACCTCCTCAGGCATATAAGCTCTAACACCAGACATATAAGCCATGAGTCCCATTGCTGCAAACAAACTACAGACAGCAGAGGGGTCCTTTTTATAGTTAAGGCCAAAGGTCTGATGACATCTATACCAATCATCCCACGTGCTAGCACTGACCTTCCATGTGACTGTGCAAGGTGCATAGATCCCCAACTTATATCTAGAAGAAGAATTAAAATGACTAAGGCAAACTGCTGCAGGGTGCTGTGTACGTGCCCCTAATATAGCAATCCGCAGCTTTCCTGCCCCAAACACAGGGAATGTCCAGCCCCTAGTTACATTGTTCATGCTGAACATAAAAGCTCCTAAGGGTGCAGCTTCCATGACCAATCCATGTGTGCCAGTGTGGGCTATGTGTGTGCAGATCCAGCAATCTGTTACATTCAAAAGCTTAACCCATGCTTGCATATTCTGTATATGGGTGTTGGAGCCCCAAATTCCTAAAGAAGGAATGGGAAATTGGGGACCAACTTGGCTTTCTATTTTACTGGGAAGGACAGGGAATGATGTTTGTAATTTTCCAGACAGTTCAGGCACAGACTTAGAATCCCCAGAATCAGAAGGAGGTGGCTGTTGTGCCAAGATGTGATCAACTGAAAATGGCAGAACCCCCTCCTGATGTCTGGTTTCTCCCGGAGGCAGTAAATCAGACGTCCTACCTTGGGCTTTATTGTCCAAAGTACCCCTTTTAGGTACAACCACAGCATTATGGGAAACCTCTGGCTGAAGTCCTGGAACTGACTTGCCAGGGTAAGATACACATGAGGGGGCCTTGGGGTTCTCCTGGCCAGTATCTGGACTCTCCTGACTATGAGACCTGCTCCTCCGAGACATAGTGAGAGGCCTCAAGTGTGGTAAAGTATCAAGGGAGTCCATGCCTGCAGAGTCTGTGCCCTTTGTCATGTCACACACCTCAACCATGGTCAGAACCTGACCACCCCTGCCACAATCCCCCCCGTAAGGGTAGATCAGGCTCCACAAAAGAAAGAAAGGAAGGAAGGAAGGAAGGAAGGAAGAAAGAAAGAAAGAAAGAAAGAAAGAAAGCATGGAGCAGGGCAAGGAAAACAAGATAGAATAACAAAAAAGAAAATATGAACAACCCAAACAAAAAACCAGATGTCAGACAAGGGAGAGAGGAGCGATGCCTGTGGTGTGAATAAGCAGGAAGCTGGTGAGAGGAAACTGCCCGTGTAGAAGCCCGGCGAGCACAGGTATCACAACGACCAAAACGTCCTGGCATATAAATCAGTGCTGGCCCTCAAACAGAAGCTTCAGCCCAAGGTCTTCCTCAGCACCAGGGGCCACAGTCCAAGCAACTTGGTCCTCAGCATCAGAAGGTGGCGAAGAAGAGCGAAGGTGAGTGTGATGAATCCAAGCACGAATCCCAGCAACCTTGACCGCTGTGTGGGTAGCGAGAAGAACAACAAAGGGTCCCTTCCAGCGTTCAGCCAAAGGGCTGGAATCAGTCCAGGACCTGACAAGCACCCAATCACCAGGAAGGAAAGGATGGAGCGGATGATCCAATCCCGGATGATAGAGGGCCTGAACAGCTTGAAAAATGGAAGAAACACTATTAGCAAGACAGCATATATATTCTCTAAGGGCCTGGTCTCCAAAAACAGGAAGGGAAGTAGATAAGGAAGAATGATAAAGAAAGGGCTGACCATACATGATTTCAAAGGGGGACAAGCCAAGAGGCTGCCTGGGGGCAGTTCTCACACACAAAAGAGCGAGGGGTAGCGCTTGGACCCAAGTAAGATGAGTCTCTTGAGCAAGCTTGGCAAGATGATGTTTAAGAATGCCATTAGCCTTCTCCACGTGCCCGAGGATTGGGGCCTGTAGGCGGAATGAAGCTGCCTATCAATACCCAGGGCTTGTGACACCTGCTGGGTAATATCAGAGATAAAGTGGGGCCCATTGTCAGAGCCAATGCCTTGGTAAGGAAAGGAAAAATGTGGGATAATTTCCTTAAGAAGGGCCTTGACCACCTCACATGCCTTGTTAGTACGACAAGGAAAAGCCTCGACCCATCCAGAGAAAGCATCCACAAAAACGAGCAGATACCGAAAACCTTGTTTTCTTGGCAACTCAGTAAAGTCAACTTCCCAAAAACTAGCAGGAGCATGGCCAGCCCTAAGCCTCCCCAAGGGAAACATAACAGTTTTCACTGGATTATTACGTTGACAAATGATACATTGCTTGATTGTTGTGAGGGCCTTGTCATACACTCCAAGACAAATATAATCCTTTATAAGAAATTCAGCCATGGCCTTATAGCCCCAGTGAGTGCTGGCATGCAATTCCCATAAGAGGGCCCATAATTCATGTTCTGGGAGAGGGCGTTTCCCATCCTTCTCCAACCATTGTCCTTGATAAATAGCATCCATTTTATAAGCTCTGTGCCTATCCTGTGACGTATATGTTGGAGCCGGCACAGGCAAAAGTGAAGATACAAGTGCACCCACACACCAAGGGGACAGGGAACCTGATGCGGCAGACTTTGTGATGCGATCAGCTAAGGCATTTCCCCTTCCATGTTTAGTATCATCCTTACCATGGGCCCTCACATGCATGACAGCCACCTTGCATGGGAGCAAAATAGCATCCAACAGCCTCAAAATATCCTGAGCAGTGAGCAAACCACGTTCCTTCCACAAGGCCCCATGTACATGTAGAACATTAAAAGCAAATTTACTATCTGTAAAGATATTAACAACCGCACCTTTTGATAATTCAAAGGCCCTTGTCAAAGCAATGAGTTCAGCCTTCTGAGCTGATGTACCTGCAGGGACAGCGGCTGCTTCCACCACCTGATCCAATGTGACCACAGCATAGCCAGCTAGCCTTTCTCCCTGATTTATAAAACTGCTGCCGTCTGTATACAGGTCCCTGTCTGCTTCCTCCAATGGCTGGTCAGTGAGATCCGGCCGGCCAGAAAATACTTCTGCAATAGTTTGTACACAATCATGATCACTATCCTTTTCCAGTTGGGGAAGAAAGGTCGCTGGATTGAACCTGCTACTGCGCTTAATATGAACTTGTGGGTTGTCAAGGAGCGCGATCTGATACCGCTCTAGTCGGGAGGCTGTAAGCCAATGGCCCCCCTTGGATGCTAACAAATCCTGGATGGAATGGGGTGATTCCACTGTGATATAGGCCCCAAAGGTTAATTGTTCAGCAACTTCCAAAAGCAGAACAGCAGCCGCAGCAGCCCGAAGGCATGCTGGCCATCCTTGAGCAACAGGATCCAGTTATTTGGAAAAATAAGCTACAGGGTGAGACCAAGTACCAAGGGTTTGAGTAAGGACCCCAGCAGCCACCCCTTTACTCTCTGCCACATACAAGGTGAATGGTTTAGTGACATCAGGAATGCCAAGGGCTGAATCATTGACTAAAGCAGTTTTAATGTTATCAAACACCACTTGACAATCTTTGGTCCATTCAAAGGGTTCTTTATCCGTGCCTGTAGTGGCCTGATAAAAGGGCTTAGCCATCAAAGCAAAATTTGGAATCCAAATGTGACAGAAACCTGCCATTCCCAAGAAACCCCTAAGTTGATGCTTAGTGCCAGGTGGTTTAAGGAGGCACACAGTGAGCGTGTTTACTACTCTCAAATCTTGACAGAAACGAACTGAGCCATCTGGCTTTTGAACAGGCCATATTGGTGTATTATAAGGACTAACAGTTTCCCTTAGAAGCCCATAAGCAAGGAAATTAGTAATAATGGGCTCCAATCCTTGTAAAGCTTCCAAACTAATTGGATATTGACAAATGGAGACTGGCAATGCATCAGGGTGCAAGGCTACTTCCACTGGAACTGCATTAATAGCCCAGCCAGGGACCCCTGAATACCATACATTAGGGTCAACAAAGCAATCTAACAAGCCAGGACACTCATGTATCCTCAGATGAGAAAAGCTGAAGGGTCAGGACAAGCCAGGCTTGTTCAGGGGGAACTGATAATTCAACCTGGTCCCCTTTGAAAGAAATAGTTGCCTGTAACTTAATAAAGTAAATCACGCCCTAAAAGGGGCATAGGGCAATCTGGAAGATAAAGAAGGGTCCAGTATTGCTGCTGACATAGATTGACCACTGGCCCCAATAACATGAACGGTTTGTGAGGAAGAATTTCCAAGGGGCTTATTTAATACAGAATGTGATGCCCCTGTATCAATTAAAAAAAGTATTGTTTTCCCTCTGACTTTAAACTTTACCAGGGGTGCAGAGGGAGAATCATTCGAAAGGGCAGGGAGACAAAGGCCCCCCAGCCCCTGACTCCCCTAGTACTTAAGCCGTGGTTGTGGAGTAACACGCCCTATAGGACGGTTGGGAAGGGAACGTAAAGGACATTCCCTGCCCCAGTGGCCAAATCTCTTACATATACGACACTGGTCCTGCCTCGGGGCAAAAGACTGCATTGGACATTCTGGGGGTGCCTGGAATCTTGGTGACATCATTCTACCTTTCTCCCCAGGGGACCCTACTGCTCCTCGCCATCCTCTTCCGAGAGTTCCACTTCTTCCCCCACCCCCTAGGGGCGCCCATTGTAAAGATTGTGCCAGCAAACAACACTTTGTTTTTCATCCGTCTTGACCCCTTTGGCTGTAACTTCTGGTCTTTATACATAGGTTTTATAAGCTACTTCCAACAATTTTCCAATCGTGTCAGCTGAAGCCCCTTCCAGTTTCTGTAATTTGCGCCTAATATCTGGAGCACTCTGCCCAATGAAGAGCATGTTCACCAAGCGGGAGTTCTCTGGAGCTTCTGGATCCAAATCACTATATTTCCTGAAAGCTTGGTACAGGCGCTCAAGGAAGTCACTGGGGCTCTCTGATGGCAATTGATGAACATCATACATTTTCCCCAAATTTTTCTGTTTAGGGATAGCAGTCTGCAATGCAGTGACAAGAAGGTCTTGAAAGCCTTTTAAATATTCATAATCTTTGCTTTCATAAGTATCAATGACCCATCTAGGGTCAATTTCAGGACAAAGGACCTTCCTTTCTTCAGCTAATCTTTTGGCAGCATTTCCCACCAGACGTCTTTCCTCTGATGTTAAAAAGACATCCAGCATGGCTTGGAGATCTGCCCAATTAGGGTTATGTGTTCGAATGATAGACAGAACCAATTCAGAATATTTATGTGGGGCTGCAGTATAAGAACCTAATCTATCCTTCCATGCATAAAGATCAGATGTGGAGAAGGGGGTATGAACCAGGACCTTATTAGTGTCCCCCCTTCCAATGGCTACCTGCTCTGTGAGGGGATAAATCCCGTTATACGGTGGCAGAGCAGAAGATAAAGCAGGAAGAGGTGATGCTGTGGGACGTTGCCACAACCCACAGTCTTTAAGCATCTGCTTATCTGTTTGTAAAGTCCAAAAAAGTGCATAATAAGCTTGTCTCTTTGAGCATAATCTCCCATAGCTTCAAAAACCCCAAAATCTATGGACCCCCCTTTGGGCCAAACAGTAGGCATATCCTGATGCCAGAGGGCATTATATTTAGTTAGAGTTTCAATGTTCATATCCCAACGGGTTTGAGCTTATCAAAGTTCCTGATAACACACTCAAGGGGCCTGAGGGCACATGCTTGGGTTTTATTCATGTTAACAGGTTTACCCTGGGCTGAACCCATGTGTCTAAATCTTTCACACCACTTGCACTGCCTGTTGGGCCACAAGAGATCCACCACTTCCCCTTGCTATGCAACGACCCCCAGTCAACGGGTCAACCTCGTGGGGGGGGGCTGCAGGTGGCTTGAGGTGGTATCACGCCTAGGCGTGGTCAAGAGCAGGAAATATATAAGGAACAACCACAACCACAAACCACACACCACTCACAACCCGTTGGAGCACAAGAGTACAAGGTTAAAGCCCCTTGCTTTCTAAGCACCCCCAGAACCCCCCAAAAGATGGCAGGACCCCCCAAAAGAGGGCAAAAACCCTTCTGCCCAGCTCTGGTTAATGGTGGGAAATGTTTGAAGGAAACAGACACATGTTTACACACACATACACACACTCCCCTGGGCAAGCCTGTGCAGTAAAGCAATGTATGCTTACCTTATCTTCAGCCCTCCTGAGTATGCAGAAACCAAGTGAAGGCAACAACCACACACATAAAAAAGTAGTTCCTGTTTAAAAGCCACAGTGAAGAGTCAAGAAGGGGGCACCTCCAGGAAATCCCAGAGTGCGCTTGGCGCCTTCCCCTTCCTGAGCTTCCCTAGGACCAAGCACCTCTCCTGGGCTAGAGCTCGCCAAAAATGATGTGCATGTTCTGAGGTTTTGCTTGATAAAAAATACAGGAAACCAGGAATTACCTTCAAGTTTACGTGTTTATTCAGCTGAATAGAGACGAGCTTCTGTACAAAAGACAAAAGCCTCAAATAGCAAAGAAAGCTTATTTTTATAGTCTACTTGATTACATAAGCAATTCACCCAGCTAGGCTGGCACACATAAGATTAAGACTTCGCTCTTTAAGGCTGGCACATTATAGATAAGAAAAGCAGAAGTAGCTACTATGTTCTCTCAGGGGAGTTTCCCCCAAGACCATATGTTCAGTCTTGGGTGTTGTGGGTGTTTCCCCAAGATGCCAGATGTTCTTGGGTGGGTTTAGAACATTGCGTGTTTCTCTTCTGTCCGTTCATGACCCTGCATTCATAGGCCTACAAGTGACCAGAGACAGAGGGGCCATCTGTATATTGATACTGTCCCCTAAGTCCTGGTCATCAATGATAGTCCCTGAGTGGTCCCTAACAGCATCAGAAACTCTTTCCAGAACTCCGATGTGAATTGCACTCCTCTATCTGATATGATGCGCTGTGGGGATCCATGTAAGCAGTAGATGTGCTGAACAAACAGTTATGCTAGTGTTTTTGCTGTAGGGATTTTTGGGCAAGGGTTGAAATGTACTTGTTTGGAAAACAGGTTTGTCATGACCCAGATGACTGTATTTCCATTGCTCTCTGGTAGCTCCACTATGAAGTCCATCTACATCTCCTTCCAAGGTGCCGAGGGGGTTGCTACTGACTGTAGCAGCCCATGTGATTTTCCGTGTAGTCGTTTTGCTAATGCAAAAGTTGGGCAGTTGGCTACATAGCTTTCAATGTCCTTTTTTATTGATGGCCACCAAAATTGTCTTTTAACTAGGTGTAATGTTTTCACAAACCCAAAGTGGCCTGCTGATTTTGAATCATGGCAAAGTTGCATGAATGCCAGTCTCTGACTCTTGGGTATGTATAGTTTTTCTCCCACCCAGGGTAGGCCATCTGTGATAGTGCACAGGTTCTTGTGACTTAGGAACCATTCATCAGTTTCTAACGCTTTTCTGAATTCAATTCCCGCCTGACTCACTAGCAGTTTCTGTAGTTTGGCTTGTGCTTGCTGCTAGTTGTGTCTCTGGCATGAGCGGTTTTGTTACACTAGCCCGAGTGCTATTATATTGTGGCATCCTGGATAAGGCGTCTGCCAGGATTCCCACCCCCAGCAGATGTTTCAGTGTGAAATTGAACTGGTGGAAATGTTGTGACCACCATGCTTGGTTAGGCATTAGTTTCCTGGGCATTTTCAGTGCTTCCAGGTTCTTGTGGTCGGTCCACACTTGGAAAGGAATTTTGTTCCCCTCCAAAAAGTGCCGCCATGTGAGAAGAGCCCATCATACTGCGTACACCTCCTTTTCCCAGACCACCCACCTCTGTTCAGTCTCAGTGAGCTTTGTCGATGTGTATGCGCAGGGCTGTAGTATCCCTTTGTCGTTCTCTTGTAATACTACAGCCCCCACTGCTATGTCACTGGAGTCTGCCTGAATTACAAAAGGCTTGTTGGTATTGGGGTGCCTTAGAATGGGTTCTACAGAAAACAGGGTTTTTCAGTCTCTCAAATGCAGCTTGGCATTCTATTGTCCATTTTAGCGGCTGGCTTGGCTTGGGCTTCCCCTCCCCTCTGGTTTTTAGTAAGTTTGTGGTTGGTAAGGCTATTTGGGCAAAAGAGGGGATAAATTGCCGATAGAAGTTGGCGAATCCCAGGAAGCTCTGCAATTGCTTCCTCGTGCAAGGTGGTGCCCATTCTAGTACTGCCTGGACCTTCTTGGGGTCCATTTCTATGCCCTCTGGGGATATGCAGTATCCCAGATATTCTATTTTATCCTTATGAAATTCACACTTAAAAAGTGTGGCATAGAGGTGGGCTGCCCGTAGTTTGTTTAGGACCACTCTAACCAGTTTGACATGTTCGTCCATGGTCTCTGTTAATATGAGGATGTCAGCCAGGTAAACAAGTACGCCTTTGTATAGGTGTTCCCTCATTACATCATTTATCAGCTGCATGAATACAGCAGGGCCCCCCCCTGTAACCCAAAAGGTAGAACTTGGAATTGATAACACCCTAGGGACAATTAAAAGCGGTTTTCCACTCGTCTCCTTCCTTGATTCTAATTCGATAGTATGCTTCCCTCAGATCTAGCTTGGTGAAAGTCTTCCCTTTCGAAAGGTGAGATAGCATGTCCTTCAAAAGAGGAAGAGGGTATAGATTGCTTTCACGTATAGCGTTCAAAGCCCTATAGTCCACGCAGAGACGAAGAGTTCCATCTTTTTTTTTCTCGGAATAATACAGGGGTGGCCATCTTTGGCTTTGCTGGTTGAATGAATTCCCTTTCTAAGTTTTTGTCTATGAATTTCTGCATTTCTTCCAACTCCTGTGGGCTCATGGAGTATAGTCTAGGCTTGGGGAGCTTTGCCCCTGGTCTGATTTCTATTGCACAGTCTGTGGGTCGATGCAGCGGCAATTCATCAGACCTCTCTTCGCTGAATACTTCAGCTAGGTCTCTATACTCCTCTGGTATTTCAGGTATTTCCTTTTCACCCCCTATTGCGGCTCTCTCGGTCGGGGGTCCCTCTGTTTGGGGTTGGGCTGTCACCTTGGTTGATTCCCCTTTTGGGAACCTAAGCTCCGCCATTCTCCAGTCCACTTGTGGGTTCCATTTGGCTAGCCATGCCATGTCTAAAATTATGGGACACTCCATGCCAGGGGTTACCATGAATGTTATAGTCTCTATGTCGCCCCCTAGGTGAGTTGAAGTGGTAGCATGGCTAGGGTGGCTGGCATCCCCCCTTCTATGGACCCATCTAATTGAACGAATGAAATTGGTTTCTTCAGCCTCCTCACCGGTATTCCTAAATTCCCCATGAGGGTTAGGCTGATAAGGCAGCGGGTGCACCTGGAGTCAATTAATGCCCTAACTTCTATAGCTTCGGGCATAGTCGAGGCTAGTAAAGTCACTCTCTTGGTGAGGGGCACAATGGGTCCACTTACCAGGGGTTCATCCTCGCAGTTGTCATTGGATGAGTTGGATACTCCCACTGTGTAGGCCGGAGTTCCCTTTCCTCGCTGGGCTGAGGCAGAGAACTCAACAGTATCCGTGCCTTTCACGGCTGTCTCCTTCAGCTTTGCTGGCAGCTTTCTGGACTTCCCGGCCAGGGTCCGGTCTGGTTTTCCAGTCGGAGTGCGAGAACAGCTGTCAACACTGCTAATTTTGGATATTCTTGCTTTGACAAAATATGCAGAACTGTCTGGTATTTTTAGAGTTAATTTAGATGATGCTGGGAGGGGAGGAGAAAGAATGTGTGAGAGAGTAATTATGTGGGCTTCAGAGCAGAAGTGAACCTTTGCCCCCAGGCTGATTGGAGAACGCGATTTATGACAGCAAAATAAGGGAGGGAAAATGCTAGCAAAATAACTGCTCATGGATGGAGATTTCAGATCCTGGCATCCTTTATTCTTGCCGTGCTGACATTTTGTTACATGTTTAAAGACTTTTTAGGATAAACAATGCCTGGAAGTTCTTTGAAGTGTTTCATTAGTCGGAACCTTGACATCATGCCAAGATCTAAATCCTTCTCAGACAACCTGGGGTCCTGAACTCCATCCACTGTCTCTAGGCTTGAGAAAAGCTGGAAAAGATTCAGGAGGAAAATCTATCATGGGAAAAGGGAGTTTGCTTGAAGATGATAACGCGGCAGCTGCTGATACCCCAGAGGGGGAAGCAACAGACAGCATGCTGTGGGAAGATGAATTTTGGCAGACAACCAGCTGGCAGGCAAATACAGATCGGTGGAGAGCAACCAGACAGCCTGCCACTGAAGATTCGGGTGAGTCCCTGGAAAGATCTGAAAAGCTAGGGGCAAGATGCAGAAATCAATTCCTGCAGAGAGGAGCCTGCAGCCCTTCCATTGCAAGTCAGACAGCCTTCAAGACCCTGTCTTCCCCTGCCAGGGACTCCAGCCCTGAAGAGAGAGGGAATCCCAGTCTGAGGCCTCTGCAGCAATGGGGAGTCTGGCATTCCCCGCAGGTAGATGGTCAGCAACCGCTGAGCTTGCCACAGCTAATAGAGGCCTTGCAACAGCTTGGGGTGGTGCAGGAGCCAAGAGATCAGCAGCTGGTGGGAGAATGACCACAGCAAAGAGATTGGCCACAGCCCCCGAATGTGCAACCCCTGGGCATAAATCAACAGCCACAGTGGGGCCTCCAACAGCCTATAATTGCACCACCTTTCCGAGCAACCTTCGATGGGGACCCAGAGAAGCTGATTTTCTTCCTCAATCAAGTGCGCTCTCATTTGAACTACAGGGCCTATCTGTACCCAGACCCAGGGGCCATGGTTGATGTGATTGCGTCCAGCCTAGAGGGAGAAGCATCTGAATGGCTGAACAATTTATATAATGAGCAAGCCCCGGAATTGGAGGACCCCCAACTCTTCCTCCTAGGGCTGAGAGAAAGGTTTGAAGACCCATCCATTGGCCTCAAGGCAAGAGAACAAATCCACAAAATAAAACAAGCCGGCAGGCCTGCCCTGGAGTACGTGCAAGAATTTTGCAAGATAGCAGGTTGAATAGAGGGGTGGCCTGAACAATCCCTAATCCATCACTTCATTGAGGGATTAGACGATCACCTCTCTCAGCTGTCCCTGATCAGCTGCAAGAATGGTACCAGGCTGCGGTGAAGCTAAACGTTCAGCTCGCCCGCTATAAGAAGTCTTCCCCACCTGAATCCGAGCAGCAGCCAGAGCAACCCGAACAGCAATCACCCCCACGAAAACCTCCAACTACTGCGATGGCTGAGAGACCCAGGCCACCTGCAGGCCCATCAATCAAGTGTTTCCGGTGCGGACAGGAGGGACATCGAGCAGCAAACTGTCCAGTCCCCTACCCCTGAATACAGAGCAGACCGGAACCAGTGACAAGAAGGAAACCTGCCCAGTGGCTAACAAGAAAAAATCCAACCGGGTCACGCAAGAACCTGTTGCCCAGATTACATCCCCCACACAGGAGGACGCTGGGACTCTGGGTGGACCCGCCCCTGCTCTACCCTCTTTTGACAGTGATGACGAAGGAGAGAATGACCCGATGGTGAGTCGACAAGTCCCGCCTTTTTCACTGCCCACCAAACCTATAATCCCTAAGTCAGGCACAAATGGACTTAAATGTGGTAATCGATTCTGGATGCACCCTATGCATTATTAGCCTGCCGTTTGCCATGAAAATGGGCATATGGGCAAATCAGCTCCCTAAGCCTGTGAGGTTGGAACAAGCTGATGGATCCTTGATGGGAGGGACTCTTGTCATGCAATTAACTGAGCCCCTACGCCTAGAAATAGATGAGCACTGGGAGTTTATTCGCTTCCTGGTGGCTCCAAAAATGACTGAGACTGTGATCCTAGGGGTAGCCTGGTTGGACAAATGGAAGCCGTTTATCTGGTGGGAGAAAGGAATGAGAACTGTGAGACTACCTATAGTGCCTAAACCTCCCACTGATTCAACCAACGTTGTGGGACACCTTAGGCCACCCAATGAGTGAGCGCACATGGCTGCCTCACCACCACCAGGCGAACCACTCATCCCCAAATACCAGGACCTAGCGGAGGCATTTAGTGAAAAAGAATGCAATGCCCTGCCCCCTCACAGACCCAATGACTGCTCTATTGAACTGGTGCCCGGAGCCAAACTCCTACGCCCGAGAATGTATGCTATGTCCCCCCTCGAAATGGAGGAGATGCAGCGATATGTGAACAAAAACCCTAGCGAGGGGATTCATTGAACGGGCCATATGTACCATGGGAGCCCCAGTATTATTTAAAGAAAAAAAAGATGGGTCACTTCGTCTCTGTGTGGATTATAAGGGTCTCAACGCTGTGGGTGTGGAAAACAAATACCCCCTCCCCCTCCTAAAGGACTTATTAACCCATCTGGCTAAGGGGAGTATCTTCACTAAATTAAACCTGAGAGAGGCATATTACCGGGTGAGAATAAAGGAGGGAGATGAGTGGAAAGCTGCCTTCAACTCCTATGGGGAGTTATCAGTTCAAAGTCATGCCATTTGGATTACAGGGGCCCCCAGCTGTATTCATGCAGTTGATTAATGAAGTCCTACATGATCACTTGTACAAAGGGGTTCTGGTGTATCTTGATGATATCCTGATATACAGCACGAATATGACTGATCACATAAAGCTGGTGAGAGAAGTGTTAAAGAAATTATTGAATGCCAAGCTTTATGCCAAATTGTCAAAATGTGAATTTCACCAGACCCGACTAGATTATCTTGGCTACAGAATTTCCAACGAGGGTGTTGAAATGGATTCAGTCAAGGTGAAAGCTATAACTGAATGGCAGCCCCCAAAAACTCGCAAACAGCTCCAGAGCTTTCTAGGTTTTGCCAACTTCTATCGTCAATTCATCCCCTCTTTTGCCGAGATTGCCCTACCCCTTACAGAACTACTCAAAACAGGCAAAAGAGGAGGGAAGCCACGACCGGGCCAACCACTAGCATGGACGATGGGATGTCAAACAGCTTTTGAGAATTTAAAGAGACTATTTGCTGCTGAACCAGTCCTAAAGCACCCCTGCCCAGGGGAGCCCTTTGTAATTCAAGCTGATGCCAGTGATGTGGCAGTTGGAGCTGTATTACCGCAAAAGAACAAAAGTGGGGTCCTGAAACCCTGTGCCTACACATCTAAAAAATTTACTGAAAGTGAGCAGAGATGGGCAATCTGGGAGAAAGAGGCCTTCACAATTAGGTGGGGGCTGTTAAACTGGCGACACTATCTAGAAGAGAGCAAGGTGCCTTTTGAAGTATGGACAGATCACAAAAACCTGGGGGCACTGAAAACTCACCGTAAATTGTCCCCAAAGCAAGTACGGTGGGCACAGTACTTTAACCGTTTCAACTTCACTCTAAAGTACATACCGGGAGGAAAGAAACTTCCTAGCTGTGATGACCCAGGGCCCCGAACGGAGGCAAAGCAATCAGCTGGCCAGAGCAATAGTCTTTTTAATCACTGCCAATGTTCACCCAACAGCCCCCACATATGCTGGCACGAGTTCAAACAAAACAGACAGGGAAGTTTACACTGTTCTTAAAGCAAGACAGATAACAAGCAAATGTATAATCCTTTTAACTTCCAGCTTGCCTGTGAACTGCAAACTGCAAACTGCAGACTGCAAGGAGAGATCAGCAGGAAGCAAACTGGTCCAGAATACAAAGTGTCCAGGTTACAAGAGCACACTATCTCAAGATTTCACGTTTGTTCCCGGCAAATGCCCCACCCCACAGTGTCTCCTTAAATCTCACTCCCCAGGTGTGCCTTGTGGAGTGGGGTGGGATGCTCTCCTCCTGAGCAAGTGAGCCTGCCTCCATTGTTTGCTCCTCCTCTCTGCTCTCCTTTCTCTAGGATCAGGTGGGGAGGGGCCTTGCTCCTCGCCTGAACTCTGCCTTCCCTGTTCCAAACCTGAAGGGCCCTGCCCTGCCTCAGCCTGCTCCTCCCCACAGTCCTCTGAAGCCACAGACACCCCCTCCTGGGCCTCAACAGGGAACTCCATGTCTTCCTCAGAGTCAGGCTCAGAGAGAGGCATGACACTATCCCCCCCTGCAGGACCTCCTCCCCCGGGACCATGCGGACTAGGATGGTGCGGGAACCGGGTATGAAAGTCGCGGACCAGACGAAGGGCATGAACATCGGTGGCATTGACCCACGTGAAGTCCTCAGGTCCATAGCCTTTCCACACCATGAGATACTGAAACCGGCCCCGCAACCGACGGGAATCCCGAATACTGTCCACTTTATACTCCATATCTCCATGAGGGGTGGCCGGACCTGGCAGTGGTGGAGCTGGCCAATGTGGATCGTCGGCTGCGACTGGAACCAGCAATGACCTGTGGAAAACCGGGTGAATCCGCATGGTCCAGGGCAATGACAAGCGAAACGCCACCGGATTGATCACCGCTTTGACCAGAAATGGCGCCATCGAGTTTTTTTGATGGCTGTGCTGTAGGCAGGTGCTGCGTGGAAAGCCAAACCTGATTGCCCACAGATAATGGAGGGACATCTCGATGATGACGGTCGGCTAATTGTTTGTAATCCTCCTTGGCTTTCTCCAGCTGGTGCCGAACTACTTGATGCACTGCCTTCAGCTCCTGGAGGAACTTGTCCATGGCCGGAACTGGGGAGTCTGATGGAGCCAACAGAAAGAGCTGTGGATGAAATCTGTAACTGGCAAAGAACGGTGACACATGGGTAGATGCATGCTGGGCATTGTTATAGGCGAACTCCGCCACAGCCAGCAGCTCCGCCCAATTGTCCTGTTGGGTGTTGCTGAAACAGCAGAGGTACTGTTCCAAGATTGCATTCACCCTCTCTGTGCCCCCGTAGGTTTCGGTGTGATGGGCAGAGGACAGACATGCCTGTACCTGCAGTTCCGTGAGGAGGGTCTGCCAGAAGCATGCTGTAAATTGCACCCCTCGATCTGACACGACTCGGTCTGGTAACCCATGCAGCTGAAATACATGGGCGATAAACAACTGGGCCATCATACATGCTGTAGGGAGACCCACACACAGGATAAAATGAGCCATTTTGGTGAACATATCCACCACCACCAAGATGATTGTGGCACCCTTGGAAGGGGGCAACTCGGTAATGAAGTCCAACAAGACTGCCCCCCCAGGGTCTTTCTGGTGTGGGTAGCAGCTGGAAGAGACCAGGGGGCACACCAGTAGCATACTTGGCCTGTCGACAAATGCTGCACGATGCCACATAACTAGACACCTCATGCCGGAGTCACGGCCACCAAAACATTCTGGAGACAAGGTGCAGTGTTTTGAAGATCCTGAAGTGACCCGCTGATGGACTATTGTGGCATTGTTTCAGAATGACGCCACGGAGGGGTCCCCCAGGAACATAGATGCAGTCTCGGAAATGCAACAGGTCATCCGTGTACATCCAAGGGGTCTTATCTCCCTCATCACCCGCCAACTCATGACGTCGAGCTGCCACGAACGGATCCTGACTCTGCGCTTCACGAATTCTGCCCAGTAGGTCCATGGGCTCCTCTGTGGCCGCCAACCATTCCAAGGGAATAACCGTTCTGGGCATGATCTTGTCCTCCTTTTGGGTGAATTCAGGCTTCCGGGACAGCGCATCTGCATGCTGGTTCCGCCTGCTAGGGACATAGGTCACCTGAAAGTCAAACCTTGCAAAAAACAGTGACCATCGCACCTGTCACTGATTTAGCATTCTGGCAGTCCATAGGTGCTCTAGGTTCCGATGGTCTGTTTGAACCTCGACTTGGTGACGGGCCCCCTCTAAGTGGTGCCGCCATGTCTGAAAAGTGACTTTGACCACCAACAACTCCTTGTCCCATATCATATAATTCCATTCGTTGGCCGACAGCTTCCGTGAATAATAGGCACATGGGAACAAGATACCTGCAGGAGCATAGGCTTGCTGAAGCACAGCCCCGATGGCCACATCCGATGCATTCGTCTCCACCACGAACAGCCTTAAGGGATCAGGATGCTTGAGGATAGGCTCGGAGGCGAACACGGTCTTAATGGCATCCAAGGCTCCCTGCTCCTCCACGCCCCAGCGGAACTTCACCCCTTTCCTTAACATATTGGAAAGGGGAACAGTCAGGGTCGCGAAGCGAGGAATAAACGTGCGGTAATAATTCGCAAACCCCAACAGTCGCTGCACGTCCTTGACCCTCCGCGGAGGCTGCCATTCCTGCAGTGACTTTACTTTCTCCGGATCCATCTCCACACCCTCAGGCGAGATGCGATGGCCCAGAAAGTCAAACGTGGTTGGCGCAAACTGGCACTCGTTGCAACACAAGCCAAACATGGTTCCAATGGTCTCATGGGGAGGACAAGTAGACCAGGATGTCATCAAGGTAGATGACCACAAACCTATCCAACAGGTCCCTGAACATGTCATGTATAAAGTGCATGAACACTCCCAGCGTGTTGGTCAAGCCAAAGGGCATAACCATGTACTCAAAATGTCCATAACGCGTCCGGAAGGCCATCTTCCACTCATCTCCCGCTCGAACTTGGACTAAGTTGTAAGCTCTCCGTAAATCCAACTTAGTAAATATTTTGGCCTGGCGGAGCCTCTCAATGAGTTCGGGGAGGAGCGGGAGTGGGTACCGATTACGGATCATGATGGCATTCAATTTCCTGTAATCACAGCACAGTCTAAGCTCCCCTGACTTCTTCTTCATGAAGAGCACTGGTGCAGCCAATGGGGAGGTGGAAGGCCGTATAAACCCCTTCCAGAGGTTCTTTTTTAAAAAAAAAACAAATTTTATTGTTTTTTTGATTCTTAGAACAAAGTGGTGCTGGGGTAATCAAACATCCAGAAATAAAACCATATATGAATAACTCAAATCAATACATTAAATATTCCCTCTCTATTTCCCTCAATTAACCTAATACATTTAAGATAATCCATTTCTAATTTAAATTTCTAAAAATCCCAAAGCTGTTTTAGAGCTTTGTGAATTTACAATTAACATAATCAAATTTGACTTTAAAGAAACAGATTATCAATTCAGGTATCCCTTCCAGATATATTCTAGATCTCAATCTCTTAAATCCTTAATTTTATCACAAATCTCATTTATTTCTTCTTCCACTACACAATATATCTCCTAAATAAAGTAAAATATTAGTCTATCCTATACATATGTAATCCATCCATCCATCAATCTCTTTAAGATAACAAAATAACAAAATATTATCAAACCTTAAATCATTTCAGCCCATTGAACCAAATTCAAATTTCATCCAGTTAATTATCATACCTAATAACGTCCATATTATCAGACAAGAACATCATCTTACTAATTTAACATACTCAATTAGTTATTAAATCAATCCAGATCTAAAATGCCTCTTCAGTTTTCTTCATTCCATTACATAATAGTTTTCATACAAATAAACCTATTATTCCAAGGAATACAGTCTTAATCTATTTAAAATATATATTCTAATAATCACCCATTTTTCTCTTACTTCTAAGTCTAAATCTTAATCCTTAAATCAATCCATAATTCTACAGTGCCTTTGATCCATCACATATAATTTTGAATGTAACTTTTCACTCTTATTCTTGCCTTTTTTTGTGCCAGGCAGGTTTCAATAACAAAGCTTCTCTTTCAGCCAATAAGTCTCTCTTTGTTGCTTGTAGTATCATTTGAGACAGTAAGAAGCATCCCATTCTCTGCATTGGGCGTCTATTTCTCCTATCCTTAAAGCTTCATTGCTTTAAAGGCTCAAATCTCAGCCTTTGATTTTTCTGATCCTCAAAGGTATAGATGAAATGCTTGTAGGGTAAAATAAATTCCTCTTTAGTCTCAATTAAATCCTCTTCTAGTATGTTTTGGTTTATAGAATGGTCAGATATTGTCTGAAAGTCAGTTTGAAGGTTTGGAATATGGCTTCTGACTCTTAATTCTGTAGAAATCTCTTTCATTGTAGCACATATTTCTTCAGTAGCCTCGTAGATCTTTTCCAATATAAGTTTATAGTTCAATTGTGAATAAGGTTTCTCCATTTTAATAATAATTGAAGAGAGTCCCCTTTTTTTCTTTTAGTGGAGGCTGTATTTAATAATAGTAAAGCAGTATCCATCCCCACAGTTCCCACAGCTGCATCCGCTTATCTTTTCTCTTCAAAAGTAATTTGAAGGCCAAGTCCATCTCATCTTCAAACAGTAACCAGCAGTTGCAATATTAACTTTTCGCCACTAGATGTCCTCAATAGGTTAAAAAATCTTTTCCAGACACCATTTTCCCCCTTTTTCTATCTTTTAGAGAAAAAGGTGGAAAAAGAAACAATCTTCCAGTATAATATAATAGTAGAGCTCTTAAAAAAAGGTTTTTTCTGTACCCCAAAGTAGATAAGAATAAAGTGTAGTCTTTAAAAAATTTTATTTTAACCTTTTTCTTCAGCGCCTTTCTTCCCACACATACCAAAGCTGCTTTTTCAAGACAGGGAAATGATTCCAACAGAGCTTTTACAGGCAAGAAAAAGAACAAAGTAGGGTGAAGAGAGGAGGAGAAGGGGTGTCACCCGGATCATCCGCGGTGGGTCTATTCATGCTTAGGTGTTGCTGTGACTTTTGGCTGGTGAAGCAGGGTAATCAGCCATCTTACAGGATGATCTTTTGCTCCGTCGACCTTCAGGAAATAGCTGGAGCCACGAGAGAAGCTGCCGCCCTCCCGCAGCCTCCAGCAAGCCTCCTCCTCGGTGGCCACCCCTCCAGGGCGACTTTTGACCCACAAAGGTCTACCAGCGAAGAAAAACCCAGCCAGTGTGGAGACAAGTCTCCAGACGTGACCGGAGTGGCCGCAAACCAGAACCGAAAGTCCCCTTCTGGAGGTTCTTGTCAATGAAGTCCCTCAAGGCTGCCAACTCCGGTTCCGACAGAGAGTAAATCCGGCCAACCGGCAATTTGGCATCAGGCACTAAATCAACCGGGCAGTCATAAGACTGATGCAGGGGCAACTGATACGTCTCTTTTTCCCCAAAGACATCGGCATAATCCCCCAAATCTGCCAGTAGGTCCAGGTCCACATAGGTAGCCACATTCCCTGCGCAGACATGCAGGTGATGGGTGGCACACTTCTTGCTAGGGAACCGCACTGCCCCAGACGACCAAATAATCTGAGGATCATGAGCCCTTAACCACTCCAATCCCAACACCACTGGAAAGTGGGAAACGGTAGCCACATAGAACACGGCTTCTTCCACATGTGGCCCAATACGCATGTGAAGGGGTCTGGTTGCAGCAACCACTGGGCTGGAACAAAGGGGCCACCCATCAATCATCTCCACCAAGACTGGTGGTGACAACTGCTGCTGGGGAATAGACCACTGTGCGGCAAAAGCCGAGTCCCTGAAATTTGCAGTAGCCCCTAAGTCCACCAAGGCCTGGACCTCCACCACTCCTTGACAAGGCACGAACACAGTTGCTGGTAACACAAGGTGCTTAACAAGAGTCTGCTAAGGTAGAGGTACTGGACCCATTTCCAAGCGAGCCCAGCCTACAGAGCCCTCTAGGCCGGGCCCGGCCCGTTTTCCGCCACCGCTTTGGGTGCCTTCACAGGACACTTGGCCACCATATGGCCTGAACTGCCACAATACAGGCAAAGGCCTTCGCGGCAGTGGCAATATTTTTCAGCTTGGGTCAGTCGAGGTCGTGCAGCCCCCAACTGCATTGGCTCATCTGGAGGCGGTGCCAATGGTGCCACTGTCTTAACAGGTGCGGGCAAGGCCTCTGTCCATCGTCGTGCCCGTCGCTGCTGGAGTCTTGCATCGATACGGAGACACAGGTGCATGAGCTCCTGCAAGGAGCGAGGGCATTCAGTGCGTGCCAGCTCATCCAGGAGTTTGGACAAATGTCCTTCCTGAAACTGGTCCATAAGCGCCGCCTCGTTCCACTGCAGTTCCTGACAAACCAACTGAAATGTAGCAATGTAGTCTGTCAGCGAACCACACCCCTGACACAACTCTCTCACCCAATGGTTTGCAGTCTGGGCCCTAACTGGGTCCTCAAACATGGCCTTGAGTTGCTGGCAAAACTCTGCATAATTGTCCAGCAGCTGATTGGGCTGGGTCAGCAGGGGTGTTGCCCAACGTGCTGCTGTTCCTGTCAACAGGCTTATCACAAACCCCACCTTATCCCGGTCAGTGGGGTAGTCCTCAGGCCGAAGGCTCATACACAACTGGCACTGCCCAATGAAGGATGGGAATCGTGCCTGTGAGCCATCAAACTTTTCTGGCACTGTAACAGGGCTTCTGCGGCATGGCCGAGCTGCTTGCATCTGCACCATCTGTGCAGTCAGGAGGGCCACCTGCTGTTTTAACTGATCATTTTCCACATGGAGCTGATCCATGGTCACCCAACTTGGTCTGGAGGAGCAATTGGGAGTGGGACGGGAACAAAATGTGATGACCCAGGGCCCCGAACGGAGGCAAAGCAATCAGCTGGCCAGAGCAATAGTCTTTTTAATCACTGCCAATGTTCACCCAACAGCCCCCATATATGCTGGCACAAGTTCAAACAAAACAGCAGGGATAGCTTGGCTTACGAAGGGGGAAAACTATATTTGCCTGAAGCCATCCATCTTAATGTTCTCAAACACAGCCAAGATGTAAAACAGGCTGGACATTTTGGATATCTAAAAACTCTACATCTCAGCCACCGGCAATTTTGGTGGCTGGGGCTGAAACAGGATGTGGAAAACTATGTAAAAAGTTGTACTATATGTGCCACAATGAAAAGAATCCCAGGGAAAACTCCCGGGTTACTGCAGCCGGTGGCAGACCCTTCTCAACCCTGGGAAGAAATAGCTATGGACTTTATAGTAGACCTACCTGAAAGTAGAGGAATTACTGTCATATGGACTGTGATAGACCTCTTGTTGAAGCAGGCTCATTTCATTGCCTGCAAAGGACTCCCATCTGCCCAACGACTGACCAAATTGTTACTGAAACATATCTACTGGCTGCATGGCACCCCTAAGCGAATAATTTCAGACAGGGGGGGTGCAGTTCACAGCGAAGTTTTTGGAAGAGTTTTCTTAAATTAATTGGGTCATCTCAAGGCTTATCATCTGCTTTTCATCCGGCCACCAATGGTGGAGCAATATCTCAGATGCTACGTTTCCTACCAACAGACAAACTGGACTGACCTCCTCTCTTTTGCGGAGGTGGCGTACAATAATTCTGTTCAGAGCAGCACTGGCTACACACCTTTCAGAGTGGCCACAGGAAAAGAGTTCAGCCCAATACCTGAATACCCTCAGGTGCCCTCCGCTTCCCAGACACTTGACCAATGGGTGAAGGGGTGGGAAGAAGTTTGGAGAAACACGAAAACTGTGTTTAAAAAGTCTTCTGAGACCTACAAAAAGCAGGCTGATAAAAAGAGGGCTCCCCAAAGAACATTCCAAGTTGGGGAAAAGGTTTATCTGTCAACTAAATATTTACACCTCAAATTGCCCAGCAAGAAATTGGGACCAAAATTCTTGGGGCCTTTCCCCATCGTAAGAATCATCAACCCCGTCACAGTAGAATTAAAACTCCCTAGGATTTTAGGGAGGATTCACCCTGTCTTTGATTGCAGCTTGTTAAAACCTTGTCAGGGCTCCATGTTAAGACCTCCCCCTAAGAAGGCACCCAAGTCCCTCGTAGTAGCGGGTCAGACTCACTATGAAGTGAAATGTATTTTTGACTCTAGAATTTTTAAAGGGAAATTACAGTACCTAGTACAATGGAAGGGGTAATCGCTGTCTAAAGCTACTTGGGTGAAATCTAGTGATGTGAAGGCTGACCAACTCATCAAAAGGTTTCATGAGAAAAACCCCAACAAACCAAGAGATAATCCCTGACATATGCTTTTGTTTATATACAGGACCTATCCTTTTTGTAAGGGGGGCCGGATGTCAACACTGCTAATATTGGATATACTTGCTTTGACAAAATATGCAGAACTGTCTGGTATTTTTACAGTTAATTTAGATGATGCTGGGAGGGGAGGAGAAAGAATATGTGAGAGAGTAATTATGCGGGCTTCAGAGCGGAAGTGAACCTTTGCCCTCCAGGCTGATTGGAGAACATGATCTATGACAGCAAAATAAGGGAGGGAAAATGCTAGCAAAATAACTGCTCAGGGGTGGAGATTTCAGATCTTGGCATCCTTTATTCTTGCCGTGCTGACATTTTGTTACATGATTAAAGACTTTTTAGGATAAACAATGCCTAGAAGTTCTTTGAAGTGTTTCATTAGTCAGAACCTTGACAACAGCACTTGGTGGCGTGGTGCCCTTCCTTGCCACATTTGAAGCACCCGGTGGTTCTTTTGGAGGTTGATGGCAGTTTTGCTGGCTCGCGGGTCAACTTGGGTGGCAATTTCCCCCATGGTCTTCCCCCTCTGCATTGTCTCTTGGCTAGGTTGATCTTGGCTTCCTTGTCCAGGACGTACCAGTCTTGCAGCTGGTGAGGATCCCACTGAGGGAGGCAAGGATTGTAGAGGTTGTAGTTTAGACCGGTGGTTCTTAACCTTTTTGAACGAATTGCCCCCTTGAGCCAATGAGGAAGTTGTCATCGCCCCGCTCCCCCAACATAACCTCTCAATCACAACATAGGAAATAATTCTTCAATTTATGCAAACACTGTTTTTGTTTTCTTTAAAATTGTCATCAGGACATATCGATGCAAATAATTTATTTCCAGTCTTTTCCCCATATCTCAACTGTGTGAAAAATTTTGGTGCCACCCATCACTTTATTCCCAAACTTCGTGATACATGTATTTCCTTATTATCTTATTTATTCAAGACACTTAAATGTAATGACCACTGAAAACAAAATTCAATTGCAAGAAGGTGAAATGCCTGAAAAGAAAAACAGTAACATTTAATGATTGAATTACAAGTGAAATTTAAGATGCAAAAAGAAATATAAAAAGGGCATAAGAACAAACCACAATGCAGGAACTAAGAATTTCAAGATGAAAACTCTGAAACTAAATTAAGATTCAAAGAAAGTATATATAGTCACGCACACTGTAAAAAGGATTAAAAAGACACAAAGAAAATATAATATCGAACTGGAGTGCATGCTAAGAAAGTACAATACAAAGAGACACACAAAATGTTTTACAGAGCACAACAAAAATTCGAAAATAAAGCCGAAGCCGAAAACTGGAATGTGAAATCCAATGCAAGCAAATACAACGATAAAAGCTCAGACAATTATTAACGAAAACATGTATGTACACACACACACAAAAAAAGAACATCAATGGCTGCCTTGTGCGTGGTGAGCTGATGTCAATTTCTTGATGTCTGGAACCATTTTTGTTAATCGCATTCTTAAATCACCGCGCTCAGAGATCTTCAACATGTTCCTTGACTTAGAAAGTATCTGTTGGATGGCGCTGAAGCCGCTCTCCACTAAGTAAGTGGAAGGAAAGGCTAAAAGAAGCAACTTAACTTCCTCCCACAATATTGGGTAAGTGTTCCTCATTTTCACCCAAAAAGCTTCGTAGCCGTAACTCTGAAAATGTGACTGGGCTTCACAGTCGTATTTCAGATCTGTCAGTGGCTCTTGAAGTTTGGGATGAAGTTGTGCAAAGTCTGCTGTGAAAGGATTTAGCACCCAAGTGGGCACTTCCAGATTTATCAGATCATAGAATCTGGTTTCCATATCTTCTTTTAGTTGCTTCAAGTGGCAGCAAAAAACGTCCAAATCTTCTCCTTGGAGTTCACGTTCATTACCAAGGCTTGGGAACTGATACAGCTCCTGGCGACTCATATTGCTTGCAAGGAGGTCCAATTTGGAAATAAATGAGCAGATTACTCCCTTGGCCTTAAGAAAAATGATTTTATCTCCTTGCAGCTTTACGTTCACTTCATTCAGCTTGTCAAAAACATCAGCGAGATAAGCTACATCCAGACGTTGAAGTTTAAGAGAACTGCTTAGACTTGGGTCAATGGATTCAAGAAATTTGACAACTGTGTCAAAAAGTTCGTGGAATCACCACAAACACTTTCCTTTTGAAAGCCACCTTACTTCGGTGTGCAAAAGGAGACGTTCAAACTCCTCGTCATTTTCTTCACAAAGCTTGTGAAAAAGTCGGTTGTTCAAGGCAGTCGACTTAATTTTATTCACAGCATTAATGACGCAACGTAGATACTCATGCAAATGGCCACTCAAATTTTTTGAGACAAGGTGCTGTCTATGAATGATGCAATGGACAGTCATAACTCCAGGTACAACTGATTTTGAAATCCACGATATCGTCCAACCATGGATGCAGCTCCGTCGGTTGCACATGCCACGCCATTTGTCAAAAGGATGTTTTTCTCATTAAAAAACTCTTCAACCTTTTTAAATATCTAAGAACCTTTTGTGTCGGTGGCTAAATTTTGAACAAATAACAGTTCTTCCCCGATCTCTTCATTCCCGTTGATGAAACGGACATAAGCCAATAACAAGGCTTCATTTTCACGAATTGTTGACTCATCAATCTGCATCACGAATTCTGTATTTTTCAAGGTGTCAATAAGCCTTTCTTCCACATCAGCAGCCATTTCATCAATTCTTTTCGATACAGTGCCATTGCTCAAAGGAATCGATTGCATGATAGTGCTTGCGCTGGGCCCCAACATGGTGGCAACAATCTGTTTCACTGCTGGTAAAATCAGCGTTTCTCCAATAGTGTGAGGTTTGCCACATTTTGCTATCAACAAAGATACTTCATAGGAACAAATGAGCCCCTTGTCAGCATTGAGTGACGATTTTCCAAATAACCTCCCAACAGTGCTGTGACCCTCAAACTTGGCCTTTAAGGATTGGAAAAATGATGCCGGTTTGTCGGCTTTATCTGAATGAATGCTTACCAAATGGTCTTTCAGTTGGGAAGGCTTCATTGCTTCATTTGAAAATGTTTTCTCACAAAGAAGACAAAATGGAAGCTGTACGTTGGAAGGAGATGGAATGAATACCAATTTTAGGTATTCCGTCGAATATTGGCGACACTTCCTCTTCTCGGTCATGTTGAGAGGTCTTCGAAATGAAAGGCACTATCTACAAATTAAATTTTTGACTCCACTGGAACACTAGAAAAACACACGTGGACATCAATAAACCTAGTTTCAACAGTTATGTTGACATTACAGCTGACGTCACAGGGGACAGCCACTCAGCATGCGATGTTTCAAAAGAAGCGCTCCCCCCTTCATCACTGCCCATTCTGGCCAATGGTGCGCCACTATATGGGTAGAGGCTGCTGCGCAACGTGCATGAAGATAAGCGATGCGTATTCACATATGTACGGCGTTCTGTACTGAAGCTAGCTGGAGGAACATTTGAAAACACAATTCAATCCATTAATAGCGAGCGATCTGATGTTTTTGTACGACAGATATACAGCGATTCATTGTACGAAAAAGTCTCAAAAGTGTCCACAAAATTTCTCACTCCATCGCCCCCATATCGCCCCCTTTTCGTTCCTTCACCCCCGCGTCACCCCTTTTCATTCCATCACCCCCTGAAAAATGAAATCGCCCCCTGGGGGGCAATATCGCGCAGGTTAAGAACCACTGGTTTAGACCATCTTTGAAGTGGCTAAGCAAGATATCCTCTGGCAAGTTTAGTTTGATGGCCAGGGTCTGGAACTCTTGGGTGTATTCGGCCACCAGTCGCCTTCCTTGTCTCACCGTCTTTATTTGCTCTTGGGCCTTCCAATCTGCCAATGGGTCCTCGAATCAGCACCTAAGGGAGAATATGAATTGGTTGAAATTCAGCAGCTCTGGAGCATCAGCATCGTACAGGTCCATGACCCAGTCTGCTGTGATGCCATCCAGGGTGGCTTGCACGATGCGAATTCTGGCGCAGTCAGTGGGGATGTCTTGGCCATACTCTTCCATGTAGTTTAGCACCTGGGTCAGGAAGAATCCCAGGTGCCATGACTCTCCACAGAATTTCACGTCTAGTGGAGGGAACTTCTGGATGGAGCGTGCCCTTTTTTTCCGTTTGTCTCATCTCCCCTCTCTGCGGCTTCCACACAACACGGGGTGGCTGCAGCAGTGGTGACTACAGCAGGCTCGCTAGTTCCTTCAGCTGTGTCCGAAGTCTCAGGTTCAGGCTACCCTCCGTTTCCTTTCTTGTTGCACCCCAGGTGGATGGTGCCTTGGTAGGGTTCATCTTTCTCCTCTTTCATGGAGTCGAGGGCTATCTTCATCATGTCGATTGCCTGTACCAACAGCTAGATGGAATGCCCCAGGCACTCCTCCTCATCCTCGTTGAGATGGAGGGACCTTTCCATTTCCTCCTTCCAGCCTGTTTGATGACTGCCCCATCTGAGTCAAATGCCCATCGACCACCTAGGCTTGTGGTATCGCTCTCTCACTTCCTCCTCTTATGAAGAGCTGGAGGATCCAGAACTGGAGTATTTACAGGGGTCTGCCCTGCAGGAGGGTTCCCCCCCTGCAGTAGGTTCGTCTCTCTCTGCTCCATTGTTCAACATGGTTTGCTAAGTCCCCTGGTAAGGGTCTTCTTTCCAGGCTGACTATTACTGCAGATCCGGTCTAATGTCCAGGCCCACTTCAAAACCTCATCCTAAGAAAGCAGAACTCGTGGAAGCAGTTTCTTCCAAAAGGAACTTTTATTAGGAGAAGCTGACAGCAGAGATAATAGACAGGATCTGAGGGTTTCCTGCTCAGATCAATAGGTTAAAAGTGTCCCAAGCAGATTTCCGCTTCCGGTATGCGGCGACGCCGGTCGTGTCTGGGGACTCGTCTCCAGTCCGGCCGGGTTTTCTGTGTCGGTAGACCCCTTAGGGGGTCGAAAGTCGCCCTGGAGGGGTGACCACCAAGAAGGAGGCTTGCTGGTGACTGCGGGAGAGCGGCAGCTTCTCCTGCGGCTCCAGCTATTTCCTTAGGGCCGACGGAGCAATGATCGTCCTGCAAGATGGCCGATCATCCTGCTGCACCAGCCGAAGTCACAATTACAGCTAAGTGTATTAGACCCACTGCAGAGGATCCGGGTGAGACCCTTTTTGCCCCTCTCTTTTCCCTATTTGGCTTTTTTTACTGCCTGTAAAAACTTGGTTGGAATTATTTTCCCGTTTGGAAAAAGCAGCTTCTATATGTGTGGGAAGAAAGGCGCTGAGAACAAAGAATTTTTAAAGACTACACTTTATTTTCATTCATTTTGGGATACAGAAAAAAACACTTTTTCGAATTGTATTAGTAGTTAATATTGGAAGATTATTTCTTTCTCCATTTTTTCCTTTAAAGATAGAAAAAAGGGAAAAAATGGTGTCTGGAAAAGATTTTTTATTTACTGAGGACATCTAGTGGTGAAAAATTAATATTGCAACTGTGGATTAGTCTTTGGAGAGAAGGACCTGACCTTCAAACTATTCTTGGAAAAGATAAGCTGATGCAGCTGTGGGAACTGAGGGGGTGGACACTGTTTAACTACAGCTTTTATTTAAAAAAATAAGAAAGGATTTTCTTTAATCACTTCTAAAATGGAGAAATTTTACTCTCACTTAAATTGCAAGCTTATACTGGAAAAGATTTACGAGGTTACTGAAGAAATATGTGCCGTAAGGAAAGGGATTACTACAGAACGAAGAGACAACTCTACCCCAAACTCTCAAACTGACTTTCAGATCACATCTGTTTATTCTACAAACCAAAACATACCAGAAGAGGAATTAAGGGAGATTAAGGAGGAACCTGCTACAATGAAAGAGATTACCACAGAACTAAGAACCAGAAATTTTTCTTTAAATCTTAAAAGCGACTTGAAGACTACATCTGACTATTCTACAAACCAAAATACACTAAAATATGACTTCATTGAGGATACAGAGGAACTTATTTCACCTTACAAGCATCTTATCTATATTTTTGAGGATCAGAAAAAGCAAAGACTGAGATTTGAACCTTTAAAGCAGTGAGGCTTCAAGAATAAGAAATAGAGGTCCAATCCAGAGGACAGGAGGCTTATTACTGCCTCAAATGGCATCACAAGCAACAAAGAGAGACCTATCGGCTGAAAGGGAAGTGTTGTTGTGGAAACCTGCTTGGCAGAAAAAGAAACCTAGAATAAGACTGAAAAGAGAAAGTTAAAATTATATATACTGGAATTAAGGCATTTTAGAATTATGGATTGATTTAAGGATTAAGTGCTTGAGTTAGAAGTAAGAAAAATGGGTGATTATTAGAATATATATATATATTAAATAAAGTAAGAATGTATGCTTTGGAATAATAGGTTTATATGTATGAAAATTATTATATAATGGAATGAAGAAAACTGAAGAGGTGTTCTAGATCGGGATTGAATTAATAATTAATTGAATGTTATTTTAATAAGATGATATGTTTTGTTTGATAATATGGATGTTATTAGGTTTGATAATTAATTGGATGAAATCAGAACCTTGTCTAATGGACCTAAATGATTTAAGGTTGATATTATTGTGTCAGCTTAAAGAAATTGATTGATTGATGGATTAGATATGTATAGGATAGATTAATACTTTATTTTAACTGGGAGATATTAGTGGAAGAAGGAATAAACAAGATTTATGATGAAATTAAAGAATTGGGATATATTTGGAAGGGATACCTGAACTGATAATGTGCTTATTTAAAGTTAAATTTGATTATGGTTTTGTAATTGCATAAAGCTCTAAAACAGGTTCAGGATTAATAGAAATTTAAGTTAGAAATAGACTATTTTAAATATATAAGCTATTTGAGGGAAATAGAGAGGGAATATTTGATGTACTGATTGAGTTATTTACATATGTTTTGTTTTTGGATTTTTGATTGTCCCAGCACCACACTTTCGAGCACTTTGTCTTAAGAATTAAAAAACCAATAAAATTTGTTTTTTAAAAAAGTGTCCCAAGCAAAACCCCACCCCATAGTTCATCTGGTCAGTTCAAATGGGCCAATCCCCAGGTGTTAGGTCCATTGTGGGAAAGAGGAGATAACTCCGGGCTGTCTCAGGGTTTCAGCAATGTTTTGTTGGCTTTTCACACCTTCCCTTCTGAGCGTGGAGATAAACCATTTGCCGGAGGCACATTCCTTTCTTCTCCCCCCTTTTCTAGCTGACATCAAGGGGAGAGATAGTTCACAGAGGAAGTATGCAGAAACAGCAAAGTGTTACAATGTAGTGACAGAGGAAAATAAAGCAATAGCCCGCAGTGCTTTCCCCCCTCCCCTCCAGGAGCATGGCATAACCCAGAAGTATAGAGAGAACAGAGGTTGAGTTTAAAGCAAGAAGGGGTCCCCTTAGAATATGGGTTCTGACATTAAAAATAATTTTCCCCTTGACTAAGTGTCCCAACATGTCCTTCTGTCATGATTTTGACAGATGAAACTCTTCAAAAGAACTTTGAGGCATTGTTTGCCTTAAAGAATCTTTTATTCTAGAAACAAAGCATCGGCACTACATAGTTAAAGCCAAAAACTGAATTCCCCTCCCCTGGGCACAACGTAGCAAAGCACAATTCCCTCCTCCAATTAACAGTCATAAATCACATCCCCCAATTAGTTTGAAGCGCAGGCTTTCTCCCTAGCTCTCCAGCCTGCCAAATCTTTATCAAATCTGGGCGCAATTACCTTGATTCCCATGGCTGAGTTATTATTGTTATGACTAACTGGACTCTCATCCACATCCCCCCTCCCAGCATCAACTAACTCTAAAAGCAAAAGAGAAAAGATGGCTACATTTCCATCTGTTGTCAAAGCAAGAACATCCAATGTTAGCAGGATTGACATCCGGCACCCCTTACAAAAAGGACAAATCCTGTAATGTAAACAAAAACACAGGTTAGGGGTTGCCTCTTGGTTTATTAGTGCATTTCTTATAGAACCTATTAATGAGTCTGTCAGCTTTTACTTCACTAGATTTCACCGAGGTGGCCTCATACAACGAATATCCCTTCCATTGCACTAAGTACTTCAATTTCCCCTTAAAAATTCTAGAATCAAGAATACGCTTTACTTCATAGTAAGTCTGTCCTGCCACCACAAGGGGTCCAGGTGCCTTCTTAGGGGGAGGTGTTAAGGTGGAACCCTGAAAAGGTTTCAACAGGCTACAATGGAAAATGGTGAACTTTTCCTAAGAGCCTAGGAAGTTTTAATTCCACCGTGACCGGGTTAATGATCTTTACAATGGGGAAGGGTCCTAAGTACTTTGGTCCTAACTTCTTACTAGGTAACTTAAGCTGGAAATATTTAGTTGACAGATAAACCTTTTCCCCAACTCTGAATGTTCTTTGAGGAGCCCTTTTTTATCTGCCTGTTTTTTGTATGTCTCAGAAGCCTTTTTCAAAGCACTTTTTGTGGTTTTCCAAACTTCTTCCCACCCCGTCACCCATTGATCAAGAGTCTGGGAAGTGGAGGGTGCTTGGGGGTATTCCTGTGGCCACTTTAAAAGGTGTGAAGCCGGTGCTGCTGTGAACAGAGTTATTGTAAGCCACCTCTGCGAAAGGGAGGAGGTCAGTCCAGTTTGTTTGTTGATAATCCACATCGGAGATATTGCTCCACCATTGAGTTCACAGATTCAGGCGCCCCATTGGTAGATGGGTGAAAGGCTGATGATAGTCCTTGAGATAAGCCAATTAGTTTGAGAAAACTCTTCCAAACCTTAGCTATAAACTGCACCCCCCTGTCAGAGATTATTCATTTTGGTGCACCATGCAGTCTGTAGATGTGTTTCAGGAACATCTTGGTTAGTCGTTGGGTGGATGGGAGTCCTTTGCAGGCAATAAAGTGAGCCTGCTTTGAAAACAGATCTATCAGAGTCCAGATGACCGTATTTCCCCTACTTTCAGTTAGATCTACTATAAAATCCATAGCATTTTCTTCCCATGGTTGGGAAGGGTCAGCCACCGGTTGCAACAACCCAGGGGTTTTCCCCAGAATTCTTTTCATGGTGGCACATACAGCACAACTCCAGACATAGTTTTCCACACCCCCTTTCAATCCCAGCCACCAGAATTGCTGGCAGGTGAGGTGTAGAGTTTTCAAATATCCAAAGTGCCCAGCCTCTTTTACGTCATGGCCATGTCAGAGAGTGTTAAGGTGGAGGGTCTCTGGCAAGTATAGCTTTCCCCCCTTGTAAGCCAAACCATCCCTACATGTTAGGGAGGTTTGATTGTCCTTGAACCATTAGTCAGTGAGGAGCTCTTGCTTTATTTTCTTTGCCCCAGGATCATTGGGGTTTGGGGCTCTTGAAGGTGGGACTGTGCGGCGTGAGTTGAGAAGCAGTTTGTGGAGTGGAAATAATTGCTTCATTAACCTCTTCATGCTGGCTCTTGTACTGCGGCAGTCTGGATAAAGCATTAGCTAAAACGTTTTTTCCTCCTGGTATGTACTTTAGGGTGAAATTAAAACGGTTAAAGTACTGCGCCCATCGTACTTGTTTCGGGGAAAATTTGCATGGAGTTTTCAGTGCTTCAAGGTTTTTGTGATCAGTCCATACCTCGAAAGGCACCTTGCTCCCTTCTAGATACTGTCTCCAGGTTAATAGAGCCCAGCGGATCACAAAGGCTTCCTTTTCCCACACAGCCCACCTCCTCTCGCACTCAGTGAATTTTTTTGAGGTGTAGGTGCAGGGTTGTAGGGTCCCACTCTGGTTCTTTTGCAGTAGCACAGCTCCGATGGTCACGTCACTGGCATCGGCTTGAATTACAAAGGGCTTCCCTGGGCAGGGATGCTTTAAGACCGGTTCAACCACAAATAGTCTTTATAAGTTCTCAAAAGTGGTCTGACAGCTCATAGTCCATGCTAGTGGTTGGCCCAGATGCGGCTTTCCTCTCTCTTTGCCTGTTTTTAGTAATTCTGTAAGGGGTAGGGTACTTTCAGCAAAGGAGGGGATGAATTGATGGTAGAAGTTGGTGAATCCTACGAAGCTCTGGAGCTGTTTGTGAGTCTTTGGGGGCTGACACTCAATTACGGCTTTCACTTTGGTCAGGTCCATTTCAATGCCCTTGCTGGAAATTCTGTAGCCAAGATAATCTAATCGGGTTTGGTGAAACTCACACTTTGATAGTTTGACATAAAGCTCCACTTAAAGCCCTTTGGGATCTCCATAGTTGCTTGGGTCTTTTCTGCACCAACCCTGTATCACCAATCGCTCACTTACCTTTCGAAGATCTCCAGAGTTCCAGAACAGGCTGACCCACATGGCAGAAAAGCGGCTGTCTTTTTCCCAGATGCTGATGAAGCTGTTTTCCTTAGAGCTTATGTTCTTACACATGCTCGTTTTTGCATTTTTGCACAATGGATGAAATAGTCCATAAGAACGTGAAATCTAAGGAAAACATCTTCACCAGCATCTGAGTAAAGACTTCTGCTTTTCTGCCATGAGGCCGGGCATCCTTGCTGAACTTCTAGCTAAAATATATAATCTTTCCCTAAGATCAGGCACTGTACCGGAGGATTGGAGGGAAGCAAATATAACCCCGATCTTCAAGAAAGATGTGCACTTAATGACCTGCGCATTCGATTAACAAATGCATTGGGGAAAGCAGGGAGGGGGCCCATTCATTTAAAATGAATGTTCTACATGGGGCTACCCTGGAAGAACATTCAGAAGCTACAACTAGAGCAGAGTGTGGTGGCACACACTGTCTTTGGGGCCCCTAGAATGGCACATGTTACACTGCTGTTCCGCGAGACTGGCTGCCGGTTTGCTTCTGGATGCAATTCAAGGTGTTGGGTATTATCTTTAAAGTCCTGCATGGCATGGGTCCAGGTTACTTGAGGAACTGTCTCACCCCATGGGACAGGTCCACCCCACTCGTGCCAGCAGAGGAGGCATGCTGCAGATTCTGTCTGTCAATGAATTCTGGCTGGCAGGATCCAGGAGAAGAGCCTTCTCTGCCATGGCTCCAGTCCTTTGGAACACCTTGCCCCCCTGGGGTGAGAACTGCCCCCACTCTCTTGACCTTCCATAAGGGCCTGAAGACCTGGCTTTGCTGGTTGGCTTGGGGCCACAATGGGGGAGAATCACACTGGAGGTGGTTCATCCCACCTCTCCCCTGTGTATTCTTCTCCTTCCCCTCCCATTTTTAATCATGATATGTGTGTGTGTGTGTGTGTGTGTGTGTGTGTGTATACTTTTACTGCTTTTAACATAAGCTGCCCAGAGTCACCTTGCAGTGAGATGTGTGGCAAGCAAATTTTAATAAATAAACAAACAAATAAATAAATAATTTAGTGTATGATGATAACATAACAAAGAGAAGTAAACATATACACACAATCCACATAATTATATACAAAATGTCTAGGGGGCTATGGCAGTGGCTTCATAACTGGATGTCTAATTCAGCTACCTAGGCAACTGCCTCTGGCATTGCTTCATACAGATCTTCTAAGGCAGGGCTTTTCAACACACCTTTGGAAGCGACGGGCAGTGAGTGAGAGAGAGAGAGTGAGCAAGCGGCCTTTGGAAGTGACGGGGCAGTGAGTGAGCAAGCAAGCGAGCAAGAGGCCTTTGGAAGCGATGGGGCAGTGAGAGAGAGAGCAAGCGGCCTTTGGAAGCAACGGCAGTGAGTGGGGGAGAGACAGAGTGAGAGGCCTTTGAAAGAGATGGAGGAGTGAGTGGGGGAGAGACCGAGTAAGAGGCCTTTGAAAGAGACAGAGGAGTGAGTGCAGGAGAGACCGAGCAAGAGGCCTGTGAAAGAGACTTGAAAGAGATGGAGCAGTGAGTGGGGGAGAGACCACTGGTTTGTTTTCTGTCTCCAGCTGCTTGTTACAGTTCTCAGAGTTTCCAAGGTCACCGGATAGGCTAGATATTTGTGTCTGGGCTCTATGCCAGGTTGGATCTCTCTTTAATGACCTTTTACCCATTGCTTGTTTTCCTAAATTCAGGTGCTTTGGAGAATAAGTCAACCCCCTCTTCTCTGTGACAGCCCCGCAAGTACTGGAAGATAGCTATCATGTTATTCCTAAACCATCTCTTCATTAGGCTAGACATACCTAGTTCCCTTAACCATTCATCATATGCTTTAGCCTCCAGACCCCTTATCATCTTTTTTGCTCTTCTCTGCATACTTTTTAGGGCCTCAGCATCTTTTTTTGTACCTTGGTGACCAGAACTGGATGCAGTATTCCAAGTGTGGCCTCAATAGTACAGTATAAAGTGGTACTATCACTTCACATCACCATAGTAATGGGGGACTTTAACTACCCTGACATCAACTGGGAGACAAACTCTGCACCAAGTGGAAGATCAAACAGATTCCTGACAAACCTAGCAGACAACTTTGTCTCCCAAAAAGTAGGGAAGGGAACTAGGGGATTAGCCATTTTGGATCTAATTCTCACTAACAGAGATGAAATGATAGAAGGTGTTGAAGCCATAGGAACCTTGTGGGGAAGTGATCCTGCAATATTGGAATTCAACATTATGGAAGCACAAGCAATAGAACACAGTCAAACTAGAGTCTTGGACTTCAAGAGAGTTAATTTCAATAAACTTAGATAGGGCTTGGGAAGGATTCCATGGATGAGAATCCTCAAGGGGGAAAAAAACTCAAGAAGCTTGGGAAATTTTGAAAAGTGAGATAATAAAAGCCCAGTCTAGCACAATACCAACAAAGAAGAAAAATAACAGCTCTCAAAAGAAACCAGCATGGCTGCATAAAGAATTCTCTGATAAATTGAAAGATAAAAAGGACAAGTATAAAAAGTAGAAAGAGGGGCACATAACTAAGGCAGAATATCAGCAAATAGCCCGAGCCTGCAAAGACGAAGTGAGGAAAGCTAAGGCTCATAATGAACTAAGGCTTGCGACCAAAGTCAAAAATAACAAAAAAAAGCTTCTTTCAACATGTAAGAAACAAGAAAAAAGTGAAAGAAACGATTGGTCCGTTAGTGGGTGAAAGTGACAAGAAGGTGACAAGCAACAGGGAGAAAGCAGAACTATTTAACTCGTTTTTCGCATCTGTCTTTACACAAAGGGAAAAAACAGACCAACCTATCAAAAATAGTGCCATAAAAAACAGAATAGAAACACAAGTTAAGATAGGCAAGAAAATGGTAAGTAAGCACCTCTCCAGCCTAGACGAGTTCAAATCACCAGGACCAGATGGATTACACCCCAAGGTTCTCAAGGAACTGCCAGATGTGATCTCAGAACCACTGAACTATATTTTTCAAAGATCCTGGCGCACTGGGGAACTACCAGAGGACTGGAAAAGAGCTGATGTAGTTCCCATCTTCAAAAAAGGAAAAAAAATGGATCCAGGAAATTACAGAGTTATCAGCCTGACCTCAATACCTGGGAAGATTCTGGAAAAGATAAGCAAACAACGAATCAGTGAACACCTACAGGCAAACAAAGTCATTACTAAAAGCCAACATGGGTTTGTCAAAAACAGATCATGCCAGACAAATCTTATTGCATTCTTTGACCAAGTGACAGAATTAGTGGACCAGAGGAATGCTGTGGATATAATTTACTTGGACTTCAGTAAGGCATTTGACAAAGTAGATCACAACCTACTACTTGATAAGATAGAAAAATGTGGGTTAGACAGCATCACCACCAGATGGATCCGTAGCTGGCTGACCGGCCGTACTCAGCGTGTGGTCCTCAACAGAACCACATCTACATGGAGGGAAGTGTGTAGTGGGGTGCCCCAGGGCTCTGTTCTGGGCCCAGTGCTCTTCAACATCTTCATCAACGATTTGGACGAGGGGATAGATGGGGAACTCATCAAATTTGCAGACGACACCAAGCTGGCAGGAATAGCCAACACTCCAGAAGACAGGCTTAGGATACAGGAAGACCTGGACAGACTTGAACACTGGGCGCTATCTAACAAAATGAAATTCAATGGTGGGAAAAAGTAAGGTTCTACATTTAGGCAAGAAAAACCAAATGTACAGGTATAGTATAGGGGTTACCTTGCTCAGTAGTAGTAACTGTGAGAGGGATCTCGGAGTCCTAGTGGACAATCATTTAAATATGAGCCAGCAGTGTGCTGCAGCTGCCAAAAAAGCCAACACAGTGCTGGGCTGCATTAACAGAGGGATAGAATCAAGATCACGTGAAGTATTAATACCACTTTACAATGCCTTGGTAAGGCCACACTTGGAATACTGCATCCAGTTTTGGTCACCATGATGTAAAAAAGATGTTGAGATTCTAGAAAGAGTACAGAGAAGAGCAACAAAGATGATTAGGGGACTGGAGGCTAAAACATATAAGGAACGGTTGGTGGAATTGGGTATGTTTAGTTTAATGAAGAGAAGGATGAGGGGGGACATGATAGCAGTGTTCCAATATCTCAGGGGCTGCCACAAAGAAGAGGGAGTCAAGCTATTTTCCAAAGCACCTGAAGGCAGGACAAGAAGCAATGGATGGAAACTAACAAAAGAGAAGCAACCTAGAACTAAGGAGAAACTTCCTGACAGTTAGAACAATTAACCAGTGGAACAACCTGCCCCCAGAAGCAGTGAATGCCCCAACACTGGAAGTTTTTAAAAAGAAACTGGACAACCATTTGTCCAAAATGGTATAGGGTTACCTGCCTGCGCAGGGGGTTGGACTTGATGACCTCCAAGGTCCCTTCCAACTTCAAAAAAGGGCAAAAAAGGGCAACAAGAATGATCAAGGAAATGGAGCGCCTCCCTTATGAAACCAGATTGCAACGCCTTGGTCTCTTCAGCCTTGAAAGACGGCGTTTAAGGGGTGACTTGATCGAAGTGTATAAAATCATGCATGGGATAGAAAAGGTGGATAGAGAAAAATTCTTTTCTCTATCACACAATACCAGGACAAGGGGGCACTCCCTAAAGCTCATAGCTAAGAAAGTGAGGACAAATAAAGGGAAATATTTCTTCACCCAGAGGGTCGTTGATTTATGGAATTCACTTCCTGAAGGGGTCGTGACAGCTGTCAGCCTTGACAGCTTCAAGGCAGGGCTAGATAGATTCATGGATGCCAAGTGTATCGGTGGTTATTAAAACGGATGTCCATGTGCCGCCTCTATGTTGGTTGAGGCAGGCAGGATTCCCTTGGGTACCATTTGTTGGGGGTCAAGGGAAAGGGAGGGTTTTGCCTTCTCTTTCTGCTCAAGATCCCCATGTACAATTGGTGGGCCACTGTGTGACACAGAATGCTGGACTCGATGGGCTTTGGCCTGATTCAGCATGGCTCTTCTTATGTTCTTATGTTTATTATTATTATTATTATTATTATTATTATTATTATTATTATTATTATTAGTAGTAGTAGTAGTAGTAGTAGTAGTAGTAGTAGTAAATATTTTATTAATTTTATAATTATAAACAAAGAATCAAATTAAATACAACTCAACTTAATACAATCTATTTCATCTTACTCCCACACAAAACAAAACATATATTCTTATAAAAACTTACATAAAATAAAATAACTATGGGTGTTGCTCGGCAGCACCCCCTCCACCACATCCCCCTCTTCCTTCCTCCCTATCTTGTACTTCCCTCCCCCTCCCCTCTCTCCCTCCCTCACTCTCCACCCTCCTCTCCTACAACCTACCTACTTCCCTCCACTCCTTCACTCCTCACTCTCACCCCTCCAGATGTGGTCCAGAGGTACTGCCCGAGCAACTCCTCTTATATCAATAAATATATTATTCTTATATAATGCAAGTATTGCAGTTGAATACATTATTACACCCACCCCACCCCACCCCACCCCCCGACTTCCCAAAGTGAATACAGGGTAAAGCAAAAGAAAACCCACTAGATTAAACAAAATTATTATATAAATCCTAATAAAAATTTAACTATATGCTAAATACAGTTTCTTAGATTGATATTTCCCTTGAATATAGTCTATCCATTTTTTCCAGTCCAACATATATTTTTCATTTGAATGATCTTTCAAATATGCAGATACTTTAGCCATTTCTGCCAAGTTAATAACTTTTAAAGTCCATTCTTCAATAGATGGTAATTCTGCCTTCTTCCAGTATTGTCCAACCAACAGTCTCGCTGCTGTAATCAAGTTCAGAATTAAATTCATCTCTATGGTGGTGCAATCTTTTATAATACCTAATAAAAACAACTGTGGTGAAAATTCAATACGTTTTTCAAAATATTTTGAAGTATCCACCATATTTTTATCGAAAAAGCCTTGATTTTTCTGCAAGTCCACCATACATGAAAATAAGTAGCATCCATACATTCACATCTCCAACAGTTAGGTTTTAAATTAGGGTACATACATGATAATTTCTTCGGATCCAAATGCCATCTATAAAACATTTTATAAAAATTTTCTCTTAAGTGTTGCGCTTGTGTAAATTTTACATTTTTCACCGAGATCTTCTCCCAAGTTTCCATCATAATTGGTTGTCCGAAATTTTGTCCCCACTTTATCATACAGTCCTTAACTAATTCAGTTTCTGAATCAATTTCTATCAATACGTTATACAATCTTTTAATATGCATTGGCCTTTGATCTCTAATTTGTTTAATTAAATTTTCATCTGTTTGGGATAAACCCATCTTCAAATCTTTTTTCCATCTAGTCTGCAATTGTAAATATTGAAACCAAGTAAGAGTTATTCCTTCCTCTCTTAAAATATCCAAGGACTTCAATAATAAAAAATTCCCTTCTTTAATTAGGAGTTTCTCATAGGGCACCACATCTTGTAATTGTACTCTATTTATATTCTCTATTGCGTGTCTGGGAACCGTCCAAACAGGAATCTTATCATTTAATTTATACTGATATTTTTCCAAACCCGCAGAAGAGCATTTCTCAATAGGTGCTCTTTGAAACTCCTATCCACCTTTTTATCATAAACTAAATATGCATGCCAACCATATAATAAAACGTACCCTTCAATATTCAATATTCTATCATTAGTTAAATTGACCCAATCACTTATCGCTACTAAAACTGCAGCGTGATAATATAACTTAAAATTAGGCATTTTCAAACCACCTCTTTCCCTTGTATCCTGAATAATTTTTAGTTTGACCCTCGGTTTCTTACCATTCCAAATAAATCTATTAATACCCTTCTGCCACTCCTCCAAATTCGCATCTTTTTTAAGCATAGGTAACATTTGAAAAAGAAATAAAAATTTAGGCAATACATTCATTTTAACTGCTGCTATCCTACCTAACAAAGATAATTGTAATTTCTTCCATTTCTCCAACTCTATTTGTGTCTTATTCCACAAAACTTCATAATTATTTTTATACAACTTCCCATTAGAGGCTTCAATGTCAATTCCTAAATATTTAATTTTCTTAACTATCTCACATCCCGTTATTTTTTCCAATTCCTGTTTTAAATTAGTATTTAAATTTTTAACTAACATCTTTGTCTTAGATATATTTAATTTAAACCCTGATACCCTACCATAATTTTCAATTATCTCTATCAATCTGTTGGCTGACTGTATTGGTTGAGTCAATGTCACAACCAAATCATCAGCAAAAGCACGTAATCTATAATCTTGTTGTCTAATCTTTATACCTTTTAAATCATCTGCTCTTCTTATCCTATTCAATAAAACTTCTAAAGTTAGAACAAACAACAGAGGGGATAATGGACATCCCTGTCTAGTACCTTTCTCTATATTAAATGAATCTGTTAAATCCCCATTCACAATAACCTGTCCTGTTTGTTTCTGATAAATCGCCATTATAGAATTAATAAACTGATACCCCAATTCCATCCGAACAATCAATTTTTTCAAAAACAACCAATTCGATCTATCAAATGCTTTTTCCGCATCCAAAAACATAAGAACTGCGGGCACCTGAATATGCTTCTCCAAATATTCTATTATATTAATAAGTTGTCTAACATTAGTTTTCATCTGCCTCCCTTGTAAAAAACCGGTTTGATCAGAATGAATTGTTTGTTGTAAAACTGTCATTAATCTATTAGCCATCACTTTTGCAAAAATCTTGTAGTCCGTATTCAACAATGAAATAAGTCTAAAATTTTCTGGTTGAACATTATCTCTTTCCTCTTTGGGAATTAAAGAAACATAGGCTGTTTTCCATGAAGGTGGAACCTGACCACCCTCTTGTATATTAACAAATAGCTCTCTAAGAGGTTCCACCATTTCCATTTGAAGCTGCTTATAATAAATTGCCGTTAACCCATCCGTCCCAGGAGATTTCCCCATTTTCAATTGTTTAATCACTGAAATTATTTCTTCTGATGTAATCAATGCATTTAATCTATCTCTTTGTTCATTGCTAATTACTGGCAAATTTTCATTTTGCAAAAAAGTATCTATCTCATTCTCTTGTATCTTCTCTTCAGCGTATAACCTAGAATAAAATTCTAAAAAAGCTTTCTTAATAATTTGGTTCCAGACTTTTGCCAAGATGGGAGGAGCCCAATTGCTACAATTTTAATTATATAGGCTATAATAGTTCCAAAGTGAGAGCTGTGTTGTCTGAATTACAAAAATCACAATGGCACTAAAGAGGTACAAGAAACTTGATTGGCTGCCATCTAGTGTTCATCTGGAGTTTTGCAGTCCAAATGCAGTAGGCTTGGGACTTCTTGGTGGTTTGGATTATATGACCAATCACAAGCATGGCTAAAACAACCTTTCATTCATCAGTTATTCTCCCCGAGTAAATGACCTGCCAGTTAGAGTTAGAAAATGGCTTACATGAACTTCAAGAGAGCTTTTTAAGGTAGTATGCCATAAACACTGAGCTAGAAGGTTAGAAAGCATTTATACTCATACTTAAATATTCATACTTAAATATGAGCCAGCAGTACTTAAATATGGGTCAGGAGTGTGCTGCAGCTATCAAAAAGCCGATGCAATCCTTGGTTGCATAAACGGATAGACTCAAGATCATGAGAAGTGATACTACGGCTTTATAATGCCTTGGTAAGACCACACTTGGAATACTGCATTCAATTTTGGCCACTACAATATAAAAAAGATGTTGAAAGTGCAGAGTGTAGAGTGTAGAGAAGAGTGACAAAGATGATTGGGGGCTGAAGGCTAAAACATGAAGAACGGTTGCAGGAATTGGGTAGGTCTAGTCTAGTAAAAAGGAGTAGGGGAGACATGATAGCAGTGTTCCAATATTTGAGGGGCTGCCACAAAGAAGAGGGGATCAACTTATTTTCCTTTTAATAATATTTTATTAATTTTCTAATTTTACATTTCAGTATTTAAAAAGCAACGAGGTGGCTGGGTTAATCAACAATTCAATAACATACAAAAGTCTTTAGTACAAATCTCAAGTTACAACATCAAATATTTCCTCTCTTTTTCCCTTAATATCTACTATCTCGTATTTAAGCTAATACAGTTTTTATTATATCAACTAAGTAAAAACATCATTATTACATTTATCAATAAATTTTAGCTTATACATATCTGAATTACTTTTACATTCAATCTTTATAAACAATCAATGTCCTGTTATTGGTTTTTTCCCAATTTTTAGTTTCTTCCTTTGCCAACTAGCCTTCCATGTCAGTGCTTTTAAATCATCAAATAGATCTCCCTCTATTATTATATATATTATTTGAAATAAGAGAGACCATTTAGTTGCCATTTTTTGGAAGGGCTAGCCCACGGGTCGGCAAACTGTGGCTCCGGAGCAGCATGCAGCTCTTTGAGCCATCTCATGCGGCTCCGGAGCCTCCTCCGCCATTTGCAGAGAGAGACAGAGACAGAGAGAGGCACTTGCGCTTCCCCTCTCTGTCTCTGTCTCTCTCTCATGTGGACTTGCCCTCAAGCAGGGCTCCTGATTGGCCCTGTGCCAGGGTATCCCACCCCCTGGGAGAAGGGCGGCCAGGAAGTCCCTTTCCCGGGCTGGCCCCGTCCGAGGCTCATGTGGCTGGGGAGTCACGCGGGGAAGCTCTGGGATCCCTGCTGGGAGCGGCCCACCAGAGCCTCCACTGAGTGGGCCAGCCTTCCCACAAGCCACGGCCCCAAGGGAGAGCAGCCCCTGCAATGCCCAGCCAGTGCAACCGTTGGCCAAGCAGCAGCAGAGCTGGAGACAGACGGTCAGTGGCAGGGGGGAGGGAGGGGTCTGCAGAGCACCACCATGAAGCGGCCGTGGGGCAGGTGGCATGCCCCCCCAGCTTACCTGTACCAGGCAGCAGTCCCGGCGGGGGCATCGCTTCCTGGGCCATCCCCAGGCCACTATGCTGGACATGTGTTTCCCTGGGCCGGGCAGCAGTCTCAGCTTGGGTGGCAGAGGCATCGCTTTCCCCAGGCCGGGCGGCAGTGTCGGCTGGGGCGGTGGGGGTATCGTTTCGTGGGCCGCAGAGGCGGCCATGTGTTTCCCCGAGCCGAGCAGCAGTGTCGGCTGGAGCAGCGGCCAGCGGGGCCATTGCTTCCCGGGCCACCAAGCTGGTCACGCATTTCTCCAGGCCGGGCAGCAGTCTCAGCTCGTGCGGCGAAGGCATCGCTTTGTGGGCCGCCAAGCTGGCCATGTGTTTCCCCGGGCCGGGCGGCAGTGTCAGTTGGGGCGGCGGCAGGTGGGGGCATCGCTTCCCAGGCCGCCGAGCCAGCCACGCGTTTCCCCGGGTGGCAGTGTCAGCTGGGGCGGTGGGCAGCCGAGTCACCCATGCATCTCCCCAGTCCGGTCCGTGGTGCCCTGGGTGCCTTCTGCTTCCTCCTCTCCCCCATACTTGGCCTTCCCGGGGCCTCCGCCCACTTTCCCATGCCTGGAGCAGGAGACCAAGCGCTGCTTTCTTGGCATCGGAAGGGGCTTCCCCCTCCCAGCCCCCCATCCACCGGGGCCGGGGCGCTCCTCTGGACCGGGATCGGGGCTGTGCGAATCGCAGCGCACCTCCTTTTCTGCCACCCAGCCTGGCCTGGCTCGCCCTCCTGCAGCATTTGGCCCTGGAAAGGCTGGGACAGCCAGCCGGCCGGGAAGGCTGAGCAGCCTCCGCAAGGAAGTCGCTCCCACCCAATAGCCGGCTGGCCAGGATTCCCATCTGGCTCGGTGGGGAGCTCGGGGGCTGCCTGACCGCCACGGGGCTGTCCACGTCAGCTGCCTCCTGGTGGGCCCGCTAATTGTGGGCTCCCAGCCAGCTTTCTCTGTGAGTCAGGCACCCAGGACTCTGTGGAGCCACCCCTAATTGTGCCCCACGAGGGCCCGACTGAGCCCTGGCCTGACCTCTGAAACGCCATTTGCCTGAATTCTTTCTGCCTCCTGGGGGAAGTTGCGCCTCCTGGCCCTATTGTTGTGGGCATTGTTGTTGTGCATCTAATCACCAAACGCCTTTGAAACGCGGGCCAGGAGAAATCTCATCCATCCCACCGCTGAACTGAATTGGGACCGAGGGAAAGGAGGAGAAAAAAGGAAAGCAGTTAGCGCTTTGCTAGAATGAAGGGGTCAGAGGCTTTGGAGCAGGAGCGTTGATGGGGGGAAAGAGAGGCTCTGTTTTTCAGGGGTGCTGCTTTGCAAGCAGCCCAAATCTCGGCCCCGCGTTCAGCCACCCCACATGCGAAGGCTGCTGCCGTGGCTGCGTTCACACCTGCGGTGCTTGGCTAGTTTTCTGTCATGGCGCAAACTCAGCCACGTCAGCCTCCTGGATGCCAGCACCGGGAAGCTGGGCTCGATTCCCCTGGAGCTGTTGCGGGGCACAGCCAAAAGCGAGCCCCGCAGCCGCCTTGCCTGTCCCGCCCTGCCAGCAGCTCCCCCGCCAAGCCTTTGCTGCGAAGCCATCTCCCCCCTTTGCCCCCCCCAAGATCCCCCAAGCAGCGTCCAACCAAACAGCTAACAGAAGCACACGAGGCAGCCTCATCACTCAATATATCGGTTTCTTTTAATATAAAAATGTCTATTAAAAATTCCTTCCTAAATACACAAAAAGACCAATTGGGATGCAGGAGAGGGAGCAGTAAAAGAAAAAAAAGAGTGGTGGGGGAAACTCGGGGGCTGCACAAAGACAATTTTTTTGGGCCAGGGAGAGGAATCAAGCAAGCAGCAGCGGCTTGGTGCCAATCTGGAGGATTTGAGTGTGTTTGTCTCCAAGCAACTACCAAGGCTGGTATATTTGCATAAATGTACAACACAGGATGGGGTGGGTTTTTTTCCCTTTTTTTTCTTTTCTGCACAATCCACAAAGCTGCACAGAAGTTTCCAAAACAGGAAAAGGAGGGAATAGAGAGCAGGACAAAAGGTGGGCGGGGGGGAGCGTGGAGTCGCATGCATGCATACACGTGCACACACACACCCTGAGCTCAGCACTGGCATAAAAGGGCGCCTGCGGAGGAGGGAATACTGTACTCATTTGGGCTTACAGGTGGCCAATGAGAACTCAGAAAACTTTGCTCCCTTTCCTCCCCCCTTCTTTGGGTGTGTCCTGCCAAAAAACCCCCCAAACAAACCCAAAACAATTTTTTAAACTCCCCCAAACAATAGAAAAGCAACTGAAAACCTCAATGAAACCCATGCTGAAATTTGCACATCACAAAACCACATCAGATGTACAGATGCAATAATATACAATTCATGATTTATAATAAAACATTATATACAATAAATATGTTCTTGTTACTTTTTTGTCAATAGATTTCTGCAAATAGATATCTGCAAATAGATTTCTCAGTGCATATCTAACACAATTAGCTTCTCTCCTGCTTTGACTCTCTGGTCTTCAAAACATTTCAGATTTTGAATGTGTTTGTGTGTGTGTGTGTGTGTGTGTGTGTGTATGGGAGTATAAATCTTCATGGTGTTTGCTCTTTTGTAATTTTTCTTTTTTTCTTTTTACATTTTTGAAAAGTATTTACAATTGCTGGTTTTGTGCAGATAGAAAAGGCCCGTTTCCCTCAGCCCTCCCTCCCTCCTTGCTTCCAATGGAGAAGACTTGCAAGCTTCTCCAGGTCAGATCCATCCAGCACTAAGGGGGCAGAGAGGGACAGTAACAGAGGAGCTTGGTGGGTTGCTCGGGGGTTTTGCGGCTCCCAGTGTTTTGTTTTCGGTGGGAAACGGGTCCAAGTGGCTCTTTGAGTGTTTTGGGTTGCCTACCCCTGGGCTAGCCCATTTGTATTCATTAGATCATCTCCCTATTATTCCAATTCCCCATGATTGTCCTGATATGTTTATCTTCCATTCAATCTGTTCTTCTTCTTTCTCCTCAAATTTCTTCTGATTTATATAGAAAGTCTTTTCCATTTTCAGTGTTGTCACTCCCTTTTCTGGATTTTCCATTAACTGTATTAGTTGGTCAATTTTGTCCTCTGTCTTAGTATTTGATTGTTCCACTTCTTCTATTATCTTCTGTGTTGTTAGTTCTTTGGTTGTAGTCAAAATTTGGGTTTGTATATCTAAGCTGGCATCTTGTTCTTTTTTTTTTAAAAATTATTTTATTAAAACCATCAACATTAAACATAAGTTCATATTAAAAAGCAATCATCATATATCCTGCAATACAACTCTAAGGATCAGTTTTTGTGAACGTCTGGTTTAGTAAACATTCCTCACTCCTCACGTCAAGCCTCAACTATACGCCTGGTACATTTTATTTGATTGGTGTTTCTTTTATATATGGTCTATCTGCTGTTTCTAGTCTATCACCTATTGTTCATTCGAGCTTCAGAAGTATATTCGTCTCAGTAGTGGTGCAATCTTTTATGATCTCTAACAAAAGATCCTGAGGTAGAAATTCAGTATCCTGAGGTAGAAATTCAGTACGCTTTTCCAATATTAAAGCAATCAGCATTAAATCTGGGCTTATGAGCTTTCCTCATAAGGCCTGAAAATACAGCTCTTGTATATGGTCTATCTACATTCATACAATCAGCATTGAACATAAAATCATAGTATGCATCAATCATCATAGCACCTGATATACATCACTAAGTATCGATCTTTAATAAACGTCTGGTTTGGTAAACATTTTTCACTCCTCACATCAAGCCTCAACTAAACGCCTGTTACAATTTGTTTGATTGGTGTTTCTCTTTTCTATAGTCTATCCACAGTTTCTAGTCTATCACATATTATTCATCTCAGTGTTAGTACAATCTTTTATGATCCCTAACCAAAAATCCTGAGGTAAAAGTTTAATAACCTGAGGTAAATCTTGTATATGGTTTATCTACTATATCTAGTCTATCACATATTGTTCATTCACGCTTCTGAATTAACTTCGTCTCAGTAATAGTGCAATCTTTTATAGTCCCTAACCAAAGATCCTGAGGTAGAAGTTTCATAACCTGAGATAGAAATTTAGTCCGCTCTATCAATATTAAAGCAAACAACATTAAGCATAAGATCATATTAAGAGGCTTTCGTCCTATAACATAGGCATACAACATTAGGTGTTAGTCTTTGTAAACATTTGATTTGGTAAACATTCTTCCCTCTTTACGTCGAGCCTCAACTAAACGCCAGGTGCATTTTGTTTGATTGGTGTTTCTCTTGTATATAGTCTATCCACTGTTTCCAGTCTGTCAAATATTGTTCATTTGAGCGATCTTTCAAGTATGCCGATATTTTCGCCATTTCCGACAGATTTGTTACTTTCACAGTCCATTCTTCTATAGGCGGTATTTCTGGATTCTTCCAGTATTGTCCCACCAATAATCTGGCTGCTGTGATCAAGTTCAGAAATAAGCTCGTCTCTGAGGTAGTGTAATCCTTTATTATCCCTAACAAAAAAACCTGAGGTAGAAATTCAATACGCTTTTTGAAAATGGTTTGGAGTGTCCACCATATCTTCCTCCAGAAGGCTTTGATTTTTCTGCATGTCCACCATACATGAAAGTAGGTAGCCTCCCCATCACCACACCTCCAGCATTTGGGCTGGGAGTCTGGGTAGATGAGTGATAGTTTTTTCGGGTCGAGGTGCCACCTATAGAACATCTTGTAGAAGTTTTCCCTTAAGTGTTGCGATTTCGTAAATTCTACATTTCTCACCCAGATTTTCTCCCACGTGTCCATGGTGATAGAATGCCCAAAGTCTTGTCCCCACTTTACCATACAGTTCTTGACTAGCTCGGTTTCAGAGTCCATTTCTATCAGAATGCTGTACACTCGTTTGATGTGCATGATCCCCCGTTCTCTAATCTGTTTAATTAGATTCTCGTCAGTCTGGGATAAGCCCTTCTTCTTGTCTTTATGCCACCTTGATTGCAGTTGTAGATATGATAGCCAGGTACCTCCTATTCCTTCGTCTGCTAGCATTGTTTGGGGTTTCAAGGAGAACCCATTTTCTTCTTCCAGTACAAGTTTACTGTAGGGCACCACTTCTTGCCCTTGGGATATGGTTACATCCCCTATTGCGTGTCCGGGGATCGTCCAGATGGGAATCTTGTCGTGTAGGAGGTGTTTATATTTCTTCCAGACCCATAACAATGGGATTCGTAGTGGGTTCTCCTTGAAGTTCCTGTCTGCCTTTTTGTCGTATACTAAGTATGCGTGCCAGCCGAATAGTAGACCGTGCCCTTCAATATTCAGTATTCTATCATTCGTCATATTGATCCAGTCACTCAACGCCACCAACGTCGCTGCATAGTAGTATAGCTTTAGATCCGGCATTTTTAGTCCCCCCTCTCTTCCTCGTGTCCTGGATGATTTTTAGTTTCACCCTCGGTCTCTTGTCGTCCCAAATAAATTTGTTGATGCCCTTCTGCCAACTGTCCAAGTCCACATCCTTTTTGAGTATGGGTAGCATTTGAAAGAGAAATAGAAATCTTGGCAAGACGTTCATCTTTACTGCTGCTATCCTGCCCAGCAAGGATAGTCGTAGTGTTTTCCACCTTTCCAGATCTGCTTGTATCTTGCTCCACAGCACCTCATAGTTATTTTTGTATAATTTCGCATTCGTTGTTTCTATCTCCACTCCCAGGTATTTAACTTTCTTAACTATTTCACAACCTGTTATTCTTTCCAAGTCCTGTTTTGCTTTGTTGTCTAGATTTTTAACTAGCATCTTCGTTTTTGATATATTAACTTTAAAACCTGATACCTTGCCATAGTCTTTCATTATCTCCATCAAACTCCTTGTTGATTGTACTGGTTGCGATACTATCACCAGTAGGTCGTCTGCAAAGGCACACAGTCTGTAGTCCTGTTTTCCAATCTGTATGCCCTTTATGTCCTCTGCTGCTCTTATCTTGTTCAGCAGAATCTCCATCGTTAAGACAAATAACAGTGGTGACAGCGGACAGCCCTGTCTTGTGCCTCTTTCTATGTTGAATGGGTCTGTTAGTTCGCCGTTCACAATGATCTGGCCCGTTTGTTTCTGGTAGATTGCTATTATGGAGTTGAGGAACTGCTTTCCCATTTTCATCCCCCGGGCTAGGTTCGTCAGGAATGGCCAATTCAGTCTGTCAAAGGCTTTTTCTGCGTCCACAAACATGAGGGTAGCAGGTACCTGGTTGTGCTTTTCCAAGTACTCTATTATGTTCAGCAGCTGTCTCAGGTTGGTTTTCATCTGACGTCCTTGTATAAACCCCGTTTGATCCGGGTGAATTATTTTTTGTAATACAGTCATTAATCTGTTGGCCAGCACTTTTGTGAAGAGTTTTTAGTCTGTGTTCAATAGTGAGATGGGCCTATAGTTTGCCGGTTGTGCATTATCTTTTCCCTCTTTGGGGATTAGAGAAATGTAGGCTGTTTTCCAGGAGGGTGGGACTTGGCCTCCTTCTTGTATGTTGACAAATAGCTTTCTGAGGGGTTCTGTCATTTCCTCTTGGAGATGCTTGTAATAGATAGCCGTTATCCCATCCGTCCCGGGTGATTTTCCTTTTTTCAGTTGTTTGATCGCTGAGTGTATTTCCTCCGTCGTGATTGGGGCATTCAGGACATCTCGTTGTGTATCGGTGAGTACCATTAATTTTTCGTTTTGTAGAAACTTTTCTATCTCATTGTCCTGTATCCTCTCCTCGGCGTATAGCTTTGAGTAGAACTCAGTGAAAGCTTTCTTAATGGTTTCCTGTTTGAATTCTTCCTTGCCTTTGTACTCTATCTTTTCAATTATGCGGGCGTTCTGTTTCTTTCTTATGGTGTAAGCCAGCCACCGACCCGGTTTGTTGGCGCTACAGAATGTCTTGTGTTTTGCATATTGTATATTCCATGCTACTTGATCCGCCATCAGCATGTCAAATTGTTTTCTTAGTATCTTAATTCCTTCTTTTGTGGCTTTGTCCTCCGGTCTTTTTATTAATAATTGTTCCTGTTTCTTTATCTCCTCCTCTAGTTCCTTTCTTTTTCGTTCTTGTTTGCGTCGGTGCCTGGCGTTCATGTTCATGAGGATCCCGCGCATAAATGCCTTGCTAGCGTCCCAAATCATTTCAATGGGTGTTTCATTGTTCATATTTATACTAAAGAATTCCTTCGTGGCACTTTTGCATTCCGCCACCTCTTTCTCGTGTCTAAACAGGTTTTTTTTTCATTACCTGCTTCAGCAGCAGTGGCTTGGTGCCAATCTGGAGGATTTGAGTGTGTTTGTCTCCAAGCAACTACCAAGGCTGGTATATTTGCATAAAAATCTATTTCTGATCCTGTCTTAATTCCATCCCTACCGGGTTATGGTCCGTTAGTACTTTGGGTAGGATTGACACAGTGTTGAGGCGGACTAGCAAGTCACTAGATGCCAGGATGAAGTCAATTCTGGAAAATAGTTGATGCCTGTCGGAGAAAAAGGTGAATTCTTGCTCTTTGGCGTGCCGTTCCCTCCAGACGTTTGTCAGTACAAGGTCTTCCTTCATGTCGAAGAAAGATTTCTGCACAATCCACAAAGCTGCACAGAAGTTTCCAAAACAGGAAAAGGAGGGAATAGAGAGCAGGACAAAAGGTGGGCGGGGGGAGTGTGGAGTCGCACGCATGCATACACGTGCACGCACACACCCTGAGCTCAGCACTGGCATAAAAGGGCGCCTGCGGAGGAGGGAATACTGTACTCATTTGGGCTTACAGGTGGCCAATGAGAACTCAGAAAACTTTGCTCCCTTTCCTCCCCCCTTCTTTGGTCTCATTCCCATGGTATCCAAGTTGGTGCTCAAGTTGCGTAGAGGGGTCGTGTCGTGCTGCTCCGTGCGTTTGGTGGTGGATCTTGTTATCCTGCCCTCTGCAGTCTGTCCTGTTCCCTTTCTGTTGTTGCTTCCTGTTCTCTGTGTCGTCGTGTCTCGGGTTGGTCCTTTCCTTTCTCTTGCTCCTGCGTCTGTCTGTCGTTCCGGTGGCCCTTCTGCGTCTTCTCTCGTGGTGTATTGAGGTCCATCTGACGTCAGTTCCTTTGCAAGGAATTCTCTGGCTTTTTGGACCGAGGTCAGGTAGTATCTTTTATTTTTATAGAAAAGTGACATCCCCATAGGGGCTTCCCATTGGTATCGCAGAGCGCGTAGTCTCAGTTCGTCGGTCAGGAACTTGTAGTTCTTTCTGTCTCGCAGCATCGTCTGGGGGATCTCTTTCAATATCTTCACCTCCTGCTCCTCTATGTATAATCTTTTATGATAGGATGTTACGGAGATAAGGTTCCAGAACTCCTTGGTTGTAAAGTGGATGACCACATCCCTTGGTAGGTTCCTGATTGCTGTCGCCCTTGAGTTGACTCTGTAGACTCTGTCGAATTGCCACGCGATGCCTTCGGGTTGCCTTCCCAGAAATGCTGCCAGGGCCCCTACAAAGAGTCTACGCAGGTCTTCTTGGGTTTCATTTGTTGTCTCTTTCCATCCCCTAAATCTGATAGCGGATGCCATTTGCCAGTATTGCACCATGGTGGATTGGTCTTGGGCCATTCTTTTCATCTCTGTTATCTGTCCCTCCATGTAGTTTTCCACTCCTTCTATCTTCTTTGCTACACTCTCCCTGGTCTCCTGGAGGTTTTTCCCCATTTCATCCCCCAGCCATATTGCTATGGCTGGTCTTTCCTCTGCCGGTTTGGAGGTCTGCCCCGGATCAAGCGGAAGGGCTGCTACCCTCCCACGATCAAGTGGGGATCCTCTCCTTGCTCGTTGACCCTACAGGGTGACTGTCAACCCTTTCCAGGGTCCCCCAGTGGAACAAAACTGAACATGGAAGATGGAGCTCACCTTTCTGCATCCGTGGAGGCCGCGATGGTAAACCGGAAGTCTGGAATCAACCTATTTTCCAAAGCACCAGAAGGCCAGACAAGAAACAATGGATGGAAACTAATCAAGGAGAGATCCAACTTAGAATTAAGGATAAATTTCTGATGGACATCCACATGGCCACGGCTGACAGAAACTTATGTTTCTGCTTAGCCAGTAGATCAGAGGTCCCCAACCTCTTGGGCACCAGGGACCGGTTCTGTGGAGAGAGGTTTTTCCACGGACCAGAGGGTATGTGGTTTTGTGTGCTGCCTGCATCTCGCGGATGGGGCTTTGCTTGTTTATGTGGCCTGGTTGCTGGCATGCTGTGGCCCGGTACTGGTCCATGGACCGGGGGTTGGGGACCCCTGCAGTAGATGACTCACCACACCCATGAACCCACACCCCAGGACAACCTGGAGAAGCTTCAGTCAGCTAAGAGGGCTCCACTTGTAGATGCAGGAGAAAGCGTTGGCGACACTTTGGCTTCTTTTGTGGCCAGAGGTTTGGCCTCCTTCTATGGCCACGGCCATGGGGAGGGAGGTTTTGATGGTGTCAAAAGATAGAAAGAGCAAGTCAGTCTGGTGGACTTCATTTGGCACAGTCACTGCAAATTTCAGGCATAGAATGTGCCGTGGGGTAGGCAAATAGATCTGCCAAATGGTCTGCTTCTTGAGTCATGCCCAAGCCACATCTTCAAAGACACCAGCTTCAGCCGAGAAGATTTTAATCAACGTGAGCCCCTTCCAATAGTCTCGAGGGCTGTAGTAAATATTCACAAGCATCTTATTGTGACGGAACATGGAGGACTGCAAGATATTCAAGATGAGAGATGAATCTCCAACAGTCTTCAGTGAGGGGCTCAGGGAGCCACCCAGTTGTGGCCAGTAGCTGCAGCGAAGCTGTTGGGCCTGATAGCACCAGAGCAGCAAAGCGAGGGGCTGCCCTCTCATCTCACTGTCATAGGTCTAGAGACTTCTGTGCTACATTGATCATTGTGCAAGCCAGTGGGCTGGGGATTTCATGTTGTTTGGCACAGTATCCTACTTCTAGCATCATATAATAAAGCTCCTCGGGACAAATTTAAATTAATTCAGAGATTTAATCTTGGGAAGTACAATGTAAAAGAAGCTTTTATAAATGAGAAAAACACCACCACATAAGAAGAAGAGGATTTCCAGCTGTTCTCACTCCTACATTCCACATGTTGGACGTCTTTCTATAACAAGAGCCAACTCACATAGCAACTTACGACTATGCAGATTCTTGGTTGAGGCATTGTGTTCACATGTGAACCACTGCTTTGGATCATAACACAAAGGCATGAACTAACTGCAGATATTTTAATGCTTGGCATAGCTGCTTTGTAGCTCTCTTGGGGTTTTCTATGCAAACTGAAGTTAACAGATCTACACAGGCCTAACTTGCATGCATGTAGAATCAGTATGTGTGATTTGAAATCCAGACCCTGTCAAGCTATGAAGACCCCTTGCATTAGAAATGCCATGCTACTTCTAGCTTGCCTACAGTTACAAGGGGGGAGGGGAAAGGTTTGGAATGCACAGGTGGTTTCTATCTGTGTGAGAGTTAAGGTCACTGTAGAGATGTTTTGGTGAATAGAGACTTTCTTCTCATAACAACTGTTTGAAGACTAATTGGACAATGTGACCTGAACTGTCAGAGAGGGGAGGGAAAGTTTTACTCTTTTAATTATCTTTTTCCCACCATATTGCCAGAGCTGGTTTTCTTTCTACCATGCCGGTATGCTATGCCTTTAACCTCAATTTTAACTAAGGGGGTCCTGAACCCCTACGCCCTTTCTGGCAACCTCCAGAGGGGTAGTGAAGACTCAGGGAAAGATGCCTGAAACATAACAGCCAGACAAAGCTGGGTCGGGGGTGAGTCAGCGGGACCCTGACTGGAGCCGAAAGCAGCTTCAGAACTCCACCAGCCTCAATGCGCCCCAAGGTACAAGAGGAACGGAAGGAGCCGCCACTGACCCTGGAGTGGATGGGCAGAATGGTAGCATTCAACTGGCCTGAGTCGGGGAAGTGGCGAGAGGGAGAGCGGAAGGCAGCTGAAGCCGAATTTCCTCTGTACTATCCCCGGCTTGAGTATGGCAGAGAACAGGAATGGTGGGAGCAGAGAGCCTCAGAATGGGTAGTGCTGAGGGAGCGCTATTTGCCAACATATGGCAGCCAGTCGGTGGAACAACTGAGGCAGAAGTTCAGCAGTCTGGAAGTCCGAGGGGGGAGCCTATACGGAAGCTAACCCTAACCCCCAAATGGACTCTGCTCAACTTTCAGCACCAACGCCAGTCCCCTCACCCCAGCCATCAGTGGGGGCAGCAGCCACCGCAGCTGGAGGGATGACGAGCCTTGCAGCACAGTCCCAGTCCTGGGCCAGGTGCCCATGGCCCACCAACAACTCTTACCCCTCAGCCTGGAGCAATGGGCTGGTGGCCACCACCAACTCCCATGTATGGTGCTCAGCCATGTATGTACCCCTATGGTGGGGAATGGCTACCGGGACCTTGGGCCGCACCAAGGCTACCCCCACCCCCCCACTGAGAGCCATGTGTCAAGGATATGACTAATGAACCCAAACAAATCAGAAATCTGAGGCTTGCAGATTCCTCAAAGAACATGTTTATTGGATACATATCAGCATGATAAAAAGTGAAGCCAACTCTAAATTTTCCCCTTCCATGCTATTGATCACGCTACCCAATGAGGGCCATTGGTGGGTTTTTTGACACTCCTTCTCTCTGACTCCCAGCCTCTGGGAGGATGACCTTGGTTCACACGGGATTGCTTGGTGTTATGTCTAGCAATACCTTTAATCTTTTCTCTCGCCCCCACCCAGCCTGTGTGGCAACTGTGAACAACAAAGATGGCTTCAGCCAGGTTCATTTCAAAAGATGAGACCATGTTTGACGGGAACCCTGAAAAGCTGACGTTCTTCCTCAACCAATTCTGGACCAGCATGGAGGGGAGTACGCTGATGACGGAGTGGGTGACAGCTCTCCATGATGAAGGAGCCCCTGAATTAGCAGATCTGTATGCATTTCTATGCAGACTCAAAGCCCGGTTTGGCAACCCCACGCAGACCTGACGAGCGGAGTCTAAGGTTCATAACGTCAAGCAGGGGAGCAGACCCATAGCGGAGTACATCAGAGAGTTCAGGAGAATCATGGGGAGGCTGAGACGCTGGCTAGAGCAGCTCCTGACTCAATACTTCTGAGAAGGGCTGAGTCGTGACCTGTTCCATTTGTGCCTAGCCCGAGGGATCCCGGCCCAGCTTAATGATTGGTATCAGCTAGTCACTAGTGTGGAGTTAGACCTGATGGAGTACAAGGGCCGCAGAAGATTCAAACTGCAGCCGAAGAAAAGTCAGGAGAAGCATGCGCTAGGGAAGAAGCAGCTAGTGGTGGTGGTATCTCCAGTTCCTGAGGGGCCTTCCAGTCATGCCCCCATCATGTGTTTTTGTTGTGGCCAGGAGGGCCATCGGGCAGCAATGTGCCCAGCACCAACATCCAGGGCGGCTCCTGCTGCCCCTCCTCCCCCGAAGCCAAAGAAGCCACAGAAAAAAGGGAAGGAGAAGTCATGAGCGGCAGCCCAGGTCATCGAGGTCTCCCCTCCAGAGAGCAAAGGGGAGAGAACTCTGACTAAAGAGGAACCATTCATGGCCCTCTATGACAGTGACAGCAAGGGGGAGGATGACCCAATGGTGAGGGGACTAGTCAACCACTTTGAAGCTAAAGTGGACATTGCAGCACCCCACTCAGGGGCAAGGGGTGTGGTAAAAGCTCTCTTAGACTTGGGCTGCACCCATTGCTTGATTAGCCAAGCCACCGTGCAGAGGTTAGGGCTGCATGTGAGGAAGCTTAGGAAGCCCGTGAAGTTCAGGCACGTTGATGGCACCTTGATGGGGGGCAGGGCAGCTTCCCATTTAACAAAGCTGGTGCAACTCAAATCTGGGGACCACCAAGAGACTGTCTGCTTCATGATCACCCCTAGAATAGCTGAGGAGATGATCTTAGGCCTGGCTTGGTTAGCAAAATGGAGGGGGGATCTATTGGGAGAAAGCCTCAAAGCAAGCTATCATGAGGAAGCAGAGCCTGAATTCCCTTGCCAAAAGAAAACAGAAACCAGACCAAAAAAGGGGAGTGAGGAGACCTGTTGAGCACAGCCAGACGACATTGTGGCGTTTCCCGGCTCCCATGAATAATGACAGAGACTGGGGATTGTCTCGAAGTGGAAGCCCAGATAGAAATCCGGCACGTCCTTTTATTCACATCAAAAGCTGCTGGTTACATGACTGAATCCACAGCCAATCACAGTTAGATACATACATTTGGAAAGCCCTGACACATTTCTCAGGAAATGAAACTTAATATTTCCTTGTTCCTCCACATCCTAGTGCAGCTATCAGCTATGGGATAGCCTGTAGGAGAGAATGGAAACCTATCCAGAAACAAAGACTGAGAAATGGAAACTTAGCGGAGAAATGGAAACTTATCGCAACATCTCATCCTTTTTGTTTTTGTTTGGAAGCAAGGGCTTTCAGTCCATGTATTCAATATCATCCAACTGAGGTGGCTGCTTAATATCTTCAGCATAAAATGTAGGTGGCAGCTTATCCATTGGCATCCGCTCGAATCCTTGTTGAATAATATTCACCTGTTGAGACAATTTGTTCTTTGGCATAGCTGATTTCATCATAGCAAAAATTCCAGGCAAACATTGAATACAACAACATAATATTACAACTATTATTACAATCATAATTATAGAAAAGGCCAGTTTCGTAAACCAACTGGAATTCGGTAAACAGGAGAATAAACTATCCCAACTAATCAAAGCATCAGTTCCTCGTGACAAAGGATTATTTTTTACCATATCTTCCATATGACTAACAGTAGCAAAATATTGGGAGCATTGTCCGAAATGTACATACAACAATGACTTTGAATAAGAGCACACACACACCCCAGTAAGCTCATTAGAGGCTTCAGAAGTACGCTTATTACGCAAACGAAAAGAAGGTAATTTTTCAAGCTTATATAAAACAGGGATAACAGCTCCATATGCACATATACCAGACCAATTCTGGGGTATTGACCGATATGCATTTTTCCACACAAAATCCAATCCTTATCCGACATAGCTATTTCTCCTGAAATAGCTGTGCGATTGACACAACCTTGAGCAGAATGACGTAAAGCAAGGGAAACTCGTAAAGATTGAGTTGCTTGATTATAAAAAGGAACAAATTCACCATTCATCCAAGGATACATGTTCCGACTGGAACTTCGGGGCAATTCAGACACATAAGGCATTCCATGGAGAGGAAAAGCACGTTTGCCCTGTGCTGGCATGTGCATACAAATCCAACAGTCAGATGCATTCAACAGTCCAGCATACTGAGAAATGTCTTTGATGTAGGCATTACTGTTCCAATAGTCCGGACCCAAATCACCCGTCCGAGCAATTAGGGACCGATGTGTCCTTCTCCAATTCACTGGAGTCTTTAGACTGCACACTATAAGGCCGAACGTTGCGGCCAGGAACCCAAATTGTGCAGCCTTCATGCTGTATCGCAGCATATCCACGTCCCCAAGTAATAAGCTCTGCAGGTCCTTTCCACTGGGGGTCTGGTAATTTACGGTACCAGACTAACGGGCGAGCTGAAGCGGTATCTGTAGAAATAGAAAAATGTCTGCTTGCAGCTGTATTAGGTGCTGTTTCAGTAAGATTTAAAAAATTGAGAGTGTATAAAGCTAAATTAAGATGATTTTGCATTCCAGGTAGCCCGGGGCCATTTCCCCCTCTTTTTTCTTTTAATTTTTCCAACATGGACTTAAGAGTGGAATTGGCGCGTTCCACAATAGCCTGCCCTTGTGAATTATAGGCAATACCAAATTTATGAATAACACCCCAGTGATTGCAAAAAAGTGCAAAAGCTTGACTGCAATATGCCGGGCCGTTATCTGTTTTCGATTCTTTGGGAATACCCAGAATGCTGAAAGTTTGAATACAATGATTAATTACATGTTTGGTTGCCTCTCCGTGCTGCGGAGTAGCCATAATGAATCCAGAGTAAGTGTCAAAAGTCACGTGCAAATACTTCCACGGCTTAAAAGGCACATACTGGGTAACATCCATTTGCCAAATTTGACATGCCTCAAGTCCACGGGGATTCACACCCATTGGAAGAGACAGTCCTTGTTGTGAACAAGTAGGGCATTGTTGAATAATAGCAGCTGCCTCCCCAGGGGATATGCCAAATTGTTTAACCAGAGCCTTTTTATTTTGATGGAAATAGCTATGACTATTCCAGGGAGTAGATAATTGCATAGTCATAACATGTGTGGCTGAATCAGCACGGAAATTCCCCTCACTCAATATCCCAGGAAAATTTTGATGGCTCCGGATATGTGCAATGAAGTAAGAACAACTTCTTTGTTCAATTAATTTTTGCAATGTCAAAAATAGCGTCAGCAAAGTCTCATCCAAACTAGGAGAGACATAAGCAAAGGGTAGCAAAGAAACTAAATTATAAACATATAAACTATCTACTATAATATTAATTTTCTGTGTGGAAAATAATTGAAATGCTAAAATAACAGCTGCAACTTCAGCACGTTGTGCTGATGATTGAGGAGGAGTAATTTTCGTGTGCCATGTGCCCTCACTTTGCCATACACAAGCCCCATAAGTTTTCCCCCCATCTGTATACACCGTAAGACCCTCCAGAGGGGTTGAGGATAATACAGAAGTAATTTGCAATGGTAAATTTTTTATGGCCAAAAATCGGGGATCTGCTGGAGGATGACAAGAAAACTGACCAGGCCAATCTCCAAGCAACAATTGTAAAACCGAATTGTTTTGAATCATAGTTTCCCACAACTTTAAGGAAAATGGGATAAAAATAACTGCAGGTTCAACTCCAGGAATCTGGCGACATCGTGTATGGCCACGATGTATAATTTCAGCCAAAGTCATAGCTGGAGTATTAATAGATCGTGGAGGAGTACTCGATGAATGAATCCACTCCAAAATAAAAACCTTTTTGTCTAACATTTGAAAAATTGCTGCCGTTGGTGGGCGATCGAAAATCACATTCAAATGTATTGGATGATTGTCTAAACATCGATCAGTCCATTGGGTGTTAAGCGCTGTCTGGACTTTGTCGATCACTTCCTTTTGTTCCTGATTTAATTGTATCTTATCTGACGCACTTTTTGCTCCCTTTAAGGCTGAAAACAAGGGAGAAAGAGTGGCTGTAGTAAGACCCATATAAGGTCTCAGCCAATTGATATTTCCTAAATACTGCTGTAATTGAACTAATGTAGACTGGGCGGGTAACACAAGGCGCACCACCTGTGGCACTGAATAAGCTTGTTGTAATTTATGACCTAAATATAAATATGGTGTAATCCTTTGTACCTTTTCGGGGCTAATAACCAATCCTGCTTTAGCTAAAGTACCTTCCAATTCTTTATAAGCTGTCATAATAGTACCTGCTGGTCCTGGACCAGCTATGAGAATATCATCCATATAATGATAAATTTTCCAATTCTCATGCGCTTTACGAAATGGGCGCAAAGCAGTATCCACATACATTTGACATATTGTAGGACTGTTTAACATACCCTGAGGCAGTACAGTCCAATGATATCTCATAGATGAGGCACTATTATTGATAGATGGTAAAGTAAAAGCAAACAACTGTCTATCCTCTGCAAACAAAGGAATACTAAAAAAAACAGAGACTTCCGGTTTGGCGCTATGTCGTTGCGGATCTGTCCCCGGGGAGCTCCGGGACCGATCTTTGCTTTTGGGCTTTTTTTGGCTGCTCGCGAGCGATTGCTGCCTGGTGGGAATAGCAATTCAGGAAAGGACTTTCTGGCATATCCGAGGAGGTGAGGCAAGCCCCGGGAGAGCTGGAAATGACTTGAGCCGAAGCCAAAGAAGCCGGCCTTCTGGCCGGCCCGAAGACATGACGGTTTTACGCAGCTGATGGAAGCAAGAAGCACAGTCACACAGTTACAGTGGGAGAAGAACGCACGGTGAAAAATTTGAAAAAGAGACACTGTAGTCGGCAGAAAGACCCGGTGAGTGAAGCCCTTTGTATTCTTTCCTCGTTTTGACAGAATTGGCAGCTCCAAAAACAATATAATGGCCAAAATTTTTGAAGGAGTAAAACGGGTGTAAGAAAGAAAGGAGAGTGTCGGATGGGTGATTACAGATTGGTAATTGGCCTTAGACACTCTCAAGATTAAACTGTATTGGCATGGATCTAAATTTGGTTCGGAAAGAAATAGCGGAAGAGCAAAGAAGTGGAAAAAGAGTGGAAGTTTGAAGGACTATAGATTGGAGGACGATAAGCTAAATTCAACTGGAAGAAGGATATACGGGAGAGCTAAGAAGTGGACATATTGAATCTTTCTTTATAACAGATTTATACTACAGAAGGAACTGTGGATAATATAAACTGAGAGATCGCTTCTATATCGGTGAGATTTAACTTGAATCCGACTTTGAACTGACTTTTCTGACTCTATTTGCCTTTTATATTTGAATTGTCTGAACATTGAATTAACACTTGAATATTGATTTCTTATTATCCTCATTGATTTGGAAAATTGAAAATTGAATCAACAATCAACAATCTATATAAAATTGAATGAGTTAAAGAAAAATATAAAGAGAACAAATTAATTATAAATACTCTCTTAAAAGATTGTGTGGTGGGAGATATATTGATATATTGATTTTTCTTTTTTCCTTTTTTTCTTTTTTTGAATTAATTAAATAATTGTATTATCTATATAGCAAATATTGATTTACTATACTATTTATTATACTATCGATTATTATATTATTGATTTATTGAAAATCTAGATAAATTAATTAGTGTATTAGAGAAATATATGGTTAATTGGGAGGTTATTCAAAAGCTTATTAAGACAACAACAATGTATCAATCTAAAATCACAAAAAAATCTACAGTAGTATCACAACCAACAACTCCACAAACTATTAAAAGCATAGAAAGTATGTTACCAGAAAAACAAATTGAACCTCAGTCTTCCTCAATAACATTAATATCCTTACAAGAGATAATGATAAAACTTCAGGAATCGATAGATCGTAACTACGAAAAAATGACCGGAAATATGGAAACAATGAGGGAGGATATTTAAAAAGTGGATGACAGAGTGAGTAAGATTGATGGAAAGATAGAACAATTTCAAGAGAACCTGATAAAAAATGATCAAAGAATAAAAAACATAGAGGATAAAAATGAAAAAATCGAGGCAAAAATTAATGAAACAGAGACCCATATGACAGCAACTACCAAAGATATGCAAGATGCCTTATTAAACCTTGAGCTAGAAAAAGCTGCCTTCTTTCTGAGATTTCAAAACGTACAAGAGACTAAAGATGAAAATCTTCCTCAGACGATGGCAGAGATTATAGCAGGCATCTTGGATATCACACCACAAAAAGCAATTAAGGAGCTGGACGAAATATATCGAGTATATACGAGTTATGCCCGTCGAAACAACCTCCCAAAAGAGGTTCATGTACGCTTCACAAAGAAAACCACAAGAGAAGAAATTTATAATATAGCTAGAAAAAACACTTACACATATAAAGGAAGAGATATTATAATCTTAAAACAAATTCCAAGACGTATTAGAGAAAGAAGAAGACCTTTTCAATTTTTATCTTCCAAATTAAACAATCATAGGATCTCATTTAGATGGTTAATTCCAGAAGGCCTACTGATCACTCTATTTGATAAGAAATATAAAATAAATAATATAGAGGAAGCTAGGGATTTTTACGATCAGAATATCAAGGAAATAGAAGAATTAGAACTTAAAGAAAATAGGGAAAGAGAACAAAACAACAAAGAAGAAATAAGCTCCGAGGAAAATTTACCTGATCCAAAACCGAAAAATAAACATGGTAATGAGGAAAGAGAAGGGGCAATCACAAGAGCGCAAGCAGGCGCAAAGGGAAGAAAATAGAAAGTTTAAACAATCACAAAAGGCAGAGGATGAAATAAGATTCTTATCTATAAACATTAATGGATTAAACGCACCTAAGAAAAAAAATAAAATATTTTATAATTTGATTAAACAAAATTTAGAAATTATATGTCTACAAGAGACACATGTAAGAAAAAGTCAACAACAAGTATTGGAATGTTTAAAATTAGGAAAATCATTCGTATCTTCAGCTCAGGTCAAAAAACGTGGAATTGTTCTATATATTAAACCATGGTTAAATCCAAAATTGATATATACAGATGAAGAAGGCAGGATCTTAATTGTTCAAATTGATCAGGGAAATAATCATATAACAATAGTAACAATATATGCTCCGAGCATACAACAAGCTAAATTTTTTACAAAACTTTATAAACAACTTCAAGAAATAGAAATTCAAAAATTAATAATTATTGGAGACTACAATGCAGTAGCGGATAGGAAAAAAGACTATAAAAGTATGAACAAGAATAAGAAAAATAAGAAAATAAGAAAAATATTACCTTCCTCTTTTGTGCAGATGGCAGAAGAGCTTCAGTTAAAAGATACTTGGAGAACCTTACATCCAGACAATATATATTATACTTTTTTCTCATACCCATTTAAATCATGGTCAAGAATAGATATGGCCTGGGCCAACCCAGAATTTATGAAAATTCTAACAGAATCAGAAATATTACCGAATATATGGGCTGACCATAATCCATTATTGATAAAATGGAAAGAACAAATAAAAAATATTAATAAAAGATGGACACTTAATCAGACGATAATTAAAGAAAAAGATTATATTATAATGATGCAAAAAGAACTTAAGAGTTTTTTAGAGATAAACAACAATGAAAATACCACAATATTAAATTTATGAGATACTATGAAAGCGTACATACGAGGGCTCTCAATTTCATATTCATCCTTTCATAATAAAATAAAACGGAAAAATATAGAAGAATTAACACTGAAAATAAATAATCTGGAAAAACAACTGCACAGAGATTCTTCAAATGTTAAAATATTAGAAGAATTAAATACAAATAAACATAAAATAAATCTTATCACACAAAATGAAATGATAAAAAATTTAAAAGCCACAAAACAAAACTTCTTTGAATATGCAAATAAACCGGGTAGATGGCTGGCTCATAAAATAGCAAAACAAAAAACAGAAAGAAATATAGAAATTTTAATGGATCATAAGGGTGAAAGACAAAATAATGCTCAAAAAAAGAAAGATATAATAACTGATTTCTATTCAAATTTATATAAAAAAGAAGATATTGAACAAAGAAAAATTGTTGAATATTTAGAACAAACTGATTTACCAAAAATTACAGAAAAAGAAAGAGTAATGTTAAACAAAAAAATAACCTCGGAAGAGCTAAAAAATGTGATACAGACTCAGAAAAATAATAAATCTCCTGGTCCAGATGGTATTCCATCAGAATTATACAAAACTCTAATAGATCTTCTGGCACCAATGATTTTGGAACTATTTAACTATGTCTTAGATAAAAGTAAAATACCAGAATCATGGAAAGAAGCATATATTAGTTTAATACCCAAAGGTATAACCAATAAACATCAAATTCAAAATTATCGCCCAATCTCACTTTTAAATACAGACTATAAAATATTTGCAGCAATTATGGCAGTGAGGTTTAAAAAATATTAAATACATTAATCCATCCTGATCAAAATGGTTTCCTACCTTACAGACATATTAAAAGTAATACAAGAACAATATTGAATGCAATAGAATATTATGATTTACATACTGAGAAACAAGTTGCACTTATCTTGGTAGATGCAGTAAAAGCATTTGATAAAGTAAATTGGCCCTTTTTTATCACACAATTAAATAAAATGGAATTTGGAAGTAAATTTATAGCTTTAATTAAAGTAATATATAGTCAACAATTTGCTAAAATTATTATAAATTCAGACTTAACAAATAAAATTAAAATAGAAAAAGGGGTTCGACAAGGTTGTCCCTTAGCACCATTGATATTCATCCTTGCTTTAGAAGCTTTATTAATAAATGTAAGGAGAAAGGAAGAAATTAAAGGATTAAAGATAAAAAAAGAGGAATATAAAGTACAAGCATACGCGGATGATATGGCTTTCATAGTAGAGGACCCCTTAGAAACAGGTTTAATTTTATTAGAAGAAATTGAAAGATTTGGCCATGTGGCAGGCTTGAAAATTAATAAAAATAAAACCAAAATAATAACCAAAAATATGAACACTAATTTAAACCAAGAATTAGAAAATATTTTAGAAATAAAAACGGTAAAGAAAGCCAAATACCTGGGATTAATACTTTCAGCCAAATGCAGTAAAATTAAAAAAGATAATTATGATACGGTAATACAAAAGATAAGTGCAGATTTGGATAAATGGTCTAAGCTTCAGTTATCACTATTAGGTAAGATTGCAATAATAAAAATGAATGTGCTCCCAAAGTTATTGTACTTATTCCAAATCACTCCAATTAAGTTAAATAAAGATTTTTTTGATAAATTAAATAAAATTATACACAAATTTATATGGATTAAAAGGAAAGCAAGAATTAAACTTAAGTACTTACAAGATCACAAATCAAGGGGAGGAATGGGGCTTCCAAATTGGAAATTATATTATTTAGCAGCTGCATTAGTTTGGATTAAAGATTGGATACAGCTTAGAAATAGGAGAACATTACTTCTGGAAGGCTTTAATCTTGAATTTGGTTGGCATTCATTTTTATTTGGGACAAAAAATAAATCATACGCACACTTCAAACAACATATAAGGAAAAATTTGTTAGAAATTTGGTTTCAAATTAAAAGACAATTTTATACTAAAATACCCAGATGGTTTTCCCCTAACGAATCTATAACTTATCCCAATTTATTAAATCCTAATACAATAATAACATATCATCAAATTTTAACAGAAGATAATCAATTATTTTCAATTCAAAGTTTAAAAGAAAAAGGAATCATTTTAGATTGGATGCAATATTTTCAAATCAATTCAAAATATATAGAAGACCAAAAATATGGATTTCAAAAAGCAAACAAATTAGATAAAATATTATTTGGAACGGATCAAAAATTTATTTCCAAAATATATAAATTTCTACTACAAAACGAAATGATAGAAGAAGAAGTTAAAGGTAATATGATCGCATGGGCAAAAAATATAGGAAATACAATTTATTTGTAGAATGGGAAAAAATTTGGAATGTTAATTATAAACTTACTATTTCATCTGCTTATAAAGAGAACATTCTCAAAATGTTTTACCGTTGGCACCTCCCCCCAGCCCAATTGGCAAAAATGTTTTCCAATACATCTTCCAAATGTTGGAAGTGTAAAGCTAAAATCGGAAAATATTATCATCTTTGGTGGACCTGTACATTGGCCAAAAACTTTTGGAATAAAGTTAAAAAATATTTAGAACAAATCACTGCCCAAACAATTCCCATGAATCCTGAATTATTCTTATTAGGAATAATAAGATACAAAATAACAAAAGAAGACAGATATCTAATAATACATATAATTACAGCCGCCAGATTAATTTATGCCCAGAATTGGAAATTAGAAAAGATTCCATCAACTTTAAATTTGATTAACAAAATAAATGAAGTAGCTGAGATGAATAAATTAACCCTTAAAATACAGGATAAAGAAGATACATTATTCTATCAGACCTGGAATAAATGGTACGAATGGCTAGAGAAAAAAAATATTTGGAACCTTAAAATAAAGTGTAATAATAAACAAGACATAGACAATAATTTTATTCATCCTCTGACCTAAATGTATTCTAATTTATTGATATACCTTTATGAGATTGCCGAAAGTCAAGACATATCACCCAAATTGAGAAAATACGTGATAATTTGCTCCAGACAATTGAAGATAGGAAATATATGATATGTATAATTGTTGAACTGTATATTTATATACATCTCTCATAGATTTAAGAATAAGACTGTATATAAACAAGAATCAACTGATAGTTGATATGATTGTTAAATGTTGTTTGTTTATAATTATAGATATCAATTTAAGATATAATTTTTGTTAATGCGTGTCTTTTATGTCTATGTTTTATGTATTGTACATTGTTAATTTTGTACTTTTAAAGTTTGTAAATACTCAATAAAGTTTATTTTTTAAAAAAAGGAATACTAAAAAAACAATCCTTGAGATCAATTACAATCAAATCCCAATCTTTCGGAATCAAATTTGGATTTGGAAGTCCACATTGTAACAGACCCATAGGAACAATCAATTTATTAATTTCCCTAAGATCATGTAAAAATCTATACTTGCTAGATTTTTTCTTAATGACAAATACGGGAGTATTATAAGGACTAGTAGAAGATTCAAGATGTCCTTGTAAAAGTTGTTCTTCAACTAACTCATAAAGCGCTTGCAATTTTTCTTCACTAAGTGGCCATTGATCTACCCACACAGGCTTTTTATGTATGAGATGTAATTTCATTAATGGATTCATCTTACTGATATAATAAAATCAACCTAATCCTCCAAAATAATTTTTGCATCTAATTGAGATAACAAATCTCGTCCCCACAAATTAACATGAATATTCAATATTACTGGCTTAATCTGCACCTCCGTACTCCCCGTTTTAGTTTTGACAGAGAGCCAGTCAGTACTAACCTTAGCATGTTGCAGCCCTCCAACGCCCCTTACGGCGGGAGTATCGTGATAGGGCCAATGAAGCAGCCACTCCCTAGTCTGAATCACGGAAACATCCGCCCCCGTATCTATGAGACCAGAGAACGGGACCCCATTAATCAACATCGTAGTCAATGGTTTATCGGGAGTCAACATCTTAGTGAGAGCTAAAATAGTATCTGAAGAATGAAAATCGGTGGAACCGAATCCACCTACTCTTGTCGCCACAGAAGTTCCCATTGCTTTATAAGGAAACAAAACCATCTGGGCATAAGCATCTCCTTGTTGCAAGGCTAATGGCTGATGTGCATACAGTTGTACTTTAATTATTCCCTCATAATCGAGATAAGGGAGGGTTAGGGGGTGGGAATAAGGAGGAGGAGAAACATGGGCCAGGCAATGGGTGGGACCGGAACCACGAGGGTGCGGATCAGGGAGGGGGCAGAGGTGATTTAGTTCCCATCGGTTTTGTAAGTGGGAGGGGCAGATATGGCGGGAGTAGGGGGCCACATCAATTTATGGGAGCACGCCCCCACTATCTTCGAGCGGTGCCGCGGCTCTACTTGTGATCTGGGTTGTTTAGAGCCAAAGGGCCCGGGTTGTAGGCTGATGCTGTGCAACGCCAGGTCTGTGGTTAATAAGGCCCCCCTGATACAAGATTTAATTACGGAGGGGGCTGTAGACCTGGCGGGTATTACGGAGACCTGGTTGGGACCAGAGGGTGGTGTCCCTCTGGTGGAAATGTGCCCTCCAGGCTTCCTTGCATTTCACCAGCCGAGAACTCAGGGCAGAGGTGGGGGAGTGGCGGTTGTGATTAGGGAAGGTCTCAGGCCAAGGGAAGTCACTGTTCCTCAGACAGCAGGCTGTGAATCCCTCCTTGTGAGGTGGGACCTCGGGGGTCCGAGGGCTGTGTTGCTCACGTACCTGGCTCCCTGCCACGTGTCAACCGCCCTGCCCGAACTCTTGGGCGTCATCGCTGCGGTGGCGGTTGAGGTCCCCAGGCTAGTAGTCATGGGCGACTTCAATCTGCCGTCTGCGGGCGAGGCGTCTGGGGAGGTTCGGGAGTTCATGGCTTCCATGACAGCCATGGACCTGACCCAGGTAATTCAAGGTCCCACACACACGGGGGGAAACACGCTTGACCTGGTTTTTGTCTCTGGTCAGTGTCGGAGTGATCTGGATACGAGAAATATAGTTATTACACCTTTGTCATGGTCAGATCACTCTCTCCTACGCCTGGACTTTCGGACCGCTACACCCCACTGCAGGGAGGCGGAACCAATTGTTTGGTACCGCCCCAGGCGACTGATGGAACCCTAGAGGTTCCAGACGGAGCTTGGGCCAATACCGGAGGCTCTGACACATATAACACACAACTCGGTCGGGGTGCTGGTAGCTGCCTGGGATAGGGCAGCTGCTGATGCCTTGGATAGGGCTGTGCCTTTGCGGCCTCTGAACCGGCGTGGTTCTCGATTGGCTCCCTGGTTTAACGGGGAGCTGAGGGAGATGAAGCGCCAGAAAAGACGCCTAGAGAGCAGTTGGAGGGCGAGTCGCTCTGAGTCTGACCGAACACGAGTAAGAGACCATATTAGGACTTACTTAGTGGCAATAAGGGCAGAGAAGTGTTCTTATGTCACTGCCCTTATTGCGTCATCAGATAACCGCCCAGCCTCCCTGTTTAGGGTAACCCGCTCCCTCCTTCATCGGGAGGTGAGGGGGGACCCCTTGGAGGGAAGAGCTGAGGATTTTGTGCAATACCTGCATGACAAAATCGCTCAGATTCGGGAAGGCTTTAACTTCAACGAAGGCGATCCAGCAGAAGTGGCTGAGGCCGGTCTTGAGACTGCTATATGGGCTGAGTTTGACTACGTGACACTGGATGACTTGGACAGGTTGCTGGGAGGTCTTAGAGCAACCACATGTTTATTGGACCCGTGTCCCTCCTGGTTGGTAGTGGTCTCCAGTGAGGTGACGCGAGGCTGGCTCCAGGCAATTATCAACGCCTCGTTGAGTGAGGGTGTCTTCCCCGCTGCCCTGAAAGAGGCAGTGGTGCGACCCCTCCTCAAGAAGCCCACCTTGGACCCGGCTGTTCTATCTAATTACCGTCCTGTCTCCAACCTTCGCTTTGTTGCGAAGGTTGTTGAGAGTGTGGTTGCTCGACAGTTCCCTCAGCACTTGGAGGAATCGTCATACCTGGACCCGTTCCAGTCGGGCTTCAGGCCAGGTTACAGCACGGAAACAGCTTTGGTCGCATTGGTGGATGATCTCTGGCGGGCCCGGGACAGGGGTTGCTCCTCTATCCTGGTGCTATTGGACCTCTCAGCAGATTTTGATACCATCGACCATGGTATCATGCTGCGCCGGCTGGCGGGGCTGGGTATAGGGGGCACCGTGTTTCGGTGGTTCTCTTCCTTCCTCTCTGGCCGGACGCAGTTTGTGTTGACAGGGGGTCAGAGGTCGACCCCGAGGCCCCTTGATTGTGGGGTACCTCAGGGGTCCGTCCTCTCGCCCTTGTTGTTCAACATTTATGTGAAGCCGCTGGGTGAGATCATCCGAGGTTTTGGGGTGGAATTCCATCAGTACGCTGATGATACTCAGCTGTACATTTCCACCCTGAACCACCCAAATGAAGCTCTTGACGTGCTGACCCAGTGCCTGGAGGCCGTGCGGATCTGGATGGGGAAGAACAGTCTCAAGCTCAACCCCTCCAAGACCGAGTGGCTGTGGTTACCGTCGTCCCGGTACAACCAGCTGACTCCATCGCTGTCTATCGGGGGCGAGTCAGTGGCCCCCACGGGAAGGGCTCGCAACTTGGGAGTCCTCCTAGATTCACGGCTGTCCCTTGAGGACCATCTGACGGCCGTGGCCAGGAGGATGTTTTACCAGATTCGTCTGGTATGCCAGTTGCGCCCCTTCCTAGATAAGGACACGCTACGCACGGTCACCCATGCCTTCGTCACTTCCAGACTGGACTATTGTAATGCTCTCTACATGGGGCTCCACTTGAAGTGCATGCGGAGGCTTCAACTGGCACAGAATGCGGCCGCGCGGGTGGTAGTGGGGGCACCCTGGCGGGCACGAATGGCCCCCATCCTGCGTGAGCTGCACTGGTTGCCGGTGGCTTTCCGGGTGCGCTTCAAGGTACTGGTTACCACTTTTAAAGCGCTCCATGGCATAGGACCCAGTTATTTACAAGACCGCCTTCTGCCAGTAAATACCTCCCATCGACCAGTTCGCTCCCACAGAGAGGGCCTCCTCAGGGTGCCATCGGCTAAGCAGTGTCGGCTGGTGGCGCCCAGGGGGAGAGCCTTTTCTGTGGGGGCACCGACGATGTGGAACGAGCTCCCCCCTGAACTCCGGACGTGTCATGATCTCCGCACCTTCAGAAGAGAGTTGAAGACTCATCTCTTCAATCAAACCGGCCTGGCCTAGATCTCCTCGGGTTTTAAATTTTTAAACAAGGCTGTTCGGGTTTTAGAATTGGGTTTTTTAACAGGTTTTTAGTAACAGCCTTGTATTTATTTAATTTAATTTAATTTTAAATATTTATTGTTTTATATATTTTTATTGGGTTGTAAACCGCCCCAAGTCCTACGGGAGAGGGGCGGTATAGAAATTTAATAAATATAAATATAATATATAAGATATAATCCGAATCAATAACCCCTGGAATAACAAAAACACCCTTTTTAGCAGCAGATGAACGGGGCAAAATTATCCCTACTGTCCCTTCAGGTAGGGGACCTTGCAATTGTGTGTCACAAACGTGCGTGACATTAGGGAAAGGGAGTTCAACCGGTGCGGCAAGTTGCAAATCTATGCCAGCACTTCCTTTAGTAGCTGGTTTAACAGAAGGGTGATTAATATGAACAGGATAGTGATCAGCCTTTGAAGTCGGGTTAGCTGAGCACCCCTGACTTAGTTTTTTGAGGGTGCCACATTCCGACACTGGTTTGCCCAATGATAGCCTTTTTTACATTTGGGAGAAACTGATTTGGGTTTAACTGTGGTACCAGAAGGTGTTTTACATTGGCCACCTCCAGGAGCTCGACATTGCGCTTTAAAATGTCCTGGCTTGCCACAGTTAAAGCAATTCCCTGTAGGCTTATTAGATCTAGTAATAGCCATAGCCAAATTTTCCATTTGATAAGCATAACTCCCCACAATTCTACATGCCTGAATAAGATCAGCAAGAGTCTTCTGACCTGTCCCAATTAAAGGCTGTAGCACTCTTTTACAATCAGTATTTGCATTTTCAATTGCCAATTTCATCAAAATTTCTTTCACTGCTGCTTCATTATCAATTTGTTTATCAATACTATCTTTTAAACGGTTAATAAAATCATCATAGGGTTTGGTGGTTCCCTGTTTTATTTGTGTAAAACTTCTTCCGAATTTCCCACTTTCCTCCACGGCTTTTAAAGCCGCGAGGACAGCATGCACAATGGTACCAAAACCTGCATCAGGTATACCATCTCTCTGTTGATCTATTCCAGTAAAATTGCCCGCTCCATAAATCTGGTCAGCTATCAACTGGGCAGTACCTCTTCGGATTGCCTGAATACGATATTGCAAATCCCAAACAGCATACTGCGCTGGAGTCAAAATCATCTGCATTAATGCCTTCCAGACTCCAGGAACCATTTGATGAGCGTAGCCCAAAGCTTCAATAATTCCCATACTATATTTACTTTTCAATCCATAATCTCTCAATGCCTGTTTAATTTCTTTTAGAGTTCGTAAAGGCAGCGGTTTCCATTCTCTTATAGGATTCATTTGCGCATCCATGCCGACTGTGATGGGATATAAATTTGCCATGTCCTCAGCCTCTAATTCACCTGCCTCATAAGCTTTTTGTAATGTTTCTTGAACCAAATTAGTATGTCTAGAATCTATCGGGGCAGGGGCATTCAATTTTGGAAGAGACAAGTCCGTGACACTGTGGGTACTCTTACCATGATTTTCCATTCCCACTGATACATCAGTCGCAGGAGGAAGCAACTGAATCTCGCTATATTGAGGTGGTTTTAATAATGGTTTCAATAAAGGTTGTTCTTGAGTTTGTAGAGCCTCAAAAACTGCTCTCCATGTTGTTAAAATCGGAGCAGGTGCCCTAGGATTTTTATGTAAAAAATCTCCTACTGTTCGCCAGGTTTCAATTTTAATACTACCCGTCTCCGGGTATGAAGGAATGTGTTTCCAAATATATTCAAGGAGAGTTCGTAATTCTCCTTTGGTTAGTTGTTTCGCCTGGCCATTAAGTTTAAAATAAAAATAATTTCTCTTGGTTATCTCTCTGAGTTCCCCTAAATGCACTTTCTGTGCCTTTGAGAGATCTCCCCCCATACTTACGAATGATCAGTCCTCGTCCCGCGATGAACCGATGAAGCACGCTTGGCCACGTCCGGGCGGTAAGTCTGAGGGTCCAAGGACGTATAACCTCTTTGGATTATCACGTCGGGGTCACCACTTGTGGCGTTTCCCGGCTCCCATGAATAATGACAGAGACTGGGGATTGTCTCGAAGTGGAAGCCCAGATAGAAATCCGGCATGTCCTTTTATTCACATCAAAAGCTGCTGGTTACATGACTGAATCCACAGCCAATCACAGTTAGATACATACACTTGGAAAGCCCTGACACATTTCTCAGGAAACAAAACTTAATATTTCCTTGTTCCTCCACATCCTAGTGCAGCTATCAGCTATGGGATAGCCTGTAGGAGAGAATGGAAACCTATCCAGAAACAAAGACTGAGAAATGGAAACTTAGCGGAGAAATGGAAACTTATTGCAACACCACATCAGAGAGAGAGGAGGAACAACAACCTGTTCCCAGAGAGTACCGGAACCTCGTGGAGGTGTTTAGCGAGGAGGAACGCAACATTCTGCCCCCTCAACGCCCAACAGACAGCACTATTGAAATCCTGCCTGGAGCGAAGCTCCCTAAGCCAAAGATGTATTCCATGACTGAAGGAGATGAAGGAGCTGAGGAAATACATTGTTAAGAATTTAGCGAGCGGGTTCATCCAAGTTGCGAAATCTCGGGTGGCAGCACTGGTTCTGTTTAAAGAAAAGAAAGATAGATCACTGAGATTGTGGATTATTTCCATGGGATTAACTGAGTGTGCATGGAAAACATGTATCCCATCCCTCTCATGAAGGATATGTTGGGACATTTAGCCAAGAGAAAAATATTCACTAAATTAGACTTGAGAGAGGCATACTATCGAGTGAGAATCAAGGAAGGCAATGAGTGGAAAATTGCCTTCAACTGCCCCCTTGGGAGCTATTGTTTTAAAGTGATGCCTTTTGGACTACAAGGGACCCCTGCCATGTTTATGCAGCTCATAAATGAAGTGCTACATGAGCATTTATATACTGTAAAGGGGGTTTTGGTGTACCTGGATGACATCCTAATTTACACTGAGACTATGGAAGAACACATGAAACTCGTGCGACAGGTGCTGAAAAAGCTGTTGGACGCTAAACCGTATGCTACGGTAGGCTGTCAAAATGCGAGTTTCAGAAGACAAGCCTGGACTATTTGGGTTAGGGAGTGTCATTTGAGGGGGTGGAGATGGACCCAGGGAAAGTAAAGTCCATCTTGGAGTGGCAAGCCCATTGGACCTGCAAGCAGCTACAGAGCTTCTTGGAGTTTGAAAACTTCTACAGGCAATTCATTCCCTCATTCGCAACAATTGCTTTGCCAATCATTGAACTGTTGAAAATGGGGAGAGGGGGAGTGAAGCCCTGGCCGAGTCAACCCTTGAACTCGACGATGGAATGCCAAGTGGCATTCGGATAGCTGAAATGGCTGCTTGCAGGTGAACTGGTTCTAAAACACCAAGACATAGAGGAACCTTTTCTAATTCAGGCAGATGCCAGTGATGTAGCCGTGGGTGCAGTCCTTCTCCAGCAGAATAAGGAGGGAAATTTGCAACCATGTGCGTACACATCTTGCAAACTGAATGAGACAGAGCGAAGGTGGGCTGTGTTGGAGAAAGAGGCTTTTGCAGTATGGTGGGTGTTATTGACATGGAGGCAATTCCTAGAGGGGAGTAAAACCCCATTTGAGGTGTGGACTGACCATAAAAATTTAAATTCCCTGAAGACCACCCCCCCCGGAAGCTCTCACACAAACAAGTCCAGTGGGTGCAATACTTTAAACAATTTGATTTTGAGTTAAATACATCCCAGGGGGGAAAGGTTTTCTTGCCAATGCCCTATCCCGCATGCCTCGGTACAAGAGCACCCGGGAGGAGGTGGTGAGTTCCATCATTCCCACCAAGCAACAAGCAGCACAAGCTATGACCAGGCAGCAGGAGAAGAGGAGCTCACCCCCCACCAATGTGTTTGCCCAATGATTGAAGCAGGAGCTACTGACCGACGTGTGGTTTGTGGCTCATCAAAGAGAATTGACCATGAGGGATGGGTTGGCATGGAAGGGAGACAAACTGTATGTTCTCGACAGTCTACAACTGCAAGTCCTGTAGCGCAGCCATGATGCTAAGCAGTCTGGTCACTTTGGGTTCTTAAAGACTCTGCACCTTGCTAACCATCAGTTCTGGTGGCTGAACATGAAGAAGGACATTGAGAGTTATGTGAAGAGCTGTGCTGTTTGTGCAGCAAGTAAGAAACTACCAGGGAAGAGCCCAGGACTGTTGCAGCATGTGGTTGACCTGGCTAGATGCTGGGAGGAGATAGATATGGATTTTATAGTGGAGCTGCTGGAGAGTGCAGGAAACACCATGATTTGGACTGTTATAGACCTCTTTTCCAAGCAAGCCAACTTCACTGTATTCTCTGAACACCCCTCAGTCCAGAAATTAGCAACGATTTTTTAAAAACACATCTATTGGCTGCACGGAGCGCCTAAGTGCATCATCTCAGATCGAGGGGTCCAGTTCACTGTAACGTTCTGGAGAGAGTTTGTGAGGATGATTGGGTCCTCCCAGGGGCTTAGTTCAGCTTTTCATCTGAGTACAAATGGGGCCGCAGAACAAGCTAACACAATGGTGGAACAGTACCTGCGTTGCTATGTCAACTACCAGCAAACAAACTGGGCAGGACTTTTGCCATTTGCAGACGTAGTGTATAACAATGCAGTACACAGCTGCACTGGTTTCACTCCATTTAGGCTAGCTATGGGGGTGGAGTTCATGCCAATGCCAGAAAGCCCGAAGGAGCTTCCCTCCTCAAGCACCTTAACTGAATGGGTAGATTCGTTCCAACGTTTTTGGAGAGATGTGAAGAAAGCATTAACTAAAGCAGCTGAAAGTCAGAAAAAACAGGCGGATAAGAAACAAGCTCCCCAGGGGATGTTCCATGTAGGAGATAAAGTGTATCTATCCACTAAATATCTCAAGTTGAGACAAACTACTAAGAAGCTAGGTCCAAAGTACATAGGCCCTTTCCCTTTATAAACCCAGCTATAAACCCAGTGACAGTAGAGCTCAAGCTACCCAGAATCCTGGGAAAAGTACATCTGGTATTCTACTGCAGCCTAGTGAAGCCATTCCAAGGGTCCACTATGAGGCAAGTGGAAAATGCAGCCCCACCGAACATAATGGTGGGGGGAGAGACACACTATGAAGTCAAGTGGATTCTTGATTCCAGAATTCACAAAGGGAAATTGCAGTACCTAATCCAATGAAAGGGCTATCTGATGTCAGAAGCTAGATGGGTAGAAGCTCACAATGTAAAAGTAGACAGTTTGGTAAAATGATTCTATACTAAATATTCCTGGAACCTGGGGCCAGGACAAGAGAAATTTAACAAGTAATAATGTGTATTCATTTTGTTTTCCAGATTCCCGCAACTCTGTAGGGGGCCAGCCTGTCAAGCTATGAAGACCCCTTGCATTAGAACTGCCATGCTGCTTCTAGCTTGCCTACCAGTTACAAGGGAGGAGGGAAAATGTTTGGAATGCACAGGTGGTTTCTATCTGTGTGAGAGTCGAGGTCACTGTAGAGATGTGTTGGCGAATAGAGACTTTCTTCTCATAACAACTGTTTGAAGACTAATTGGACAATGTGACCTGAACTGTCAGAGAGGGGAGGGAAGGTTTTACTCTTTTAATTATCTTTTTCCCACCATATTGCCAGAGCTGGTTTTCTTTCTACCATGCCGGTATGCCATGCCTAATAAAGTTTACATTAGAGATCACACTGTCTCTGGTGTGCTTATTTATGTCAATGCTGTTAATATTGAATATTCTTGCTTTGACAAAATATGCAGAACTGTCTGCTATTTTTAGAGTTAATTCAGATGACAGAGAAAGGGGAGGAAAATTATAAGGCAAGCCTGGGAAAAGGAACGGAAGTGAATCTTTGCCTTCCAGGTTAATTGGAAGATGTGAATCATGACCCCAAAATAGGGGAGGGGAAATGCCTGGAATGTTATATGCAAAGGAAGGGAAATTCAGATCTTGGCATCCACCATGCCGTGCTGACACCCCCTCTACACTAATAAAAGGCTTTTTAGGTTAAGCCATGCCTGAAAGTTCTTTGAAGTGTTTCATTAGTCAGACTCATGACATCATGCCAAGATCCACAAATTTTTAAAACCAATTAAGAGGTCCCGGGCCTTGGTCACTATTCCTAAACTAAAGGTGATAGACTGACAAAGATCTGGGGAAGATCTCATTATGGAAGGAGAAAGATGGCTTGAGGCCAGCACCTCAGCAGCAGCAGCTTCCCCAGGGAGTGGAGGGGCAGCCAGCCAGCTGGGGGAGAAAGAACTCTGGCAGATCTCCCAGCTGGGAGCAAAGCCTTCAAAAGCAGAATGGAGACATAACAAAGTTATGATCATTGGAAAGATTTTAAAACCCAGAGGTGAAAAGCAGAAATCAATTCCTGGAGAGAGGGAAATCCAATCGGAGGCATCTGCAGCAATGGGTACATTGGGTTCCCCAGCAGATGGATGGTCAGCAATCTCTGAGCTTGCCACAGCTAATAGAGGCCTTGCAACAGCTTGCAGTGGTGCAGAAGCCAAGAGATCAGCAGCTGGTGGGAGACCGACCACAGCAGGGAGATTGGCCAAAGCCCCCGAATGTGCAACCCCTGGGCATAAATCTGCAGCCAGGATGGGGCCAGCAGCAACAGCCACAGTGCGGGCCCCAACAGCCTATGATTACACCACTTTTCAGAGCAACCTTCGATGGGGACCAAGAGAAGCTGGTTTTTTTTCCTCAACCAAGTGCGCTCTCATTTGAATTGCTGGGCCTATTTCTACCCGGACCCGGGGGCCATGGTCGATTTGATTGCGTCCAGCCTAGAGGGAGAAGCATCCGAATGGCTGAACTATTTATATAATGAGCAAGCCCCCGAATTGGAGGACCCCCAGCTCTTCCTCCTAGGGCTGAGGGAAAGATTTGAGGACCCATCTATTGGTCTTAAAGCAAGAGAACAGATCCACAAAATAAAACAAACCGGCAGGCCTGCCCTGGAGTACGTGCGGGAATTTCGCAAGACAGCAGGTCGAATAGAGGGGTGGCCTGAACAATCCCTAATCCATCACTTCATTGAGGGATTAGATGATCGCCTCTCTCAGGCCTGCATCTATCGAGCTGTACCTGATCAGCTGCAAGAATGGTACCAGGCAGCAGTGAAGCTAGACGTTCAGCTCTTCGGCTATAAGAAGCCTCCCCCACCTGAATCTGAGCAGCCACCAGAGCAACCCAGACAGCAATCACCCCAATGAAAACCTCCAACTACTGCGATGGCTGAGAGACCCAGGCCACCTGCAGACCCATCAAATAAGTGTTTTCAGGGTGGACAAGAGGGACATCGAGCAGCAACCTATCCAGTCCCCTACCCCTGATTGCAGAGCAGACCGATACCAGCGACGAGAAAGAAACTTGCTCAGCGGCTAACGAGAGAAAAATCCAACTGGGTCACGCAAGAACCTGTTGCCCAGTTTACACCCCCCACACAGGAGGACGCCGGGACTCTGGGTGGACCCGTCCCTGCTCTACCCTCCTTTGACAGCGACGATGAAGGAGAGAACGACCCGATGGTGAGTCAACAAATCCCGCCTTTTTCACTGGCTGCCAAACTTATAATCCCTAAATCTGGGGCACAAATGGACTTAAACGTGCTAATTGATTCTGGATGCACCTGCTGCATTATTAGTCTGCCGTTTGCCATGAAAATGGGCATACAGGCAAAACAGCTTTCCAAACCTGTGAGGTTTGAGCAAGCCGATGGCTCGCTGATGGGAGGGACTCTTGTCACACTAGTAACTGAGCCCTTATGCCTAGAAATAGGTGTGCACTGGGAGTTTATTCACTTCCTAGTGGCTCCAAAAATGACTGAGACTGTGATCCTAGGGCTAGCCTTGTTGGACAAAAGGAAACCATTTATCTGGTGGGAGAAAGGAATTAGAACTGTAAGACTTCCTATAGGGCCTAATCCCCCCATTGAGTCAACCGATGTTGCAGGACACCTTAGGCCACCCAATGAGCGAACGCACACGGCGTGCCTCACCGCCACCAGGCGAACCACTCATCCCCAATGAATACCGGGACCTGGCGGAGGCATTTAGTGAAAAAGACCACCATAGAGATGAACTTGATTTTGAACTTGATTACAGCTGCGAGACTGTTGGTTGGACAATATTGGAAGAAGGCGGAATTACCATCTATCGACGGATGGATTTTGAAAGTTATAAATTTGGCGGAAATGGCCAAAATATCTGCATATTTGAAAGACTATTCGAATGAAAAATATATGTTAGAATGGAAAAAATGGATAGACTATATTCAAGGGAAATATCAATCTAAGAAATTGTATTTAGCATATAGTTAAATTTTTATTAGGATTCATATAAAAATTTTGTTTAATATAGTGGGTTTTTTTTTCTTTTTTTTCTTTACCCTGTATTCACTCTGGGAAGTGGGGGGGGGGTAGGTTGGGGGGTAATAATGTACTCAACTGTAACATTTGTCATATATTAGAAAGAAATATTTAATGTCAGAAGAGGGGTTGCTCGGACAGTACCTCTGTACTACATCTGGAGGGGGTCGTGAGGGAGGAGTGAAAGAGGGGAAGGAAGTAGGATGGTTGGAGGAGAGGAGGGTGGAGAGAGGGAGGGAGAGAGGTGAGGAGGAGGGAAGTAGGAGAGAGGGAGGAAGAGAGGGGATGTGGTAGGGGGGGTGCTACCGAGCAACACCCATAGCTAAGTATTGTATATATGCATTTTAAAAAAATGTATGCTGGTTTGTTGTTTAGTGTGGGATGTATTAGTTGAGTTATATTTAATTTGGTTTTTTCTTTTTGTTGTTTAAAATTATAAAATCAATAAAATATTTAAAAAAAATAGGAGAGGGGAAATGCCTACGGTAGAATGTTATGTGCAAAGGAAGGGAAATTCAGATCTTGGCATCCACCATGCCGTGCTGACACCCCTCTACACTAATAAAAGGCTTTTTAGGTTAAGCCATGCCTGAAAGTTCTTTGAAGTGTTTCATTAGTCAGACTCATGACAGCTTACTTCGTTGGGCTTTTCAACTGGAACCCTGACATTAAACCAGCTCTCAGCACCAATGGACCCAAACATTGACTATATGCTATTTCAACAGGTCAGGCACAGGACAACACATACTGAATGTAATGGTGACCACAGGACTGAGGGACAGCACCATCATAACTTCAAACAGTTGCTGAACAAGTTTTTGTTCCTTTTAATGTTTTTAATGTGTTTAGTTTTATAATTTTATTATCTTTTTCTGTAGTTTTTAGTTTTGATTGGTTATAAGATGGGCTCCTATATAAATGTTTTAGATGAATAAATACTTGTTTTTAAAACACCTATATGTACAAATTCAATGACTGAAGCCTCTCAAAAGAAGGTTGGTATTCTTCTAAAATATTGCCCCAATACTCCTTGCTGCTATAGTAACCATTGCCAAATACTAGAGCCAGGGTTGGCAATTTGGTTTTTTGCAGTATTCCTTGGGTCTCAGAAGATCCTACTGGGATGATAGACATGTGGTGGGTGATTAATTAGTCTTCTTGTAAATCAGACATGTGAAACTCGCGTCATCACGTGACGTCATGCAACGTATCAGAGCTTGTTCCCCATTGCCGGCAATGGGGTGGGCGCGGTTTCTTGGTGATGTGTCCAGCCCGTGGGCCGGCAGTTTGACACCCCTGTTGTAAATGAAGAACTAGCAAAAGAACTTCTGATCCCATCTCTGTTCTATCTTTATACCATGGAAATCTAGTCTACAAACACATCAGCTATGTTTGCACAATGTTCTAAATCAATGTTTATCAACCTTGGTAACTGGAGAATTCTGAGAGTTGATGTCCACACATCTTTTAGTCACCAAGGTTGAGAAACACTTTCCTAAATCATGGTTTGATCAGAGTTTATTAAATAAACTATATGTCAAGGTTCTGACAGAGACAAATAAAGCAGAACTCTGAGGCTTGCAATTCCTCAAAGAACATGTTTATTGATATAAAGTATCAGCACTTCAAAAGTGAAACCAAGTCTGAAGAGATGCATAACAATTCCCCAATACAAAGTTTAAAAATCCCACCCCTAAGACTATGCAAGCAACTACGTTTCCCCATACAGCTTGTTGGCGGGCTTTTCATGAAACGCCCAGCCCGCAGTCTCGGGAGCAGCCGATGACTTTGGTTCCCATGAGAGAAAGTCCAAGAGAGAAAACCTGCTTTGTTGACTCTGGCACAACACCTGGCAACCCCCCTCCCTCCGTGCTATGTGTCAACTAGAAATGAGAAGGAAAAAATGGCTGCAGCCATGCTCATTCTAAAGTTGACAGTCGGCTCCTCTTTAGAAAGAAAGTGTCAAAGGTCCCAAACCCAGAGTCTCCTGCAGGGAAAACAGAAAGCAGGTTAGCCATCCCCTCGGGGCTTGTGAGGGTACTTATCATAAAACTTTTTTATCAACCTATCTGCCTTCATATTCGTATATTTAACCCATGTAGTCTCTGAAAGGGGGTAACTTTTCCACTGGACAAGGTATTGTAGTTTTCCCTTGTGCAACATAGAATGCAGAATAAGTTTGATCTCATAATGTGTCTCTCCCTCTACCACTACTGGACCAGGCAGCTCTTTAGGAATAGGTCTTAAGGTAGATTCTTACACAGGTTTTAAAAAACTGCAATGATGAACTTTCCCCAACAATTGAGGAAGCTTTAACTCTACCATCACAGGGTTTATGATCCTGACAATGGGAAAAGGACCAAGGAATTTCGGAGCCAATTTTTTGTTCGGCAATTTTAGCCATAGATATTTCGTTGAAAGATAAACTAATTGTCCAACATAAAAAGGGTTTTGAGGGGAGCATCGTTTGTCTGCTTCCTCCTTGTAAACCTTTGTAGATTTAGCCAATGCTTTCTTCACATTCACCCAACCCCCCTGGAAAGATGTCACCCATTGGTCCAAGGTCTGGGAAGTAGGGGGCTCCTGTGGGAACTCAGACATGGGCACAAAATCTCTACCCATCACTATTTTGAATGGGGTGAGACCAGTACTACTGTACACAGTAATTTACGTAATATCTGAGATACTGTTCCACCTTTGCGTTCACCTTTTCAGTGGCTCCATTAGTATTCGGATGAAAAGCAGATGAAAGCACCTGGGAGGACCCAATCAGTTTAACAAACTCCCTCCAGAATTTTGCAATAAACTGTACCCCTCTGTCAGAGATAATCTGCTTTGGGGCACCATGGAGTTGGTATATGTGCTTCAAAAACAGTTTGGTTAGTTTCTGGGCAGAAGGAAGTCCCAAGCAAGTGACGAAATGCGCCTGTTTGGAAAATAGATCAATCACAGTCCATATCACAGTGTTTCCCTTGCTCTCAGGTAATTCTACTATAAAATCCATGGCTATCTCCTCCCAAGGCGGAGAGGGGTTCGTCACTTGCTGCAATAAATGTGGCAGATTCCCAGGACATTTCTTCATAGTAGCACAAGTGGCACAACTTTTAATGTCTTTTTTCATTTTCGGCCACCAGAATTGCCTCTGCACTAGATGCAATGTTTTTAAAAATCCAAAGTGACCTGCTTGCTTAGCATCATGACTCCATTGCAACACCTGGAGCTTGAGGCTTTCTGGGAGGTATAACTTAGATCAGTGATGGCGAACCTTTTAGAGACCGAGTGCCCAAACTGCAACCCAAACCTCACTTATTTATTGTCGGGTGCTGGGTGGGCATAGCCCACTGGGTGGGCATGGCCAACTCGATGTCACTTGTGTTAGGGGCACTTGTGTGGAGCTGGGCAGGACTGGGGCGGATCTGAGGGTCTCTGGCGGAGGGAGGATGGGACCGGGGCGAGCTCCGGGTCATGGTCCACTGGAGGAGCCTCACTGATATTAAAGGGGGTAGGGGAAGACATGATATTAAAAGGGGTGGGAAGACATGATATTAAAGGGGGTGGGGGAAGACATGATATTAAAGGGGGTGGGGAAGACATGATATTAAAGGGGGTGGGAAGACATGATATTAAAGGGGGTGGGGGAAGACATATTAAGGGGGTGGGGAAGACATATTAAAGGGGGCAGGGGAAGACATGATATTAAAGTGGGTGGGGGAAGACATGATATTAAAGGGGGTGGGGAAGACATGATATTAAAGGGGTGGGGAAAGACATGATATTAAAGGGGGTGGGGGAAGACATGATATTAAAGGGAGCGGGGAAGACTTATTAAGGGGGTGGGGGAAGACATGATATTAAAGGGGTGGGGGAAAACATATTAAAGGGGGTGGGGAAGACATATTAAAGGCGGCACGGGAAGAGATATTAAAGGGGGCAGGGGAAGACATGATATTAAAGTGGGTGGGGGAAGACATGATATTAAAGGGGTGGGGAAGATGTGATATTAAAGGGGGTGGGGGAAAGACATGATATTAAAGGGGGTGGGGGAAGTGTGTGTGTGTGAAACACAGAGAGAGATCCCCTTTTTGTAAGTTTGCTTACTCTGCAACACTTTCCTTTCCCCACACTTTTGATTCCCTGCTGGCTCAATCTCTCTTTCTCTCTGCCGATCTGGGTGGCAGAAGCATTTTCAAAGCCAGTGGAGCTCACATCCATGGCCATGGGGTGATTTTACAGCACTCCAGCAGCCTGATCCAGGCATTGGAGGCTTCAAAAATGCTTCTGCCGCCCAGATCTAGGGCTGCAGAGCGATTTCACTCCCCCCCAAGGCCATTTTCCAAGCCTCTGGAGCTTGCATCCATGGCCATGGGGTGATTTTATGGTGCTCCAGTGGCCCGATCCGGGCACTGGAGGCCTGGAAAATAAGGCGGGATGGGGGAACAGCAGCAGTGTGATCTGCGCAGTGGGTGGGGGGAACGGCAGCAGCAGTGCAATTTGCATGGCGGGTGGGTGGGCGGCAGCATGTAATCCACATGGCGGGGGAACGGCAGCGACAGCGCAATCTGCATGGATGTTGGAGGGAAAGGCGGTGGCAGCAGGGCGATCCGCGCTGCGGGTGGGGGATTTCGTACCCCCCCTCGGCCGATCCAGGTGACAGAGGACTTTTCCAGGCCTCTGAAGCCCAGATCAGGCTGCTGGGGCGCTGCAAAAATCTCTCCGGAGGCTTACCTGGACTCGTGCTGGCAGCTGCCTCCACCATCCAGCCTGGATCTGCCCAGCTCTTGCAGTTGCCCCCTGGCTCTCAGTGCAGAGCGAAAGTGAGCCAAGAGTGCAGGCATATGTGGAGAGGTGGAAGGGAGCAGTCTGTCCCCGCCTCCCTCCAGGGCGATGGCACGCATGCCAACAGGGATGGCTCTGCATGCCACCTGTGGCACGCATGCCATAGGTTTCCCACCACGGACTTAGATCCTTTCCAAGCTAATCCCCCTCTTAAAGTCAATATAGACCTGTTATCTTTAAACCAGGCATCAGTCTCTAACTTCTCCTTTAGTTCCTTTAACGATCAATTGTCAGGACCCGTAGGGGGTCTCTGTGTGTGTGATCTGGTTGTTATTTGGGATGCGGATTGCAGCAAAGGAATAATGGAGTTAATTACTTCCTCTCTGTTGCTTTTGAACTGGGGCATTCTAGACAAGCCATCAGCCAAACAGTTGTTGCCTCCAGGAAAATATTTTAAGGTGAAATTAAAACAGTTGAAGTATTGAGCCCATCGAACTTGCTTGGCGGATAATTTACGAGGGGTCTTGAGAGCCTCCAAGTTTTTGTGATTAGTCCACACCTCATAAGGTAATTCCCCCCTCCAAGAAATGACGCCATGTCTGCAACGCCCAACAAACTGCAAAAGCCTCTTTCTCCCAAACCACCCACCTCCTCTCGGTCTCAGTTAATTTCTGGGAAGTGTAAGCGCAAGGTTGTAATTCTCCTCTGTGATTTTTTTTGTAACAGAATGGTACTCATGGCCACGTCACTTGCATCAGCTTGAATGATGAATTGTTGCCCGGGGTCAGGGTGTTTAAGGACTGGTTCATCTGCAAAGAGTCTCTTTAGGTTTTTGAATGCTGCCTGGCATTCTAATGACCATTGCAATGGCTGACAAGGTCGGGGTTCTCCCCCCCTTGTCTGTTTTGAGTAAGTCGGTGATTGGCATGGCTATCATTGCAAAAGAAGGAATAAATTGGTGATAAAAGTTGGCAAACCCTAGAAAACTTTGAAGCTGTTTACGGGTGTGGGGGGGTTGCCATTCCAAAACTGCTTTGACTTTGGCAGGATCCATTTCTACTCCCTTATTTGAAATCCGATACCCCAGGTAGTCAATGCGTGTCTGGTAAAATTCACATTTTGACAGTTTTGCATACAGTTTGGCTTTCAACAGTTTTCTTAAAATACATCATGGACTAATTCGATGTGCTCATCCATGGTTTCAGTGTAGATAAGGATATCATCAAGATAAACTAAAACCCCTTTGTATAAATGATCATGGAGCACTTGATTTATCAATTGCATAAATACGGCAGGGGCCCTTTGCAGTCCAAAAGGCATCACTTTAAATTGGAAACTCCCCAAAGGGCAATTAAAGGCTGTTTTCCATTAATCCCCCTCCCTTATTCTGATCCGATAATAAGCTTCTCTTAAATCCAGCTTGGTAAAAAAATTTCCTTTGCCCAGGTGGGCTAACATGTCTTTTATCAGGGGGTGGGGGTACGTATTTTCCATACTGACAGCGTTGAGAGAACGAAAATTGATGCACAATCTAAGAAAGCCATCTTTCTTTTCCTTGAAAAGCATGGGAGCAGCCACAGGTGATTTGGCTGAAACCCCTAGCTAAGTTTTTATCAATGTACTCTCTTAGTTCTTTCATCTCTTTGGGTGTCATAGAGTACATCCTTGGTTTGGGGAGCTTGGCGCTGGGCAGAATTTCAATAGCACAGTCCATAGCCCGGTGTGGGGGGGAGGATGTCACATTCCTTCTCACTAATGGCTTCTGCCAAATCTCGGTACTCAGTAGGGACAAGTTGAATCCCTGGCAACTTTTCGGCTACAGTTTTTAGGATTTCATGGGACTTCCCATGAGTTTCGCAGATAGCCAGTGTCTTTGTTTTATCATCAGTCTCAGGTGTGAAGGGTCCCGTCCCTAGTCTTAACTTACGCATTCCCTCCTCCCACCAGATGTGAGGACACCATTTGTGAAGCCATGCTAGCCCCAAAATTACTGCTTCAGTCATCTTCAGGACCACCACAAAACGGATGATTTCCCAATGTTGACCCATTTCTAACCGTATGGGTTCGGTTAGGTGTGTGGCAGGAGCACCTCTGATGAGAGACCTGTCAGCCTGCTCAAACCCCATGGGATGAGGCAATAGCTGGCTCAGATGCCCAGTTTCAGTACAGTGGGTAGATTTATTAAGCACCGAGAACACCCCGAGTCTATTAGGACGCTCAAATTCATATGAGCTCCTGTTTTGGGCACTACTATTCTGGCGAGAATGGCAAAAGGGGGAATGGGCTGAGTCACCATGGGATCTTCCTCACCTTCTTCATCACTTTCATATGGTGCCGGCATCTGTTGCACCTCGGCTTGGGACTTGGCTTCGAGCTCAGTGGGAGGGGAGGCTTCAACGTCCCAACCTTGATGGTTTCGCAGCAGCAACTGGCACGCTCCTAGGTTGAGGGTGAGGAGCGGGGCACTCCACAGCTCGATGACCCATCTGACTGCACTGGTAGCACTTGATGGGAGCCCTGTCTGGTACTTGGGAGACGCTGGTGGCTGCAGAGGCTTGGGGACGTCAGCCATAGAGGCTTTTCCCTTAGACGCGCGGTGACTTGACTTTGGTGATGTTTGACTTTTTGGGATGATCCAATTCGATGTCTAGTGCCACTGCCATATGGTAACACGTAATAAATTAGGAAAACCTCGAATGATGCAGGCTTGAAGTAAATCACGACCTAGCACTTGTTTGAAGTAGTTGACTAGGGATCGTTCAGGCCACTGCCCCAACCGGTTAGCAATTTTCCTGAATTCATGGACATGCTCCTTTGTGGGGCAACCTCTTTGCTTCAGGTGGTGGATTTCTTTCTCGGCCATCAGGACTTGGGACTCATCTTCAAACTGACCCTTCAGTTGCTCCATAAATAGATTAATGTCATTCAATTCAGGAGCCCCCTCATCATGGAGGTTGGTCACCCAGTCAGCAGCTTCCCCCTCCAAATTTGCAGCCACAGCATTCACCATCATAGCCCCATCCAGCTGGCATAAGCGTAGTGATCCAAATGAGCCAACACCTGATTTAGGAAGAAGGTCAGCTTTTCAGGATCCCCATCGAAGGTGGGCTTGATGGGAGGCAGCTCGAATCTTGGCGGGGCCACCTGCATCTGCTGCTGATCCTGGATGACTTGCTGGTCCTGGGGACATGGACAAATCACTCTCTGGACTTCTCTTGGCTGGGCTCTGGGACTGGCATCCTGAGGCTGTGGCAGCAGGCTTGGCTGGGGTACAGGGCTCGGTATCGCAGCTGGTGGGAGGATGGTTGAAGCAGCACGGGCTCTGGTGGTTGGGCTGGAACTCCGGCAAGGGGGAGGGAGAGATGGATAGTTTTTGGCATTTCTCCCCATGGCACCCAACTCCTGGGCAACAGGAATTGTATCTTTTACCTCCAGCTGGCCGAACTTCTTTAGCTGTTCGAGCCAGGGGCTGTGGACTGCTGACTGAAATCTCCATTCTCTGGAGTCATCCCATCCCATTGAGCCCTTTCCTTTCTTTCCATCTGCAGATGAAGAACCCTGGGACGGCAGCAATAAAAGCTCTTCTCCAGAGGTTACAGGAGTGCTCCTGCGCTGAGAGGCAGCCTCGGCTTGGAAGAGGCCTGCTAAGCCTGTAGTTCTTTCCTGCGGTACCAGTTTCCCAGGTTGGATCAACCTGGTTTTTGGCTGAGCCCCTGCCAGTGATGCCTCCTCGGTGGCTGGAGCACCAGCCTGCGCTCCAACAGCCTGAGTCCTGTTGCCGCTAGCAATGGTTTCAACTTTCTTCTCCATCTCGAATTTTCACCGGGTCTTTACCGTTCTTCCAAAAGTGAGTGGGTAGGCGGCCGGGGCCCAGCACCCCGGAAGACGAAGTTTGGTGAGACTTGGTTTAATGTCAAGGTTCCGACAGACAGAGACAAATAAAGCAGAACTCCGAGGCTTGCAATTCCTCAAAGAACATGTTTATTGATACAAAGTATCGGCACTTCAAAAGTAAAACCAAATCTGAAGAGTTGCATAACAATTCCCCAATACAAAGTTTAAAAATCCCACCCCTAAGGCTATGCAAGCAACTACATTTCCCCATACAGCATCGGATGTTTTTGTTTTGACACGGGCTTTTCATGAAACGCCCAGCCTGCAGTCTTGGGAGCAGCCGATGACCTTGGTTCCCATGAGAGAAAGTCTGAGAGAGAAAGTCTGTTTTGTCTAGTGCAACACCTGGCAACCCCCCTCCCTCCGTGCTATGTGTGAGCTAGAAATGAGAAGGAAAAAATGGCTGCAGCCATGCTCATTCTAAAGTTGACACTATAATCTGGTTTTATACCAGTAAAATAGTAATTTACAAAACAACGATGGCTGCATTCATGTAACAAATTGAGCCTAGACTAAACAAACCACATAATGGATTAGCACAATTACAGATTAGAATCCTGCCTTTACTTAATTCTTTAGTTACGAACTGAGGGGCACATGACATGGATTTTGTAACTTGTTAACTAACATAGTTACTTTGTATTTTAATTCAACTTATTTTTCTCTCTTTTAAAATGATGTTAAGGCTCATTACAGACTGGAATGCAGGAAAACTTTTTATCTTATTGCTGTATGGATTGATTGATAGCTTCTAACATTTCTAAAATGAAAAGAAAAACTATAGAAGGGATAGATGGAGACTATCTCCTGATAAGAAAAAGTTTGTTAGTGCTAATTGGCATCTGGTTTGTCTCTTCATGAACTCCAAACAACCCTTTTCCTTAAATTTTACACCCCTTCTGACATCAGACCTCATTTTAATGAACATGAGATGCAAATATGTAACTTGTTTGACTATATGTAACTGATTGACTATGCAAAGGGGAGGTTACTCTTATCCTGTCCAATCACCTTTCCTCTTGCATTTTGTTTGATGTCTTAACTATAAAAGGGAATGTAAGATGATGGGTCTCTGTCACTGTGTAAGAAATTTTATGAACTGGAATAGCCATAGCAACAAACCAGCCAATGAGAACTGTTTTTGATTAAGATACAGTATTGGCTGTGTGAGGCATGTGATCCAGGCTAGGTCTGGGTGTGTCTTAGTCTTCTCTATGTTGTTTTTTTTCTGATCTCCAAGTTAAGAGTTGTTGATGTTCCCCAAAGCTGAATGAAACTGTATGTACCTCCTTCCTCCTCCCCCCCTCAATGACAGCTGAGGGCGTAGTGAGGTGAGGACATGCTGGTGCCTCGCGGCCCCACCCCACCCCAAGACCATGGAATGTATGGACAAACCCTCATCTCTGTGTTTTTTATCCAAGCTATTATTATTGGATGCAGGATAAGGCAAGCCTTCTTGCACTGCGAGATGCCTCCCTCTCGCAGAAATGGCCTGTATGTCTTTCGAAGGCCTACCTTGATGACGGATTTTGGAATCCTGAGAGGTGGCATGCTCAAAAAAAGGGGTTATGGAGGTTTTTAAGTAGGGGTTTTAAATGTTTTTTAAGGGGTTCTGGGGTGGGGGGTGGGAAGATTAATAATAGTAATGGTGTAGGCCTGGGGGGAGGTCTACGGGATAAGGGAGGGTTAGGGGGTGGGAATGAGGAGGAGAAACATGGGCCAGGCAACGGGTGGGACCGGAACCACGAGGGTGCGGATCAGGGAGGGGGCAGAGGTGATTTAGTTCCCATCGGTTTTGTAAGTGGGAGGGGCAGATATGGCGGGAGTAGGGGGCCACATCAATTTATGGGAGCGCGCCCCCGCTATCTTCGAGCGGTGCCGCGCTCCGACCCCCGCGGTTCTACTTGTGATCTGGGTTGTTTAGAGCCAAAGGGCCCGGGTTGTAGGCTGATGCTGTGCAACGCCAGGTCTGTGGTTAATAAGGCCCCCCTGATACAAGATTTAATTACGGAGGGGGCTGTAGACCTGGCGGGTATTACGGAGACCTGGTTGGGACCAGAGGGTGGTGTCCCTCTGGTGGAAATGTGCCCTCCAGGCTTCCTTGCATTTCACCAGCCAAGAACTCAGGGCAGGGGTGGGGGAGTGGCGGTTGTGATTAGGGAAGGTCTCAGGCCAAGGGAAGTCACTGTTCCTCAGATGGCAGGCTGTGAATCCCTCCTTGTGAGGTGGGACCATGGGGGTCCGAGGGCTGTGTTGCTTACGTACCTGGCTCCCTGCCACGTGTCAACCGCCCTGCCCGAACTCTTGGGCATCATCGCTGCGGTGGCGGTTGAGGTCCCCAGGCTAGTGGTCATGGGCGACTTCAATCTGCCGTCTGCGGGCGAGGCGTCTGGGGAGGTTCGGGAGTTCATGGCTTCCATGACAGCCATGGACCTGACCCAGGTAATTCAAGGTCCCACACACACGGGGGGAAACACGCTTGACCTGGTTTTTGTCTCTGGTCAGTGTCTGAGTGATCTGGATACGAGAAATATAGTTATTACACCTTTGTCATGGTCAGATCACTCTCTCCTACGCCTGGACTTTTGGACCGCTACACCCCACTGCAGGGAGGCGGAACCAATTGTTTGGTACCGCCCCAGGCGACTGATGGAACCCGAGAGGGCTCTAACATATATAACACACAACTCGGTCGGGGCGCTGGTAGCTGCCTGGGATAGGGCAGCTGCTGATTTATTATTTATTTATTTATTTTATTCGGATTTGTATGCCGCTCCTCTCCGAAGACTCGGAGCGGCTTACAACATATATATAAAAACAATTGAACAAATCCGAACAACATTAAAAATACAAACCCCATACATACTCATCAATCACACCACAATCAACAATCATCCCCAGGCCTGCCGGCAGAGGTAGGTTTTTAAATTCTTTCAGAAGGCCAGGAGGGTCGGAGAAACGCGGACTTCAGGAGGTAGTTGTTTCCAGAGGGTGGGCGCCGCAACAGAGAAAGCCCTCCCCCTAGGGCCCGCCAAACGACATTGTTTCGTTGACGGGACCTGGAGGAGGCCGACCCTGTGCGCTCTCACCGGTCGTAGAGAAGTATGTGGCAGAAGGCGGTCCCGTAAGTATCCTGGTCCCAAGCCATGAAGGGCTTTATAGGTAATAACCAACACCTTGAATTGGGCTCGGAGACCAATGGGCAACCAATGCAGCGTGCGGAGAGTTGATGAAATGTGGGCACAACGAGGAAGACCCACAACTGCTCGCGCAGCTGCATTTTGCACTAATTGTAGTCTCCGAACACTCTTCAAGGGTAGCCCCATGTAGAGAGTGTTGCAGTAGTCGATCCTCGAGGTGACAAGGGCATGTGTGACTGTGAGGAGTGACTCTCGATCCAAGTAAGGACGCAACTGGTGCACCAGGCGAACCTGGGCCAATGCCCCCCTCGCCACTGCCGACAAATGATGATCCAATGTCAGCTGTGGATCAAGGAGGACTCCCAAGTTGCGAACCTTCTCTGAGGGGTTTATAGATTCACCCCCCAGGGTAATCGAAGGACAGATAGAAGTGTCCTTGGGAGGCATCACCCACAGCCACTCTGTTTTATCGGGGTTGAGCCTTAATCTGTTAACACCCATCCAAACCCTCACAGCCTCCAGACACCGGCACATCACCTCAACCGCTTCACTGATATGGCCAGGAGTGGAAATGTACAGCTGAGTATCATCAGCGTACTGATGGTATCTCACTCCGTGGCAGTGGATGATCTCACCCAGTGGCTTCATGTAAATGTTAAAAAGTAGGGGGGAGAGAACCGACCCCTGAGGCACCCCACATGGGATTAACCTAGAGGTGGACCTTCGATCTCCCACAAACACCGACTGCGACCGACCAGTGAGATAGGAGGAGAACCACCGCAATACGGTGTCCCCCACTCGCAATCCCTCCAGCCGGCGCAGAAGGATACCGTGGTCAATGGTATCGAATGCCGCTGAGAGGTCAAGAAGCACCAGGACAGAGGACTGGCCTCTATCCCGGGCTCGCCAGAGATCATCCATCAGAGCGACCAAAGCAGTTTCGGTGCTGTAGCCGGGCCTGAATCCCGACTGCAGAGGGCCCAGATAATCGGCTTCCTCCAGAGACCGCTGGAGCTGATGCGCCACCACCTTCTCGACAACCTTCCCCACAAAGGGAAGGTTGGAGACCGGACGATAGTTGGTCAAAATTTCTGGATCCAGGGAAGGCTTCTTGAGGAGGGGGCGCACAAGTGCCTCCTTTAAGGGAGCCGGAAAGGACCCCTCCCTCAAAGAAGCGTTGACAATCTCCTGGATCCAGGTACGTGTCACCACCCTACTGGCCGAAACCAGCCAGGAGGGACACGGGTCCAACAAACAGGTGGCAGAACTTACAGCTCCAATGGCCCTGTCCACTTCCTCAGGCGTAACAGCCTCAAACTCTCCCCAGATGACCGGACAAGAACATGCCCCTGTCCCCTCAACTGAATCATTATCAGTCGACTCTGCTACACAATTGGAGTCTAGGTCAGCCCGGATCTGAGCCACTTTGTCTGCGAAACAGTTATTAAAGTCCTCGGCACTACCCTGCAGGGGAGGCCCCGGACCCCTTGGGTTAATAAGGGATCGGGTCACCCTAAACAGGGCGGCCGGACGAGATTCCGCAGACGCGATCAAAGCAGAAAGATACAAAGATCTTGCCGCCTTAATCGCCTTCAGATAGGCTTTAATAAATAAGCTCAATCTGGTTCGGTCAGATCCGGACTTACTTTGTCTCCATCGCTTCTCTAGACGTCTCTTATGGCGCTTCATCCTTGGATAGGGTTGTGCCTTTGCGGCCTCTGAACCGGCGTGGTTCTCGTTCAGCTCCCTGGTTTAACGGGGAGCTGAGGGAGATGAAGCACCGGAAAAGACGCCTAGAGAGCAGTTGGAGGGCGAGTCGCTCAGAGTCTGACCGAACACGAGTAAGAGACCATATTAGGACTTACTTAGTGGCAACAAGGGCAGAGAAGTGTTCTTATGTCACTGCCCTTATTGCGTCATCAGATAACCGCCCAGCCTCCCTGTTTAGGGTAACCCGCTCCCTCCTTCATCGGGAGGTGAGGGGGGACCCCTTGGAGGGAAGAGCTGAGGATTTTGTGCAATACCTGTATGACAAAATCGCTCAGATTCGGGAAGGCTTTAACTTCAACGAAGGCAGTCCAGCAGAAGTGGCTGAGGCCGGTCTTGAGACTACTATCTGGGCTGAGTTTGACTATGTGACACCTGATGACGTGGACAGGTTGCTGGGAGGTCTTAGAGCAACCACATGTTTATTGGACCCGTGTCTCTCCTGGTTGGTACTGGCCTCCAGTGAGGTGACGCGAGGCTGGCTCCAGGCAATTATCAACGCCTCGTTGAGTGAGGGTGTCTTCCCCGCTGCCCTGAAAGAGGCGGTGGTGCGACCCCTCCTCAAGAAGCCCGCCTTGGACCCGGCTGTTCTATCTAATTACCGTCCTGTCTCCAACATTCGCTTTGTTGCGAAGGTTGTTGAGAGTGTGGTTGCTCGACACTTCCCTCAGCACCTGGAGGAATCGTCGTACCTGGACCCGTTCCAGTCGGGCTTCAGGCCGGGTTACAGCACGGAAACAGCTTTGGTCGCATTGGTGGATGATCTCTGGCGGGCCCGGGACAGGGGTTGCTCCTCTATCCTGGTGCTATTGGACCTCTCAGCAGATTTTGATACCATCGACCATGGTATCATGCTGCGCCGGCTGGCGGGGCTGGGTATAGGGGGCACCGTGTTTCGGTGGTTCTCTTCCTTCCTCTCTGGCCAGACGCAGTTTGTGTTGACAGGGGGTCAGAGGTCAACCCCGAGGCCCCTTGATTGTGGGGTACCTCAGGGGTCGGTCCTCTCGCCCTTGTTGTTCAACATTTATGTGAAGCCGCTGGGTGAGATCATCCGAGGTTTTGGGGTGGAATTCCATCAGTACGCTGATGATACTCAGCTGTACATTTCCACCCCGAACCACCGAAATGAAGCTCTTGACGTGCTGACCCAGTGCCTGGAGGCCGTGCGGATCTGGATGGGGAAGAACGGTCTCAAGCTCAACCCCTCCAAGACCGAGTGGCTGTGGTTACCGTCGTCCCGGTACAACCAGCTGACTCCATCGCTGTCTATTGGGGGCAAGTCAGTGGCCCCCACGGGAAGGGCTCGCAATTTGGGAGTCCTCCTAGATTCATGGCTGTCCCTTGAGGACCATCTGACGGCCGTGGCCGGGAGGATGTTTTACCAGATTCGTCTGGTACGCCAGTTGCACCCCTTCCTAGATAAGGACGCGCTACGCACGGTCACCCATGCCTTCGTCACTTCCAGACTGGACTATTGTAATGCTCTCTACATGGGGCTCCCCTTGAAGTGCACACGGAGGCTTCAACTGGCGCAGAATGCGGCCGCGCGGGTGGTAGTGGGGGCACCCTGGTGGGTACAAATGGCCCCTATCCTGCGCGAGCTGCACTGGTTGCCGGTGGCTTTCCGGGTGCGCTTCAAGGTACTGGTTACCACTTTTAAAGCGCTCCATGGCATAGGACCCAGTTATTTACAAGACCGCCTTCTGCCAGTAAATACCTCCCATCGACCAGTTCGCTCCCACAGAGAGGGCCTCCTCAGGGTGCCATCGGCTAAGCAGTGTCGGCTGGTGGCGCCCGGGGGGAGAGCCTTTTCTGTGGGGCTACGGGAGAGGGGCGGTATAAAAATTTAATAAATAAAATAAAATAATAAATAATCATGTTTTTATATATATTATAGATAAAGTTTAGATAAAGAATCTAAACTATGCCTCCTGCTCATTTTGAATGTGTGCTTATTTTTTGAGCTTATTTTTGTGCTGGAAAGCTGTAAAACTCTAACAGGTTATGGGCCCAGATCCCAGCCAGCCCTTGCACACAGTACAGGAAAATTCAGACTGAAGAAAAAGATTGAGGCTCAACACGGAGCTGGCGGGGCCTAAGGGAAGAGCCTTCTCTGTTGCGGCCCCGGCCCTCTGGAACCAACTTCCCCGGGAGATCCGTGTCGCCCCCACCCTCTCCACCTTTCGTAAATTGCTTAAAACATACTTTTGCCGGCAGGCCTGGGGCAGCTAACACCTTGCCCCTAGCCAGTGTATGTTTGTGTGTATGTTTGTGGAATGATTGGTTTCTTTTTTAACTTAAGGGTTTTTATATTTATGTATTTTATTGTAATTTCTATCATGTTGTAAGCCGCCCTGAGTTCTCCGGAATAGGGCGGCATAGAAATTAAATAAATAATAATAATAATTAAGATGAAGGACTGCCTGAATTAAGAAAGAAAAGGCTGCTCAACTGAAGGATTGCAGGATGGCTGATTTAAAGGAAAGCTCTCTGCCTCAATTGGGACAAAAGAATTATCTTATTTGGGCTGCAAAAGTGGAATGCTTCCTGAAGGCTAAGGAGCTCTGGGATATTGTGATTAATCCACCCCAGGGGCAATTAGCAGCTGCAGATCAACGGAGGCATGATAAGGCACTGGCTTACATCATCTTAAGTGTGGAAGATGAACAATTCTTAAATGTAGCTGACTTAAAAACTGCAAAAGAGGTTTGGCAAGTGTGCATGTGAGTGCTTTAGCATGCAATATAATGCAATTATCGAGGCAATTGTACAGAGCCCGCCTGCTGCCACATGAGAGTATAGAAGAGCATTTGTTCCACATGCAGAAACTGTTGAATTAAAACAGCGAGGAATGCAGATTCCTGAATCTCAGAAGGTGCTGTTGGTACTAAATAGTCTTGATCAGGGATCTTCAAACTTGGCCCTTTTATGGCTTGTGGACTTCAACTCCCAGAATTCCTTAGCCAGGCACACTGGCTGAGGAATTCTGGGAGTTGAAGTACACAAGTCACAAAAGGGCCAAGTTTGAAGACCCCTGGTCTTGATGAAACGTGGGCCATCGTTTCAGCTGTTTTTGAATGCAGACCAGAACAGGAATTAAGTATGGAAGGACTTAAGGACCTATTTGGAAGCGATCACTACGGCAAGATCCCAGTATCTTTCCGCATTGATCGCGTCTGCGGAATCTCATCCGGCTGCCCTGTTTAAGGTGACTCGCTCTCTCCTTGATATGGGGAGGAGGGAGGAACCTTTGCAGGGCAATGCCGAAGAATTTAACACCTTTTTCGCAGACAAGGTCGCTCAGATCCGGACTGACTTGGACTCCAATTGGAATGCAGTGTCGGCTGACAATGAGTCAGTCGAGATGACAGAAGCTCGTCTTAGTCCTGTTGTATGGGAGGAGTTTGACCTGGTAACTCCTGATGATGTGGACAAGGCCATTGGAGCTGTGAGTTCTGCCACCTGTTTATTGGATCCGTGCCCCTCCTGGCTGGTTTCGGCTAGTAGGGAGGTGACACGGAGCTGTGTCCAGGTGGTTGTTATCGCTTCATTGAGGGAGGGGTCCTTTCCGGCTCCCTTAAAGGAGGCACTCGTGCGCCCCCCTCCTCAAGAAGCCTTCCCTGGACCCGGCAGTTCTAAATAATTATCGTCCAGTCTCCAACCTTCCCTTTTTGGGGAAGGTTGTTGAGAAGGTGGTGGCACTCCATCTCCAATGGTCCTTGAATGAAGCTGATTATCTGGGCTCTCAGCAGTCTGGGTTCAGGTCCGGTTACAGCACGGAAACTGCTTTGGTCGTGCTGACCGATGATCTCTGGCGGGCCCGGGATAGAGGTCATTCCACTATCCTGGTGCTTCTTGACCTCTCAGCGGCATTCGATACCATCGACCATGGTATCCTTCTGCGCCGGTTGGAGGGGCTTGGAGTGCGGGGCACCGTCCTACGGTGGTTCACCTCCTACCTCTCTGGCCGGTCGCAGTCAGTGTTTGCAGGAGGTCAGAGATCGGCTCCGAGGTCTCTTCCATGTGGAGTTCCTCAGGGGTCCGTTCTCTCACCTCTGCTTTTTAACATCTACATGAAGCTGTTGGGTGAGATCATCCGTCGACACGGGATGAGTTATCATCAATATGCTGATGATACTCAGCTTTATATCTCTACCCCGTGTCATTACAGTGAAGCAGTGGAAGTGATGAACCGGTGCCTGGAGGCTGTTGGGGTCTGGATGGTTGCCAACAGGCTCAGACTCAATCCCGACAAGACGGAGTGGCTATGGGCTCTGCCTCCCAAGGACAATTCCAACTGTCCATCCATTACCCTGGGGGGAGAAGTTTTGTCCCCCTCGGAGAGGGTTCGCAACTTGGGTGTTCTCCTCGATCCACAGCTAAGTTTGGAACAGCATTTTTGGCTGTGGCGAGGGGAGCATTCACCCAGGTTAGCCTGGTGCGCCAGTTGCGGCCCTATTTGGACCGGGAGTCACTTCTCATGGTCACCCATACCCTTGTCACCTCGAGATTCGACTACTGTAATGCTCTCTACATGGGGCAACCTTTGAAGAATGTCCGGAGACTGCAGGTAGTCCAGAATGCGGCCGCGCGAGCTGTCTTGGGTCTCCCAAGACATGCTCATATTACTCCAGCTCTCCGTGAGCTGCACTGGCTACCAATTGGTCTCCGAACACAATTCAAAGTGTTGGTTATGACCTATAAAGCCCTTTATGGCAATGGACCAAGATATTTGCGGGACCGTCTTCTGCCTCATGAATCCCAGCGACCGGCCAGGGCGCATAGGGTTGGCCTCCTACGAGTCCCGTCTGTTAAACAATGCTATCTGGCGGGACCTAGGGCAAGGGCCTTCTCCGTTGCTGCCCCAGCCCTCTGGAACCAGCTTCCCTCAGAGGTTCGTACTGCTTCCTCCCTCCTAGCTTTCTGGAAAGTGCTGAAGACACATCTATGCCGACAGGCTTGGGGCATATGAGCTGTGCTCTGCCCCTCGGCCCTAAGAGTGTCCTGCCATCTGTGGCTGTGAATTGATTGTGTTTGTATGTGGTATGAGTGTGGTTAATTTTAAAATTGTTGTTGTATCTTGTTGTGAGCCGCCCTGGGTCTTCCGAGAAGGGCGGCATATAAATGTGAATATTAAATTAAATTAAATTAAATTAAAGCCTGTTTGATTTCAGAACAGAAACGTCATTTTAGAAGAAGCCATGAGGAGAAATTCCTGAGCTGGGGGGTTAGTACTATTTATTATTATTATTATTATTATTATTATTATTATTATTATTATTATTATTATTATTATTATTATTGTTGTTGTTGTTGTTGTTGTTGTTGTTGTTGTTGTTGTTATTGTTATTATTATTATTTAATATATTGTAAAAAGTGATGGCTATTGCTGGTCTGTGACCGTAATAAAGTTTATTATTATTTCCTGAGGTGGGGGTCCAAGGAGCAGAGAGAGCAGAGCAGCAGACTGCCTGTCTGCAGAGATAGGATTACATCTCAGCGGAGAATTACCAAGAAGAAAGAATAGGAGGAAAAGACATGCTTTATCTGTGGGGCTGAAACTCATTTAAAGAAAAACTGTTTACAAGGAAGAACAACAACAAATGGACAGGCTGCTGTTGCAAAAGTTAGGTACTGTAATAGTAGAGACAAATGGTTAATAGATAGTGGGGCTAGTCAAACAATTGTTAATCATTCTAAGTTTTTTTCCAGATTGGATTCAACTGGAGGAGATGCAGTGGCCTTAGCAAATGGCCGGAAGGCAAAAGTCATGGGGAAAGGCAGTGTGCTGATTCCATGTCTGGAGGAAAGGTTTAATAATGTGTTATGTGTGCCTGAAATGGAGCATAATTTACTGAGTGTCTCCAGTCTTGACAAACAAGGGTTTGAGACCACATTTGTGAATGGGAAATGTCCCATAAAAAGAAATGGGAATGTATGTGCACAGGGCATAAAACAGGATAATCTTTAGGTGTTGCAGGCACAAAAGGCTCAATGTGACCAAATATTTGGTAATGTGGCACAACATTGTTATGTGCTCCTGGCTACTTTCCTTTGTGACCAGAGGCAAGCACGCCTGACCAATAACCAGCCAAGACACAGTGAAGGCCTTTTGTTTTGTTTATTGCAATAAGTGGGGAGAGAAGCTGTCAAAGCTTGGTTCTCTCCAAAGTTCCAACCCAAAATATTTCCTTCTTTATACATCCCTGTCCCGGCCGCACATCCCTCCTCTTTCCCCATTGGCTGAGGTACTATGAGGTTACCCTCTTTCCGACTGCCTCCTACATATTTCCTGCTACATACTAAATCATACATCACATGTACATTAAAATTAAGAGATGATTTATGCAAGGTGTGTCAGTTAATATTAATCAACTAATTGCACATGCTCAGTTGCCTGAGTTCTGGCCCCCTTTTTTCTGACTTCTTAGAAAAATAGGTTATTTCCTGTTTTGCTAGTTATCTTTTCTTACAGATGTTTATATAGCTTGTCTTCTTCCTTTCCCACTCTAAGACCCAGCTAATTTTTGCCTACGTGTTTCTCTTACATCCTTTCTTTATGCTCTCCTTTCCTGTTTCTCAACCATTATAGGTTTTTTCTCTACTCAGTAAATTTCCACTGCAGAAAATTCAATTTTAAATTTCTCTTTCAATATTAAATTTTTGAAGACCTTTCCTTTATTTCTATCAAATCCCCCTTTTTAATTTTTATTACACTGAAAGGTCTTCTTTATCATGCTTAGAAAATCTTATAACCATTAACTGTATGATTTCTTTTCTTCCTAGGGCTTTCCTAAAACTTTTCCTACAGCTTTGCTTAAAGTAGATGCACATGAAGAAATACATTGCAGACATGCACAACACCTAAGTAGTAGTAATAATAATAATAATAATAATAATAATAATAATAATAACAATAATAATAAAGTTGGAAGGGACCTTGGAGGTCATCTAGTCCAACCCCCTGCTCAGGCAGGAAACCCTATACCATTTCAGACAAATGGCTGTCCAGTCTCTTCTTAAAAACTTCCAGTGTTGGAGCATTCACTGCTTCTGGAGGCAGGTTGTTCCACTGGTTAATTGTTCGAACTGTCAGGAACTTTCTCCTTAGTTCTAGGTTGCTTCTCTCCTTGGTTAGTTTCCATCTGTTGCTTCTTGTCCTGCCTTCAGGTGCCTTGGAAAATAGCTTGACTCCCTCTTCTTTGTGGCAGCCCCTGAGATACTGGAATACTGCTATCATGTCCCCTCTCGTCCTTCTCTTCATTAAACTAGACATACCCAATTCCAGCAGCCTTTCCTTATATGCTTTAGCCTCCAGTCCCCTAATCATCTTTGTCCTATAACCACTAAAAAATTTAGGCCAAGAAACATTTGTCTTAACCATTCAGTGTTGGGAAACCAATTAGTTAACTAACCCCAATCGCTCCATATATTTTCATACTTTTGTTCAGGAGCTTTAGCCACTTTCCTGATTCCTTTTGCAATATCCATTACTGCTTCATGATTGTCATCTACCTTTAAATCCCACAAACAAATTTTAGCTTTATTTCCCAGGCTGCTCTAGTTGTTGTCTTCAGTAATATTAGAATTAGAATCCACCCCTCATGATTATTTCACAGTATTTCACACCCCCAAATTGGTCCATAATCACAACAATAATAACAGCTACAGCAATCACAGTGACCATAACAAAAAAAATATACATTTACTACCTAATTCTTACAATTTACAATTCTACATTTTCAGTTTCTAATGGTGTGACTTCTGCCTCAGTTATTGGTTTTATTTGTAACAAACCACTTTTACTTCTCTCATGAGTCACCACCAACATCTTTGTTCTTTATCTGGGGTCACCTGAAATTCTAATAGAAATATTCAAATTAGGTAGGGATTCTGGTCCCAATACCCATTCAAGTCCTTTTAAACATGGCTTTCAGTCCCTGTCCAACCTCTTTCAGGTCCAGTCACCACCTTTGCTCTTGTGTAGTGAGTCCAACCCTTCTCAGCCCTCCGGACAGCAGATTCAATATAAGGAACTTCCCTTCTTTGGTTGTAGAAGTTCCTCCTTCCATTTACGAATCAGCACCCACTGTCCCAGCTGGATCTTATGGACTGGAAATTCCAAAGGAGCTGTTTCTGCCACCAAGCCTTCCTGTCAAAGAGAAGACAGAGACCCCAGTACTTGTTCTACATATTGGTCTCCCTCCTTTGGGAGCCTTAACCCTTTATTAACCCTTTTACATATCAAACATCTGTCAAGCCCTGTGGGCCCGACATTCACCGGCAGGTGGGGATCCGCCTGCCACACTGCCACCTCCCTGTCGCCCTCCTCACTGGCCGGAACCACCGCCAGACCTCCCAGCTGACAGGCTCGGAGCTGGGGGTTGCCAGCTGATGGGTGCAGGAGTTTGGTGCCACAGCGGCCTCCTGCTCACCCGCCTCCTCCGCCGAAGCTGTTGCTGAGGATTGCGGGCTTGCCAGCGGCAGCGCCAGCTGACGGGCGTAAGAGTTTGGCCCCGCGGTGGCCTCCTGCTCACCCACCTTCGTTGCTGGGGCTTGCGGGCTCGCCGGCGGCAGGCAGTGTGTCCGTGGACGTTGGGACCGGTTCCTGCAGTCCGGCACCTTGGCGGCTCATCGAGGAGAGGCCCCATGATGGGAGCATGTCCATGGACATTGGGGATGATGCCCGTGGTCCAGCACCTCGCCAGCTCAACAAGAGGAGTCCCCGTGGCGGCGTGAGGAGGGGCCTCCCCCGCAGGCCATGGCACAGGACACGGAGCGGCGCGGTGCTGCGGGAGGTGGCAGAACAGGGGGAGGGGTTACCTGCTTCCTGGAAAGCTGGACTCTGTGCACCAGCCGGAACATGGAAAGGAGGCAACATCCCGGCTGGCTACTTTTGAACTCTGCAGGCCAGATGGTGGCTTGTGGGCTGGGGGTGGGGCTTGCATGCAAAGAGGCTATGTAAAGCTCCGGGAGCCACGGTGGGTGAGTCCCAGCAGCCAGGGGCCCCAGCGTCTTCAGGGGACTGGTGGCTTAGTCCTGCTCTGTCTCACCCGGATCCTGGCCGGGTGCATACCCCAGGAGGTGGGGGACCCCTGACGAAATGGAGGGAGAGGCGATGAATGGAGGATGATGAGGAGTGGAGTTATTCCATGGCGCCCAGAAGACAGATGATGGACATCCTCCGGGAGCGGTTTGGCGAGGTGGAGTACCTGGACCCACCCTCATGGCCAAGAGGAGAACCTGGCCCTGGGATGATGCCTTGGTCTCGAGCAGATACGCAGCCGGCTCCGACAGAGCCATCACGATTCCATTTGGCCAGCCCAAGGTTCCGGGTGTCTCCCGGGATTGGTACTTCTCAGGCGGGGGCCCCTGCCTTGAGCATCCCAACAGCGCAGTCCCGGCCAAGGCGGGAGGAACGGTCAGCGGCGGATCTGCCTGGGGTACCCACCAGGCAGGCAGCGGGGTCGTCTGGGGCTCTGGGTTGGTGGATGGCAGGCCCTGGTGACCGCCGGTTTCCCCCTACGGATGATGGCCTACGAGGAGCAGGACAGCCCCTGGGGCCGTGGGGCTCAGGGCTGGTCTGTGGCCTGCCGCCGATACCGGTGACATTTGACGGAAACCCGGACCGCCTGGCAATGTTCCTTGGCCACGTCATCAGCCACCTGGACCAGTTTGCCTTATTTATCCGTCCAACTGGGTGATGGTGGTGGCAGTGACGGCGAGCCTGCAAGAAGAGGCGGCAGCCTGGGCAGCGGACCTATATAGCAACCACGCACAGGAGCTGGCCGACGCTGGCTTGTTCTTGGAAGGACTACGGGCCAGATTTGAAGATCCTTCTCGGGTCCAGCAGGCCGAGGCAGAGGTATTGGGGTTGAAGCAGCGGGGCCGCTCCACCATAAAGTATGTCCGGGACTTCCGATGGGTGGCCGGAAGATTATGATCGTGGCCGGAACGCCTCTTGGTTCATCACTTCCACGCAGGCCTGGACTGGGAGTTACGTCAAGGTTGTGTCGTCAGGGGTATTCCATGCCGGCTCCAGGAATGGGTCCAGGTGGTGACCGAACTGGACACAGGACTGCAGGAGTTCCGGAGGAGGGGGAAGGACCTGCCCACACCCCGGAGGGCAGCGGAGAGACTCAGAGATGATGGGCGTAGGCCTCAAGCCCCTGCACCAGGGCCCTCTGGTCCTCCGCGGCTGACGTTCCATTGTTTTTGGTGCAACCAATCAGGGCATCGGGTGGCACAGTGTCCGGTCCCTGTGGCACGAGGCAGCCCATCGACCCCCGGGAAGCCTGGACCTAACCCTAAGAGGACCACGAAACGGTCGCGGGTGGTGAAGCAGCTGGAAGGCGATACCCCCCCAACGGTCGTTGCCGATGGGAGAAGCAACGTCAGCTACCAAATACCTGCCGGTGGAGTATGATAGTACGGATGACTCCGCCGAAGATCCTATGGTGAGCCAGCCGATATCCCCCTTTGCCATCCCTATCACCCTGACGAGCCCACAAACAGGCCATGGGGGAGAGTATAAGGCTTTGGTTGACTCTGGGTGTATCCAGTGCCTCGTCAGCAAGGACGTGGTAGCTGATGTCGGCATCAGGGTCAAACAGTTGGCTAACCCAATCCACTTTGAGCAGGTGGATGGGTCCCTCCTGGGGGGGGCCTCCAGCCACCCTTAGAACTGGTGAGGATGGAAATGGGGGGGATATTGGGAGGTCCTCCGGTTCATTGTGGTCCCCTCCATGACTGAGGCAGTGATCCTAGGGCTCGTGGAGTCCAACAATATGGTGGGAGGGTGGTTATCATCACCTATGCCTGGGAGTCGGTCCCCGGCCACCAATCCAGGATCCCAGGGGCATGGAGGGAGATAATGGAGGGGCTAAGGTGGCCCAGGGCAGCACAGGGCAGGGGCCTGACTTTCCGGCTATGTATGCCGACCTTGCTGAAGTCTTTGATGAACGTGAATGTGACATTCTGCCACCTCACCGACCGACTGTGCCATTGACATACTGCCGGGGGCAAAACTGCCTAAGCCCCGCATGTATGCCATGATGCCCTGGGAGTTGGAGGAGTTGCATCGCTACATCAACCAAAACCTGGCTAGGGGTTTCATCCAGCTGGCCCGCTCACGGATAGTGGCGCCGGTCCTATCAAGGAGAAGAAGGATGGTTCCCTTTGGTTATGTGTGGACTTCCAAGGTATCAATGGGGTCTGCGTCGAGCACATGTACCCCCTTCCCTTGATGAAGGACCTCTTGGCTAATCTAGCACAGGGTAGGATATTCACAAAGCTGGTGTCGAGCCCTGCAAGGCCGTCCGGGTGTGGGGCAGGGACGTTTAGACCACCCACGCCGCCCGTCAGCCATCCCACCATTGCCGTCTTCTTCCCTGGCTTCCTGACGGCGTGGCCGGTACTTACTGTCCGTGGGTGTCGGACGGTCCCTGGTTGCACGACGGAGCTGCCGCGCGTGTGTGACGTCATCTACTGGCGACTCCTCGTGAACGTGGTGTCGCCCTGCGGCACCTCGCAGGGCCGACAAGAAACTAATGGCTGATGCTGGGCCGGACGGACTGCTGGCCTCGTAAAGGACCAGGGGGGAGGCTGACCTAGGACTTCTACTTTTCAGGCCGGATGGTGGTTTACTGGGTGGGGCTGGTTCCGGTGTGGGTGGGGAGGGTAGGCTCCTTATGTAAAGGCACTGAGAACAGGCAATTCTCAGTGCCGACTTTTTCTTTCTACGGATCATAGTAAACTCCGTTTGTCTATCGTTCCTGTTTTGTGGCTTGTGTTCCATTGCGGAGCTCCAAGATAGGACATCTTGACTTTAAGTCGGCACTCCCACTTTTCTTATGGTGTTCTTTTTTTCCTGTTCCTGCTAGCAGGGGTGCTTACAGGGGAACATGGCAGAGGGCGTCCAAGGTGCTGATCCAGTGGGGGAGCGTCCTGAGTCACTCACAGAGGTGGACACACCTCCAGAGGTGAAGATGACGGAGGCTCAGCCATCAGTGAGGCCTAAGGAGAGTACCCAGCAGCTGGTGGAGAGTGGGGGTGAGTCCAGACAGAAGATATCTACAACTGCTTCTGGGGATTGGCGGCTGAGTTCGGCCCTGCAACGTTCGGAGGCTGGTGGGCCATGTGTGACCAGCAGGGGGGGATGCCCTGTTTGGTTGGGGAGAAAGGCGTGTTACCGGTGATGGCGATGAAGAATGGAGCTATTCCACAGCCCCTGGGCAATATACTTTGGATGTCCTTCGTGATAGGTATGGGGAAACAGGCTATTTACCCAGGTCAGGTGGCGTCCCTGGTTCCAGGGGTCCAGCTGCCTCCTCTGGGCTCCGATTGGCCAGCCCAAGATTCAAGCTGGACCAGGCGTGACAAAGGCGGGAGGACCGAGCAGGTGTGGCCTCAACAGCTTTACCTACTGCACAATCTACGCTGTTCCCTGGGTCCTCAGAGTCATGGGGCCCAGGCCCATGTGGTTGCCAAACCACGACACCAGATAGCGACCAGCGGGCCACCCAGGTTAGGGCCATGTGGCCATCAGGCATGACGTGGGTTCCACCACCTATAGTGATATCTTTTGATGGGGACCCAGATAGACTGGCAATGTTTATGGGACATGTTTTGAGTCATCTGGATCGGTTTGCCTCACAGTATTCTTCTCAATGGGCAATCGTTCTTGCAATAACAGCAAGCTTGCAGGGTGAGGCGGTAGCCTGGGCTGCTGATTTGTTTAGCGACCATGCCCGGGAGTTGGGTGATGTTGGACTGTTTCTTGACGCACTGAGAGCCCGCTTTGAAGATCCTACCCGGCTCCAATGTGCTGAAACAGAGGTACTGGGACTGAGGCAGAGAGGAAGGCCCGTACGGGAATACGTGCGAGAGTTTCAACGTGCGGCTGGTAGGCTACGGGCATGGCCAGAGCGTCTCTTAGTTTATCACTTCCACCATGGGCTGGACAAAGACCTGCGACAGGCCTGTGTGGTACAGGGGGTACCGTGCCGGCTCCAGGATTGGTTCTGGGTTGTGACCGAACTGGATGCGGGGTTGCAGGAGTTCAGGCGGGTTGCGGATGACCAGTCCACCCCTCGGCGGGTAGGGGAGCAACCAAAAGAGCCTGGGCAGGGAATTTGGTTTCTGGCAGGGAATTTGTACCCATGCCTGAATATAGCAGTCAGGGATCCCAACCCTGTCAGCCTAATGAATGGTTATCCCAAGTTAGTGGGGTATGGAGGGTAGTCAAAAAGGCCTTAGTACAAGCAAGAGATATGGCGAAAACACAGGCGGACAAAAAACGCAGGGCCCATAAACCATTCGGCGTGGGGGATATGGTGTATTTGTCTACTAAGTACATATGCCTCCGAATCCCCTGTAGAAAACTGGGGCCAAAATATATCGGCCCTTTCCGGATTACACAAGTGATTAATCCGGTAACAGTGCAACTCCAACTTCCCCGGTTTTTAGGTAAAATACATCCTGTATTTCATAGTAGTCTGTTAAAACCAGTTTCCCAATACCAATCAACGGAACAACCAGGCCCCATAGCGCCCGGCCACTATGAGATCCAGGAAATCCTGGATTCACGGGAGAAATGGGGTGGTCTGTATTACCTTGTATTATGGAAAGGGTACCCTCTGTCAGAAGCATCTTGGGTGATGGTGGATGATATGAACGCACACCGACTGGTGCGGGCATACCATAGAAAACATCCTGGGAAAGCAAGGGGGGAAATACCAAAACAAGGGAGTGAAGTTATTAACTCTGATCCATTTGCTTTCCAGGGGGACCCCTGGTAGGGGGAGCGGCATGTCGAGCCCTGCGAGGCCATCTGGGTGTGGGGCAGGGACGTTTAGACCACCCACGCCGCCCGTCAGCCATCCCACCATTGCTGGCTTCTTCCCTGGCTTCCTGACGGCGCAGCCGGTACTTACTGTCCGTGGGCGTCGGATGGTCTCTGGTTGCACGATGGAGCTGCTGCATGCATGTGACATCATCTACTGGCGACTCCTCGTGAATGTGGTGTCGCCCTGCGGCACCTCGCAGGGCCGACAAGAAACTAATGGCTGATGCTGGGCCAGACGGACTGCTGGCCTCGTAAAGGACCAGGGGGGAGGCTAACCTAGGCTAACTGTTCGAGGTCTGGACCGACCATAAGAACCTGGAAGTACAGCAGACCCCAAGACGTCTGTCCCTTAAACACGTCCGATGGGCACAATACTTCTGGTGGTTCCGGTTCCAGCTCAAGTACGTACCGGGGGGGGGGGGAGAATTTCCTGGCGGAGGCCTTGTCAAGGTTGCCTCAATATAACAGCAAGCGGGAGGAGGTAGTGCAAGCGATTATGGCCCCCTACCACCAGGCCGCGGCAAGGGTGGTGCCCCGTACGGTGGCAAGTGGCCTGGAGCATGAGCTAAGGACAGCACTCCAGGATGACCCCTGGTTATGGGACAATCCAGGACTGTTGATGAAACGGGATGATCTGGCTTGGCGGGGTGATAAGCTCTACATCCCACAGGCACTGAGTCAGGGGGTGCTCCAACGTTGCCACGACATGAAACAGGCAGGTCACTTTGGGTTCCTCAAGACCCTACATCTGGCAAGGCATCAATTCTGGTGGCCCAGAATGAAAGTGGACATAGAGGCATATGTCTGGGGGTGTCATGTCTGTGCCACTTCCAAGCCCCATACGGGGAAGCCCCTGGGGCTGCTGCAGCCGGTATCTGACCCCACCAGGCCTTGGGAAGACATCGCGATGGATTTCATTGTCGAGTTGCCGGAGAGCCGGGGATACACAGTGATTTGGACCGTGGTGGACCTGTTCTCCAAGCAGGCGCACTTCATTCCATGTAAGGGGTTGCCGTCAGCTCGGAGGCCGGCCCAGCTGTTCCTTACACATGTCTTTCGCCTGCATGGAGTACCCCGATGAATCATTTTGGACCGGGGGATACAGTTCATGGCTTGCTTTTGGCGCAAGTTTGTCTGCTTCATCAGTTCGTCCCAGGGGCTCAGCTCGGTGTACCATCCCAGTACCAATGGGGCTGCAGAATGAGCAAATGCCGCGGTGGAGTGATATCTACGAAGCTACGTATCCCACCAACAAACGGACTGGGTGGACCTGTTGGCATTCGCAGAGGTGGCCTATAATAATGCAGTGCATAGTAGCACCGGATTTACCCCCTTTCAGGTGGTACATGGCAGGGACTTTGTCCCAATACCAGAGTACAGCCAAGGGGATTCCTTGCCTTGCCAGCCCAGTGAGTGGATGGCACATGTGTGGGGGGGTCTGGGGGGCAGTTAAGGAGGCCCTAGTGAAAGCAGGGGACGCCACAAAGGTACAGGCTGATAAAAAACGGAGACCCCAAAAACCCTTTCAGGTAGGCGACCTGGTCTACTTGTCCATGAAATATCTCTGGCTACGGCTCCCTTGTAGGAAACCGGCGCCAAAGTTTCCTGGGCCTTTCCGGATCATTCAGGTCATCAACCCAGTAGCCGTATGACTACGCCTACCTAAGCTCCTGGGTAAAATACACCCAGTGTTCCACAGCAGCCTGTTAAAGCCAGTTGAGGGCTCCTCCTGTAGGCCCTTGGATAGCGAACTAGGCCCTGTCCGCATGATCAATATGAGGTTCAGGAGATCCTCAACTCCCGAATCAGACGGGGAACCCTGTACTACCTGGTTTGCTGGAAAGGGTATCCCCTTGCAGAGGTGTCATGGGTGAGGGAGGCAGATGTCCATGCCCCCACCTAGTGCAAGCATTCCATCGCTGGTGCCCTAGGAAGCCGGGCGGGAGGTCAGCCAAGCCATCCTCTGAAGCGCGCGACCACTCATGCGACTCTTCTTGCCTTCTAGGTGGAGCCCTGGTAGAGGGAGCCGCCTGTCGAGCCCCATGGGCCTGACATTCACGGGCAGGCAGGGATCTGCCTGCTACACTGCCGCCTCCCCGTCGCCCTCCTCACCAGCTGGAACCACCGCCAGACCTCCCAGCTGACGGGCGCAGATCCGGGGGGTCGCCAACTGACGGGTACAGGAGTTCAGCGCTGCGACGGCTCGACAAGAGGAGTCCCCACGGCAGCGTGAGGAGGGGCCTTCCCCTCAGGCCATGGCATGGGACACAAAGTGGCGCGGTGCTGCGGGAGGCAGCAGAACAGGGTCAGGGGTTACCTGCTTCCTGGAAAGCCAGACTCTGTGCACCAGCCGGAACGTGGAAAGGAGGCAACGTCCCGGTTGGCTGCTTTTGAACTATGCAGGCCGGATGGTGGCTTGTGGGCTAGGGGGTGGGGCTTGCGTGTGAAGAGTCTATATAAAGCACTGGGAGCAGTTCACTCCCAGCGCTAACTTTTTCCTGCACGGATTAAACAACCATTTGTCACCCGTACCTGCTTGCTGGCTCTTTCCTGGGCACCGAGGAGGACGTCTTGACAACATCCCTCTGTGGCCCTTTGGGCTATCCCATAAATTCCACGGGTAGCATAGAATTTCAAATACATTTCTACCTATGCTTTATTTCCGGAATGACTCCCCTCATATAGTTTTTGAATCACCATTCTTGCAGTATCTTGTGATAACCACAGAATTTCTTTAATGCCATTTTTATTGTTTGGTAATTATAAATCTACTATAGCCTCAATCCTTTTACTATCTATTTTCCTTTCCCCTTCAACTATAATATATCCTAGATATTTTACCTCCTTTCATACCAATTGGGCTTTATTTGCTAGACACCCTCAATCCTTTCTTCTGCCAAAAAGTTGCTTTCCCATTTCTTTATAATTTCCAGAATAAGATCTTACAAAACTGGGAAGCTACATAAGGATGTATTTACTTCCACAGCTTAAAAGTGGAGGAAAGAGAAAAAAAAGAAAAGAAAAATCATTTGTCCTGTGTCATATAGACTATACTTGTCCATGGAAGCTCTATCAAAAATTGTCACATTTTACTTTCTCCTCCCCCTTTCACCCTGATTAGTTACCATGTTACAAAAATATAACTCAATAAACTTATTGTAAATAACACATTCAGGATTTTAAAAGGTAAAGCACATAGGTTCACCAATCAGTACTGGGCCAACTTTTCTGGAATGCCTTTTGTCTTAGGCAGACAATATTCAAATCACTCTTGTGGCAGCACATCAAACAGGATAGCTAAGAAGACAAAAGATTGTCTCCCCCTTCCCCCACTCACCAAACCAGACAGAGTAAAAAATTATACAAAACTTTTGCTTGAAACAGCCCTCAGGAGGAAAATTGCCATAACATTTACAGAAGTGGCTTGCCAAAACCTCTCTCCTAGGGCTGAACAAAAGTAAACCAGCCCCAAAACACTCAGCCATCCCTCATGGCCAAAGCAGGATTTGAACTCAAATCCAGCCTTGCAGCCTGTGGCTATAACCCTGAAACCAAATTGGTTTTCTACAAAGATTTCCCTTCCCCTCCTTGGCTCCAAGGAAAAGGAAAACAAATTGAACACACACACAGTATGCAGCAATTAATCATCTCTTTTACAGTAGCAAGGAGTCCCAAAGACACATATTTATCAGATGTTAAATAAAACATCATAGGATTGTTCCTTTGACAAGAATACCCTCAAATGCATTATTAAGGATAAATCCAAACTAAAATGCAAAGGAAAATCACTGAAGCATGCCACACATACAAAAACAAAATATCAGAGTTGGATGGGACATTAGAGGTCCTCTAGTCCAACCCCTTACTGAAACAAGAAACTCTATCCATTTCAGACCCTATCAATTTCTAACCTCCTCCCAAAAACCTCCAATAATGAAGCATCCACAATTTCTGGAGACAATTATCCCACTGATTAATTATTCTTACAGTCAGGAAATTTTACCCAATTTCTGTTCTTTAAAAAAAAACAAAAAACAGATATGCAGACAGAAACTGCCCCCCCTCCTTTTTTTCTGCATCTCTTAGTTTTCCAAGGCAGAAATTCTTGGGTTAAAAAAAGAGTAACAAACTAAACATGTTTAAAAAGATTGCTCAAAAATTTCACCCCCCTTCAATAGCCCTTCCACCATGGGCTTTAAACCCATTCTTCCTTCCAATGTAATGTTATATACTGTTTCTGGTGAATTACTTCACCAGGGTTCTTTAAAGTCACTTTTAAAGGATCCATGTGTACCCCTCTTCTATTGCCCTCTTGGGCCCATATAAGAGGGTCCACTTTTCCTTGAGCTTCCTCGCTCAAGGCCATAATATTTACAATTATTTCTCTTTCATTCCCCATAATAACAACCCCCAATTTACCAATCAAGTACCTCCTGGCGGGCTTCCATTTCCGGTTCATGGCGGTGCGGTTGAGCGAAGGGCGTCGTCCCTTTGCCGATCGAGTTTCCCCTGCCGGTAGACCCCTTAGAGCAGCAGTTCTCAACCTGTGGGTCGCGACTCCTTTGGGGGTCGAATGACCCTTTCACAGGGGTCGCCTAAGACCATCAGAAAACACACATTTCTGATGGTCTTAGGAACCAAGACTCCGCTCCGCATGGCCTCCTCCGCCATTTGCAGAGAGAGAGAGAGAAAGGCACTTTCGCTTCCCTTCTCTCTCTCTCTCAGGCGGACTTACCTCCTACAGGGCTCCTGATTGGCCCTGCGCCCGGGTGCCCCACCCCCTGGGAGAAGCGCGGCCAGGGCCTCATGGCTTGGAGCCGCCCGGGGAAGCCCCGGGATCCATGCTGGGAGCGGCCCACTGGAGGCTCCGCTGAGTGGGCCAGCCCTCCAGAAAGCCGCGGCCCAAGGGAGACCAGCCCCTGCGATCCCCAGCCAGCCCGACCATTGGACCTGCTGGCCGGGAAGGTGTGCCGGAATCCAGGCTGCTGGGAAGGAAGGAGATTCAGCAAAGGTAGGAGAGGAGAGCCGCCTCCTGGGGCCCAGCGCTGGCGGCGGCTTCCTTGCCCTCCCCTTCTTCCTCTTGCTGCCCCCAAAGTGGCAGAGGGGTGCCTGGGGGGAGCAGCCGGGCTGGCAGAGGGGCTGGTAGGGGCCGTGCGGCACAGCTCCCACCGCGGCTCCATTGGATGAGCGAAGGGCGAGGCCGGGAAGCACGGAGTCCCGGCTAGGGCAACTACTTCCTCGCCCTCCTCCTCTCCTTTCTCCTGCTGCCCTCCCAGGTGGCCTGGGCGGGCGCTGCCTCCACCGCAGCTCCATCGATGGGCGGAGGGTGAGGCCAGGCAGCGCGGAGTCCCAGCGGGGGCGGCAGCCGGGCCGGGGGCGGTAGGGACCCTGACAATGCTGCCCTGTTTCTGCCGCCGGAGCCGCTGCCTCCCGTCCTGCTTCCCCTCCCTGCCCATTCATCTGAGGATGTGGCAGCCAGGCCATGGGCGGCGGTGGCGAGGAACCCCAATGATGCTGCCGTGCTGCCAACGCTGCCACTGGAGCCGCTGCCTCCCGTTCTGCTCCCCCTGCCCGCTCCTTTGGCTGAGGATGCGGCGAGGTGGCGGCCGGGCCGGTGGTGAGGAACCCCAACAATGCTGCCGTGCTACCACCACCACCGCCAGAACCGCTGCCTCCCATCCTGCTCCCCCTCCCCGCCCGTTCGGCTGAGGACGCACAGAGGCCAGGGGCGGTGGGGACCTCCGACGATACTGCCATAAGAGAGAAAGAGAGAGAGGAAAGAGAGACAAACAGAGGAAAAGAAAGAGGAAAGAGAAAGAGGGAGGAGAAAGAGAAACAGGAAAGAGAGAAAGAGAGAGAGGAAAAAGAGAAAGAAAGAGGGAGGAAACAGAGAAAGAGGAAAGAGAGAAAGAGAGAGGAAAGAGACTGCCTTCCCAGTCACCGAGAAAGGGGAAAAAAAGCCGTGAGTGAGTTCCCCTTTCTGCCTCGTTGCTGAAAGCTTTTTTTTTTTTAAAACGACCGCTCGTTCAGAACTCCTCGGGGCTTGTTTGCACAAGCTTGTTGCAGATCAGTAAATAAAGGGGTGGGGGAGGCAAACTGTCCAAGGCGTTTGCACCCTGAACGTGTGGACGCTGCTTTTATGACTTGCCACCACCATCCCCTCTCTTCCCACCCTGCTCGGGCAACGCGCTGCTGCTGCTGCTGGCTGAGCTGAGCTGCGGCGCCAAGCCTATCCCCACGCCTCCTGGTTGCCCGGCTGTGCTCCGCCCCCAGCAGCCCTAAAAAGCACTGTGGAAGAGTGGGGAATGCTGGGATTTGCAGTTCATCACCATCTGGAAAAACATGACTCTCCAAAGATCGATCAATCCTTCCTTCCTTCCTTCCTTCCTTCCTTCCTTCCTTCCTTCCTTCCTTCCTTCCATCCATCTCCTTCCCTTCCCCTTCAATCTCTCTCTTCTTCCTTCCTTCCTTCCATCTCCTTCCCTTCCCCTTCAATCTCTCCTTCCTTCCTTCCCCCCTCAATCTCCTTCCTTCTCCATCTCCTTCCTTTCCCCTTCAATCTTCCTTCCTTCCTTCCATCTCCATCTCCATCTCCATCCCTTCCCCCTTCAATCTCTCTCTCTCCTTCCTTCCTTCCTTCCTTCCTTTCCCCTTCAATCTCCTTCCTTCTCCATCTCCTTCCTTTCCCCTTCAATTTATTTATTTATTTATTTATTTATTAAACTTTTATACCACCCCTCTCCCGTAGGGCTCGGGGCAGTTTACAGCCCAATTTAAAACAGATAATAATAATAAATATTTAAAAATGAATTAAATTAATACATGGCTGTTACTAAAACCTGTTAAAATCCCAATTCTAAAACCAAAACAACCTTGTTTAAAACATTTACATAGAGATTTACATAAAACCCGAGGAGGTCTAGGCCAGGCTGGCTTGATTGAAGAGATGAGTCTTCAATTCTCTTCTGAAGGTGCAGAGATCATGACACGTCCGGAGTTCTGGGGGGAGCTCGTTCCACATCGTCGGTGCCCCCACAGAAAAGGCTCTCCCCCTGGGCGCCACCACCCGACACTGCTTAGCCGATGGCACCCTGAGGAGGCCCTCTCTGTGGGAGCGAACTGGTCGATGGGAGGTATTTACTGGCAGAAGGCGGTCTTGTAAATAACTGGGTCCTATGCCATGGAGCGCTTTAAAGGTGGTAACCAATACCTTGAAGCGCACCCGGAAAGCCACCAGCAACCAGTGCAGCTCGCGCAGGATGGGGGCCATTCGTACCCGCCAGGGTGCCCCCACTACTACCCGTGCGGCCGCATTCTGCGCCAGTTGGAGCCTCCGCGTGCACCTCAAGGGGAGCCCCATGTAGAGAGCATTAGAACATAAGAACATAAGAACATAAGAACATAAGAAGAGCCATGCTGAATCAGGCCAAAGCCCAGCGAGTCCAGCATTCTGTGTCACACAGTGGCCCACCAAATGTACATGGGGATCTTGAGCAGAAAGAGAAGGCAAAACCCTCCCTTTCCCTTGACCCCCAAACAAATGGTACTCAAGGGAATCCTGCCTGCCTCAACCAACATAGAGGCGGCACATGGACATCTGTTTTAATAACCACCAATACACTTTGCATCCATGAATCTATCTAGCCCTGCCTTGAAGCTGTCAAGGCTGACAGCTGTCACGACCCCTTCAGGAAGTGAATTCCATCAATCAACGACCCTCTGGGTGAAGAAATATTTCCCTTTATTTGTCCTCACTTTCTTAGCTATAAGCTTTAGGGAGTGCCCCCTTGTCCTGGTATTGTGTGATAGAGAAAAGAATTTTTCTCTATCCACATTTTCTATCCCATGCATGATTTTATACACTTCAATCAAGTCACCCCTTAAACGCCGTCTTTCAAGGCTGAAGAGACCAAGGCGTTGCAATCTGGTTTCATAAGGGAGGCGCTCCATTTCCTTGATCATTCTTGTTGCCCTTTTTTTGCACCTTTTCCAGTTCCATTATATCCTTCTTGAGGTGCGGTGACCAGAACTGTACACAGTACTCCAAGTGTGGTCTCACCATCGATTTGTACAGAGGCAATACAACACTTGCTGACTTATTTTCGATTCCCTTCCTAATCATGCCAAGCATGGAATTTGCTTTTTTTACTGCTGCTGCGCATTGGGTTGACATCTTCATCGAGCTGTCCACCAAAACCCCAAGATCCCTTTCTTGGGTTGTCTCAGAAAGTTTGGCCCCCATCAGTTGGTAAGTATAATTGGGGTTCTTTGCCCCGATGTGCATAACTTTGCACTTGTTTAGGTTAAAATGCATTTGCCACTTTGTTGCCCACTCACACAATTTCGAGAGATCCTTCTGGAGCTCCCGACAATCAGTTTCACTTTTCTCAACCCGGAACAATTTAGTGTCATCAGCAAACTTGGCTACCTCACTATTAACTTCTACATCCAGATCATTGATGAATAAATTAAAAAGTAAAGGCCCCAAAACTGAACCTTGGGGTACACCACTTCTCACTTCTTTCCATCCGGAGAATTGTCCATTTATTGCCACCCTTTGCTTCCTACAATTTAGCCAGTTACCAATCCAGGACAAGACCTGTCCTCTAATTCCGTGGCTGGAGAGCTTTTTTAGGAGCCTTTGGTGAGGAACTTTGTCAAAAGCCTTTTGAAAGTCAAGATATACAATATCAACTGGGGCCCCTTTATCTATGTATTTATTTACACCATCAAAGAATTCTAACAAGTTAGTAAGACATGATTTGCCTTTGCAGAAACCATGTTGATTTTCTTTCAGCAATGCCTGTTTTTCTATGTGCCCTGTAATTTTATCTTTAATAATGGTTTCCATCAGTTTGCCTGGAACTGCGGTTAGACTGACTGGTCTATAGTTTCCTGGATCACCTCTGGATCCTTTCTTGAAGATCGGGGTTATATTTGCTTCCCTCCAATCCTCCGGTACAGTGCCTGATCTTAGAGAAAGATTGTATATTTTAGCTAGAAGTTCAGCAATTTCACACTTGAGTTCCTTGAGAATTCTAGAGTGGATGCCATCTGGACCCGGCGATTTGTTGACGTTTAGTTTAGAAAGGCATGCAAGAACATCTTCCTTGTTTATCTCTATCAGGTTTAATTCTTCTATTTCCCTCCCTGGGAAAACTAATTCAGTGGCAGGCAAATGTTCTCTATCCTCCTCGGTGAAAACTGAGGCAAAGAAGTCATTTAGCCTCTCAGCAATCTCCTTGTCTTCTCTGATTATCCCCTTCTGACCATTGTTATCAAGTGGCCCAACTGATTTTCTGGTTGGGTTCCTGCTTCTGATGTACTTAAAAAAGGTTTTGTTATTATTTTTAATATTCTTGGCTATATGCTCCTCAAAGTCTCTCTTGGCTTTCATGACTATCGCCTTGCATTTGGTCTGCCAGAGTTTGTGATCCCTCCTGTTCTCCTCGGTAGGAAGAGCCTTCCATTTCTTAAATGAGTTTTTCTTCTTTCCAATAACCTCCTTTACCTCATTCGTAAGCCATACTGGTATCCTCTTGGACTTTCCAATCCTCTTTCTTCTTTTAGGAATGCATTTTATTTGAGCCTGCTGTAACGTATTTTTAAACAGTTTCCAAGCATTTGGGAGGGATTTGACTTTTTTTACTGTTCCTTTTAGTTTCTTCTTTACTATTTTCCTCATTTTGTCAAAATTCCCTCTGTGAAAGTTTAAGGTCTCTGTGTTAGTTTTCACTGACAATTTGCTATCCATGGTTAAGTTGAAGGTTATTGTGTTGTGATCGCTGGTTCCTATGGGCTCGGTTACAAGGACATCATGAACCAAATCCTGTGCGTTAGTTAGAACCAAGTCCAGGATCCCCTTTCCCCTGGTAGTTTCCATGACCATCTGCTCAAGGGAATAATCGGCTAACATGTCGAGGAACCTTGTCTCTCTTTCATGTGTAGAACAAGAATTTACCCAATCTATTTGGGGATTATTATTATTATTATTATTATTATTATTATTTATTAAATTTCTATGCCGCCCTATTCCGGGAACTCAGGGCGGCTTACAGCATAAATAGAAATCCAATACAAACTAAATAGTACATTTATAAAAATAAATATATAAAAAGAAGAACCCCTAAATTAAGAACCATTCATTCAGCAATGAAGTCCCCCATTATGACTACCCTATTTCTTTTTGAAGCCTCCTTAAATTCATTTTCCAAATAGCAATCTGCCTCTGGAGTTTGGTTGGGAGGGCGATAGCAGATCCCTAACGTCAGATTAGTTTCCTGTCCTGGGATTTTTATCCACAATGTTTCTGTGGGTGAGTTTGAATTTTCTTGAATTTCGAGTTCATGAGATTCTAACTCCTCATTTATGTACAAGGCCACGCCACCACCATTTCTCCCTCTCCTGTCCATCCTATACAATTTGTAACCTGGAATCCTTGTGTCCCATTGGTTTTCATCTGTCCACCAGGTTTCTGTTATGCCGATAATATCAATATTATTTTCCTTCACCAAGCATTCCAATTCCCCTATTTTTGCTCGAATGCTTCTAGCATTTGTGTACAGACCTTTATATGTAATTTTCTGGTGCACTTTCAACTTTGACTGTGGATTTTGACTGTAGAATTTGGTTGTAGAATTTGTAGATGGTCTACCATGTCCTTCTGCTTGACTATTACAATTTAGTTTTCCTGTTGACTCACCAATGTGTGCATAACTTCCACCCTCCATTACATTACAATAGTCCAGTCTGGAAGTGACGAAGGCATGAGTGACCGCGCGTAGCGCGTCCCGATCTAGGAAGGGGCGCAACTGGCGTACCAGACGAATCTGGTAAAACATCCTCCCGGCCACGGCCGTCAGATGGTTCTCAAGGGACAGCCGTGAATCTAGGAGGACTCCCAAGTTGCGAGCCCTTCCCGTGGGGGCCACTGACTCGCCCCCAATAGACAGCGATGGAATCAGCTGACTATACCGGGACGACGGTAATCTTCCTTCCTTCCTTCCATCTCCATCCCTTTCCCTTCAATCTCTCTCCTTCCTTCCTTCCTTCCTTCCCCCTTCAATCTCCTTCCTTCTCCATCTCCTTCCTTTCCCCTTCAATCTTCCTTCCTTCCATCTCCATTCCTTCCCCTTCAATCTCTCTCCTTCCTTCCTTCCTTCCTTCCCCCTTCAATCTCCTTCCTTCTCCATCTCCTTCCTTTCCCCTTCAATCTTCCTTCCTTCCTTCCATCTCCATTCCTTCCCTTTCAATCTCTCTCCTTCCTTCCTTCCTTCCTTCCCCCTTCAATCTCCTTCCTTCTCCATCTCCTTCCTTTCTCCTTCAATCTTCCTTCCTTCCTTCCTTCCTTCCTTCCATCTCCATCTTCTTCCTTCCCCTTCAATCTCCTTCCTTCTCCATCTCCCTCCTTTCCCCTTCAATCTTCCTTCCTTCCATCTCCATCTCCAACTCCATCTCTTCCCTTCAATCTCCCTCTCCTTTCTTCCTTCCTTCTTTCCTTCTTTCCTTCCCCCTTCCATCTCCTTCCTTCTCCATCTCCTTCCTTTCCCCTTCAATCTCTCTTTCCTTCCTTCCTTCCTTCCTTTTTTCCTTCCTTCCTTCTTTCCATCTCCATCTCCGTCTCCATCCCTTCCCCTTCAATCTCTCTCCTTCCTTCCTTCCTTCCTTCCTTCCTTCCTTCCTTCCTTCCCCCTTCAATCTCCTTCCTTCCTTCCCCCTTCAATCTCTTTCTCCTTCCTTCCTTCTTTTCCCCTTCAACCTCCTTCCTTCTCCATCTCCTTCCTTTCCCCTTCAATCTTCCTTCCTTCCTTCCCTCCCTCCCAACATTTTTTAGCAAGGAAGCGTAAGCTTCTTCAGAGAGCATTGCTATATTGTTTTTGTAATTAATCACTATGCTTTAATTATGTTCAAGTCATAACAATGAAAATACACCCTGCATATCAGATATTTACATTATGATTCAAAACAGTAGCAAAATTACAGTTATGAAATAGCAATGAAAATAATTTTATGGTTGGGGGTCACCACAACATGAGGAACTGTATCAAGAGGTCGCAGCATTAGAAAGGTTGAGAACCACTGCCTTAGAGGGTTGAAAAGACACTCTGGAGGAGCGTCTACCGTTGAGGAGGCTTCTCGGATAGTTGCAGAGGAGTGGCGGCATCCTCTGTGCACCGAGTATCTCCTTTGGGCCGACAGGGTAAAGATCGGCCAGTAAAATGGCTGATCATTTAGCTGCACCAACCGTAAGCTATAAGATCATCTAAGCAAGCAGACCCACCGTGGAAGATTCGTTGAGATTTTTTTTTTACCTCTATTTTCTTTTTTTTCCTGTGAAAAGGTTTTTTTTCTGGAATTATTCCCCTTTTTGTTGATGCGGCGTTTTAAATGGGGGGAGGAGAAGCTTAGGAAAAGGATGAAACCTATTTTTGTTTTAATGGCTGATTCTATTTTTGAATACTTTGGAGCCCCAAAAAATGTTCTTTTAGAGAGACTTAAGAGGCTATGCATCTGGAGAGTATTATTTTTGCTTATTTTTTATGTTTTCCGAAAAGACTGATTATTTGATTAACTTTGATTACTCGTTGGGGGACATCTTCTGCTGAAACTACGTATCGCTCTTGCTATTTTTTTTCTTTTCTCTTGGAATTTGCATAAAGGAAATAGACTAAAAAATTTGGGAGGAGATGGATATTGAGTGACTGTGTTTAAATATCGTCTCCCCCCAAAAGAGAATGTCTTCAAATATGATAAAAACAGAGGAAACCCATTCAGACTCTATTTATAAATATATTTTGGATAAAATCTTAGAAAACACGGAGATGATAATTGCTTGTAAAAAGGAGATTTCTTTACATCGACAAAGTCAAGCACAAGCTTTAAGTGAAACTGTAGTTTGTATTCAAAAGACTTGCTCTCAGCTTACTGAGACGGAAGAAGCAAATGTACAGCTGGATTTGCAATCGATACCAGGAATAAGCCTTGATATAAATGGTCAGATGACCTATAATATGGAAATGGAGGAGCTTATTTCGGAAGGTCAAGCTGATTTGCAGATACCATTTGACTTTCTGAAAGAGGAAAAACTATTGGAAGAAGAGCAAAACTTGACTAAAGAGGACTATACCAAAAAAAGGATTTCAACTAAAGTTTATGCAACCTTGAAAAAGATGGGAAATGACGTTTTGGCACAAGCTTTTCAGAATGACTATAACTCTTATACCAGCCTAAGAAAATGGATAGTGGGAGACCTCTTGCTACTATGCACAGTGTGGCAGGAGACAATGGGAGAGCTATTTGTGGAACTAGAGACTCGACTATGGAAACCTATTTGGAATAGAAGGAAACCCAGAATAAGATATAAATATTAAATTTGAGATGATAATTATGGATGGTAAAGGTTTTATAGCGATTTGGACTGTCTTGGATTTGGTTTGTGTTAAATGGGAGGCTATTATGAAATGATTTAGAATTTAATATTGAAGTATAGCAAGAATATGTGTTCTTTTTTTGTGTGTGTATGTTTTTCTTTTTTCTTTTCCTATTTGTGGTTTTTGTTTTGGAATGAGATGGAATTAATAATTGGAGAATTATTGAAAAAGAATAGAAATATAGTTGAGAAATGTAGGAATTTAGTTTTGGAGCTAATATGTTGAAATAAGAGAAATTTGGGGGCCCTGAAATAGTTAAATAATTAGATTAGCTTAAATTCAAATATTTGGAAAAATTAATAAAGTTTAAAACAGGATCTTTGGGATAGATAAGAAGTTTTTGTAAAATATTATTGACTAATGAAATTTATATCTGGCAATATACTTAATGAAAATGTGTGTTAGAAATGTACTAATGAGATTCCAATAATTTAAATAGATAGAGAGCGTTGGTTTTGATTTAAGCATTTAATTTATATATAGCAACATATTAAAGAATGAATTGGCTATAGGATTGTATTAATTTGATCATTATATTGATATTGAGTGGTTGAAAGTTTTTATTAAGGAAATTTATATTTAGATATATTAATGAATGAATTTATTTGAATTTAATTGATTATAATTTCTACATAGAGAGGGAAGTTTTAAGAAATATTGTGTGAATTGTATACATATAATGTTAGTGTTTTCTTTTTGTAATTGACCACCATATCTCCACGCTGGTTCTTAAGCTTCTGTTGGTGTAAAATGGAAAAATAATAAAAATTGTTTATCAAAAAAAAAAAGTACCTCCTGGCCAAATTGCAGCTCCCTTCTACCAATACATAGTCCAGGTCCTTTTGCTACTGTCTGGACCATAGCAGATTTAAATATTGTTGCTTCTACTACATGTCCCCAATTCCCTGATCCTTAATCTTCCCTTTCCCAATTTGCATTCCTGGAGGTATATAGTTCAGGGTAAATCTGGTGGCTCCGGAATCCACCGAGTACACCCTTTCCTCCTCCAGGGGTCCAACCTTTAAGGTTTATCAGGGGTTCCTAAAAAGCTGGACCAGAAAACAGATTAGTCCCCTGACACCCCTAATCCTCAAAATTCACCAAATTTGCTAGTTCTTCCCCCTCCTTCCTCTTAGGGCACTCATTTTCCTAGTGTCCTTCCTCCTTACAAAAGCCACCTTTATTTATTTATTTATTCAGGGACTAGGGAAAATTTTCTCCTAGGGATTTATATCCCCTGGTACCAACTGGCTGTCCTCACCCCCAGCCTAGACCTCTCCCAAGACCCCTTACTGATTTCCTGATTACTCCTGCCCATCCTTTTTGCTGGCCTGTTTGCACCAATTGAGCTATCATTTTTATCTTATCTTACATTTATCTCTCTCCTCCTCTCTCTTCGCATATACTTTCTGAGCCTCTCTTACCGGTAATAAATCTTCTATTTTTTTAGTTTCCCATGTGTCTAATTTCTGCATTTTACCTTCCCATACTTTCCATACAAATTGATATTTCAACATCATTTGATGTCCTGGATTACCAGGATGCAAATATTCATACTTTTGAAGTTGGCTTTTTAATCTTTCTAACCATTCAGTTGGTGTTTCCTCCTTTCCTTGTTCTAATCACAGTGCCTTCTGAATGTTAAGACTCTGAGGCACTGCATTTTTAAATACCTTCTATCCCCTATAATCAGCCATAGCATTCCTCTCTGCACACTGTTACCATCCCACTTTGGATCTGCAACAGGGATCTCAGCCTGTTCATTCTGTGAGAAACAAAGAAGTTTAAAAATAAAACAGTTACAATTGATTAACAATAAAAGGATTAGCCAAGCCCTGCATGTAGGCACTAGATTCCAGGAGGCTTGGCTATAAGATACACTTAACAAGACAAAAGGGTGGCAGGGGGAAGTTCGAAAAAATGTAACCGGGGAGTGGGGGGGAGGGATGATGTATTCTGGCTAGGCATCTCAGACAAGATTGTGCCCTCTGAAGTCCTTTCAAATGGGACCGAAGGGGAGGGGGGTGTCGCAATAGAAGTGTATATAATGTTATGAGTTTGAATGTTTGAGTGTGGTCTCTGGTTTAGAACTTCCTGTTGAAGCTTCTCTCGGAGATCCACTGCACTTTGCAAACCGCTTTTTCTATTTTCTGCAGAATAAACTCTTTTCTTACAAATCCAATTTTGTTGGTGTTTTAATTCCATTTCCAACAATTATTTTGTGAAAACTTTTTCTTACACTGTTCCCTAGCTGCTCACCTAATCATGCCATTCTTCTCTGGTGTAAACAGGTTAAAAATGGGTTGCATTTCTCCCCATGAATATTCCATTGGTCCTAAAAACATTTCTAACCTGTTTTCCTACTTCAATAGTATCTTCTATTAGTTTGGGCAATTCTTTCCTAAATTGCCTGATTTCAAAAGCTGTTAGGGGGGACAATTTTTTTTTCTTGGAGAGGGGTTTTCCCCTCTCTTGTCACCTTCCAAACTATAGGAACCTCAAGAAATACATAGCTTTCTACTTAACTCTTTCACACAAAATAGCAGATCAGAGTTCTCGCCTTTCATCCTGGCCAGGCATAAAACTTCACACAGCTCCTTTCTTTCTCTCTCTCTCTCTCCCTCTCTTCCATCTGATTATTTCCATTCTTTTAACACCTTCTATTGTCCTTCTAATTACTAAGAAACTAGCCTTCTTCACCCTTTCTTGCATTTACACCAGACACAAAAAAATTCCAAATACTTCACCTCAGGCAAAACAATCATTATTATTTTCAAGGAGCTTTTTCAAAGCCAATGAGTTCCATTTCCCAAATTTCCTTTTGGAATAAGGCCTTGTTGTTTTGTATATTTACTGTTAGAGGGTCTCTCCCCCCTCTCCCCCAGGTCTTTAGAAATGAGTCAACACAAATACACAGACCCTTAAACATCATTTCCAGACCTTTCGAGGTTTGTGTCCCTTTAAATTTCCACTTTTACTCTCTTGGGGCAACTTGTAGTTTGTTCTCCAGGCAGTGGGGAAATGCAAGGAGCGTTTCTGATAGACCTTAACCACTGCCTATCCATTCCCCACTGCTCTAAGCCAAGCTGAGAAGCCCAATTTAATTTATTGGCTGGCCAAACATGTACTTAGGCCAGATATATACTGTAATGTATCATCCTTCCTCTGTTCAAATGCCTTGTTTAAAGCATTGACTTAAAATACTTCAACATTCTCCCTAAGAGATTCCCATCTCCCTAAGGGGGTTCATTCCAGAATGTAAATACCTTTCCTCTTTTTCCTTATTGGCCGGCATACTGGCTGGGGAGGCGTCCCTCCTCTTCAAACTCTTATTGCCATGGATACCCCTCTGGTATCTAGATACCCCTCTGATATACAGATACCCTTCTGGTATCTTACCTGTCAGGCTGACTTGAAGTCCTTCCCTGAATCAGCCAACTTTCCCTTAGGTTTTCACTGGGTCCTGGCTTTTTGTCTCAGGATTTCCAATTCCTCTTTGTTTGAGCAGGGGCAATCCGACCTTAGGGCTGGGGAAAAAACTTACCCAGGTGTGCACTCCCCTTTCAAATATCCCCGGCTGCCAAAGATGGAACGGATGCAAATCCCAGAGGAGCCCCCAAGGCTGTTATGTGCTCCTGGCTACTTTCCTTCGTGACCAGAGGCAAGCTCGCCTGACCAATAACCAGCCAAGACACAGTGAAGGCCTTTTGTTTTGTTTATTGCAATAAGCGGAGAGAGAAGCTATCAAAGCTTGGTTCTCTCCAAAGTTTCAACCCAAAATATTCCCTTCTTTATACAACCCTGTCCTGGCCGCCACATCCCTCCTCTTTCCCCATTGGCTGAGGTACTATGAGGTTACCCTCTTTCCGACTGCCTCCTACATATTTCCTGCTACATACTAAATGTCAGATGTCCTCCGTCGTCTGAGAAAACCGAATCCAGGAACACAGGAACAAGGTGACCAACAGGGTTTATTCTGTACAAAGTTAAAGTCAGCACTGGGAGTGGTTTGCTCCCAGTGCTTTACATAGACGTGCCCCGCCCTGTGGTCCCACCCCAAACAGCAAGCGAGCATGGGGCTACCTTTGAAAAATGTTCGGAGACTTCAGGTAATGCAGAATGCAGCCGCGCGAGCAGTGTTGGGCTTGCCTAGAAATGCCCACATTTCGGCATCACTCCGCGAGCTGCATTGGCTGCCAATTGGTCTCCGAACCCAATTCAAAGTGTTGGTTATGACCTATAAAGCCCTACATGGCATCGGACCAGGTTATTTATGGGACCGTCTGCTGCCTCATGAATCCCAGCGGCCGGTTAGGGCCCACAGAGTGGGCCTTCTCCAGGTCCTGTCAGCCAGACAGTGTCGCCTGGCGGGGCCTAGGGGAAGAGCCTTCTCTGTTGCGGCCCCGGCCCTCTGGAACCAACTTCCCCCGGAGATCCGTGTCGCCCCCACCCTCTCCGCCTTTCGTAAATTGCTTAAAACACACTTTTGCCGGCAGGCCTGGGGCAGCTAACATCTTGCCCCTAGCCAGTGTATGTTTGTGGAATGATTGGTTTTTTGTTTTTTGTTTTTTTGTTTTTTTTTAACTTAAGGGTTTTTTATATGTATGTAATTTCTATTATGCTGTGAGCCGCCCTGAGTTCTCCGGAATAGGGCGGCATAGAAATTAAATTAATAATAATAATAATAATAATAATAATAATAATAATAATAATAATAATAATAATAATAATAATAATAATAATAATCCAATCCATGGAGGTAAAAGCTGCAGTCCAACTTCCAGCCTCCCTCCTGCCGGTCCTTATTTCTGCGGCGGTCAGCAGCGTCGCCGATGACCAGCTGATCCATCTGGCAGCTGGCTTTCCGCCCAGTGTCTGGCTGCTGTTTGGTTTCTCTTCCCCCCACCGGTGAATGTCAAGCCCACGGGGCTTGACACTAAATCATACATCACATGTACATTAAAATTAAGAGATAATTTATGCAAGGTGTGTCAGTTAATATTAATCAACTAATTGCACATGCTCAGTTGCCTGAGTTCTGGCCCCCTTTTTTCTGACTTCTTAGAAAAATAGGTTCTTTCCTGTTTTGCTAGTTATCTTCTCTTACAGATGTTTATATAGCTTGTCTTCTTCCTTTCCCACTCTAAGACCCAGCTAATTTTTGCCTATGTATTTATCTTACATCCTGCCTTTATGTTATCCTTTCCTGTTTCCCAACCATTATAGGTTTTTTCTCTACTCAGTAAATTTCCACTGCAGCAAATTCAGTTTTAAATTTCTCTTTCAGGCCTTTCCTTTACTGCTATCAACATTATTCATGCATTCATCTCTTGCACAGAAAGCTTGGCCATGCCAGGTTCAGAGTGTTGCATAGTTTGCAGAGGGATGAACCTTGAAAAGGTGCAAGGCATACTTAGACTGTGCAGTATGTAAATCATCAAAATCCAAGGTGTTCCCAGTAAGGAAGAAGAACACAAGAGAGACAACAAGGGTTCTAGAGCTGGTACATGCAGATTTAGTAGGACCAATGCAAGCCAGCTTGGGAGGAGCCAGGTATGCACTGGTCATTGTAGATGACCATAGCAGATTTGGGTTCTGTTATTTGCTTAAGAGCAAAACAGAGATTTTGTTTAATTACAAATTCACCTTTTTTTCTTTTTTTAGAAGCCATAAAAGGGGTTTCTCCTTCCCCTTTCTTCTAAAGTTTGCCCTCAGCACAGGTTTGGAGGGGGTGGAGCTTTCTGCTGCAGCCCCCTGCTGGCTAATCCCTGGTAGCTGGGAGCAAGCAGCTCACTCTTCCTTGTTGGGCAGAGAGGCAGCTGCTATTGCTTGGGCAGAGCTTTTTCAAATAAGGAATTAAAACAGGAAATAAAAGGGGAAAAGGGAACTTGGCAGGAACCTTGGGAAGAATTACCTGCTGAGCCCTGGTAAGTTTGTGGGGTTTCTTGTTTAATTACAAATTCACCTTTTTTTAGCAGCCATCGCGCTCCTGACGGCGCGCGATAAAATCCTAAAACAAGTAAGAAAAAAATCCAAAAAGTAAACTGAGACCAAAACAAAAAATTTGAACAACCCAAAAAAGCTGTGTTTTTTTAACAATAACTAGTATAATAATAACAGCAAACATATAATAACAAGAAATGGAGATAGATAGCTGGCAGACGGAGGGGAGCTTCACAGTGTTTTGTATTGAGTGTCACATGTATGACTATCTGTCTGCTGGACAGAAGTCTTGGGTGTGTGATCGGTGCAATGAGCTCCTGGCTCTCAGGGAACAGGTTCTTTCCCTTGAAGCCAAGGTAGCAGACCTGGAGAAGCAGAGAGAGATAGCGAGGCAGGAGAAGATCTTCAGGGATGCAGCAGGAGCGTCCCACTCCATGCTGAGCAGCTCTCCAGCTGCTTTGGAGAATGGAGATCTTGGGCAGGGAGGACATCAATCTGTGGAAGAGGGACAGGCTCCCTTAGTTGAGACCCCTTCCCTGGAGGATGTGCCCATATCCTCTTGCACCGAGGATACTTCTCCGCGGGTGGTGGGAGGGGGGCTTCTTGTAGTGGGTGATTCAATTGTTAGAAATATAGAGAGACGGGTTTGTGATGGAAGCGTTGACCGCATGGTAAACTGCCTGCCGGGTGCAAAGGTTGCAGACATCACGAGGCATCTAGACAGGCTGATAGACAGTGCTGGGGTGGAGCCAACTGTTGTGGTACATGTCGGTACCAATGACATTGGGAAAGCTAAGCGGAAGGTCCTGGAAGCCAAATTTAGGTTGCTAGGTAGAAGATTAAAGTCCAGGACCCCCAAGGTTGCATTCTCAGAAATGCTACCTGTTCCACGCGCAGGGCCAGCTAGACAGGCAGAGCTCAGGAGCTTCAATGCGAGGATGAGGCAGTGGTGCCGGGAGGAAGGGTTTAGATTCATTAGGAACTGGGAAACATTTTGGGACAAGCCACACCTGTACAGAAGGGACGGGTTACATTTGAACCATAATGGAACCAGACTGTTGGCGATTAATATTAAAAAGGTTTCAGAGCAGCTTTTAAACTGATTCATAGGGGCAAGTCAACAGGAGCTGGGCAGCTTCCGGTTCGAGAAGGCGCACTGCCTAATATGGAGGGTGGAAGTTATGCACACATTGGTGAGTCAACAGGAAAACTAAATTGTAATAGTCAAGCAGAAGGACATGGTAGACCATCTACAAATTCTACAACCAAATTCTACAGTCAAAATCCACAGTCAAAGTTGAAAGTGCACCAGAAAATTACATATAAAGGTCTGTACACAAATGCTAGAAGCATTTGAGCAAAAATAGGGGAATTGGAATGCTTGGTGAAGGAAAATAATATTGATATTATCGGCATAACAGAAACCTGGTGGACAGATGAAAACCAATGGGACACAAGGATTCCAGGTTACAAATTGTATAGGATGGACAGGAGAGGGAGAAATGGTGGTGGCGTGGCCTTGTACATAAATGAGGAGTTAGAATCTCATGAACTCGAAATTCAAGAAAATTCAAACTCACCCACAGAAACATTGTGGATAAAAATCCCAGGACAGGAAACTAATCTGACGTTAGGGATCTGCTATCGCCCTCCCAACCAAACTCCAGAGGCAGATTGCTATTTGGAAAATGAATTTAAGGAGGCCTCAAAAAGAAATAGGGTAGTCATAATGGGGGACTTCAACTATCCCCAAATAGATTGGGTAAATTCTTGTTCTACACATGAAAGAGAGACAAGGTTCCTCGACATGTTAGCCGATTATTCCCTTGAGCAGATGGTCATGGAACCTATCAGGGGAAAGGGGATCCTGGACTTGGTTCTAACTAACGCACAGGATTTGGTTCATGATGTCCTTGTAACCGAGCCCATAGGAACCAGCGATCACAACACAATAACCTTCAACTTAACCATGGATAGCAAATTGTCAGTGAAAACTAACACAGAGACCTTAAACTTTCACAGAGGGAATTTTGACAAAATGAGGAAAATAGTAAAGAAGAAACTAAAAGGAACAGTAAAAAAAGTCAAATCCCTCCCAAATGCTTGGAAACTGTTTAAAAATACGTTACAGCAGGCTCAAATAAAATGCATTCCTAAAAGAAGAAAGAGGATTGGAAAGTCCAAGAGGATACCAGTATGGCTTACGAATGAGGTAAAGGAGGTTATTGGAAAGAAGAAAAACTCATTTAAGAAATGGAAGGCTCTTCCTACCGAGGAGAACAGGAGGGATCACAAACTCTGGCAGACCAAATGCAAGGCGATAGTCATGAAAGCCAAGAGAGACTTTGAGGAGCATATAGCCAAGAATATTAAAAATAATAACAAAAACTTTTTTAAGTACATCAGAAGCAGGAACCCAACCAGAAAATCAGTTGGGCCACTTGATAACAATGGTCAGAAGGGGATAATCAGAGAAGACAAGGAGATTGCTGAGAGGCTAAATGACTTCTTTGCCTCCGTTTTCACCGAGGAGGATAGAGAACATTTGCCTGCCACTGAATTAGTTTTCCCAGGGAGGGAAATAGAAGAATTAAACCTGATAGAGATAAACAAGGAAGATGTTCTTGCATGCCTTTCTAAACTAAACGTCAACAAATCGCCGGGTCCAGATGGCATCCACTCTAGAATTCTCAAGGAACTCAAGTGTGAAATTGCTGAACTTCTAGCTAAAATATACAATCTTTCTCTAAGATCAGGCACTGTACCGGAGGATTGGAGGGAAGCAAATATAACCCCGATCTTCAAGAAAGGATCCAGAGGTGATCCAGGAAACTATAGACCAGTCAGTCTAACCTCAGTTCCAGGCAAACTGATGGAAACCATTATTAAAGATAAAATTACAGGGCACATAGAAAAACAGGCATTGCTGAAAGAAAATCAACATGGTTTCTGCAAAGGCAAATCATGTCTTACTAACTTGTTAGAATTCTTTGAGGGTGTAAATAAATACATAGATAAAGGGGCCCCAGTTGATATTGTATATCTTGACTTTCAAAAGGCTTTTGACAAAGTTCCTCACCAAAGGCTCCTAAAAAAGCTCTCCAGCCACGGAATTAGAGGACAGGTCTTGTCCTGGATTGGTAACTGGCTAAATTGTAGGAAGCAAAGGGTGGCAATAAATGGACAATTCTCCAGATGGAAAGAAGTATGAAGTGGTGTACCCCAAGGTTCAGTTTTGGGACCTTTACTTTTTAATTTATTCATCAATGATCTGGATGTAGAAGTTAATAGTGAGGTAGCAAAGTTTGCTGATGACACTAAATTGTTCCAGGTTGTGAAAAGTGAAACTGATTGTCGGGAGCTCCAGAAGGATCTCTCGAAATTGTGTGAGTGGGCAACAAAGTGGCAAATGCATTTTAACCTAAACAAGTGCAAAGTTATGCACATCGGGGCAAAGAACCCCAATTATACTTACCAACTGATGGGGGCCAAACTTTCTGAGACAACCCAAGAAAGGGATCTTGGGGTTTTGGTGGACAGCTCGATGAAGATGTCAACCCAATGCGCAGCAGCAGTAAAAAAAGCAAATTGCATGCTTGGCATGATTAGGAAGGGAATCGAAAATAAGTCAGCAAGTGTTGTATTGCCTCTGTACAAATCGATGGTGAGACCACACTTGGAGTACTGTATACAGTTCTGGTCACCGCACCTCAAGAAGGATATAATGGAACTGGAAAAGGTGCAAAAAAGGGCAACAAGAATGATCAAGGAAATGGAGCGCCTCCCTTATGAAACCAGATTGCAACGCCTTGGTCTCTTCAGCCTTGAAAGACGGCGTTTAAGGGGTGACTTGATCGAAGTGTATAAAATCATGCATGGGATAGAAAAGGTGGATAGAGAAAAATTCTTTTCTCTATCACACAATACCAGGACAAGGGGGCACTCCCTAAAGCTCATAGCCAAGAAAGTGAGGACAAATAAAGGGAAATATTTCTTCACCCAGAGGGTTGTTGATTTATGGAATTCACTTCCAGAAGGGGTCGTGACAGCTGTCAGCCTTGACAGCTTCAAGGCAGGGCTAGATAGATTCATGGATGCAAAGTGTATCGGTGGTTATTAAAACGGATGTCCATGTGCCGCCTCTATGTTGGGTGAGGCAGGCAGGATTCCCTTGAGTACCATTTGTTGGGGGTCAAGGGAAAGGGAGGGTTTTGCCTTCTCTTTCTGCTCAAGATCCCCATGTACAATTGGTGGGCCACTGTGTGACACAGAATGCTGGACTCGATGGGCTTTGGCCTGATTCAGCATGGCTCTTCTTATGTTCTTATGTTCTAGAGATGCTGCAGAAGATTAAGCAATGGGTGAGCTTCGCAGAAAGAAGATATAGGCAACAGGTATGCCAGCTGCAAACTGACAGGGGTTCAGAATTCATGTCAGCAAGTTTTCAACAGTGGTTGGGACAGCTAGGAATACGACATAGACACACAAATCTGTATACAGCAGTGGAGAATGGCGTGGCTCTAAAGATGAAATGGAGTCTTGCAGACAATGAAAGATTCACTGCTGGAGGATTCTGGTCTGAGCAGGTCATATTGGGGCGAAGACATGTTGACTGCTAATTATTTGGTCAATAGGCTGTGGAGTTCCTCTATAAATGATACTCCATATGCTGTGCTATATGGGAGAAAGCCATCTCTAGCACATTTAAGGGTGTTTGGAAGCAATGCATGGGTGCATATTCCAAAGGCAATCAGGAGAAAAAGGCAACAAAAGGCTAGAAAACTCAGGTTTATGGTCTATGAACGTGGCTCAAAGAGCTATCGCTTTAGCGATGGAAGCAGAAGGATAGTAATTTCCAGGTCTGCTGGTTTTGCAGAGCAGAATTGGGGCAGAATTGATGCCAATTCTGGGGATGATCCATTTAGTGACGGTGACTCAGTGACGGTGTCAGCATTCAGGGAGGAGAAGCTGAAAAAGAACAAGAAAAGAAGTCAGAAGAAGATGGTGACTCTGATGTGAAGCAGGAAAGGGTTGACAATCAAGAGCAGTCAATGCCACGCAGGTCAGAGTGATGGAACAAGGGGATTCCACCTGACAGGTATTCTGCTGGGAAAGTAAAGGTGTATAATGTGTGGTATGAGCCAAGAAACTATCAGGAAGTATTGGCACTACCCAAAGTGGAGCAAGTGAAGTGGAAAGAGGCCATGGACAAAGAAATGAAATCCATGGATGAACATAAAGTGTTCACCTCTATGGTTTTGACACAAGGTTACAAACCTGTAGGATGTAAATGGGTATACAAAAAGAAAGTGTTACCCAACAATGAAGTCCAATATAAAGCAAGATTAGTGGCACAGGGGTTTTCGCAGAAGAAAAATGTGCACTATGATGAGGTATTTGCACCAACGGTAAAAAGTGAAACTCTAAGGTTGGTACTAGCGTTGGCAACGGCATGTAGGCATAAAATTTGGCACTTTGATATTATCACAGCATTCCTCAATGCAGAGTTGGAGGAAGAAATTTACATGGTTCAAGCACCAGGGTATGAAAGTAAAAAGCCTGGCACTGTGTATAAACTGAACAAGGCCATTTATGGGTTGAAGCAATCAGCCAGAAATGGGAACATCTTTTTATATGTGGCATTGAAGGGTCTTGGGTTCAAGAGTTGTAAGGCTGATGGTTGCATATATACTGCAAGGTTCCACAGTGGGGATTGCCAATTATTAGCATTTGTGGATGATCTTTGCTTCATTGCAAAGGATCAAGCACAGGTGAAGGGATTTGCTAATCAATTGGAGAAAAAGTTTGAGTTGAAAAGTCTGGGTGAAATACAAAACTATCTTGGTGTAGAGATACAAAAAACTGAGAAAGGTGGCTATGTTCTCAGTCAAAGGAAAATTGAACAACTGTTGGAGAGATACAACATGAAGGATTGTAATTCTGCTCCAACACCTATGAGCATAGATTTTCACAACACTTTGGGTGAGGACGAAAGTGAAGCCTGTGATCAGGAGATTTATCAGTCAGCAATAGGGAGCCTGTTATATCTGTCACAGTGGTCCAGACCAGACATAGATTGTGCAGTAAGCATCTTAAGTTGCTTTACTGCCGCACCAACACAGTTGCATTGGATGGGTGTGAAAAGAATTCTCAGGTATTTGAAGGGAACTGTGAATTTGGGTCTTCAAATACAGGTCTCTGAAGAATTAAAGTTAAAATGTTATGTTGACAGTGATTATGCCAATGATGTGCAAACCAGAAAGTCCAATTCTGGGTTTGTGGTATTATTTGGAGGGACTTTGATTGGATGGAAGTCCAGAAAACAAACAACTGTAGCTGTTTCTACTGCAGAGGCAGAATTTATTACTCTGTCTGAACTTTGTTCAAAGGTAACCTGGTATATACAGCTGTTAAAGGATTTAAGTATAGAAGTTAAAGAAGCTATAACAGTATTTGAAGATAATCCTACTTGCATTTGTCAGAAGTAAGTTTTCATCCTGGTTCATCCAAGCCGGGATAAATAAGCAAAATGGTGACTACTTTGGGAAGAAGGTTACAGTTTATTGAAGAAGCAAAAAGATGGTCCTTGCAAGGAGCAGAGAGGAAAGAGGACTTGAGCACATGGGCAGTAAGTTTTTATACCCCCTCTAGCCTTTTGGAACAGTTTCCTGTTCCTGTGGCATGAACCTTGAGGCTATTTCTGAGTGTTTTTCTAGGACTTGATATCTGTGGTTTAATCCTATTATTTATTTATTTATTTATTTATTTATTTATTTATTCATTTATTTATTATTTGGACTTATATGCCGCTCCTCTCCGAAGACTCGGAGCGGCTTACAACATATATAAAACAATATTCACAGCCTAAGTCCAAATCAGAAAAACATTAAAAATAAAAACCCAACACACGTTCATCATTCAAACAACAATCCACAATCATCCCCAGGCCTGCCGGGAAAGATAGGTTTTAAGATTCTTTCGGAAGGCCGGGAGGGTGGGAGAAGCACGGACTTCAGGGGGCAGTTGGTTCCAGAGGGTGGGCGCCACAACAGAGAAGGCCCTCCCCCTAGGACCCGCCAGACGACATTGTTTCGCTGAGGGGACCCGGAGGAGGCCGACCCTGTGCGCTCTCACCGGTCGAAGGGAAGTATGTGGCAGAAGACGGTCCCGTAAGTATCCTGGTCCAGAGCCATGAAGGGCTTTATAGGTAATGACCAACACTTTGAATTGCGCTTGGAGACCGATAGGCAACCAATGCAGCATGCGGAGAGTTGGCGAAATGTGGGCACAACGTGGAAGGCCTACAATTGCTCGCGCAGCTGCATTTTGCACTAATTGTAGTCTCTGAACACTCTTCAAGGGTAGCCCCATGTAGAGATCATTGCAGTAGTCGATCCTCGAGGTGACAAGGGCATGTGTGACTGTGAGGAGAGACTCCCGATCCAAATAAAGGTGCAACTGGTGCACCAAGCGAACCTGGGCAAATGCCCCCCTCACCACAGCCGATAAATGATGTTCCAATGTCAGCTGTGGATCGAGGAGGACTCCCAAGTTGCGCACCTTCTCTGAGGGGTTTATGAATTTACCTCCCAGGGTAATGGAAGGACAGATTGAAATGTCCTTGGGAGGCATCACCCACAGCCACTCTGTCTTGTCAGGGTTGAGCCTCAATCTGTTAACGCCCATCCAGACCCTCACAGCCTCCAGACACCGGCACATCACCTCAACCACTTCACTGATTTGGCCAGGAGTGGAGATGTACAGCTGAGTATCATCAGCGTACTGATGGTATCTCACTCCGTGCCGGTGGATGATCTCACCCAGTGGCTTCATGTAAATGTTAAAAAGTAGGGGGGAGAGAACCGACCCCTGAGGCACCCCACACGGGAGTAACCTAGAGGTGGACCTCTGACCCCCCACAAACACCGACTGCGACCGACCAGAGAGATAGGAGGAGAACCACCGTAACACGGTGCCCCCCACTCCCAATCCCTCCAGCCGGCGCAGAAGGATACCATGGTCGATGGTATCGAACGCTGCTGAGAGGTCAAGAAGCACCAGGAAAGAGGACTGGCCTCTATCCCGGGCCCGCCAGAGATCATCCATCAGAGCAACCAAAGCAGTTTCGGTGCTGTAGCCGGGCCTGAACCCAGACTGTAGAGGCCCCAGATTATCGGCTTCCTACAGAGACCGCTGGAGCTGAAGTGCCACCACCTTCTCAATAACCTTCCCCACAAAGGGGAGGTTAGAGACCGGATGATAGTTGGTCAAAATTGCTGGATCCAGGGAAGGCTTCTTGAGGAGGGGGCACACAAGTGCCTCCTTTAAGGGAGCCGGGAAGGACCCCTCCCTCAAAGAAGCGCCGACAATCTCCTGGATCCAGGTACGTGTCACCTCCCTACTGGCGGAAACCAGCCAGGAGGGACACGGGTCCAACAAACAGGTGGCGGAACTCACAGCTCCAATGGCCCTGTCCACTTCATCAGGCGTAACAGCCTCAAACTCGCCCCAGATGATCGGACAAGAACATGCCCCTGTCCCCTCGACTGAATCGTTATCAGTCGACTCTGCTTCACAATTGGAGTCCAGGTCTGCCTGGATCTGAGCTACTTTGTCTGTGAAACAGTTGTTAAAGTCCTCAGCACTACCCTGCAAGGGAGGCCCTGGATCCCTCGGGTTAAGGAGGGACCGGGTCACCCTAAACAGGGCGGCTGGGCGAGATTCCGCAGATGCGATCAAAGCGGAAAGATACGAAGATCTTGCCGCTCTAATCGCCTTCAAATAGGCTTTAATAAATGAGCTCAATCTGGTTCGATCAGATCCAGACCTACTTCGTCTCCATCGCTTCTCTAGGCGTCTCTTATGGCGCTTCATCCCCCTGAGCTCCTCGGTGAACCAAGGAGACCTCCTGGGGCCAGCACCACGGAGAGGTCGCAAAGGCGCAATCCAGTCAATAGCCCCCTTCTCAGCCATATTCCATGCCGCTACCAGGGACTCTGCTGAATTGTGAATGAACAAGCTCGGTAATTCCCCAAGCGCCGTCTGAAAGCCAATTGGGTCCATCAGGCGTCTGGGGCAGAACAACCTAATCGGTTCCGCCTCCCTGCGGGGAAGGATTGGGGCCGTAAAATTCAGTCGTAGCAGGAAATGTTCGGTCCATGACAAAGGCAAGGTATCTAAGCCCCTTAAAACCAGATCATTACCCAACTGTTCTGAAAGGAAGATCATGTCTGGGGCGTGCCCACCCTCATGCGTTGGACCCTGCACTACTTGGGTCAGGTCCATGGTTGTCATGGCGACCATGAACTCCTGTGCCAACCCCGAGGACTCGCCAAGCGACGGCAGGTTAATGTCCCCCAAGACCATAAGCCTGGGGAACTCCACCGCCAGCCCAGCAACCTCCTCGAGTAGCATATCATATCATATCCTGCTTCCCAGGTGATGGGGTTAATTACTCCTAGAGTTTGGGTGGGGCATGCAGATCTTCTCTTTGTCTTCTTGAGTGCCCTGGCTTCAGCTTTCTAATGGTTCTACATCTGCATTCATATGGGGCTAGCTCTTGCTTGGGGCAGAGAGAGAGATTTGGGGCCAGGTTTGGTTTAAAAAAAATCCTTTTGAGGAAAAATATATTTTTCTGCCTTTTTAATATTTCCTTCTCTGGGCTAACTTCCTTCAATCCCCACTTTGTGCCTTAAGTGTGAGAATGTCACACTTATTGGCACAACATTAAAATTGATCTGGTCAGGGAGACTTGGTAGGCAAGCTTTTAAACTGTTAAGCCAAAAAAAAATAAGACATTAATGGAGGCAGCAGAAAAAGATCCCTTTAGTGGCTCCCAAAAGGGGAGCTTGCACCCATAAAGTTCTAAAAGTCAGGGCAAAAATGTTGTTAGGTAGAAAAGAAATTTATAGTGTCCAATATCCTGTGCCAATCATTTTCAAATGTTGGATGTCACCTTTAGCTTCCAGTCAGGTTTGCATACCTCCCAAAATTCTTCACAACCACGGTTTTCCTTAGTACATGACCACTGGCTGCCTATTTTCAATGGTTGTTTCCTGCCTTAGCTCTTAGTTCAGTGCATCCAGGTTTGTAATGTCCAATTGAGGTTAGCCAATATGCCAGGCTATTAAATTTTCTTTAAATTGAACATAATGAGCTCTAGGAATCCCAATCTGAGTCCAACAGTGCAAGATATTCAGGGTTGAGGTTTGGGGATCTTTCCTGTTGCTTCCTTAGTTAGGCCATAAGAATTGCAAATCACCTGAGGGGGCCTAGTTCCCTCCCCCTTGGAATTTTCAGGAAGTTGTGCTTGCAAAGCTTTGGTGCATAGAGCAAAAAAAAAAATCAGCCTGGGGAACTTTACTAAAGGTAGGTGGAGGGGATAGACTCAATGTGATTCTGAATGGTGTGTGTGTGCATATGCAGCTATTTCTACAAAACAGGCAATACAATCATTCTGGATAAATTTTCCCTCCCACCATATAGGCTTCCAAGGTGTTCAGTACTTGTTTTGCCAACTATTCCCAAATGCCACCTCTCCATTAATACATTCAACTGGCTTGTTACAATACAAATGGGGCAAGAAAGAAAAGTTTACAGTGAGTTTCCACCCTCCCCCCACAGTCTAATTTTCTCTTCTGAGGCTTCACATGGCACCAGTGGCTCCAGGACTCCTTCCTTCTGCAGCTCTCACAGGCAACTGGGGAATGGTAGGATTTGGGAAGATGTTCCACTCAGATTGCATGGTGGCTTTTTAGTGGATGGCTGGATTCAAAACCCAATTCCAAGGCTCAAATGGATGGAGGCAGCATCTGGGTCTGTGTGTTCTGCTTCCAAAGGTTTGGGGGAGGATTGCAGGGCTGAAAGATACAAGAACAAGGACTCCCCCCTTTCTGGGTGGACTCTCCCGGGGGGGGGCAGACAAAAGGTATGGAGAACAAAGGGCAAGAAAGAAATTGGAAGGGGAGTAGCTTGCAGGCAGTTTGAAAAGAGAAGTTATTAGAGAAACAGATAGACAAATGAGGACAATCACAGATTTGAGGACAGGAAAAACTGGATTCTGGTAAGAGAACAACAAAATGACATGTTTCACTTTTGAACTTGAACATTTGCAACATATTAAGGACAAGAACTTTCAACTTGAGGGGAAGGGGAAAAAATGCTAGGCAGCTTGAGAATGCTGAAAACTCCAAATAATTTTAAAAGCCTAATATTTTAATATGTGCAACTTGCCAGGGGCAGGGGAATCTGCCTTTAACATTTATTCCAAAATAGACCACATTATTTTAGAGATTGGAAAATGCTTATTTGTTTCAGAAAAGTTTCACTGTAGCTTCACCAATTAGTGATAGGGTAAGAAAAGTAACTTAAGAAATTATTTCCCCAAACAAGCAGACTTGAACTTCAAAAGGCTCTTGTAGATAGACACGATTTTCAGGAAAAGGGATAGATAGATAAAACCCATTTAGAACGCAAACTCATTTACAACACATTGCAGAATGATTTCTAGAACTTGGGGCAGGACCCAGCAGGCAGGACACCCCCTCCTCCCTCCAATAAAATAACTCAACACTGGATTCCCCCTGGAACAAAATTAACACCTTTTAGACAGAATTGAGAAGGAAATTCACCCAACAACAGACATTGACCAAAAAAATCAGAAAAGACAAATTTAAACTCACCAATCAGGAATGACAATTTTGGAAACCATGAAAGCGTATAAGAACTCAACTAAGGTATGTAGGAAGCACATGACAATAGTAAGGGGGACTTTAATTACTCTGACATCAACTGGGAGACAAACTCTGCACTAAGTGGAAGATCAAACAGATTCCTGACAAAACTTGCAGACAACTTTGTTTCTCAAAAGTAGTGAAGGGAACGAGGGGATTAGTCATATTGGATCTAATTCTCACTAACAAAGACAAAATGATAAAAGGTGTTGAAGCCACAGGAACCTTGTGGTGATCATGCAATATTGGAATTCAACATTATGGGAGCACAAGCAATAGAACACAGTCAAACTAGAGTCTTTAAGACAGCTAATTTCAATAAACTTGAGAGGGCTTGGGAGGGATTCCATGGATGAGAATCTTCAAGGGGAAACAACTCAAGAAGCTTGGGAAATTTTGAAAAGTGAGATAATAAAAATCCAGTCTAGCACAATATCAACAAAGAAGAAAAATAATATCTCTCACAAGAAACCAGCAGGGCTATATAAAGAACTCTCTGATAAATTGACATATAAGAGGGACCAGTATAAAAGTGGAAAGAGGGTCACATAACTACAGCAGAATATTAGCAAATAGTCTGAGCCTGCAAAGATGAGGTGAAGAAAGCTAAGGCTCAAAATGAACTAAGGCTTATGACCACAGTCAAAAATAATAAAAAGCAAACAGTCCAACTTACAAAAACAGTACCATAAAAAATAGATTAGAAGCACAAGTTAAGTTAGGCAAGAAAATGGTGAGCAAGCACTTATCCAGCCTAGAAGAGTTCAAATCACCAAGAGCAGATGGATTACAACCCAAGGTTCTCAAGGAACTGGAAGATGTGATCTCAGAACCACTGAACGATATTTTTCAAAGACCCTGGAGCACTAGGGAACTACCAGAGGACTGGAAAAGAGCTGATGTAGTTCCCCTCTTCAAAAATAAAATAAAAATAGATCTAGGAAATAACAGACCTATCAGCCTGACCTCAATACCTGGGAAGATTCTGGAAAAGATAATCAAACAAGAATCTGCGAACACCTAGAGGCAAACAAAGTCATTACTAAAAGCCAACATGGGTTTGTCAAAAATGGATCATGCTAGACACATCTTACTGCATTCTTTGACCCAGTTACAAAATTAGTGGACTAGAGGAATGCTGTGGATATAATTTTCTTGGACTTCAGTAAGGCATTTGATAAAGTTTGTATAGAGTTTCCTGCCTGAGCAGGGGGTTGGACTAGATGACCTCCAAGGTCCCTTCCAACTTTATTATATATTATTAAATGCAAGAGTGAAATCTTTCTAGCAGATGAACTTAAAACATTCCCTCCTGCTAGCTTAAGGCTGTTCTTAAGAGGACACAGAGAGAAAGAGGAAAACAAACAAACAAACAAACATATTTTTCTTCACTCTGTTTGTTGGCCAGACAAACAGAGTGAGGTATTTCCTTTTTGTGGCTTCTTTTAAGCAAAATTTCTAGCAGAATTTAAAATTCTTTTTCCCTTGGATTTCAAACAGTTAACAGTCACATTTACCTCTTACACACAGACTTTGACAAACATATATACACAAAGACAAGAGAACAGAAGTCTTAGTTTTACACATCCTAGTCATTCCCACCATAAATTTCAGATAACTCAAGTTAGGGAAGGCACACATTTTAAACGTACCACGTGGTTGCATAGAGAAGAGAGATAGATAGAGAGAGAGAGAATCATTATTTCTTATTTTCCCTTTTAAGTACCTTTATTTAGCCAAATTGGTTTCCTAAGCAAAGTCTATTTTTTCCCCTATAGTTTCTTTACCTATCTCTTTTTCATTCCAGCCTGTACAGGAAGCTGTTTCCTGTCCCAGGCTCCGAGCAAGCTCTCAACGGGGAAACCTACTTCCGCCCTTGAATTGGAACCTCCCATGTATAACGGGATTTCCTTACAACTAAAGGGCACTAAACGTCGGAAGCCTCCTTGTGAGACTTCTCCCTACCACCACGATTTTGTGAGTCTGGAAAAAAAGGGGACTCACGGAGCTTCTCTGGATCCCTCTCAGAGTTCGTGGGCTCCTCCAAGGGATCCACCACGTTTTCAGACCAAAAAGGTGTCTGCAGAGACCTTCTGGTTTCCCTCCTTAGAAGGTACAGGCTACTCTCTGGCCGGCTGGCTTCACACCACCGTTTACGGACACCTGGACCTCCAATGTCCGTGGGCACCTCCGCTTGCTCTCAGAGGTAGGTGGCTGCTCCCTTCTTGTGGCTTAATTTCCTAACTTTGCTTTGCTTACAGGGCCTTACCAGCTAGTTGCCCAAATCCAATTCTTTCATTCACTCATTCCATTTCATTTTCACACAGCCTCTCCCTTTTCCTTAACAAAAGGTTCTGTGCTCTGACCAAACCCCCATGCTTTCCAGGTTCTGTCAATTAAAGAGATCCTTTCTGCGGCTAGGAAAGACCAGAAGGAGCAAAATCCAACTGTGATTGGGAAAAAAAGTCTTCTCACTCACACAAACAGAAATACACACATTCTTTTGTTCCCCTGGGCTTTAAACTTAAAATTTAGAGGTACTCACCTTCACCTTCTTTCCAAAGCAGCCCTTGAGCTCAAACTCTCAAAACTCCCTTTACTACCTCGGCTCCACATGGGCAAAGCCTGGGAGACCCATCCACAGACACAAGGGGGTCTGCTGCCAGCAAGATGGGACTTACCAGTCTCAGTCCATTGGAGAGGTTAGCTTGGAGTCCCATCTCTGGGGTGCCAAATTGTCAGAAGTAAGTTTTCATCCTGGTTCATCCAAGCCAGGATAAATAAGCAAAATGGCAACTGCTTTGGGAAGAAGGTTACAGTTTATTGAAGAAGCAGAAAGATGGTCCTTGCAAGGAGCAGAGAGGAAAGAGGACTTGAGCACATGGGCAGTAGGTTTTTATACCCCCTCTAGCCTTTTGGAATACTTTCCTGTTCCTTTGACATGAACCTTGAGGCTATTTCTGAGTGTTTTTCTAGGACTTGATATCTGTGGTTTAATCCTATTATCATATCCTGCTTCCCAGGTGATGGGGTTAATGACTTTTAGAGTTTGGGTGGGGCATGCAGATCTTCTCTTTGTCTTCTTGAGTGCCCTGGCTTCAGCTTTCTGATGGTTCTACATCTGCATTCATATGGGGCTAGCTCTTCCTTGGGGTAGAGAGATAGATTTGGGGCCAGGTTTGGTTCTTAAAAAATCCTTTTGAGGTGTTGGGAGGAATTCCCCCATTTGGTCCTTCCAGCCGGGATTCCCCTTGACGGCGTGGCGCGGAAGAAATAGATTGTGAAGCCAGCTACCAGAAAGAAGTTTAATTTCGAGGATCAAAGTTGAGTGACAATTCAGCTCGAGTCCCCGGCTAGCTAGGCAGAAGGATCTTTAAACAGGGGTTTTTTATACCTTTTTGTGGTTTTCAAATTTGTCACTTCTGATTGGTGTGTTTGAATCTGTCTTTCCTGATTTGTTGGTCAGTGACTATTGTTGGTCAGATTTCTTCTCTAATCTTGCCTAAAAGGTGTTAATTACTTTTATTGTTGTGTGTTTGTTAATCCTGATTGCTGCTAGCTGGTTCCTCATTGTGTGTGTCAAGTGTTTGCCGTTTTAGCCTTAGGCTGCTGTTGACTCAGGTCAGTTCGCTTGGGGTTTTTTCCAGATTATTCCTTCATTGGAGTGGGGAGGGGGTGTCCAGCTTCCATCGATTCCCCCATTTTGGGCTATCACTGATGTATCAGTGGTTAGCCCAACTGGTTCATATATACGATAGTGATGGTCAATTTGGCACATCATGAGAGATGTTTTCTTGTCCTGTTCTTTGCCCCTAATGGGAGTTGTACAGACCTTTAGGCATTTTAATCCTAAAGGGATCAATTGGCATAGGCAACAAAGGAGAGCTCCACCTATTGCGACTGTGATTATGCTGACAATAAGAATTCTCAACCAGTGGAAGTCTGGCAGCCATGAGAAAAGCCAGGAAAGGTCCCAGGATGACTGGTTGTGCCCAATGTTTTGTGCTAGTTCTTTTAAATGTTTGATATCTTGCTCAATTAGTCCAGATTGGTCAGATAGATTGAAGCAGCAGAGCCCTCGGAATTCTTCACAGCCATGATTGTGCTTTAACAACGGGTAGTCAATGGCTGCTCTATTCTCGAGGGTGGCTTCTCTGACTTGCCTTAACTCTCTGTTTAAGGCATCTAAGGCATGGGAAGTGGTGTTTAAACTTTTAGCTAGGGTACATGCCAGGCTGTTTATATTCCTTGAGTTCCGTGCTGCAAGCCCTGGCACTCCCACTAGGGAGACAGCCAATGCAATATATTCAGTTTTTGTGAGAAGGGAGGTCTTTGAATCACAGTCAGGAGGTAATGTGTGGAAGCTCCTTCTTTGTCGCCTTTGTAGGGAGGGCATTAGCATGGTTAGTTGTCCTAAGATACAAGGGCCCCCAGTGGAGTTTGCAGGCAGATAGGAATAAGCTCTCAGGCCACATAACAGAAACCATCCTGTAGGAAGTTTCACATAGCCGTATGAGAAGGTGATGGCTGTGGTGTGGTTGCAGGCCAGTTCAGTGTTAGTGAGGTTGTGGCAGTTGGAGACTTTAGGCTGGTGGCATCCAGTCAGTGTGAAACAGGTAGCTGCTTGGGTTACCGTTGCTACTTGTATTGTGTACATGCTATTGTCCTTTATGTTTGTACTAGTCCCCCAGTCAAAAATGTTGTAGTAGGAGGCTACCAATGAGTGCTCTCTTAACTTAGTGTCATTGGTGATAGCCTTTAGTGCTATTGCTACTCCCATCAGGCATGTGGTTAAGATGTCTTTCACTGACCTACCTCCAGCAAGGCAAAAATCTGTAGTGTTCAGCACTTTCTTCGCTAAATACTCCCATACATTCCCCTTTTCTGGAAATAGTTTTGATTCTATGAACCCAGAGGTACATTTCAAGTATAAAGATATAATACAAATAGCATATAGGACTCTAACAAAGGTAAACTTAATCCCCTCCCCCATTTGTTCCAATTTTGAAAAACGGTTTTAGTGTCTACTCTTCAGTTTCTGGGTTTTTCTTGAGCTTCAGGGGTGGAACCTTGGGTGTTTTCTCAGGTACAATGCTGTGGTCTATGACTGCTGGTTTGATGTGCGTCCAGTGGATCCAGGCGTTCCTTTCAGCTACCTTGATTGCTGTCTGGGTGGTTAGTAGAACTTGAAAGGGTCCACTCCACTTTGGTTGCAGTGGTGACTTGCGGCTGTATGATTTTATCCAAATCCAATCCCCTGGTTCAAAATGATGCAGGTTTTCTTCTAACGGTAAAGTCTGTGTAAGGGCACTTTGCTTCCACAATTCTCTGAGCCTCTGGTGTAGAGCTGTAAGATAGGATGATAAGACTACTTCCCCTTTCTCCAAGCAGAGGGACTGGGGGTCCAGGCCTTTGAGTGTGTCAGATGGTCGACCAAACAGCAGTTCGAAGGGGGAGATGCCTATGTCTCGCTTTGGTCGGGTTCTCAGATGGAACAACACTATGGGTAATGCTTGGGGACAGGGCAGGCGGGTCTCCTGACAGAGTTTGCCTAGGAGAGTCTTTAATTCTCTATTTTGCCTTTCTACCCCCCCCCCCCCGGGGAACTGGGGTGTCCTGGTGCATGCAGGTCTTGCCTGATACCCAACGCTTGGAGAACATGCGTGATTACCTGTGATACAAAGTGCATGCCCTGTCCATGTCTAAAACACTTGGGACTCCAAACCTAGGCACAAGTTCCTTTAGCAGGTGTCTGGTGGTTTCCAGAGCTGTGGCATGGCGGCATGGGTAAGCCTCCACCCAGTGGGTAAGCTGGTCCCTGCAGACTAGCACATATTGGTAACCGTTGCTCCTAGGGAGCTGAATGTAATCCAGCTGGAGTTTCTCAAAGGGGCATTGGGCCCATGGTCTTCCCCCTGTGTGTGTTGCCTTCCTTCCTTGTGGAAGCATTGTTTGCTTCGCATATCTGACAGGTTTTAGCTATACAAGTGACCTCACTATAGACCCCTGGGGCATACCACACCCTCCTTATGGCATCTACTATTGCCTGTGTCCCGCAGTGCCCTTTAGAGTGCAACTGTTGACAGATCAGCCATAGCAGACGTCTGGGGGCTATGGGTCTCCTGTCCGGGACCCACCAAAATCCTTCTCTATATATTGCTTCGCATTTTTCCTCCCATAATTTTCCCTCCCCAGGCTCCAGCAAGTCTTGGTATTGTACTGCTGGTCCTAATTGTAATGTGGGGAGTGTGGTAAATGCTTTCAGGGGTTGAGTGGCAGCCCACTTTGCCATGATGTCAGCAAATTGGTTCTCTTTTGTGACCCTTGAATCATCCCTCTGGTGCGCTCTGCAATGGATGACTGCCAGGGATGAGGGTAGATGGATAGCTTTTAACAGATCAGATATGAGGTCCGCGTGAGCAATTGGCTGGCCGCTGAACGTAAAAAAAAACCTCTGTTTCCAAAGGGCACCGGTCGCATGGCAGACCCCAAAAGCGTATCTGGAGTCTGTATATATATTGGCGGACCGGTTCTCGGCTATTTCGCATGCCTTCTTTAATGCAATGAGCTCGGCTGCTTGAGCACCGTAGTGTGGAGGCAAGGGGGAAGCCCAGACTAACTCATGCAGGGAGACGACTGCTGCTCCCGTTATGCGGGTCCCATCCAGAAGGTAGGAAGAGCTGTCGGTAAATAATTCTAGGTCTGGGTTAGGGAGAGGGTTATCTGTTAAATCAGGATGTGGCAGTTCGGTGTCCTGGACTAGGTGCAGGCAATCATGTAACGCTTCATCTGTCAGGTTAATCGGTAACAATGTTGCTGGGTTAAGCATGTTGCAGCGTTCAAAGGAAATATTTTCCAAAGTGAATAGTTCCGCTTCGTATTGGGCCAGGCGTTGTTGGGTAAATGCCTGAGTTTGCGACTTTAAGAGTATTGCAAACACATCATGGGGAACCCTCAGTGTGAGGGGGTATCCCAAAACCAGGTCCTTTGATCACCTAACTAGCTCTACAGTAGCGGCCACGGCTCTCAGGCATGGAACGGCTCCTCTGGCTACAGGATCTAATTGGACCAAATAATAGGCTACTGGTCTAAGGTTTGGACCGAATCTCTGCGCCAACACCCCTGAACCTACACCATTGCATTCGTGGATGAAAAGGAAAAAAGGTTTCGTATAGTTAGGGAGACCCAGAGCTGGGGCTGAGGCTAGGGTTTGCTTTATTTTTCCAAGGTTATTTGCCAGTTCCTTTGTCCATTCAATAGGATCAGGTTGATCCTTTTTCGTTAGTTGGACTAAAGGCTTTGCTAATTCCCCAAAGGCTGGTATCCATGGTCGGCAGAATCCTAAGACCCCTAATAGGGCACGGACCTGACGTTTCGTTTGTGGATGCTTCATTCTTAGGATGGTCTCGACTTTCTCGGGTGCTAATTTTCGGACCCCAGGGGCAATAATATACCCTAAATAGGACACCTCCCTTTTTAAGTATTGTAACTTAAAAGGGGACGCTTTATGCCCCTTTTCTTCTAAACATTTCAATAGGTGATAGGTATCTGCCCTACAGCTTTCCTCAGTTTTGGAAGCTAGCAGTAGGTCATCCATGTATTGGATAAGTGTGGATTTGGATGGTAGGAGGATGGAAGCTAGATCTTCCCTTAAAATCTGTGAAAACAAAGTGGGGGACTCTGTATAGCCCTGTGGCAGTCGAGTCCAGGCGTATTGTTGCTTATCCCATGTGAAGGCGAAGAGATATTGTGATGCAGGATCCACAGGGATGCTGAAAAAGGCTGCACAGAGATCAATTACTGTGAAATGGGTGGCTGACGCTGGTACTTCTGTAATTATGGTAGCCGGGTTTGGTACTACCGGTGCTCTGGGTATTACATGATTGTTCACGGCTCTCATATCGTGCACAAAGCGGTAAATGGGGTTCCCTTCGCTGTCTACCTTTGGTTTTCAAACTGGAAAGATTGGGGTGTTGCAAGGGGAAGTGCATTTACGCAGCACCCCCTGCTCTAGGTATGCTGTTATTAGGGTTTAAATCGGTTTTATCGCTTCTGGTTGTATCTTGTATTGAGGAATACATGGGGGTGGTCCTGGCTTAACTTGGATCGTAACCGGGGTAGCTGCTTTTAGTAGCCCTACTTCGGTAGGGTCCCACCCCCACAGGGAGGCCAGCAAGCTTCTGAGATCCATAGGCAGCTGGATCTCCTTGCCGATTGAACATGCCATAGAAAAATGTGCCCGCTTTACTGGGATGTCTAAGTGGAGCCCTTCTGTAGTACATTTAATGGTTGCTCCAAGTTTGCAAAGCAAATCCCTACCCAGGAGGGATAAGGGGGATTGAGGGCAAATAGTAAATGGGTGTTCCAAGGAGAAGGGGCCAACTTCTACCTTTAAGTTGTCTGTGAATTCGACTGGGATAAGTTTTCCTCCAACCCCTATTACATTATCTTTGGCCCCAGGCACTATTGAATCCTTAAAGGGTGCCGTTGTGAGAAGGGAGGAGGTGGCTCTGGTATCAATGAGGCATTCATATGTCTTTCCCCCTACAGTGATTGTCAACAGGGGCTCTCCATCGGGGCCGCCCTTTAAGGGAATAGCTAGCCCCTGAAATGTAGCCTTATACTCGGTTTCTAGTCAGGCTAGATCGTGTTCTGGTTGTCCCCATCGGGGCATACTTTGGTCCCTTTCCTCACTCTGATGATGAGAGGCCCCCCTTGGGAAAGGGGGTCTTGGTGGGTGACGTTGATTCCAGGTCTCCCTGTTTTGACCCTCCCCGCAGAGTCTCCTGGTATGCCCCTCTCTTCCACAGCGGAAACAATGCTGGCAGAAGGACTTTCCCTCGACCTCGCATTGCTGGCATGTTGCTCCCTTTGCTCCCTCTTCTTTCCGTTCTGCGTCTTTTCTCTTTCTCCCTTTCTTGTTCTGCTTCCTTCCTTTCACTCTCTTCCTCTGCTAAACTGTCCCTCTGGTCAAATACGAAGTTTGCGATCCTGCGCAACTCCGAGATATCTAAAGCAGACCAGTTGGAGACTATCTTGTGGAAGTGCCCCCGGATATCGCTCGCAGATTGGTTAATGAAAGCGGCTGCAAGAATGTTCTTATCCTTCAAGCAGCCTATGTCTAAATGTGCGAACGTGGTTCCGGCCTCTAAGAGGCGGACCCAGAAGGCGTCCGGGGTCTCCTTGTCCCTTTGCGTTGTCTTTTGGAATTCAGCCCAATTGAGAGGCTTTTTCCCTATTTCTTGGAGGGCTTCCATTAGATTGATTTTTGCCCTGGTATAGTCGTCCCAGTGGTTTTGATTATTATAATCCCAATCTGGGCAGTTGAGAGGCCAGGCGACCATGGTGAGGGCTACTTGCCCAGGCACGGGTATTACGGGATGCCTGGCTATGTCTTCCGTTTTTTCAAAAAGTTTCATCAATTCATCTTTGGTCAGAAACACGTGCAGCAGTTGAGTCATGTCTGCCCAAGACGGATTGTGAGTGTCTACAATAGACTCTATGGTTTCTATAATGGCCTGGGTGTCCACTCGGAAGGTGGGAGTATCCTTCTTCCAAATAACCAAATCGGACAGGGAGAAAGGGGTGTGGGTTAAAACGTGTTCAGTCTGGCCCCTCGGTCGCCCGGGTACGGGCCTGTTCAACAGGGGGGCCATGAAGGTCGGTTCAGGGTTATCTAAGGGAGGCTGGGGATTCAAGTGGACTTGGACTGGATTTCTCTGTCTGGATAGTTCGGCCCAGCAGTACCAATAGGGTAGATGGGTTGGTTCTATCTTTGATCTAAGTGCTTTTAGTGTTCTGAGTTCCAGAGTGCCACCTTCGGGCCAAATTTGTCTTCCGTGTTCATCTCTAAGCAAAGCCCATTTCCTACATAATTCCTTTAATCGTTTCTTCTTCATTCCAGCCTGGATAGGAAGCTGTTTCCTGTCCCAGGCTCCGAGCAAGCTCTCAACAGGGAAACCTACTTCCGCCCTTGAATTGGAACCTCCCATGTATAACGGGATTTCCTTACCACTAAAGGGCACTACGCGTCGGAAGCCTCCTTGTGAGACTTCTCCCTACCACAATGATTTTGTGAGTCCGGAAAAAGGGGGACTCACGGAGCTACTCTGGATCCCTCTCAGAGTTCGTGGGCTCCTCCGAGGGATCCTCCACGTTTTCAGACCAAAAAGGGGTCTGCAGAGACCTTCTGGTTTCCCTCCTTAGAAGGTACGGGCTACACTCCGACCGGCCGGCTTCACACTACCGTTTACGGACACTTGGACCTCCAATGTCCTTGGGCACCTCTGCTTGCTCTCAGAGGTAGGTGGCCGCTCCCTTTTTGGGGCGCTTGCTTAAAATTTTACTGACGGAAGGGGTCCTGACTTGCCCAGAATAAAGTCCTTTCCCTCTTTCTCTGCCCGCTCGGTCCTCCTCTCTCACCAGAAGGTCTCACGCTCCGATGTCCCCCCTTGCTTTCCCGAATCCCGCCGGTCATGGCTCCAGTGGAGCTAGCAGCGGGTCGGGGTGCGGCTAGAGGGCACATGGAGGGAGCGAGCTCCAGCTGGCTCTAAGAGGAGGGTGCCTCACACACACACTCATACATTCTTCCTTTCGTTCCCCCAGACCCTTTAACCTAATGGAATTAAAATTGGTGGCACTTACCCTCTTTCTTGGTAGCTGTTCGAGCGCAAGACTCAAAAACTCCCTTTAATGCCTGATGCCGACTGGGCAGGGTCCGAGGAGGCTTCCCCGCGGATCAAAATGTCCGCTGCTGGCTGGGTGATGACTCTTCCGGGCCCGGTCCGGTGGCTGGGTGAGCTGGAAGTCCCTTCGTGGTCACCAGATTGTTGGGAGGAATTCCCCCGTTCGGTCCATCCAGCCGGGATTCCCCTTGATGGCGCAGCGCGGAAGAAATAGATTGTGAAGCCAGCTACCAGAAAGAAGTTTAATTTCGAGGATCAAAGTTGAGTGACAATTCAGCTCAAGTCCCCAGCTAGCTAGGCAGAAGGATCTTTAAACAGGGGTTTTTATACCTTTTTGTGGTTTTCAAATTTGTCACTTCTGATTGGTGTGTTTGAATCTGTCCTTTCTGATTTGTTGGTCAGTGACTATTGTTGGTCAGATTTCTTCTCTAATCTTGCCTAAAAGGTGTTAATTACTTTTATTGTTGTGTGTTTGTTAATCCTGATTGCTGCTAGCTGGTTCCTCATTGTGTGTGTCAAGTGTTTGCTGTTTTAGCCTTAGGCTGCTGTTGACTCAGGTCAGTTCGCTTGGGGTTTTTTCCAGATTATTCCTTCATTGGAGTGGGGAGGGGGTGTCCAGCTGTAATGACCAAGCCATTGGGTGGAATACATAGTGAAGAAGAAGTAGATGATGATGATGATCAAGCAGGGTGGCCATGAGCCGATCTACAACTGCTGTGGCAGCCACCTGTGCTGGCAGCAGCAAACAGGCAAGAAATGCAGTGGGGGAGGGGTTGCCCTCCAAGAGGAATGAAAAAAGGCAGCAATGACTGGAGGTGAGGCATGAGGGAGGGAGATGGAGAGCGGAAGGATTCTTATGTGCTTTTGTGACTTTGAAGTTCTGGGATTTGTGCAATGTGGGCTTTGTGTTCTTAAGGAGTGCTTGGCAATTTCTATTTGGCTGATGTCTCGTGTTAGCTTCTATTGCTCTGCTGTTGTTAGCTGTAAGTTTTGCTGTGATGGAAGCTGGACACCCCCTCCCCACTCCAATGAAGGAATAATCTGGAAAAAAACCCAAGCGAACTGACCTGAGTCAACAGCAGCCTAAGGCTAAAAAGGCAAACACTTGACACACACAATGAGGAACCAGCTAGCAGCAATCAGGATTAACAAACACACAACAATAAAAGTAATTAACACCTTTTAGGCAAGATTAGAGAAGAAATCTGACCAACAATAGTCACTGACCAACAAATCAAGAAGGACAGATTCAAACACACCAATCAGAAGTGACAAATTTGAAAACCACAAAAAGGTATAAAAACCCCTGTTTAAAGATCCTTCTGCCTAGCTAGCCGGGGACTCGAGCTGAATTGTCACTCAACTTTGATCCTCGAAATTAAACTTCTTTCCGGTAGCTGGCTTCACAATCTATTTCTTCCGCGCCACGCCGTTAAGGGGAATCCCGGCTGGAAGGACCGAACGGGGGAATTCCTCCCAACAATCTGGTGACCACAAAGGGACTTCCAGCTCACCCAGCCACCGGACCGGGCCCGGAAGAGTCATCACCCAGCCGGCAGCGGACACTTTGATCTGCGGGGAAGCCTCCTCGGACCCTGCCTGGTCGGCATCGGGTAGTAAAGGGAGTTTTTGAGTCTTGCGCTCGAACAGCTACCGAGAAAGAGGGTAAGTGCTACCAATTTTAATTCCATTAGGTTAAAGGGTCTGGGGGAACGAAAGGAAGAATGTATGAGTGTGTGTGTGAGGCACCCTCCTCTTAGAACCAGCTGGAGCTCGCTCCCTCCGTGTGCCCTCTAGCCGCACCCCGACCCACTGCTAGCTTCACTGGAGCCGTGACCGGCGGGATTCGGGAAAGCAAGGGGGGCATCAGAGCGTGAGACCTTCTGGTGAGAGAGGAGGACTGAGCGGGCAGAGAAAGAGGGAAAGGACTTTATTCTGGACAAGTCAGGACCCGTTCCGTCAGTAAAATTTTAAGCAAGAGCCCCAAAAAGGGAGCGGCCACCTACCTCTGAGAGCACGCAGAGGTGCCCACGGACATTCAAATTCTTCCTTCAGAAGGAGATGGGAATGAGAAAAAGGGAGGGAGGAAAGGAAGTCCCGCCTTAGCACTTGTCCACCAGCAGCTCTGCCCTTGACTTTGGTTGTCAAAAGGTTGCAGAAGGGGATCACATGACCCTGGAACACTGTGACCATTATAAATATGAATCAGTTGCCAAGCATCCAAATATAAATCACATGACCCTGGACATGCTGCAATGGTCATAAGTGTGAAAAATGGTCATAAGTCATTTCAGTGCAATTGCAACTTTGAACAGTTTTTTTTCTTTTTTGGTCATCAAGTTTTTGACACCTTGCTAGGTGGTACTCAAATATTGCCATATCCTAAAAGTGGTACAATCGGTAAAAAGGTTGAAAAGCCCTGCACTAGATGACCTCCAAAGTCCCTTCCAACTTTATCATTGTTGTTATTGTTGTTGTTGTTATTATTATTATTATTATTATTATTATTATTATTATTATTATTATTATTATTATTATTATTATTAAAAAAGGCGCTCCTGACAGTGTGTCACAGATTTGGATATTATCTTGTTTGGTATGTATGCTGTTTATAATATGTTTTTAAATCTGTTTGCATGAGCTAATAATAAAGCTCAAAATCCCTTTATTCACTGTTGTGTTTATTGTCTCTGGATCCAAAAGAACCAATTACCTCGGCACCTGATCACTGCCCTGACACTTGGCAAAACTCCCTTTTGTCCCCAGAGAAGAGGTGGCATTGAATGGGATAAAAACTATAGTAGTTGGAATTTATGTACCAAATGAAGATAAAGTGCAATTCTTTAAATACATTAGGGACTAGGTAACACATTTTACCTATAAAAATTGGTGCCTACTTGGTGACTGGCATGGAGTACATTAATCTCTCCAACTCTTGATAGAACATCAATTAAAAGGATAAAACCCTCTCAAGGTAAACTACCGCAAGCCTTCTTTGAGTTTATAGAAAATTTGTTTATTTTTTTATTTATTATTTTTTTATGCCACCCATCTCGCCTATAAGGTGACTCTGGGAGGCTTACAAATGATAAAACAAGTAGAAAAGTAATTCAAACATTAAAACAAATCAATTTAATTTTGGTTGACTCTTGGAGGCAGAAAAATGGACTGGCTATTTCATTCAATATAACTGTTTGGAAAAGAAGAAATCCCAAGAAAAGAAAAGATGCAAAGGATATTGAATGAACTTTAAAAGAAGAAACTGAGCTCCAGAGGGCACCAACAGACTCTAAAACTCTACATCAAATTAAGTTATTATGCCAGCAATTATCTATGTTGACTGTCCAGGAAATAGAAAAAAATAAACTACATGAAACAAAGACATTTCAAGTTTGCAAATAAACCAGGAAGATCGCTGCCATATAAACTGAGAAAAGAAAGAGGGAAAAAAATGATTGTAAAAATCCAGGAGGGTGAGAAAATATTGACAGACAATGACTCCATTAAAAAGTATTTTTATAATTTGTATTCAAATCTGTATAAGAAAAAAGAAGTGGACATACAAAAATATATTTATTAGATACTATTATTAATAAGAGTATCTACAAAAACAGCAATTACCAAAGCTTTCACAAGCCCAAAGACAACTCATGAATGATTCAATAACTACTTTTGAAATATCAGACGCTAATACAAAGATAAAAACAGGCAAAGCCCCAGGCCTAGATGGACTCTCAAGTCATTACTATAAATGTTTTTAAGATCAACTGTTACAGCCATTGAAAGAAGTAATGAACTCTATACTACAGGGATCCAAAATGCCTCAGTTGTGGACTGAAGCTATTATTGCTTTACTTCCAAAAGAAGGTCAAGATACTACACTGACAAAAAAACTATAGACTGATTTCCTTACTAAATAATGATTATAAACTTTTTATGGCAATATTGAAAAGGTTATGGGTGTGAAAATCAAATAAGACACTTCTAAGATGAGACCCTTTGCAGATGATTTAGTTATATTTTGTAAGACCCAAATAACAGTTTGGAACACTTGATGAAGAAGCTAAATGACTTTGGAGTTTTGGCTGGCTTTAAAATAAACAAAGATGTTACTTAAGAACATGGCTGCACATGAATATGAAACTTTAACTAAGAAGCAGGTTTTAAGGTGGCAAAAAGGTTAAATATCTTGGAGTGATACTGTCAAATACAAACTCTAAGTTGTTTCAAAATAATTACATACCAGTTTGGAATGTTATTAAGAAAGACTTACTTAAGTTTGATAAATTGCAATTATCTTTGCTGGGCAGGATTTCTGTAATAAAAATGAATGTTTTACCAAAGATGTTGCTTTTATTTCAGGCACTGCCAATATTGAAGACTAATGTTTTATTTAAACAGTGGCAAAGGACATCTCTAACTTTATATGGTAAGGAAAAAACCTGAGGATTAAGTACACACTGTTGCAAGGTGCTAAAGAAAGAGGAGTTTTGGGTTTACCCTATTAAAAACTGTAGTTTGAGGCATGTTGTTTGGTTTGTATGAAAGAATGAGTGACCCTCAAGAATAAGAGGTTATTAACCTATAAAATCATACTAGACGAGAGAGGAGAATTAAAATCGAGGAAGAATCTCCAAGATGCAGGGATAGAATTAGAATGGTGGGCATACCTCCACCTACAAGCAAGATATAGGCAAGATAAAAAAGAGTGGGGTATAAAGATAGAACCGACAGAACTAGATAAAATTTTATTAGGTCCCGAGGATAAAATGATTAAAAAAATATATCATTTTCTTTTAGATCAGACAATGTATGAAGAACAGGTTAAGGAGACCATGCTAATTTGGACCATGCAAATATGGGAGGAAGAAATCATTCTTTCCTTTGCTTGTTTCAGCTCAACCCAGAGCCATCTGCAAGCACAAATATATATATGTTTTTAAAATTGTTAACAAAGAAATAAGGGATTTCTGAGATAGCTATTTCGAGTTATTTAACTCTCTTCAGTCAGAACTCACCCTTTCTGGGATTCGAACCTGGGCAGTCTGCACACTAGGCAGATGCTTAAACCTCTAAGCCAAATAACTCGAAATAGCTATCTCAGAAATCCCTTATTTCTTTGTCAACAATTTTAAAAAACATATATATATTTGTGCTTGCAGATGGCTCTGGGTTGAGCTGAAACAGGCAAAAGGAAAGAATGATTTCTTCCTCCCATATTTGGGTTTACAGGGTGCTATCTAAAAAAGAAACACTATATAACAAAAGCACCAGCCTGAAGATGATGAATGAGATTTCATCGAAACGTTGCCAAGACACTTCAAATTCTACGCGGGAGAAAACCCGAAGAACCAAAGACCTACATACAAACACCCGCGAAAACCTCAGAAAGCATATATATATATATATATATATATATATATATATATATATATATATATATATATATATATATATATATATATATATATATATACTTTACCCATTGTCAAGACTGATTCATCCTTTCACCTACATTTTCTCCCTGCTCATAGCTTGACAAAAAACGGGAAGAGATTGTGGAATGGAATGCAAAGGTGGGACAGATGGTATCTAGGCAACAGAGGCAACTGGAAGTTTGCAAGGACACCAAGTGTGACTAACTGTTTTCTCATAACAAAATGAACAGAAGTGATTGGTGAACATATTGGGCTGTGGGTGGATCAGAGGGAAATGGGGAAATAACTATGCCAGTGTTTGCACAGGAAATCAGACCTGGTTTCGGGTCTTCTGTGCCAATGTAGATTTTCAGTAAAGTATTATACTCTTGTCCCAGGAGTTTCTTTTTCTGGAAATGCCAACTGTACAGTTGACATTAAACCAGCTCTCTACTGTAGCAGCCTACCTGGACCCCACCAGGAGGTTGGCAGCTTCGAGATGTCAGCAGCTGACAGAGGAGCAGATGGAGGGGTGAGACCAGGAGGAGCCTTGTCTCCAGAAAACCATGGTGGCAGCCCAAGCTGAAGCCAGGATGCAGGGGCTGGCACACGCAACCCTAGCGGCAGTCGGCCTCCCCATTCAGGCACCCCAGGCAGCAGTGGGGCTGCCGCCCGGGTATGTCTTAGTGCGAGAGGAACGAGTGCCACCTCCCTTAGCAGTTTGGTTCAATGGGTGGCCCAACAACTTGGCCTACTTCCTGACCCAGGTCTGGCAGAGTACATCCAAAACTTTCACAGCCTACTTGTTCACATGAAAGATTGGCCCGAGCGTAAAGTATGCTGGTCTACCAATTCCGGGAAGGGCTGAACAAGGAGCTGTATCACAACTGCCTGACCCAGGGAGTGCCACATGACCTTCGAATGTGGTACCGGTTGGCCACAAACATGGAGCTCGACCTGATGGAGTACCATGAGCACACAGTGCATGAGAAGTGGCCCCACTGGATGCCCAAGAGATGCCCAGTGCCCCCTGTAAGAAGAGGGGGTGCAACCCCTGCCACATGGGAAGAGCCCCACTGGGGCTTGGGAGTATGTTTCCAATGTGGGAAGGAAGGCCACCAAGCAGCCGATTGTCCTGCACCATGAACAATACTGGCACTGCAAGCTCCAGCCCAACCAAAACCAGAAAAAACCCAGTGAAGCCAAGGGAAAAGATGCGGGCAGCCCAACAGGTCATAGAGGTCTCTCCCCAATCCAGCAAAAGGGAGAGAACTCTGACCCACAACAAGCCTGGCTTGGTCTTCTACTAGAGCAACAGCGAAGGGGAAGATGACCCAATGGTAAGTGGCAACATCGCCCCCATGACCACCCAGGTGGAGCTTCAGGTGCCCTCCACTGGAGTAATGGGGGCCCTCACAGCCTTGTTGGACTCAGGGTGCACTTGGTGCCTAATCAGCCTCCAGACTGTGGAGAAACTAGGATTGAGGCTGAGGAAGTTAAAACAGCCGATAAGGTTCTCCCAGTTAGATGGTTCCCTTATGGGAGGGGCACCAGCAACTTGCCTGACACAGCCAGTAAGCCTCAGGACTGGGACCCACATACAAACTATCTGTTTTATTGTGGCTCCTGGAATGACCAAGACCATGGTCCTAGGGCTATCCTGGTTGAAGAAATGGAATACGTCAGTAAATTGGGACAGCAACAAGTGGTGAATGAGAAAGAAAGAAAGAAAGAAAGAAAGAAAGAAAGAAAGAAAGAAAGAAAGAAAGAAAGAAAGAAAGAAAGAGAAAGAAAGAGAAAGAGGCTAGCCAGCAGGGGCCAGCAAAAGTACCGCACACCAGCCACAAGCCTGCAGTTAGCAAAATGAAAGTGGAGTCAGTGAATACACTAAAGGGAAGCGAGAAGTTAGAGCTGCTTGTTCCAAACAAATACCGTGACCTAGCAGTGGCATTCAGCAAAAGGGAATCAGACATGCTCCTGCCCCATCACCCCACAGACTGCTATTGAGATCTTGCCAGGGGCAAAATTACCAAAGCCAAAGATGTATTCAATGACGCCGAGGGAGATGGAGGAACTTTAGGGGTTTATAGACAAGAACTTAGCCAGGGGACTTATCTAGCCAGTGAGATTGAGGATGGCTGCCCCTGTGCTTTTCAAAGAGAAGAAAGATGGGTCTCTTAGGCTGTGCATGGATTACCATGGACTGAATTGTATCTGTGTAGAGAATGTGTATCCCCTCCCCCTCATGAGGGACATGCTGGGTTACCTATCCAAGGGAAGATCTTCACCAAACTGGACTTAAGGGAAGCCTATTACTGAGTGAGGGTTAAAGAAGGAGATGAATGGAAAACCACATTTAATTGCTTTTTGGGTTGCTACCAATTTCAAGTGATGCCATTTGGGTTGCAAGGAGTGCCAGCAGTATTCATGCAGTTAATAAATGAGGTCCTGCATGAGCACCTGTACAAAGGGATGCTGGTCTACTTAGATGATGTTCTAATTTATACTGAGACCATGGAAGAGCATGTAAAGCTGGTGCGGGCAGTACTTGAGAAGTTGTGTAAAGCCCAGCTGTACATGAAGTTATCTAAATGCGACTTCCACAAACACAGCCTAGACTACCTGGGGTATCGCATCTCCAAAGATGGGGTAAAAATGGACCCAGAAAAGGTGAGGACAATTCTGGAATGGGAGGCCCCTTGAACCAGGAGGCAGTTACAAAGTTTCCTGGGATTTGCGAACTTTTACCGGCAGTTCATCCCCACATTTGCCCAGAAAGCCCTGCCCATCACCAACTTGCTCAAGATGGGGGGGGGTGAAGCCTAAACCGAGTCAACCACTAAACTGGTCCATCGAATGCCAAGCAGCTTTCGAGAAGCTAAAGCAGCTCTTTGTTGCAGAACCAGTCTTGAAGCATCCAAACCTAGATGAGCCTTTTGTAATCCAGGCAGATGCCAGGCAGTAGGGGCAGCTTTACTCCAGATGAACAGAAAAGGGGAACTGCAACCCTGTGCCTACATGTCTCACACGTTATCTGATACTGAGAGGCATTGGGCCATCTGGGAGAAGGAGGCTTATGCTGTCCAATGGGCTCTTCTGACCTGGAGGCAGATTTTGGAGGGTAGTAAGATTCCCTTCGAGGTGTGGATGGACCACAAGAACCAGGAGGCATTAAGGACCCTGAGGAAGCTATCCCCTAAGCAGGTCTGATGGGCGCAATATTTTAACCACTTTAATTTCACCCTTCGCTACTTGCCGGGGGGGACTTCCTAGCAGATGCCCTCTCTCGCATGCCCTAGTACAGAAGTTCCCCGAGAGGAGGGGACCCTGAAAGGGGTTGAAAGTCACCTTGGAGGGGCAACAGCATGAAGAGGACCTCCCGTTTGATCGCGGAAGGGCGGTAGCCCTTCCGTTTGATCCGGGGCAGCTCTTTGGACTGACGAGGAAAAGATCTGCCATTCACATGGCCCATCATTAAGCCGCTACCTGCCGAGGCAAAATTTACAACCAAGCACTTTCAAAGCATCGCGGAGGAACTGGGTGAGACTTTACCTTCTTGTATCCCAAGTACTTTCCTGTCAAAAGCCTTCTGAAACTTCTTCCCCCTGCGAGGAGAGAGGGAAGGGAAAGTCTTCTTCCCACCCTCTAAGATGGCGGTGCCTGACTACGTAGGGAAAATAAAGCCCTGAAAAATACAGTTAAGTAACTGGATTTATATTACCTTGATATCTGGGGACCCAAAACTTCCTACTCTCATGGGGACCTGTCACCTTGTCTATGAAAAAGAACTTTATCTGGATAAAAACCTAGCCCTGCTTTTGAAAAAGATTTTAAATGCTGTCAGGGGCATATTGTGGCGAAGCTTGGTATAGCAAGTAAATACTTTTGTTAAACAGACCTGCTTACAGCCCAGATTTGTCCTTGGTATTAACTAAAAGAAATAAAAAGCTGGGAGAACAGCTAGACAGTGAAATGGGTTTTTAGGAATTGTGGAGGTGAACATTTACTGACTTTCATCTAACAAATAGCCTTCACTAAAGGACTATCTATAACTGTGTTAGAAATGGAGGAAGACCAGCAACAAATTAACTATAAACTTATACTTGAAAAAATTATTGAAGCTACTGAGATAATTAAATCCAGACTGAAAGACAAAGGTGCCAGCTTAAACCTACAAAATGAAACTCTGATTTCAACGAAAGAACCTATAATCCAAAAACCAATATAAACGGAAGAAATTGACTTCCAGTTCTGGAACGCGGCGACGCTGGTCATGCCTAGAGACTTGTCTCCGCGCCGTCCAGAGTTTCCTTCGCTGGTAGACCCCCTAGGGGGTTGAAAGTTGCCCTGGAGGGGTGACCACCAAGGAGGAGGCTTGCTGGTAGATAGGGGAGGGCAGCAGCTTCCCCCATGTCTCCAGCTATCTCCTCAGGGCCGACGGAGTAAAGATCGGCCTGCAAGATGGCCGACCACCCTGCTGCACCAGCCAAAAGTCACACTGACATCTAAGCGTAACAGACCCACCATGGATGACCCGGGTGAGACCCCTTTTGTTCCTCTCTTCACCCTATGTTGTTTTTGCCTGTAAAAGCTTTGTTGGAATTACTTCCCCGTCTGGAAAAAGCAGCTTTTGTAAAATGACAGATTAAAACTTTTTTAAAGACTATATATCTCTATTCACGTTGAGGTACAGAAAAAAATTGGTTTTTTGGGGTTTTTGGGAGCGGTATTTTATTGGTAGAGTATTTCTTTTTCCATTCTTCCTTTAAAAAATAGAAAAAAGGGGGAAATGGCATTTGAAGAAGTCTTTTTAGCTCACTGAGGACATCTACTGGTCAAAAGTTAATATTGGAATTGTTGACTATTTGGAGATGAGATGGTTTTGGCCTTCAAACTATGTATCAAGAGAAAAGATAATTTGAGCCAGCTGTGTGATATGTGGGGGTGGATAACGTTCAATTGTAGCCTTCACTAAAAAAGAAAAAAAGAAAAAGAAAAAAGGATCTTTCTTCAACTATTGCTAAAATGGAGAAGCCTCAATCACATTTAAACTGTAGACTTACACTGGAAAAGATCTATGAGGCTAAAGAAGAAATATGTACTACAATAAAAGAGCTTACTACAGAATTAAGAGCCAGAACTCCTACTTTAAACCTTAAAACTGACTCTCAGATTACCCTTGACTACTCTACAAAACAGATTATACAAGAAGAGGACTTAACTGAGAATAAAGATAATTTTGCCTTGCCCTATAAGCAAGACCAGGAAAAGCCAAGACTGATTTTTGGACTTCTCAAGCAACGAGGCTTTATGGACAAGAGAAACAGAGGGCCAGTACAGAGACCAAGGTGGTTTCCATTGAATCAAATGACACTACAAGCAACAAAAAGCGATTCATCACCTGGAAGGGAAACTTTGCTATGGAAACCTGCCTGGCATAAGAGGAAAACTGTCTGGCATAAGAAGAAACCTAGAGTAAGATTGAAAAATGAAATTTAAAATTTCATATATTGGATTAAAGGCAACCTAGAACTATGGACCAATGTAAGGATTAAGATTATGAGTTTGAAGTAAAGAGATGTTTTAGATTTGGATTAAATTAATAATTAATTGAATGTTAATTAAATAAGATGACTTGTTTGTTTTATAACATGGATGCTTAGCTATGACAACTAACTGGATGAAATTTGAATCCTGCTCAATGGATTGAAATGATTTAAGGTCTGATACTATTCTGTCATCTTAAAGAGATTGATTAACTGATGGATTAGACATGTATAGAATAGATAGATAGATATATACATTTAGATTTGTCTAGGATAGATCAATATTTTTGTTTAAAAATGATATATTTTTATATAATGGATTAAAAGTAATCTAGAATATTAAGAATGTTTTTTTAGAATGTTAGGTTCATTTGTATGAAAATTATTATGTAATGGAATGAAGAAAATTGAAGAGATGTTTTAGATTTGAATTGAACTATTAATTAATTGAAATTTAATAAGATGATGTGATTTTTGATGATATGGATGTTATCAGTTATGATAATTAACTGGATGAGATTTGAATTCTGTTTAATGGATTGAAATGATTTAAGGTCTGATATTATCTTGTTAGCTTAGAGAGATTGAGTAATTGATGGATTAGATAGGTATAGGATAAATTAATATTTTACTTTAAACAGGGGAGATTAGTGGAAGAAGAAATAAATAAGATTTTGATAAAATTAAGAAAGTAGAACATATTTGGAAGGGATATCTGAATTGAAAATGTCTTTATTTAAAGTTAATTTATTACGGTATTGTAAATTTATAAAGCTTAAAAACAGGTTCAGGTTGAATAAATTTAAGCTAGAATTGGATATTTTAAATACACTATGCTATTTGAGGGAAAAAGAGAGGGATTATTTGTGTATTGATTGTACTATGCATATATGTTTTGTTCTGGGATGTTTGATTACCCCAGCACCACGGTGTGTCCTGAATACTTTGTTTTAAGAAATTAAAAAAACCAATAAAATTTGTTTTAAAAGAAGCAGAAGAAATTAATACCAAGACAGAGGACTTTAAAGATCAACAAATACAATCTACTGAAAATTTTGACAGACAAACCCTGACCGCAACTAAAGAACTTACAACTCAAAAAGCAACAGAAGTGGAACAAAGCAACACTAACGTGGAGGCTGTTAAAGACCAACAAATACAGCATACTGAAAACCTAGATAATCAAATAACAACCATAAAACTGGACGTGACTCTCTACCTAAACCAGAAGAAACCTGAGGAACAAGAAGACCAAACCAAATTGAAGGAGCCACCAGGACAACAATCTAACAACTATGAATGGGCCAGTCTTTCTGGAAAACTGATAACTAGATGGTCTCCCTTGCTTCAACTAATATGTACAAGAATGAAGGGAGATTTATCTGATGATTTAAAGGCATTGGTATGGAAGCCTGGTTGGCATAAAAAGAAAGGCAGCGTTAGATTTAAAAACAAAATGGGATCTTTTGATTCATGATAGAGGATCCTAAAGTCTCAACTAATGGGCTAAAGGGAGATTTTTAGATGAAGGGAAATATGATTATTGGATTCAAATATTGTTGTTAAATGATAAAAAAATAAGGGATTAACTGGCTTAATATTTAGGATTTAGACTTATAAGGGAAATGAAAACTAACGATCAGGAATTAGCTTCCAACTATTGTTTAGACCAGATAATATAGATCAGGAGTGTCAAACTCAATTTCATTGAGGGCCGCATCAACATTACAGTTGCCCTCGGGGGGGCGGGTGGGTGTGGCCAGGGTGGGTGTGGCCTACTGGGTGGGCATGGCCAGCTCTACATCATATGTGTCAAGGGGGCCTGTGGGGGCCTGGGCAGGAGTGGGACAGATCTGAGGGTCTCTGGCAGAAGCAGGTGGGACCAGGGCAAGTGCCAAGGCATGGTCCACTGGAGGAGCCTCACTGTTCCTCTCAGGCCATGTGGGGGGGCCTGGATGGTGGTGTGGGCTGCCCAGAGCCCTGGGCAGCAGAGGTCAAATGCCCAGCCTGGCCCTTGAGCACCCACGGCACCAAGCCCAGCCCCACTTCCCCAAGGGGGCACCCAGCTGCACTTACCTCCTCCTCAAGGCTGCTGCTGCTGTGCTTGCTCTCCTTACCCAGGTTGCTCATGATGGGTATGAGGGCAAAGTCAGAGGGAGGCCCATTCCCTCTCCATGGGAGGAGACCCAGCTTTGTACCCAAAGGTTCCTTAGCAATAGGATGGGAGACCCCCAGGATAGGCCAGGAGGAGGGGGCAAGGGGATGGTGAAAGGGCATCAGGGCAGGACTAAGGCAGGACTTCCCTCAGACCCTCCCTCTCCTTCTTTCCTTCTTTCCTTCTTTCCTTCCTTCCTTCCTAAGTACAGAGTGGTGGGAAAATATTTGAGATGAGGGAGGGAGAAAAACAGGCAAGAAATGCAGCTTGGGGAGGTGTCACCCTTCATGAGGAATGAAGTAGGCGAGGGCCATTTGCTGGCCACTTCCAGGCGATGGTGCATTTTTTCATTCCTCACAAAGAGTGACACCTCCCCAGCATGCACCCAGGGGGTGGGGCCAATGCGGCAGGGGCTGGTTCCTCACTGTTTCTAGATGGCCTTGTGGAGCTAAGACTGAAAGCGTTTCAGCATAGATGGCCACCACAAAATTATACATTGGCTCCCGGCCGGCCTGGGCCAGGGTCAAGACAGCAGGGGCCGTTCCCTCACTGTTTCCAGGATGGCTTCGCAGGCCACATGAAACCACTTCGCGGGCCGCATGAGCATGTGCAAGGCGGGAGAAATGCCTTGCATTGATTGGCTGATGCTGTCCCTGCAAAGGGGTATAAGAGCAATTCGTGCCATTTTGTTTTGGTTCTGCTGTGAATGGAATAAAGACAAGACTGTTTGTTACTCCTGCTCGTCTCAATGCCTTTTACTTGAAAACAGAACATTGGCGATGAAGGTGGGATGTACTGCAAGGGAAACAATGAAAGAAGATAGGCTGACTCACCAAGAGAGGCCTGAAGCGCTGGGAAGTTCAGCATCCGAAGATCGCAACTCTGCCTGCCAGTATGAGAACGCTGGGGGAGAGCTCAGCAAAAGGGACTCCTTCTCAAACCTTGCAGCACGAGGCGTTGACGAGGTTACCGGGCAGTAACGATGTCCAAACTAGGCCGTCTCTCTGAATTTGACACAGCTCATCCAGAACACTGGAGCTCTTACATGGCCCGGGTGGAGAACTACTTTAGGGTAAACCAAATCCGAGAAGACGGTCTTAAAGCTGCCACGCTACTGTGTGTCTGTGGGCAAGAGACTTTCGATATTGCAGAGAATCTGGTCGCCCCAGCACCACTGGAATCAATTGCTTATGCTGAGCTGAAAAGAATGCTTAGAGAACATTTTGAACCGAAGCTTTCAGTGATTGCATGGCGACACGCATTCGAGCAGAGGGACCAGAGGCCTGGTGAGTCTGCTGCGGATTTTATTGCTGCGTTACGACAAGCAGCTAGGCCATGTGAATTCAAGGACCTGGAAGAGAGATTTCGGGATCGTTTAGTTTCTGGACTGAGAAGTCGTGAGTTGCAGCAGAAGATCTTCACAAAGGAAGACATCTCGTTCCAAGACGCGTTGAGAGAAATTTCAGCAGAAGAAGCAGCGGGTGGAGCTGTGAAGGCCTTGCGGCTAGCCAAGAACCCTCCAACTTCAATCTCTGTCCATCAAGAGGTCGCTCGAGAAGACGCTGAACAGGATCCAGAGATGGAGGTGGACCGACTACAGCACCCAGCAGAGAGAAGACCTCAAGAGCACAGAGACAAGACAACCTCATTCCCTCGGTGTTTGGAATGTGGAGGACACCACAAGTTCTCCGATTGCCGGTTCCGCTCTGCCATTTGCTGGGCATGTGATAGGCAAGGCCACATTGCCTCCGTCTGTTTGGGTCGCCAGAAGGACCGGTCTTCGGAAGAATTGATTCAGAAAGGTACCAGGGTCCCCAGCCAGAACAGGGTGGGTTTTTGCATGTTCCATAGAAGCATATTTAAAACCAGGGCCCATAGGCTGCTTAGGAAGAAGCTTCACATTGACGTGAAGTTGCAAGGGGTTCCCTTATCGATGGAGTTGGACACAGGGTCCGCTTTATTGATCATTTCCCAAGACACTTTCAACAAGATTTGTTGTACAAGCAGCCTATGAGTTAAACTCAGGCCTTCAAATTTAATTCTTACTGACTTCCAGAATTCCAGAGTCAGCGTGAAGGGGGAGGCCACGCTTAAGGTGCAGCGTAGGAAGTTTGAAGGGTTGCTAGATGTGGTGGTAATTGGGGGTGATCGCACAAGTCTTATTGGACTCGATTGGTTTGAGGCCCTTGGAATCCAAGTGACTGGACTTCACAGTTTGCAAATGACAGGCCTTGCAGAAGTTTGCAAGGAGTTTGCTGATGTGTTCAGTTTAGAGCTTGGCTTGTACAAGGGGCCTCCCATTGCTTTACGTTTAGACCCAGCCATCACACCCATTAGGATTAAGCCCAGACAGGTGCCCTTCGCGTTGAAGAATAAGATTAATGCAGAGCTGGACAAGCTGCTCCAGCAGGGCATCTTAGAGCCTGTAGACAGCAGTCCTTGGGAAACCCCAATAGTCACGCCACTGAAGGCAAATGGGGAAGTCCAAATTTGTGCGGACTATAAGTGTACACTTAACAAAGCCTTGCAGCAGCACTCGTACCTGGTGCCCATGCTGAGCCACATTCTGGCTTCCCTCAAGGGAGGCCGTGTTTTTGCTAAACCTGACTTGGCTCAGGCCTATCAACAATTACCAGTTGATGAGGCAACGGCTGAGGCCCAAACAATTGTAACGCACCAGGCAGCATTTAAAGTTAAAAGACAGCAGTTTGGGGTTAATGTAGCTCCTGGCATCTTCCAGAGTGTGATGGAGCAGATGTCAATGCTACAAATACTGTATATTCTTGCTTTGACAAAATATGCAAAACTGTCTGGTATTTTGAGAGTTAATGCAGAGCAGAGGAGGGAGGGGGGAAAGCCCGGGAAACAGAAAGGAAGTAAATCTTTGTCCTCCAAGTTAATTGGAAGATGTGAGTCATGACCCCAAAATAGGGGAGGGGAAATTCCTGGAATGTTGTGTGCAAAGGGAAGAGGAATTCAGATTCTGGCATACCTCCATGATGTGCCATCGATTTGTAACACTGTTAATAAAGGCTTTAGGATAAACATGCCTGGAAGTTCTTTGAAGTGTTTCATTAGTTGGAACCTTGACATCATGACAGAATCTACATCCTTTTCAAATGACCTGGGGTCCTGAACTCCGTCCACTGCCTCTAAGCTTGAAAGGAGCTGGTAAAGATTCAGGGGAACAAAATCTATCATGAGAAAAGGGAGTTTGCTTGAAGACAGCATGCTGTGGGAAAATGAATTTTGGCAGAAAAATACAAATCAGTGGAGCAGCAGCCAGCCAGCCGAGGGAGAATTCTGGCAGATCTCCCAGCCGAGAGCAAAGACTTCAAAAGCAGAATGCAGAGATAACGAAGATTTGGGTGAGTCGCTGGAAAGATTTCAAAACCCAGAGGTGAAAAGCAGAAATCAGTTCCTGGAGAGAGGAGCCTATACCCCTCCCATGGCCCAGCAGAAAGCCTGTCAGAACCTGTCTTCCCCTGCCAGGGACCCCAACCCTGAAGAGAGAGGGAGTTCCAGTCTGAGGCATCTGCAGCAATCGGTAGATGGGGTTCCCCAGCAGATGTATGGTCAGCAATTTCTGAGCTTGCCACAACTAATAGAGGCCTTGCAACAGCTTGGGGTGGTGCAGAAACCAGGAGATCAGCAGCTGGTGGGAGACCGACCACAGCAGGGAGATTGGCCACAGCCCCTGAACGTGCAACCCCTGGGCATAAATCTGCAGCCAGGATGGGGCCAGCAGCAACAGCCTGTGTTTTCACCACCCTTCAAAGCAACCTTCGAAGCAGACCCAGAGAAGCTGACTTTTTTTCTCAACCAAGTGCGTTCTCACTTGAATTGCTGGGCCTATCTCTACCCGGAACCAGGTGCCATGGTCGATGTCATTGTGTCCAACCTAGAGGGAGAAACATCTGAATGGCTGAACAATCTATATAGTGAGCAATCCCCCAAACTGGGAGATCCCCACCTTTTCCTCCTAGGACTGAGAGAAAGATTTGAGGACCCATCTATTGGTCTTAAAGCAGCAGAACAGATTCACAAAATAAAACAAGCCGGCAGGCCTGCCCTGGAGTACGTGCGAGAGTTCCGCAAGAAAGCAGGTGGAATAGCGGGGTGGCCTGAGCAGTCCCTAATCCATCACTTCATTGAGAGATTAGACAATCACCTATCTCAGGCCTGCATCTATCGAGAAGTACCTGATCGACTACAGGAGTGGTACCAGACAGCAGTGAAGCTAGATGTTAAGCTCTCTCGCTATAAGAAGCCTCCCCCACACGAACCCGAGCAGCAACCAGAGCTACCCAGAAAACAATCACCCCCACAAAAGCCTTCAACTACTGCAATGGCTGAGAGACCCAGGCCACCTACACACCCATCATTTAAGTGTTTTTGGTGTGGACAAGAAGGACATCGAGCGGTCACCTGTCAGTCCCCTACCCCTGACTGCAGAGCAGACCAGAACCAGCAATGAGAAAGAAACCTGCTCAGCAGCTAATGAGAGAAAAATCCAACTGGCTCACGCAGGAACCTGTTGCCCAGATTATACCCCCCATGCAGGAGAACGCCGAGACTCCGGGTGGACCCGCCCCTGCTCTACCCTCCTTTGACAGCGACGATGAAGGAGAGAACGACCCGATGGTGAGTCGACAAATCCCACCTTTTTCACTGGCCGCCAAACTTATAATCCCTAAGTCTGGGGACCAAATGGACTTAAACGTGCTAATTGATTCTGGATGCACCCACTGCATTATTAGTCTGCCGTTTGCAATGAAAATGGGCATACGGGCAAAACAGCTTTCCAAACTGGTGAGGTTTGAGCAAGCCGATGGCTCCCTGATAGGAGGGACTCTTCTCACACAATTAATTGAGCCCTTACGCCTAGAAATAGGTGCACACTGGGAGTTTATTTGCTTCCTGGTGGCTCCAAAAATGACTCAGGCGGTGATCCTAGGGCAAGCCTGGTTAGACAAATGGAAGCCGTTTATCTGGTGGGAGAAAGGAATGAGAACCGTGAGACTACCAATAGGGCCTAATCCCCCCATTGAGTCAAGCGATGTTACAGGGCACCTTAGGCCACCCAATGAGCGAGCGCACATGGCCATCTCACCATTGCCAGGTGAACCAGTCATCCCAAATAAATACCGGGACATGGCAGAGGCATTAAGTGAAAAAGAATGTGATGCCCTACCCCCTCACAGACCCAATGACTGCTCCATCGAACTGGTGCCAAGAGCCCAAATTCCCACGACCGAGAATGTATGCTATGTCCCTCCTCGAAATGGAGGAGATGCAGCGATACATGAACAAAAACCTAGTGAGGGGGTTTATCGAACGGGCCAAATCTACTGTGGGAGCCCCTGTGTTGTTCAAAGAGAAAAAAGATGGATCTCTTCGTCTCTGTGTAGACTATAATGGTCTCAACGCTGTGAGTGTGGAAAATAAATACCCCCTCGCCCTCCTAAAGGACTTATTAACCCATCTGGCTGAGGGGAGTGTCTTCACTAAATTAGACCTAAGAGAGGCATATTACCGGGTGAAAATAAAAGAGGGAGACGAGTGGAAAACTGCCTTCAACTGTCCTATGGGGAGCTATCAATTCAAAGTCATGCCGTTTGGACTACGGGGGGGGGGCAGCTGTATTTATGCAGTTGATTAATGAGGTCCTACATGATCACTTGTACAAAGGGGTTTTGGTGTATCTTCATGATATCCTGATATACAGCATGAATATGACTGATCACATAAAGCTGGTGAGAGAAGTGTTAAAGAAACTATTGAATGCCAAGCTTCATGCCAAATTGTCGAAATGTGAATTTCACCAAACCCGATTAGACTATCTTGGCTACAGAATTTCCAACGAGGGTATTGAAATGGATCCAGCCAAAGTGAAAGCTATAATCGAATGGCAGCCCCCAAAGACGCACAAACAGTTCCAGAGCTTTCTGGGTTTTGCCAACTTTTATCGTCAATTCATCCCCTCTTTTGCCGAGATTGCCCTACCCCTTACAGAACTACTCAAAACAGGCAAAGGAGGAGGGAAGCCATGACCGGGCCAACCACTAGCATGGACAATGGGCTGTCAAACAGCTTTTGAGAATTTAAAGAGACTATTTGCTGCTGAACCGGTCCTAAAGCACCCCTGCCCAGGGGAACCCTTTGTGATTCAAGGCGACACCAGCGATGTGGCAGTTGGAGCTGTGTTACTGCAAAAGAACAAAAGTGGGATCCTGCAACCCTGCACCTACACCTCTAAGAAATTTATTGAGAGTGAGCGGAGATGGGCAATCTGGGAGAAAGAGGCCTTCACGATTAGATGGGCGCTATTAAACTGGCAAAACTATCTAGAAGGGAGCAAGGTGCCATTTGAAGTATGGACAGATCACAAAAATCTAGAAGCACTGAAAACTCCCCGCAAATTGTCCCCAAAGCAAGTACGGTGGGCACAGTACTTCAACTGCTTCAACTTCACTCTAAAGTACATACCAGGAGGAAAGAACTTCCTAGCTGATGCGCTATCCCAGTTACCCCAATACAAAAGTGAACGGGAGGAGGTTAACGAGGCAATTATCCCCAATCCACAAACTGCCGCTCAACTTACACCTCGCAGGGTCCCCAATCCTGATGACCCTGGAGTAAAGAAAATAAAACGAGAGCTCCTCACCGACCAATGGTTCAAAGATAATCACACCTCCCTAACATGCAGGGATGTCTTGGCTTACAAAAGGGGGAAACTATATTTGCCAGAAGCCCTCCGTCTTAATGCTCTCAAACACAGCCATGATGTAAAACAGGCTGGACACTTTGGGTATTTGAAAACCCTACACCTCACCCGCCGGCAATTTTGGTGGCCGGGGCTGAAAAGGGATGTGGAAAACTATGTAAAAAGTTGTACTGTATGTGCCACAATGAAAAGAATCCCAGGGAAAACCCCTGGGTTACTGCAACCCGTGGCAGACCCTTCTCAACCATGGGAAGAAATAGCTATAGACTTTATAGTAGACCTACCTGAAAGTAGAGGAAATACTGTCATCTGGACTGTGATAGACCTGTTTTTGAAGCAGGCTCATTTCATCGCCTGCAAAGGAATCCCATCTGCCCAACGACTGACCAAATTGTTCCTGAAACATATCTACCAGCTGTATGGCACCCCTAAGCGAATAATTTCAGACAGGGGGGTACAGTTCACAGCGAAGCTTTGGAGGAGTTTCCTTAAATTAATTGGATCATCTCAAGGTTTATCATCTGCTTTTCATCCTGCCACGAATGGGGCTGTAGAATCCGCTAACAAAATGGTGGAGCAATATCTTAGATGCTACGTTTCTTACCAGCAGACAAACTGGACTGACCTCCTCCCTTTTGCGGAGGTGGCGTACAATAATTCTGTGCACAGCAGCACTGGCTACATGCCTTTCAGAGTGTCCACAGGAAAAGAGTTCAGCCCAATACCTGAATACCCTCAGGTGTCCTCTGATTCCCAGACACTTGACCAATGGGTGAGAGGGTGGGAAGAAGTTTTGAGAAACACAAAAACTGCTTTAAAAAGACTTTTGAAACCTATAAAAAGCAGGCTGATAGAAAGAGGGCTCCCCAAAGAACATTCCAAGTTGGGGAAAAGGTTTATTTGTCAACTAAATATCTACGCCTCAAATTGCTCAGCAAGAAATTGGGACCAAAATTCTTGGGGCCTTTCCTCATAGTAAGGATCATCAACCCAGTCACAGTAGAACTAAAACTCCCTAGACTTTTAGGGAAAATTCACCCAGTTTTCCATTGTAGCTTATTGAAACCTTATTGGGGCTCCACTCTAAGACCTCCCCTGAAGAAGGCACCTGGGCCCCTCGTAGTTGCGGGACAGACCTACTATGAAGTGAAACGTATTCTTGACTCTAGAATTTTTAAAGGGAAATTGCAGTACCTAGTACAATGGAAGGGATACCCGTTGTCTGAAGCCACCTGGGTGAAATCCAGTGAAGTGAAAGCTGACAGGTTGGTCAAAAGGTTTCATGTGAAACATCCCAACAAACCGAAAACTAGTCATTAACCTATGCTTTTGTTTACATTACAGGAGCTGTCCTTATTGTAAGGGGGGCCGGATGTCAACGCTGCAAATACTGTATATTCTTACTTTGACAAAATATGCAAAACTGTCTGGTATTTTGAGAGTTAATGCAGAGCAGAGGAGTGAGGGGGGAAAAGCCCAGGAAACAGAAAGGAAGTAAATCTTTGTCCTCCAAGTTAATTGGAATATGTGAGTAATGACCCCAAAATAGGGGAGGGTAAATGCCTGGAATGTTGTATGCAAAGGGAAGAGGAATTCAGATTCTGGCATACCTCCATGATGTGCCGTCAATTTGTAACACTGTTAATAAAGGCTTTAGGATAAACATGCCTGGAAGTTCTTTGAAGTGTTTCATTAGTCGGAACCTTGACAGCGAACGCTCCACAATATTCCAGGCGTTTGCCCATACTTTGATGATGTCCTCATCGTTGGGGAATCATCTGAAAATCTGGCTGAAAGGCTTAGAGCTGTCTTGCTGCGTTTCCGCCATGCGGGGCTGTAGCTAAAGCAAGACAAATGTAAAATTGGAGTCACTTCCACAGAGTTTTTGGGGTTCCGCATTGATGCTGAAGGCATCCATCCTGCTGAATCTAAGCTTAAAGCAATTCAGCAGGCCCCAAGTCCCAAGTTCAAAAGCGAACTTCAGGCTTTTCTGGGACTGTTAAATTTTTACCATTCATTCCTCCCTCACAAGGCTGCAGTGGCTGAGCCATTACACCGGCTCTTGGATAAACAGGCTCCATGGCTGTGGACAAAAGTCCACAAAAGGAGTTTTGCAGAGGTCAAGGCCTTGCTATCCTCAAATGCGGTTCTAGAGCATTTCAATGAGCAATTGCCTGTATGCATAGCCTGTGATGCATCCCCTTGTGGGATTGGGACTGTGTTGAGTCACTTGAAGGCTGATGGGACACAAGTCCCTGTAGCCTACTATTCTATGACCCTATCATCTGCTGAACATAATTATGCACAGATAGATAGGGAAGCCTTGGCCATAGTGACTGGAATAAAAAAGTTCCATGACTTTTTATATGGCCGCCATTTCACGGTCTTTACAGACCATAAGCCACTGCTGGGGTTGTTTACAACCAACAAGCAAACCCCACACATCATCTCTCCTAGAATGCTGAGATGGTCAATTTTCCTGTCTGCATATGACTACACACTGGTTCACAAATTGGGCAAAGAAATGGGCCATGCAGATGGCCTCAGCAGATTACCTCTACAGTCAGTGGAGTCAGACCCTGCTCCAGCTTACCACATACTTTCCATTCAGGAATTACCTGAGTCTCCCCTCAATGCTAGGGACATGGCTGCTAAAACAGCCACTGATCACACGCTTACATGCGTGCTGACATGGGTGCTGTCAGGATGGCCTGACACGTGTCCTGGCACAGAGTTCCAGAGTTTCTGGAAGAGGAAGTCTGAGTTATCCACCTTCAAAGGGTGTGTCCTATGGGGTAGCAGGGTAGTTATCCCGGCCTCATTGAGGACTAGAGTCTTGCTCTCTCTGCATGAGGGACATCCGGGAATAGTCCAGATGAAGGCGCTTGTGCACAGCCATTTTTGGTGGCCTAGACTCGATAAAGAGATCGAGGCCCAGGTCCACGGGTGCACTGTTTGCCAACAGTCCAGGCCTGAAATGTCTCAGGCCCCTGTACATAGGTGGGAGGAGACACATGCCCCTTGGTCGAGGGTTTATATCGACTACGCTGGGCCCTTTCAGGGGCAATTCTTCCTTCTCCTCGTGGACAGCCATTCCAAGTGGCTAGAGGTTGTTCCAGTCTCCTCCACTACTACTGCTAGGACCATCCAGGTGTTGAGAGGGATCTTCGCCTCTCATGGACTTCCAGATGTCCTTGTCTCCAACAATGGACCCCAATTCACTTCTTTTGAGTTTCAGGCTTTTCTACAGGCCAACATGATCCGTCATGCCACGTCTGCACAGTTTCATCCAGCTTCCAATGGCCAGGCTGAGCGGATGGTGCGCACAACCAAAGATGCTTTAAAGAGAATCACTTATGGAAACTGGCATCACAGGTTGGCTGACTTTCTCCTCTCGCACCGCACCACACCGTGCATAGCCATGGGAAAGAGTCCAGCTGAACTCTGCTGGGGTCGCAGGCTCATTACTAAACTGGACAGGTTGCACCCAGACCGGGTGGCGTCACAGGTGTCACAGCCGCGGGCACCTAGGACAGGGCTTTTCAACCGGTGGTACGCATACCACTTGTACATTAATGAGTGGCAGGTGGTACGCAGCCCTGACTAGCCAAGTGTAGTGGGGGAGGGAAAGAGCCAGCACAGGGAAGGACTTACAGTGAGAGAGTCCTCTGGAGCTGCAAAGGCCCCAGCCTCACTTCTGGCTCACCCTCCCCCATGAGAAAGGAGGAGGGGGACGGAGACAGGAGAGGCTATAAAAGGAGGCAGTTTGGGCAGGAGAGGGAGAGAGAAAAAAAGCAGCAGCCTTGGAAGGAGGTGGAGTCTTACAGCTGTTGTTACCTGTAAGTTTTGCTGCAAGGGATTTTGAAGTGTTTTTCTCCTGAATGGATTTTGCCTGTAGCATTCCTTTACTTACCAATGGAGCCATTTGGGGAGGCTGCCTTAGCCGGCAGCCAGTACTTACATTCCTGCCTGAGCAGGGGCTTGGACTAGATGACCTCCAAGGTCCCTTCCAACTTTATTATTATTATTATTGTTGTTGTTGTTGTTGTTGTTATTGTTATTACATTTATCAATAATTTTAGCCTATACATATCTTAATTGAATTTGCACTTAATATCCTTATATAAACAATGTCCTATTATTGCTTCCCCCCAAAAAAACTTTAATTTCCCATCAATATTCAAGAAAACACTATTATTTATGATTTCCAAGTACTTTATGTTTGGTAACCAAATGTTTCCCTTATCTCAACTTCTCCCTTTTTCCCTTTTCATACCAAAATCTGATAGTCTAATTACACATCTTACCTATTTAATAATAATAATAAAGTTGGAAGGAACCTTGGAGGTCATCAAGTCCAACCCCCTGCTCAGGCAGGTAACCCTATACCGTTTCGGACAAATGGCTGTCCAGTTTCTTCTTAAAAACTTCCAGTGTTGGGGCATTCACCGCTTCTGGAGGCAGGTTGTTCCACTGGTTAATTGTTCTAACTATCAGGAAGTTTCTCCTTAGTTCTAGGTTGCTTCTCTCCTTGATTAGTTTCCATCCATTGCTTCTTGTCCTGCCTTCAGGCGCTTTGGAAAATAGCTTGACTCCCTCTTCTTTGTGTCAGCCCCTGAGATATTGGAATACTGCTATCATGTCCCCCCTCGTCCTTCTCTTCGTTAAACTAGACATACCCAATTACAGCAACCGTTCCTTATATGTTTTAGCCTCCAGTCCCCTAATCATCTTTGTTGCTCTTCTCTGTACTCTTTCTAGAGTCTCAACATCTTTTTTTACATCGTGGTGACCAAAACTGGATGCAGTATTCCAAGTGTGGCCTTACCAAGGCATTGTAAAGTGGTATTAATACTTCACGTGATCTTGATTCTATCCCTCTGTTAATGCAGCCTAGCACTGTGTTGGCCTTTTTGGCAGCTGCAGCACACTGCTGGCTCATATCTAAATGATTGTCCACTAGGACAGGGCTTTTCAGCCTTTTATGATATGGCAATATCCGAGTACCACCAGTCACCTAGCAAGGTGTCAAAAACTTGATGACCCCCCCCCCAAAAGGAAAAAAGTGATAAAGTACAGGTAGTCCTCACCTTACAACAGTTTGCTTAGTGACTGTTCAAAGTTACAATGGCACTGAAAAAAGTGCCCCCCAAGGAAACAGCCAAGGAAGACACTTGCCTGCCTACCCGGCGGCGCTTTTCCTCCTGTCCGAGGTTTTCATTGTGAGCATTTCTGTTGAGGATTGGCAGCGGGGGTGGTGTGGGGGGTGTTTGGTTTTTATTCCCTGTCTGCTGGGTGGTTGCAGCAGGTTTTGGTCACTTCACAAGACCCTGGGACACTGTGACCGTCATAAATATGAATCAGTTGCCAAGCATCTGAATGTAAATCACAAGACCCTGGAGATGCTGCAACATTCCAGCTGATCAGCACTTCTTCTGGGCTCAGCAGAAGCGCCAGGATCAGCACCGAGCTCCAGGTGAAGCCTGGCACTGATCTTGGTGCTTCCGCTGAGCCCTGACAGCCCAGGAGCTGCAGCCATCTCTCGCTCAGGCTCATGCGGTGCTGCCACTGGTTCAGCTCATTCTCCTCCCCCGCTACCACTTTTCTAGGATGGTCGCGTACCACCTGCCAGGTGCAAATGTACCACAGGTGGTACCCATACCCCTGGTTGAAAAGCCCTGATCTAGGGTGTTGGCTATTCCTGCCAGCTTAGTGTCATCTGCAAATTTGATAATTTCCCCTTCTATTTCCTCATCTAGGTCGTTTATGAAGATGTTAAAGAGTACTGGGCCTAGAACAGAACCTTGTGATACCCACTGCTTACTTCCCTCCATGTAGACATAGTACAATTAATGCCTCTTAAATTCGTTAAAAGTCCCAAGTTTGTGCCCTAAACTCACACTTTTATCAACTAGCTTCCAAAGAACTCAATCAACTGAATATTGTGGGCTTCATCTTAAAATAAAATGGTACTTATTGTAGCAAGAAGGAACAATCTATTAAAATGCAAGCATAATAACCTATAAGTCACCCTTCCCAACAGGGCAGAAAATTGCATTAAGTGATCCAATGAGTTTTTATTTAAGCCTCGTGTTCTGAAACTTGGTCTGCAGATGTTTGTTGATTTTTGCTTTCATAAATTACTGTATACTAAAAAACCCTGGACTATAATTGAGGAAAGTGATAAGAATTTGTAGGACATTTGTTGTTCTGGATTGTATAATTCTATGTAACCCTAACTAGAGAGCATGTATCTGTATGTTAGAATATCTGGCATTTATTGGGTTAAGTGCTGTCTCCTTAAGAGATGGCTTATGGGAAATGTAGTTTTAGCTAGTCAGTCATCCCATGTTAATGGGTCAGTGGGAGGAGTTTCTAAAGGGCTTTGGGAGACTTCCTGGACACAAGCCAGATTGGAATGTCTTTGTCTAAAGAGAAGCATGGGCCATCAGATGTCACCCGATGACCCTGTTCCGCTATAAAGATGGTATGGAGAGAGCATCATTCTTTCACCTATGGGAATGAACAGAGATGTATTTTCCAGAAGAAACAACCAACATAAATCCAAGTAATCTCTCTGAATAAATATATTTTTGTTATGAAATTATTCCTATTGAGTTTATCTATCTGATCTGATTTATAAGGCATTTTAACCATAGGTGAAATGGTTATGTTCATCTCTGCCACCGATAGGCGAGGTCTGGCAGCACCTAACTCCATTGGCTCCTCCCTCTGGACCGGGGTCTCATGCACAACGGGGCCAGTACGGGTCTCTGGGGTGGCACGGCGACTCCTTCGCTGCTGCAGCCGAGCGTCAATCCGCAGACAGAGATGAATGAGCCCATTAAGGTCTGGGGGAACATCAACATGGGCCAGCTCATCCAACATCTCCTCCGACAATCCATCCTGGAAAGCGTCCACGAGCGCAGCCTCATTCCAGGCTGAATCCTGGCTAAGCAGCCGAAATTCACTGATATAGTCCTGCAGGGGGTGTCGGCCCTGCCTCAGAGCTTTCAAATGCTGGGTAGCTGTCTGGGTCTTGATGGGGTCCTCATACATCATCCGCATGTAATCACAAAACCCCACAAAGTTGTCCATCAATGGACTAGGTTGGGCTAGCAGGGGTGTGCCCCAATGAGCTGCAGCACCAGAGAGCAGGCTTATCATAAACCCCACTTTATCCCAGTCAGCGGGGAAATCAGCTGCTCTCACACTGATATACAGGTGGCATTGTCCCATGAAAACAGGAAACATGTCCAGATTGCCATCAAATTTGTCCGGCCTCGCAACTTGGCATTTTCTCCTGGGTGGTGATGGAGCAGCAGGAACATGGGCAGATAGCTGAGCAACTTGGGCAGATAACAAAGCCAGCTGAGTTGGGCATTCTCAGCACGTAGCTGCTCCATAATAGCAGGGGGTTAGGCTGAAGGCAAACTGTTCTATCCCAGCCTATAGCTGTCCTTGTTAAAGGCACAAGGACCATACCCCTGTTGAGAAAATAGGCTGGAGACTCAGAAACAAAAGCAGCAAAACACAATCCAAATGGAGGAAATTGTCCACACGAAACACGATGCAAACAGAAAAGTAGTCACCGGCAATACTAACAGAACATGATCCCATGAAGTACTTTGCAACAGTTGCCTTCAGCAACCAGCACCACCCACACCTTCCCTTTTTATACAGCAGTCCCAAGGTGTTGCCTCTCAGTGCCTTCTCCTCTTCCCCTGGAGTTGTCGTATTGACTGCTGCTGATCGGCTCTCACTAATTGCCAGCCTCTACGAGCATCAATCAGCATGTCCATCAGGTGTGAGTCCTCCAAGTCTGACTCATTCTCCCCACACAGCTGAACTTCATCAGGAACACGACTGGAGGGCCCAGGCTCTTCATCAAACCGTGAGTCTTGTAATTCATCAGAGCCTCCCTCTGACCCTGATGGCCCTTCAAATGCCTCCTCCACCTCCTCCTCAGATTCCTCAGACTCAGCTGTTGGGAACACAGGCTGGCATGGAATCACGACATCCCCATTGCTTGTCAGAAGGTCGCAAAAAGGGATCACATGACCCCGAGACACTGCAACCATCATAAATATGAGTCAGTTGCCAAGTTGTCAAAATTTTGATCATGTGACCATGGAGATGCTACAATGGTTCTAAGTGTAGCAAACAGTCATAAGTCACTTTTTTCAGTGATGTTGTAACTTCGAATGGTCACTAAATGAATGGCTGTAAGTCACTGCAGTGATTTGCTTAATGAGCACAGCAAAAACATCTTAAAATCAGGTGTGACTCACTTAACTACCACCTTGCTTAGCAATGGAAGTTCCAGTCCCAGTTGTGGTCATAAGTCGAGGACTACCTGTAAGCAGAGAGATCTGGCACGGACTCCTGTTGCAACATATCAAAGTACTTACAAGCATGTCCCAGTTTTATGTATGAAACACCCCAGTTTGGTTTAGTGGTTAAGGCAGAAAGCAGGAGACTGTGAGTCCAAGTCCTGCCTTAGCTGTGAAAGCCAGCTGGGAGACTTTGGGCCAGGAGATGGAGAGCTTTAGTCCTGCCTTAGGCATGAAAGCCGGTTGGGTGACTTTGAGGCAGTCACTCTCTCTCAGCCCAACCCACTTTACAGGATTGTTGTTGTTGTGGAATAGAACAGAACAGAATAGAATCTGGAAGGGACCTTGGAGGTCCCCTAGTCCTGCCCCCTGCTCAAGCAGGAGAACCTATACCATCTCAGACAAGTGACTTCTTAAAAACCTCCAGTGATGGAGCACCCACGATTTCTGAAGACAAGCTGTTCCACTGGTTAATTGTTCTCACTGTTAGGAAGTTTCTCCTTAATTCCAGGTTGCCTCTTTGGTCAGTTTCCAACCATTGTTGGAAATAGACCAAATAAATAAATAAGTAAATAGAAGGAAGAAGATGTGTTGGATGTGTTCACTGCTTGAGTTATTTGTAAAAATAATAAAGGATAGATTTAGATAGATGAGAGAGAGAGAGAGAGAGAGAGAGAGAGAGAGAGAGAGAGAGAGAGAGAGAGAGAGAGAGAGAGAGAGAGAGAGAGAGAGAGAGAGAGAGAGAGAGAGAGAGAGAGAGAGAGAGAGAGTGTTAAATCAGGGATGGGAGGACCATATTTTGAGTCCCAGAAGAGTGAATTGTGTCTTTTTAAGTATAGCCCCTTTTGTGCACAAGGAACCAGACAATGGTGCCAATTAGACAATAGAGCAAGGCAGATTTATGATCTGTTTTATGTAACAAGTCCACCCCAAACCTTGGAGGAGCAACAACAGTCAGTCCTTCCCCACCCAGGGAGTTTTTTGGGAGCTAGAAACTGGATGTATTTTGACCTCTCCGTGTGTTTTGTCCTCCCAACTGGCACAAAAAAAAGCTGCAGCCTACGTCAGCAAATTCTCAGGTATATATTTTTTTTATGGTAAGTTTCAAGATGACTAAAAAAAAACCCCAAAAAACAGTTCTCCGAAGCTGAGTTAAAGCTGGCATCGCATCTGGAATACTTGCCTGCCTCGATTTGGCAGCAAACTTTTGTAATTTTTGCAGTAGAAAAAAAATTAATCCTACAGGCACCGTATGCTGGTGTGGATCAAAATAGCTTTTGAGAAATCTCCTCCATCAGGTTTGGGAGGAGAGAAAATGTTTTTAATGATTTCAAGGAAAGTATTGGACAGCCATTTGTCTGGAATGGTATAGGATCTTCTACCTGAACAGGGGGCTGGACTAGAAGACCTCCAACGTCCCTCCCAACCCTGTGGTTCTACATTCTGTAAATAAAAAATGCCCAATCATCTTCTCCAGGGCAGGAATCCTCTTGAGCACTGATAGGAATGCTGTTCCCTCCTGGGCAGGAAAATTTGGGGAGCAAGGATACTTTTACAGGAAGATTTTGTTTGAGATTTGATAGAAAACATTAGTTTTCTTTGTTTCTTTGATTTCTATATCCACCCATTTCAGGTTTGTTAGAGACCATTGCCTTAACCAAAGGCAGGATATAAATAAATAAATGCATAAATAGAAAATCATTTCATTATTATTTTATTTTATTTTATTATTTTATTTTAATTTTATAGCTGCCTGTCTCAGCAAGAGGCAGGAAGGGCACTTATTTGTTAAAAGCCATTAATCTATCAAAGATGGAATATAGATAAATGCAGAAATAAGTGCATAGATAGGTAGATAGGAAAGAAAGAAAGAAAGGAAGGAAGGAAGGAAGGAAGGAAGAAAGAAAGAAAGAAAGAAAGAAAGAAAGAAAGAAAGAAAGAAAGAAAGAAAGAAAGAAAGAAAGAAAGATCTTCATCAGGGTCCAGTCCAAGCCGGGAATAAACAAAATGGAGACTGATTTAGAAAGAAGGTTCTTGTTTATTGAGTTGCCAGAAACTTCAGTGATAGCAGCATGTTTCTGGGGTGGCTGACCACATGGTGCTGGGAGTGGTGGGTTTTTATAACTTCTTGGGCTTTTGTGTTTGGAGTTGTTCCTGTGGCATGAACTTTGACCTGAGGTTCAGTGTTCCCTTTTTGTATTCTGATGGTGGTGAGTTAATCCTATTATGTCCTAAAGGTCATGTCCTGTTTCCCTGGGGCTGTGGCTGATAGCTATGTCCTGTGTTGGATGGGTGAGTGGTTGCTGGTTCTAATCCTATCACTCTGCTATTGTTAGCTATCAGTTTTGCTGCAAGGGATTTCAAAATATTTTGTCTTGAATGGGCTTCTGCCTGCTAGTATTTGCACATGAATGGGGCCTCAGTCTTTCTGAACGGGATTATCAAATCTGCATTTCTACAGACCTGGCCTGCTGGGTTTCTGTTTGGGGCTATTAAGAAAACCTGGTCCTGCTTTCCTTTGGGGAAATATAATATTCTGCCTTTTTTATATCCCCCAAAATATTTTTTTCTCTGTGGGGCGGGTGCTGTCTTCCTACAATCCCCTCTTTGTGCCATGTAAGTGTGGGTGATACCCTTTTACTGGCACAAGTTTAAAATTTGATCTGGTCAGGGAGACTTGATGGGTGCTCCATGATGTGGGGAAACAAGCTTTTAAACTGTTAATGCAGAAAGGGGAACACACTAATAGAGGCAGCAGAAAAGGATCCCTGCAGTGGCTCCCAAAAGGGGAGCCTTTCAACCATGAAGGTCTAAAGCCAGGGTAAAAGTTCTGTTAGGTGGAAAAGAAATTTATAGTGTCCAATATTTTGTGCCAATTCCTTTCAGATGTTCGATGTCACTTTCTGTGAACTTTCCAGTTGGGTCTGCACATGCCCCCAAATGACTCACAGCCATGGTTTGCCTCAGTACATAACCACTGGCTGCCCATTTTCAAGGGTTGCTTCCTGCCTTAGCTCTTAGTTTAGTGCATCCAGGTTTGTGATATACAATTAAGGTTAAGCCAGTGTGCAAGTCAGGCTATTAATTTTTCTTAAATTGCACATAGTGAGCCCTAGGGCTCCCACTATGAGTCCACCAGTGCAACAAATTCAGGGCTTGGGTTTGGAGATCTCTTTCCTGCTACCTCCTCAGTGAGGGCATATGAATTGTAAATCACCTGAGGGGGCTGGGTTCCCTTCCCCATGGAATTTGCAGGAAGGTATGCATGCAAAGGCCTTAGTGCCACTGAGCAAGAACCAGCCTGGGGAGCTTTATTGAAGGTAGGTGAAGGGGATAGCCTCAGTGTGATTCTGAATGGTGTGTATGTGTGCATGCAGCTACTTCTATAAGACATGCAATACAAATGTCCTAGACAAATTTCCCTCCCATCAGACAGAAGTCCAAGGTGTTCAGGACTTGCTGTGCCAACCATTCCCAAATGCCATCCCTCCATGAATCCATGTGACTGGATGATTACAATACAAATGAGTCAAGAAAGAAAACCTTACAGTGAGTTTCCACCCTCCCCCCCATAGTCTTCCCAGTTGTCTTCTGAGGCTTCACATGGGGGCCAATGACTCCAGGAGACCTTCTTTTCTCTGCAGCTTTCACAGGGATCTGGGTGATGGTAGGACCTGGGAAGATCTGTTCAACTCTGGTTGCATGGTGACTTTCTAGTGGATGACTTGATTCAAACCCAATTCCCTGGCTCAAATGAATGGAGGCAGCATCTGGGTCAGTGTGGTATGCTTCCAAGGGTTGTGGGGTCATCTGTGCAGGGCTGATATGAGAACAGGGTCCCTTCCCCCCCTTTGTGAGTGACTCTCTCAGGAGAGGCACTGTTGGTCAGACATGAGGAATGGAGGACAGAGGATAAGAAATGGAGAAGTGGAATGGGGGGGATAGCTTGCAGGCAGGGTTTGAAAAGACATTAAAGTTAACTTTACAGATATTCTGCCTTTTTTATATTCCCCAAAATATTTCTTTCTCTGGGGGGGGTGCTGCCTTCCTACAGAAGAAAGGAAGAAAGGAAAGGGAAAAGAAAGGGGGAAAAGGAAGGAAGGGAGGGAGGGAGGGAGGGAGGGAGAGAGGGAGAGAGAGAGAGAGAGAAAGAAAGAAAGAAAGAAAGAAAGAAAGAAAGAAAGAAAGAAAGAAAGAAAGAAAGAAAGAAAGAAAAGGAAAGGAAATAAAGGAAAAAAGGAGGGAAGGAAAGCAAAGAAGGAAGTAAGAAATAAAGAATGAAAAGAAAAGAAAGGAAAAAAGAAAAGGAGAAATGGTATAGGAAAAGGAGAGCAGGCCTCTTTTGCTGGGCCATGTGGGAGAATTCCAGAAGCATCTTTTACCTTTTTTTAACCTCAGTACACATTCTCAAACCTGAGCTGCTGTAATTCTGGGCAAAGGAGCCCTTCCCCTTCCCTCTACATTGCCTCTTTACCTCTTAACTCTGGATTGTTTGTTCTCTGTGTCCACAAAGGCAGCTCAGGTTTCAAAACACCTGCGGAAAGGCTTTTTCCATCCAGCCATAGCACAATGAGGAAAGGTCTGTGCTTTGCAAAGTAACACAGCAAAGTGGGAAGTACGTGTTTTGAAACCTGACCTGGCTCTGCCCACACGGAGGACAAACAATGCAGAAATAAGAGGTAAACAAAGTGTAACAGGAGTATAGTTGAGGCTAGACACGAGGAGTGGAAAAAGGCTTACTAACTCAGACGTTTTCAATGACTAATACTTAGTATTGTATATCAGGTGCCATGATGATTGCTGCATAATATGTTTTTATGTTCAATGTTGATTGCTTTAATAAAAGAATTTTATATATATATTAAAAAAAGAGGTGATGGAGAGGGAGGAGGAAGAGCTCCTTTGCCAAGAACTGCCAGATTTTTCATTGACTTTGCTTGTCAGAGGCCAGCAAAGAAGGTTGCAAATGGTGACCATTCTACCACATGCTGTTATGGCTGGAGCTCAAAGGACTAGTTGTAAGTAGCACTTGTTCATTGCCATTGCAGGTTGAACAGTCGCTGAATGAGTGATTATTAAGCAAGGACATCTGTAACCATTTCTAAATGGCCTGACTCTTTTAGGGTGATAACAGCATGACAACTAAAAACCAAAGGGGAGCAAAGGAGTTTCCTTATTAAGTGTAGTATTCTGCCTTTCTTGGTTTCTGAGCCAGGACAAATTGTTAGTTAGTTGGAGGAAGCAGAACTCCCCCTTTGTCTGACTCCCTCATCACAGTGTTGGCAGAAATTCTAGCCCGCTAAATAATACCATACAGCAAATTGAAATTAAACAGAGATTTATTGGATACAACGGTTTGCAAAGTGTGGTGGACTCCAAATTAATATTTGAGCCACCCCTTTTCACAGTAAAAGCACACACTTTATACATTCTATCGTGACGCCTTGGTCCCTCCCCTATGGCCTCATTGGCTGGGCTTTAGAGGTTACAATCTTATCAGGATTGCCTAAACAAAATACATTATCCCTGCCCCTACTAAACGTTTCATTTTGCTTCACCTATTCCCTTATATGTACTTTAACATAAACCAGGAAATCCTATAGCTTATGTGTGGAAACCCTATGGCTTACGTGTGGAATTCTTATAGCTTACGTGTCACTTAGCTTCACTCATATTCTAAAATTTTATTCCTCACAAATCCACCCTTTTTCTATTTATACTTAGTTAAATTTTAGAATCTTTTTAAATTCATTTCAATTTCTTTTTTGTGTTCATTCTCTATTATGTTTACTTTTTCTGTAATTTCTTTGAAAGCTAATAGTGTCTGTATCTTTTCCTCCCGCTTGATACCATCCATTATACTGGTTACAGTCGTATGGACTAGATTTTTAATCATGGGAATTAAACAGGGCAAACACATTAGTCCCAATGGTATTACACCTACCATAAATAATGCTTGTTTCCAATTGCGAAAAATTCCCCCCCAAAATCCTCCTTCATCTAAAAGACCAGTCCAAGTCTGGACTGGAACATGTACAAGTTGTCTCATTTCAGTGGTTAATTGCTTCACCATTGCACCTGTTTCATCTATTTGTAAGCAACAATTAGTTAAATTGAACTTCCCACATACCCCTTCTTCCTTAGCTAATATATAATCTAATGCTAATCTATTTTGATACACAGCCACTCTAAGCTTATCAGTAGTTTTTGCTAAAATATTTAAAGCAGTATCTAGTTTTCTTCCAGCTAATTCTAATACAGCCTGTAATCTTATTATTCTGTTTAACATATAAATGGGCGTTCTATATCCCCAAGATCCATCTTCGGCCCATGTAGCAGGCCCATAGATGCACACAATCTTCTCTGGTGTCCATTTATTTCCTCTCACTGTTTCAACATTACATAATATATCTGAGTCAATAGATCTTTTATAGCATTTTAAATGATCATAAATAGGAATCCCCAGTGTCTGTTTAGTTCTTAGAGGTAATAAAAAGAAAGATGGTTTGATCCATCCTAAAACACATGACCCACCCCAGTTACTAGGCAAACTTTCATAGGCTTGGTTACCACAAATCCAATGCATATTCTTTGGGGCTATCTATGTGCTGTCATCTGTTTTATTTAAATAAGTTCCCCATTCAGTGAAGTTAAATTTTTCTGGTTCACTTTGATTCCCTACACTTGTCCATTGCTTATATTTATCATCCCAATATCCCAAACATATAAAATCTCCTACCTTTTTTGTTCCATTTCTTTTAAAACAGTTTTTTCCTACTAAATTAGTACTTAAGGGTCCATATAATCTGTTGGTCATTTCCAGATCGCCCCGTTATATTTCCTTGTTTAGTCATGTTGTTGAATATCACTGGGTCTGCTTCTAATGCTTCCCAAGGCCACTGTTGTCCCATATTAGTCCCTCCACATACAAAACAATTTTTAACGGTCAAAGTTTTGGCTATATCTTCAGCCATATCCATAAACAAGTTACTGGCTTTCTCACTAATATCTATTTTCTTTTCCAATTGTCTTAAAGTATTGTAAACTGACCATCCTATGGTTTTAACTTCCCCTGCATATATCTTTTCTTTCTTTATAGTAATATAAGTTAATGGATCTGATCCTGTACCATCTATCCCAAATCCATAACTTACTGCCTCAGAATGGTTCTTAGTGATTTCCAACTCCATCGTATTAGTTCCATATATTCTTTTAAATTGGGTAATACCATCACATCCTGGATAACCTCCTCCAGTGTAATCACACGCACAACTCCACCCTGAACATTTAATAGATCCCGCACAAGGTAACCATTGATTGGGGTTCCCATTTGCAAAGTTCAAATTAGTGGAACATATATATTTATGATTTTGTTTATATGCTAAGATCCAACTAGAGTCTCCACACTTTGTGGTGAGGGGAGATAAATTCAATATTGTACATGCATCAAATTGTATTAAAGCCTTTTCTGTTCCCTTTTCCAATATTTTAGTAGAATTAACATATATTAACCTTCCTTCACCTTCAGGGCTCTGTCTCACTCTTACTTTAGCTAAACCCACATATATACTGAAATTCAAATATGTTGGTATTGTTGGATCATAACATTGTATCTTTTTGTCTTCTCCCTTACAAACTGAATATTGTGTTTTATTTAATTGACACGTAGATTGAAATATACATCCCTTAGGTGCTTGGGTATGATATACCAAGGTTTTAATTACTGCGTTCCCTTTGGTGGCGTTGGTAATGCAGGCTTCACATCCTTCTGTTTTTGTTGCTCTCCTATATCGTTCTCTAGAGAGGGAGAGATAGATAACCATGGACAAGTATACAACACTAAGGATTTGCATTTTAATCACTCTTCCACTCTTCCTCTATATCTAAATTGTGATATTTTCTAAAGGCTTCTCGTTGTTCTTCCTGGACTAGTTGAATTGAAGGAGTATCTTTTAAAGTATATCTTACCACTCGGGTCAATATCTCAGTATATTGCTCAAAAGGTTTCAATGTCTTTTCAATGAGTACTATAACACATGGTCCAAAATGTTCTTTACATCCAGTACATCTTACACAGTCAATACAATGGAAACAACAACAACAATCAACATGGCATTTACAGTCACAGTACCAACACATTTAAACAGGAATTTTATGAAGTGTCAATTTAAATGAGTCATCACCCGGGACATAAGTCTACTGTCCTTTTGATTCAGCTACTGGTCCCTTCACTCGTATATAATGAGTCCACCCTTTTTCTTTCATCCGAACTGCAGTTTCAGAGGTCAGCAACACCTGGAATGGTCCTTCCCACTTAAGTTGCAGTTTCTCCTCCTTCCACGTTCGGATCAAGATCCACTGTCCCACCTCAAACTTGTGGACAGGAAATTCCAAAGGGGGTGTTTGGATCAACAAGCCTTGTTTCCTGCAATGATCAAGATACTGTGACATTTTATGTACATAATGTCTTATTACTTTATCCCTTGTTACTAAAGAGTCCATGCAAATGTTTCCAGGCATAAATGATACACCATACAATAATTCATACGGAGACACTCCTAAATCTTTTTGTGGTTGTGTTCTTATTAGCAACAATACTAAAGGTAAACATTTTATCCAAGTCATTTGAGTTTCCATCATCATTTTACTTAGTCCTAATTTTAGGCGAGCATTAGCTTGTTCTACCTTACCACTAGAGGGCGGATGCCAAGGAGTATGAAATTTCCAGGCAATGCCCAAACTTTCCATTATATTTTGTAATATTTTTTCCTGTAAAATGACTTCCCTGATCACTATCTATTTGGGTTATCAAACCATACCTTGGTATAATTTGTTCCAGCAATATTCTAGTTGCATTTTTCACATTAGCATTTAATACAGGCTAAGCCTCAATCCATCCAGTCAAATGATCTATTATTACTAGCAAGTACTTATAGCGTCCTACTTTAGGTAGTTCAGTATAATCTACCTGTATACATTGAAATGGGCGAAATGGTGGAGGTCTCCCTCCTATAGGCTGTTTTCTCAGTGCTTGTTTATTCACCTTTTTACAAATTAAACATCCTTCAGTGATTTGGGTGCCAATAGTATAAATACCAAAACAAGCATAAACTTTCAAAATTGTGTCTACTAAAGCTTGTGTTCCCCAATGACTTCCTTCATGTAAATGGCACAACAGTTCCCTAGCAATTTCCTTGTTGATAATTTGTCTACTGTCTGGTAAGTACCATTCACCTTTTTCTCCCCTTTGTCCTCCCACTTGTTGAATCTTTATCAATTCCTTTTCATTAAACAATGGTAATGGTATATTGATTTTGATCTCCAGGATTAATGGATAACATTTTGTTACGTTTGCAGCCTTCTTTGCTTCTTCGTCCGCAAGTTGATTCCCAATTATCTCAAATGAATTTCCTTTTTGATGTGCATTTACATGTATCACGGCTATTCTTTTGGGTTTTTGTAAAGATTTTAAAATTTCAATAATCAAATGTTCATGAGGTAATTCTTTTCCCTTACTGTTAATCAGTCCTCTGTCTTGCCAAATTTTCCCAAATGTATGTACTACTCCAAAGGCATATTTAAAATCAGTATATACATTTCCTACTGTCCCTTCTAATAAAGCAAAGACTTGATTTAAAGCATACAGTTCACAAGTTTGAGCTGACCAATTTGTCGGAAGACTGTCAGATTGCATTTAACTTTTACTGTTCCTATCTATGATAGCATAGCCATTTTTCCTGCATCCTGCCTCTACTCTAGAGGATCCATCGATAAAAAGTTCCTTAGCATTGTCCAATGGGGCTTCTTGCAAATCAGGCCTAATCTTTGTTTGTAAATCTATTACTTCTGAGCAAAAGTGTTCTGGTTCCATCTCCTTTTCCAAGGGTAAGTTGGACAAAAATTGAGCAGGATTAGTATTATGATCCGTGGTCAATATTAAATCACTTTGTTCCAACATAATAGCTTCATATTTTAAGATCCTTGAATCAGTTAGCCATCTACTGGCTTTTTGTTGTAAAATTGATCTTACTTGATGCAGGGTACTTACTACTAGTGCACCCCCAAAGGTTAATTTTCTGCTTTCCTGGACTAACAGTACAGTAGCAGCAATAGCGTGAATGCAGATTGGCCACCCCTGTATGACGGGGTCCATTATTTTTGATAAAAATGCCACTGGTTTACATTGCCCCACCCAACTCTGGGTCAAAACTCCAAAGGCAACTCTGCTTTCAGCATTCACAAACAAATGAAATGGTTTATCTAAATTTGGTAAACTTAATACTGGAGCTTTTACCAATGTTGTTTTTAGCTTTTCCCAATCTTCTTCCTCTTTAGGTTCCCATGCTAACATCCATGGTTCATCTTCTGTTAGTTTAGCATACAAATTTTTAGTCATTCCAGCATAGTTATCTATCCATAGTCTGCAATATCCCACTAGCCCCAAAAACTTTCTTAAATCTTTTTTTGTTTTTGGTAGTGTTTGTTGAACTATACCACTTATTCTATCTTCAGTAATTTTTCTACTTCCTTTACTAATCAAATGTCCTAAGTATTTCACTTCTTTTTCCACATATTGTAATTTCTTCTTTGATACTCTCAATCCTTGTTGCCCTAAAAAGTTTAGTAACAGGTCAGTCACATTCTTAACTTGGTTTTGTTTCTTTCCTGAAATTAACAAGTCATCCACATATTGTATCATATATGTGTCTGGTAATAGACTAAATTTTTCTAAGACCTGTTCTAATACTTGTCCAAACAAATTTGGGGATTCAGTGAATCCTTGTGGTAACACCATCCACTGATATTGTTGCTTTCTTCTTGTTTCTGGATGCTCCCACTCAAATGCAAATAGAGCTCTTGATTCTTCTGCTAAGGGGCAAGGCCAGAATGCATCCTTCAAGTCTATTACACTAAACCACTGGTGTTCAACTGGTATGTGTCCCATCAAAGTATAAGGATTTGGAACCACGGGATGTCTAGTTTTAACTATTTTGTTCAATAATCTTAAATCCTGAACCAGGCGATAAGAGCCATCAGGCTTCTTTACCGGTAATACAGGTGTATTATATGGGGACATAGTAGATTCCAACAATCCATCTTTCACCAAAGTATCTATTACCGGCTGAAGTCCTCTTCGACCTTCCATTGACAAAGGATATTGTTTTTGCTTTATTATTTCTTCTGGGTTTTTTAATTCAATTTTTAAAGGGGGTATTTGTAATCCTCCCCTATTTCCTTCTTTTACCCAGACTTCCTCATTAATATCTTTTTCATCGTCTATTGTCAATTTTCTAGTTTTTATTTCACTAGAATTGAATTGTGTGGTCATTCCTAATAAATTTATTCCTGCCTCTGGTACATATAGTGGCTGAACTAAAATGCTTTCTCCTTTTTGATTAGTTATTTCTACCTCTTTTATCTCTTGTACTTTAAAACTTTCTCCCTTTACTCCTGACACCTTTATACTGTTATCATTTAACTGTAATCCAGGACATAAAACAGACACAGAGGTGCGAGCTGCTCCAGTGTCTACTAAAAATATCATTTCTTCTTTGTGTGGCCCCACCCTTAAGTTTATCAAGGGCTCCCGGTGGGGTTGTAACTCAGGCCCCTGATGCCCCCCAGTACAAATGCTCTTCCTCCTCCTCTGTCAGTTTGTAGATTTGTTGTTCTTTCTTGAGACAGGGACAGTCCTTTTTGAAATGGCCTCTCATGCCACATTGAAAACAAGTCCTTTCTTGATTATAGTCATATCTTTGTCCACTTCCTCTTCTAAAGTTGCCACATCCTCTTCCATAACTTCCTCTTTTCACATGTCCTCTATACATTCCCCTAGCTTCCGTGGCCCACCTATTTTCTCCTGACTCAGTTTTACATGGGGTCCAACTTTCCTTCTCCTTTTCTCCCTCTTTTTGTTTTATTACTTGGTTTATTGTGGCAACCATCATTTTATTCTGTTGCCTAACTTTCTCTACATCCCTTTGTACATATACCTTTTGTGCCTCCTTCAACAAGTCAGGAGACCTCGGAGCGCTCCATAGCCAATACTGTGCTACAGAACCAAAAGACTGCTACAGAACCTCACCAGGGTCGCGGACTACTGTGAAAACAACTATATCCAGTGGTTCCAGACAGAGCATGTGTGAAGGAGGACGGTTGCTTCGTCTGCAGGCCGCCCTGAGTGAGATTTTCTACGGAGGAATAATCTACAGTTTGTTCGAGTGGGCGGGCGCCATTTTGTTTGTTGTTCAGCTGCGGCAGCTCCGTTTTTCGCACCGGGGAGTCCACCCGTTGAGAGGACTCGTCAGCAGTAAGCGGCTTGCGTCTGAATCAGCCGGCTCCCGACAGCCAGCTGAGAGTTGGGTCGTCGTCTGGAGTTTTGGTGGAAGACTGGCGCCTGGAGTTTTTGGTGGAAGACCGGCGAGGCTACTGGGAACCGGCCGGCTCCTGACAGCCAGCTGGGAGTCTGGTTGGCGCTGAGGGCCACTGAGAACCGCAGAGCTCCGGACAGCCAGTTGGGGGTCGGGCCGGCGTGTGCAGGCCAGCTGGGAGTCGGTGGAAGCGGCGAGTCCTCAGGGGTTTTTCTGTCGCTGCCGCCATTATGTCAGCGGGCTTCTCCTTTGGAGCTGGCTCGTTGGCTTCTGCCATGTTGGGTTTAACAGCTATAGCTACTGTTTCTACAACTATAACTACAACTACTCCCTCTGTGGGTTTTTGTTCTGGACTTTTTAACTCAAAGCCTACCACAGGTTCTATTTTAGGAGGGTCTAATACAGGAACAGTTACAACTATTGCGGCAGGATTAATATCTGGCACACCTGTTTTTATTACTACTTCCACTACGGGCCTTAGTTTGGGTCTTAGTAAACCTGCTGGATTAGCTACCCCATTTGTTCCAGCTTTTACTCCAGTTTTTACTCATACTTTTTTTTGGACTTCCATTATTTTCTGCCCTTACTTCTGTTCCAGCAGCTGGTTCTTCTGGCTTTATATTAAATTTGGGAGGCACCACCGCTCCAGTTATAATAACTACAATTGCATATATAGAACTTTCTCTGAGGGGAGCTTAGGAGAAAGTTCCTGGAATAGGGCGGCATAGAAATCCAATTAAATAATAAATAAATAAATAAATAATAAATACAAGCACAATTACAACAGGGCTTGGATATAACGCTTAATTTTTATGTAAATTTTAATTACTAATGTTTTAATATTGTTTAATTTATTTTTTGATTGGGTTTTTTAGTTGATTAAATTTGGGTGGGTCAGAGATGTGTGCATGAGATGAGGTTATGTATGAGGAATGTGTGATAGATGAATGGACAGGCCTGCCGAGCTTGAGGGAGGCTGGGGACTGGGTGGATGCAGACTCTGGAGTCACTGAGGGTTGGAGTATACCGGTCATTCAGGGAAGAGGCAGATATGGCGGGAGCAGGAGGGTAGACCACACTCGGGGAACTCGGTCCTGCTGTCTCGTAGCAGTTCCTTGTTCTAGCCCTTCTGAAAAATCTAGCTCACCCCATGATCCTGGTGATGAGCGTAGCTCGGGCCCTGGGCTCAGACTGTTGCTGCTCAACACCAGGTCGGTTAATAATAAGGCCCCCCTCATTCATGATCTTCTCATGGATGAGGAGACTGACCTGGCGTGCGTGACTGAGACCTGGTTGGGCCCTGAGGGGGGAGTTCCCCTCTCGGGTATGTGCCCACCAGGTTATCAGGTATGGCACCAGCTGCGACCCCAGGGAAGGGGGGAGGAGTGGCTGTTTTGGCACGGGAGAACCTCAGTCTACGCAGACTCACTGTTTCCGAAATTCTGGGATGCGAGTCCATCTTTATGACGCTGGACCTAGGGGTTCAGGTGGGCTTATTGTTGACGTACCTGCCTCCCAGCTGCGTGACATCAGCCCTGCCTGTGCTACTTGAGGAGATTGCTGGGCTGGCGGTGGAGTTCCCCAGGCTTATAGTCTTGGGGGACTTTAATCTGCCATCGCTTGGCGTGTCCTCGGGGTTGGCATAGGAGTTCATGGCTACCATGACAACCATGGACCTGACCCAAGTAGTGCAGGGACCGACGCATGAGGGTGGGCACGCCCCGGATATGATTTTCCTTTTGGAGCAGTTGGGTAATGATCTGGCTTTAAGGGGCTTAGATGTCATGCCTTTGTCATGGACCGATCATTTTCTGCTATGACTGAATTTTAGGGCCCCAATCCTTCCCCGCAGGGAGGCAGAACCGATTAGGTGGTTCTGCCCCAGACGCCTGATGGATCCAATTGGTTTTCAGATGGCGCTTGGGGAATTACCGAGCTCGTTCATTCACAATTCGGCAGAGTCCCTGGTAGCGGCATGGAATACGGCTGCGAAGGGGGCTATTGACCGGATTGCGCCTCTGCAACATCTCCGTGGTGCTGGCCCCAGGAGGTCTCCTTGGTTTACCGAGGAGCTCGGGGATGAAGCGCCATAAGAGACGTCTAGAGAAGCGATGGAGACGAAGTAGGTCCGGATCTGATCGAACCAGATTGAGCTCATTTATTAGAGCCTATTTGAAGGCGATTAAGGCAGCAAGATCTTTGTATCTTTCCGTCTTGATCGCGTCTGCGGAATCTCGCCCGGCCGCCCTGTTTAGGGTGACCCGATCCCTCCTTAACCCGAGGGGTCCAGGGCCTCCCTTGCAGGGTAGTGCCGAGGATTTTAACAACTGTTTCACAGACAAAGTAGCTCAGATCCGGGCCGACCTAGACTCCAATTGTGAAGCAGAGTCGACTGATAACGATTCAGTCGAGGGGGCAGGGGCATGTTCTTGTCCAATCATCTGGGGCGCGTTTGAGGCTGTTACGCCTGATGAAGTGGACAGGGCCATTGGAGCTGTGAGTTCTGCCACCTGTTTGTTGGACCTGTGTCCCTCCTGGCTGGTTTTTGCCAGCAGGGAGGTGACGCGTACCTGGATCCAGGAGATTGTCAACGCTTCTTTGAGGGAGGGGTCCTTTCCATCTCCCTTAAAGGAGGCACTAGTGCGCCCCCTCCTCAAGAAGCCTTCCCTGGATCCAGCAATTCTGACCAACTATCATCCGGTCTCCAACCTCCCCTTTGTGGGGAAGGTGGTTGAGAAGGTGGTGGCACTCCAGCTCCAGCGGTCTCTGGAGGAAGCCGATTATCTGGGGCCTCTGCAGTCTGGGTTCAGGCCCGGTTACAGCACCGAAACTGCTTTGGTCGCTCTGATGGATGATCTCTGGCGGGCCCGGGATAGAGGCCAGTCCTCTTTCCTGGTGCTTCTTGACCTCTCAGCGGCGTTCGATACCATCGACCATGGTATCCTTCTGCACCAGCTGGAGGGATTGGGAGTGGGGGGCACCGTGTTACGGTGGTTCTCCTCCTATCTCTCTGGTCGGTCGCAGTCGGTGTTTGTAGGGGGTCAGAGGTCCACCTCTAGGTTACTCCCGTGTGGGGTGCCTCAGGGGTCGGTTCTCTCCCCCCTACTTTTTAACATTTACATGAAGCCACTGGGAGAGATCATCCATTGGCATGGAGTGAGATACCATCAGTACGCTGATGATACTCAGCTGTACATTTCCACTCCTGGCCAAATCAGTGAAGCAGTTGAGGTGATGTGCTGGTGTCTGGAGGCTGTGAGGGTCTGGATGGGCGTTAACAGATTAAGGCTCAACCCTGACAAGACAGAGTGGCTGTGGGTTATGTCTCCCAAGGACGCTTCAATCTGTCCTTCCATTACCCTTGGGGGTGAATCCATAAACCCCTCGGAGAAGGTTCGCAACTTGGGAGTCCTCCTCGATCCACAGCTGACATTGGAACATCATTTATCGGCTGTGGCAAGGGGGGTATTTGCCCAGGTTCGCCTGGTGCACCAGTTGCACCCTTATTTGGATCGGGAGTCTCTCCTCACAGTCACACATGCTCTTGTCACCTCGAGGATCGACTACTGCAACACTCTCTACATGGGGCTGCCCTTGAAGAGTGTTCGGAGACTACAATTAGTGCAAAATGCAGCTGCGCGAGCAATTGTGGGCCTTCCACGTTGTGCCCACATTTCGTCAACCCTCCGCATGCTGCATTGGTTGCCTATTGGTCTCCGAGCGTAATTCAAAGTGCTGGTCATTACCTATAAAGCCCTATATGGCTCTGGACCAGGATACGTACGGGACCGTCTTCTGCCACATACTTCCCTACGACCGGTGAGAGCGCAAAGGGTCGGCCTCCTCCGGGTCCCGTCAGCGAAACAATGTCTCTGTTGTGGCGCCCACCCTCTGGAACCAACTGCCCCTTGAAGTCCGCGTTTCTCCCACTCTCCCGGCCTTCCAAAAGAACCTTGAAACTTATCTTTGCCAGCAGGCCTGGGGATGATTGTGGGTTGTTGTTCAAAAGTTGTATGTGTGTTGGGTGTCTATTTTTAATATTTTGATTGGACTTAGATTCTTTGATGTTTTGTATATATTGTAAGCCGCTCCGAGTCTCTGGAGAGGAGCGGCATACAAATCGAATTAATAAATAAAATAAATAAATAAAATCTATACTTTTCCTTGTCTATCCCTCCAATTTTTGTAGTTTTTTACTTATATCCGGCCAGGATTTTATCACAAATTGTATTTTAACCAGAGGAGTATTCGCTGGGTCATCCGAATCAGTTCCAGAATACTTCCTCATTCCGTCTTTCAGTCTTTGGACGAATGTAGCTGGAGATTCTTCTTTTTCTTGTTCTATCATTAAAGCTTTACTCAGCTTCTTTTATTCCTCTTATCAATAATACGCTTGTATCTTCCATGTTTTGTCTATCTGCAGCATTATTATTATCCCAATTAGGTCTTACTAAAGGAAACTTTACATCTGCCAAAATTGCCCCCTGTGCTTGGGGATTATGTTCCCTAGTCCAGACCAAATGAGCTGCTCTTTGAATTAACTGTCTCTCCTTTGCCGTAAATAACGTGCTCTGTATCACTCCCAATTCATCCCATGTATATATATTTGCTCCTAACAACAAATCTAATTGCTCTGCTACCCCTATTGGATCCTCTATAATGCTTTTCATTTCTTTCTTAAAGGCACGTAATTCAGATGCCTTTAGAGGCTCATGTACAAAACTGATATGGGCCTGTCCTTGGCCATCTACTCCATTGGGTACCTCCCTTAAAGGAAAAGCCTGTAGTGGTTTATCCTTAAAAGGAAAATTCCTTATATCTTTCTTTAATTGTTCTAATTCTTTCACTAATCCCTTACTGTATATGGTCCACCTCCCACAGCTCCCTGGGATTGTGTTACAGGAGCTGGTAGGGGTGGTGGAATAGGTATCTGTACATTTGTTGGTTGGGGTGGATTAGGATTATAGGGTGGGGGTAAATATTTCATGGATTTTTCATCATCCTGCTCTTCCTCTATTTCATTTATCTTTTTCTCCTGTAAATATATTGAGGTTATTTTATGAGGTCTAGGGCCACTCATATTCAAGGTGAGCCATTTATCTGGGTTCCAAATTAAAGCATAGTCTAACTCATTGACTAACAATCTACATGTTTTCCTTGACACATACTCATATAAATTCTGACAAGCAAAATAGTCATTTGTTCCTAATCTAGGCCACTCTACCTTTTCATCTTCCCACCAGACAAAACAACACAAATTAACCATATCTTCCTTGGTTATGTCTAGTTTACTGATTATTTCATTATACGGAGGCTTTCCCCAATTACTCAATAAAATCCCTAATGAACTTTCTTTATCTATATTTAGTTTAGGGTTCTTCCTTATTTTTCTAAAACACTTCTTTTCTGGAGTACTCCCTTTGTTGCCCATACTGGTTTACCGCCCTGTGTATTCTAACTGAGACTTCACGTATATTCCTGAATTCACTTCCCCCTGATACCCCTAGATATGCACTTGCATGAATCTAGAGTTATCAGAGGTCCACTTTCGCTTCGTCTTGCTATCCGCTAAGTGGATACTTGGGACGTCTCACACACTCTCAATCTGTCTCAAATTCACACAGGTCTACCCAGTCTTCCCACCGACTGCCTAGGCAGTGTATACTGGCCACCCCAGAACACTCACCTAGGTCCGTGCACGGAGTTGCCCAGTTCCCGGAAGCCAGCAACACACTGGTTCAAGTTGTATCTCTGTCTAATATCAACTCTATGGGTTCACCGAGGAAAGTGCCACCACTCCTTTACCAACAAGATGAGATAGACTGTCGAAATCGACAGGGCATGCCGTCCACGTCGCCTTCCGGATCCAGTGCAGACGAACGATCCCGGTCAAGAGCCCCATGTTGGGCACCAGAACTGCTGGCAGAAATTCTAGCCCACTAAATAATACCATACAGCAAATTGAAATTAAAAAGAAATTTATTGGATACAACGGTTTGCAAAGCATGGTGGACTCCAAATTAATATTTGAGCCACCCCTTTTCACAGTAAAAGCACACACTTTATACATTCTATTGCGACGCCTTGGTCCCTCCCGTATGGCCTCATTGGCTGGGCTTTAGAGGTTACAATCTTATCAGGATCACCTAAACAAAATACATTATCCCTGCCCCTACTAAACGTTTCGTTTTCCTTCACCTATTCCCTTATACGTACTTTAACATGAACCAGGAAATCCTATAGCTTATGTGTGGAAACCCTATGGCTTACGTGTGGAAATCTTATAGCTTACGTGTCACTTAGCTTCACTCATATTCTAAAATTTTATTCCTCACAACAGCTGCAGTGCTACTTAAAGGCTTCTATGAAGAATTGGCTTGAGTGCCTAGTTGGGAGAAATGACGGTGCCACCGAATAAAAAGAGAAGCCAGCTGCTTGAAAAGAAGGTTCTCTTTATTGGTGGCCAGAAGCAAATTCAGCAATCGGTTCTGGGACAGCTGACCAGTTGGTTTGGTGAGTTGATTGATGATTGATACATTTTTGGTGTTTTGCAATTTTGGGGCTAGGATTTGTGTGTGTTTTTTATTATTTAACTAATGTTGTTTTGTTGCCTACTAGAGGTTGTGACTGGCCCCCAGGGTGGGGGAAATGCTAATCTTAAGTGTTCGTTTCCTTGGTCTAATACTATCAGTTTGATTTAATCAGTTTCGGCTTGCTTCTATTGTATTGCCTATTCAGAGTTTGATGCTGCTGCTCTTTCCTAGTGAATGGGGGAGGTCCGGTTTTATGAATGAAACATTGTTTGCATTCATGTGTCAGAAGAATTTCCCAGTTCGTTTCCAGCTGGGGAAAGCCAACGATGAAGAAATTTGAGGATAGCAGCTACCGCAAAGCAGGTCTTTATTACAGGAAGGCAATAAAGTGACAGAGAAGTGACTTCAGTGTTCCTGCCTTGCAAGGTGGTCTCCCAGTCCTGAGTTGTGGTTTTTATATGCCTCTTCTGCCCTAGGGCTGTGGGTTTGCTGGTTCCTTCTTTTGTGTTTTAATGGTTGTCTGATGTTCCCTTTCTTGTCTTAAGTGATATTTCTTTTGTCCAGTTTCTATTTTGGGAGTTCTTGGTCGCTTTGCTATCTGAGTTTCCCAATTGCCGGCTTGCCTCAGGCAAGCAGAGTTTTTAAGTTGCAACATTTTATGAGGTGTTACATGATTCTTGGCGGTATGCCCAGAAGTTCAGCAAAAGGCTTTTACAGAGGAAAAGGTGTGTCTGCATGTTTTTCTAATGGGGATGAAAATATGGTAGTTTTGTCAGGGTAAATCTTCCAACAGATGAAACTTAGTCTCATTCAGGCTGTTTGCTCCAGGCTGTTTCTGAGGGCAGAAGTGGAGATCTTTCTCCCACTTCTGCGAATTCCTTTTCTTCAGGCTATTTCTGGGGTTGGGGAAGGAGTGTTAAGGGGGGGGTGTCTTACCACAGGCTCAGGCAAAGCATTACTATTATAACACTTGCCTTCAGGCTCTTCTGTCTTCCCAAATGTCTTGTGCAAGCTCTGTGGTTCATCCTGACTTCTGTGAAACATGCAACAGATCAGGGCAATACAGACACACAGGCAATTTAAGGGCATCTTAAAATGGCTAAATTATCTGACTTTCCTGTAAGGATATGACTGACTCCCTAGAGACACAAGGGACTGGCATTTCCTTAGACAAAACAGGTGCTAAAAGGAATGCTCAGAGAACTAAATACTGTGTGTGCACACAGTAGCACACGTAGTGGCCAGGCAGCCACATACATAGCTTTACATACAGTTTTAATATATTGGTAAAGGTCTATTTCTATAGCAGTCCCAACAATACCTTTGTCTAGGTTCCGACTAATGAAACACTTCAAAGAACTTCCAGGTTATGTTTATCCTAAAAGTATTTTATTCATGTTACAAAATGTCGGCACAGCCTGAATGAGGGATGCCAAGATCTAAATTCTCCTCCCCCGAGCACATATTTTGCCAGCATGTTCCCTCCCTCAATTTGCTGTCATAAATCATGTTCTCCTATCAGTTTGAGGGCCAAAGGTTCTCTTCCGTTTGCAGAGTGGGATTTTTATCTAATATAATTACCCACATACATTTTTTCTTCTCCCCTCCCCGCGTCATCTGAGTTAACTCTAAAAATACCACACAGCTCTGCATATTTTGTCAGAGCAAGAACATCCAATGTTAGCAGCATTGACATCTGGCCCCCCTTAAAAAAAACAGATCTTGGAATAGAAAAGAAAAGTATATGTTAGGGGCTATTTTTTGGTTTGTTGGGGTTTTTCTCATGAAACTTTTTGATGAGTCGGTCAGCCTTCACATTGCTAGATTTCACCCAAGTAGCTTCAGACAACGGGTATCCCTTCCATTGTACTAGGTACTACAATTTCCCTTTAAAAATTCTAGAGTCAAGAATACGTTTCACTTCATAGTGGGTCTGTCCCACAACTACGAGGGGCCCGGGTGCCTTCTTAGGGGGAGGTCTTAAAGTGGAGCCCCGATAAGGTTTCAACAAGCTGCAATGGAAGACAGGTTGAATCCTCCCTAAAAGCCTAGGGAGTTTCAGTTCTACTGTGACAGGGTTGATGATCCTTACTATGGGGAAAGGCCCCAAGAATTTTGGTCCCAATTTCTTGTTGGGCAATTTGAGGCGTAAATATTTAGTTGACAGATAAACCTTTTCCCCAACTTGGAATGTTCTTTGGGGAGCCCTCTTTTTATCAGCCTGCTTTTTGTTGGTCTCGGAAGAGGTTTCAAAAGTCTTTTTTAAAGAAGTTTTCATGTTTCTCCAAACTTCTTCCCACCCCTTCACCCATTGATCAAGTGTCTGGGAGGCGGAGGGCACCTGAGGGTATTCAGGTATTGGGCTGAACTCTTTTCCCATGGCTACTCTGAAAGGCGTGTAGCCGGTGCTGCTGTGAACAGAATTATTGTATGCCACCTCTGTGAAAGAGAGCAGGTCAGTCCAGTTTGTCTGTTGGTAGGAAACGTAGCATCTGAGATATTGCTCCACCATTTTGTTAACGGATTCTGCAGCACTATTGGTGGCCGGATGAAAAGCAGATGATAAGCCTTGAGATGATCCAATTAATTTAAGAAAACACCTCCAAAACTTCGCTGTGAACTGCACCCCCCTGTCCAAAATTATTCGCTTAGGGGCACCATGCAGCCGGTAGATATGTTTCAGGAACAATTTAGTCAGTCGTTGGGCAGATGGGATTCCTTTGCAGGCGACGAAATGAGCCTGCTTCGAGAACAGGTCTATCACAGTCCATATGACAGTATTTCCTCTACTTTCAGGTAGGTCTACTATAAAGTCCATAGCTATTTCTTCCAATGGTTGAGAAGGGTCTGCCACCAGTTGCAGTAAACCAGGGGTTTTCCCTGGGATTCTTTTCATTGTGGCACATACTGTACAACTTTTTACATAGTTTTCCACATAGATATCCAAAGTGTCCAGCCTGTTTTACATCATGGCTGTGTTTGAGAGCATTAAGACGGAGGGCTTCAGGCAAATATAGTTTCCCCCCTTTGTAGGCCAAGCATCCCTGCACGTTAGGGAGGTTTTGAACCATTGAACCATTCTTCCTTGCGAAGCAGAGAGGCAGCTGCTTTTACTTAAGCAGAGCTTTTTCAAATAAGGAATTAAAACAGGAAATAAAAAGGGAGAAGGGAACTTGGCAGGAACCTTGGGAAGAATACCTGCTGAGCCCTGGTACGTTTGTGGGGTTTCTTGTTTAATTACAAATTCACCTTTTTTTAGCAGCCATCGCGCCCCTGACGGCGCGCGATAAAATCCTAAAACAAGTAAGAAAAAATCCAAAAGTAAACTGAGACCAAAACAAAAATTTGAACAACCCAAAAAAGCTGTGTGTTTTTTTAATAATAATTAGTATAATAATAACAGCAAACATATAATAACAAGAAATGGAGATAGATAGCCGGCAGACGGAGGGGAGCTTCCCAGTGTTTTGCATTGAGTGTCACATGTATGACTATCTGTCTGCTGGACAGAAGTCTTGGGTGTGTGATCGGTGCAATGAGCTCCTGGCTCTCAGGGAACAGGTTCTCTCCCTTGAAGCCAAGGTAGCAGACCTGGAGAAGCAGAGAGAGATAGCGAGGCAGGAGAAGATCTTCAGGGATGCAGCAGGAGCGTCCAACTCCATGCTGAGCAGCTCTCCAGCTGCTTTGGAGAATGGAGATCTTGGGCAGGGAGGACATCAATCTGTGGAAGAGGGACAGGCTCCCTTAGTTGAGACCCCTTCCCTGGAGGATCTGCCCATATCCTCTTGCACCGAGGATACTTCTCCGCGGGTGGTGGGAGGGGGGCTTCTTGTAGTGGGTGATTCGATTGTTAGAAATATAGAGAGACGGGTTTGTGATGGAAGCGTTGACCGCATGGTAAACTGCCTGCCAGTGCAAAGGTTGCGGACATCACGAGGCATCTAGACAGGCTGATAGACAGTGCTGGGGTGGAGCCAACTGTTGTGGTACATGTCGGTACCAATGACATTGGGAAAGCTAAGCGGAAGGTCCTGGAAGCCAAATTTAGGTTGCTAGGTAGAAGATTAAAGTCCAGGACCCCCAAGGTTGCATTCTCAGAAATGCTACCTGTTCCATGTGCAGGGCCAGCTAGACAAGCAGAGCTCAGGAGCTTCAATGCGTGGATGAGGCAGTGGTGCCGGGGGGAAGGGTTTAGATTCATTAGGAACTGGGAAACATTTTGGGACAAGCCACACCTGTACAGAAGGGACGGGTTACATTTGAACCATAATGGAACCAGACTGTTGGCGATTAATATTAAAAAGGTTTCAGAGCAGCTTTTAAACTGATTCATAGGGGCAAGTCGACAGGAGCTGGGCAGCTTCCGGTTCGAGAAGGCGCACTGCCTAATATGGAGGGTGGAAGTTATGCACACATTGGTGAGTCAACAGGAAAACTAAATTGTAATAGTCAAGCAGAAGGACATGGTAGACGATCTACAAATTCTACAACCAAATTCTACAGTCAAAATCCACAGTCAAAGTTGAAAGTGCACCAGAAAATTACATATAAATGTCTGTACACGAATGCTAGAAGCATTCGAGCAAAATTAGGGGAATTGGAATGCTTGGTGAAGGAAAATAATATTGATATTATTGGCATAACAGAAACCTGATGGACAGATGATAACCAATGGGACACAAGGATTCCAGGTTACAAATTGTATAGGATGGACAGGAGAGGGAGAAATGGTGGTGGCGTGGCCTTGTACATAAATGAGGAGTTAGAATCTCATGAACTCGAAATTCAAGAAAATTCAAACTCACCCACAGAAACATTGTGGATAAAAATCCCAGGACAGGAAACTAATCTGACGTTAGGGATCTGCTATCTCCCTCCCAACCAAACTCCAGAGGCAGATTGCTATTTGGAAAATGAATTTAAGGAGGCCTCAAAAAGAAATAGGGTAGTCATAATGGGGGACTTCAACTATCCCCAAATAGATTGGGTAAATTCTTGTTCTCCACATGAAAGAGAGACAAGGTTCCTCGACATGTTAGCCGATTATTCCCTTGAGCAGATGGTCATGGAACCAACCAGGGGAAAGGGGATCCTGGACTTGGTTCTAACTAACGCACAGGATTTGGTTCATGATGTCCTTATAACCGAGCCCATAGGAACCAGCGATCACAACACAATAACCTTCAACTTAACCATGGATAGCAAATTGTCAGTGAAAACTAACACAGAGACCTTAAACTTTCACAGAGGGAATTTTGACAAAATGAGGAAAATAGTAAAGAAGAAACTAAAAGGAACAGTAAAAAAAAGTCAAATCCCTCCAAAATGCTTGGAAACTGTTTAAAAATACGTTACAGCAGGCTCAAATAAAATGCATTCCTAAAAGAAGAAAGAGGACTGGAAAGTCCAAGAGGATACCAGTATGGCTTACGAATGAGGTAAAGGTGGTTATTGGAAAGAAGAAAAACTCATTTAAGAAATGGAAGGCTCTTCCTACCGAGGAGAACAGGAGGGATCACAAACTCTGGCAGACCAAATGCAAGGCGATAGTCATGAAAGCCAAGAGAGACTTTGAGGAGCATATAGCCAAGAATATTAAAAATAATAACAAAACCTTTTTTCAGTACATCAGAAGCAGGAACCCAACCAGAAAATCAGTTGGGCCACTTGATGACAATGGTCAGAAGGGGATAATCAGAGAAGACAAGGAGATTGCTGAGAGGCTAAATGACTTCTTTGCCTCCGTTTTCACCGAGGAGGATAGAGAACATTTGCCTGCCACTGAATTAGTTTTCCCAGGGAGGGAAATAGAAGAATTAAACCTGATAGAGATAAACAAGGAAGATGTTCTTGCATGCCTTTCTAAACTAAACGTCAACGAATCGCCGGGTCCAGATGGCATCCACCCTAGAATTCTCAAGGAACTCAAGTGTGAAATTGCTGAACTTCTAGCTAAAATATATAATCTTTATCTAAGATCAGGCACTGTACCGGAGGATTGGAGGGAAGCAAATATAACCCCAATCTTCAAGAAAGGATCCAGAGGTGATCCAGGAAACTATAGACCAGTCAGTCTAACCTCAGTTCCAGGCAAACTGATGGAAACCAGTATTAAAGATAAAATTACAGGGCACATAGAAAAACAGGCATTGCTGAAAGAAAATCAACATGGTTTCTGCAAAGGCAAATCATGTCTTACTAACTTGTTAGAATTCTTTGAGGGTGTAAATAAATACATAGATAAAGGGGCCCCAGTTGATATTGTATATCTTGACTTTCAAAAGGCTTTTGACAAAGTCCCTCACCAAAGGCTCCTAAAAAAGCTCTCCAGCCACGGAATTAGAGGACAGGTCTTGTCCTGGATTGGTAACTGGCTAAATTGTAGGAAGCAAAGGGTGGCAATAAATGGACAATTCTCCGGATGGAAAGAAGTGAGAAGTGGTGTACCCCAAGGTTCAGTTTTGGGGCCTTTACTTTTTAATTTATTCATCAATGATCTGGATGTAGAAGTTAATAGTGAGGTAGCCAAGTTTGCTGATGACACTAAATTGTTCCGGGTTGTGAAAAGTGAAACTGATTGTTGAGAGCTCCAGAAGGATCTCTCGAAATTGTGTGAGTGGGCAACAAAGTGGCAAATGCATTTTAACCTAAACAAGTGCAAAGTTATGCACATCGGGGCAAAGAACCCCAATTATACTTACCAACAGATGGGGACCAAACTTTCTGAGACAACCCAAGAAAGGGATCTTGGGGTTTTGGTGGACAGCTCGATGAAGATGTCAACCCAATGCGCAGCAGCAGTAAAAAAAAAGCAAATTCCATGCTTGGCATGATTAGGAAGGGAATCGAAAATAAGTCAGCAAGTGTTGTATTGCCTCTGTACAAATCGATGGTGAGACCACACTTGGAGTACTGTGTACAGTTCTGGTCACCGCACCTCAAGAAGGATATAATGGAACTGGAAAAGGTGCAAAAAGGGCAACAAGAATGATCAAGGAAATGGAGCGCCTCCCTTATGAAACCAGATTGCAATGCCTTGGTCTCTTCAGCCTTGAAAGACGGCATTTAAGGGGTGACTTGATCAAAGTGTATAAAATCATGCATGGGATAGAAAAGGTGGATAGAGAAAAATTCTTTTCTCTATCACACAATACCAGGACAAGGGGGCACTCCCTAAAGCTCATAGCTAAGAAAGTGAGGACAAATAAAGGGAAATATTTCTTCACCCAGAGGGTCGTTGATTTATGGAATTCACTTCCAGAAGGGGTCGTGACAGCTGTCAGCCTTGACAGCTTCAAGGCAGGGTTAGATAGATTCATGGATGCCAAGTGTATCGGTGGTTATTAAAACGGATGTCCATGTGCCGCCTCTATGTTGGTTGAGGCAGGCAGGATTCCCTTGAGTACCATTTGTTGGGGGTCAAGGGAAAGGGAGGGTTTTGCCTTCTCTTTCTGCTCAAGATCCCCATGTACAATTGGTGGGCCACTGTGTGACACAGAATGCTGGACTCGATGGGCTTTGGCCTGATTCAGCATGGCTCTTCTTATGTTCTTATGTTCTTATTGATCGGTGAGGAGCTCTTGTTTTATTTTCTTTACCCCAGGGTCATCAGGATTAGGGGCTCTGTGAGGCGTGAATTGAGCCGCAGGTTGTGGACTGGAGATAATTGCCTCATTAACCTCTTTGCGTTTGCTTTTGTACTGAGGCAATCTCGATAGCGCATCAGCTAGGATGTTTTTTCCTCCCGGTATGTACTTTAGAGTGAAGTTGAAACGGTTAAAGTACTGTGCCCACTGTACTTGCTTTGGGGACAATTTGCGGGGAGTTTTCAGTGCCTCTAGATTTTTACGATCTGTCCATACTTCAAATGACACCTTGCTCCCTTCTAGATAGTGTCGCCAGTTTAACAGCCCCCACCTAATTACGAAGGCCTCTTTCTCCCAGATTGCCCATCTCCACTCGCTTTCAGTAAATTTTTTAGAGTTGTAGGTGCAGGGTTGCAGGACACCACTTTTGTTCTTTTGCAGTAATACAGCTCCAACTGCCACATCGCTGGCATCAGCTTGAATTACAAAGGGCTCCCCTGGGCAGGGGTGCTTTAGGACCAGTTCAGCAGCAAATAGTCTCTTTAAATTCTCAAAAGCTGTTTGACAGCCCATCGTCCATGCTAGTGGTTGGCCTGGTCGCGGCTTCCCTCCTCTTTTGCCTGTTTTGAGTAGTTCTGTAAGGGGTATGGCAATCTTGGCAAAAGAGGGGATGAATTAACGATAAAAGTTGGTAAAACCTAGAAAGCTCTGGAGCTGTTTGCAAATTTTGGGGGGCTACCATTCGATTATAGCTTTCACCTGGGCTGGATCCATTTCAATGCCCTCATTGGAAATTCTGTATCCAAGATAATCTAATCGGGTCTGGTGAAATTCACATTTTGACAATTTGGCACAAAGCTTGGCATTCAATAGTTTCTTTAACACTTCTCTCACCAGCTTTATGTGATCAGTCATATTTGTGCTGTATATCAGGATATCATCAAGATACACCAAAACCCCTTTCTACAAGTGATCATGTAGGACCTCATTAATCAACTGCATGAACACGGCTGGGGCCCCCTGTAGTCCAAATGGTATAACCTTGAATTGGTAGCTCACCATAGGACAGTTGAAGGCAGTTTTCCACTCATCTCCCTCCTTTATTCTCACCCAGTAATATGCCTCTCTCAGGTCTAATTTAGTGAAGACACTCCCTTTAGCCAGATGGGTTAATATGTCCTTTGGGAGGGGGAGGGGGACTTGACAGGTTGCTTCTCGTTGTCCCTCCTGTCCGCACCGAAAACACTTAATTGACAGGCCTGCGGGTGGCCTGGGTCTCTCAGCCATCGCAGTAGTTGCAGGTTTTCGTGGGGGTGATTGCTGTCCGGGTTGCTCTGGCTGCTGCTCGGATTCAGGTGGGGGAGGCTTCTTATAGTGGGTGAGCTGAACGTCTAGCTTCACTGCTGCCTGGTACTATTCTTGCAGCTGATCAGGTACTGCTCGATAGATGCAGGCCTGAGAGAGGTGATCATCTAATCCCTCAATGAAGTGATGGATTAGGGATTGCTCGGGCCACCCCTCTATTCGACCTGCTATCTTGCGAAATTCTTGCACATACTCCAGGGCAGGCCTGCCGGCTTGTTTTATTTTGTGGATTTGTTCTCCTGCTTTAAGACCAATGGATGGGTCCTCAAATCTTGCAGCCCTAGGAGGAAGAGGTGGGGGTCCTCTAATTCGGGGGCTTGCTCATTATATAAATTGTTCAGCCATTCGGATGCTTCTGCCTCTAGGCTGGATGCAATCACATCGACCATGGCCCCTGGGTCCGGGTAGAGATAGGCCCAGCAGTTCAAATGAAAACGTACTTGATTGAGGAAAAAAATCAGCTTCTCTGGGTCCCCATCGAATGTTGCTCTGAAAGGGGGTGCAATTATAGCCTGTTGGGGTCCCCACTGTGGCTGTTGCTGCTGGCCCCATACTGGTTGCTGGTTCATGCCCAGGGGTTGCATGTTCAGGGGCTGTGGCCATGCCCCCTGTTGCTGTAGGCCCCTCAGCAGTTGCTGTACGTTCGGGGGCAGTGACCAATCTCCTTGCTGTGGTCATCCTCCCACCAACTGCGGGTCTCCTGGCTTCTGCACCACCCCAAGCTTTTGCAAGGCCTCTATTAGCTATGGCAAGCTCAGATGCTGTTGACCATCTACCTGCGGGGAATGCCAAACTCCCCATTGCTGCAGAGGCCTCATACTGGGATTCCCTCTCTCTTCAGGGCTGGAGTCCCTGGCAGGGGAAGACAGGGTCTGAAAGGCTGTCTGATCTGCAATGGAAGGGCTGCAGGCTCCTCTCTGCAGAAATTGATTTCTGCTTCTCACCTCTGGGTTTTGAAATCTTTCCAGTGACTCACCCAAAACGTGAGTGGCAGGCGATTCGTTAGCTCTCCACCATTCTGCTTTTGAAGTCTTTGAAGGTGGCAAGGCTGTTTCGAAGCCTCCGGAGTCTCTGCTGGGCTTATCCCAGTCTGACGACCAAATCAGCTCTCCTAATTGTTTTGGTCCTGCTCCCAGCTGGGAGATCTGCCAGAATTCTTTCTCCCCCGGCTTGCTCACTGTCGCTTCCCCCCCTGGGGAAGCTGCTGCTGCTGGGGTGCTGGCCTCAGGCAATCTTTCTTCTTCCATAATGAGATCTTCCTCGAATCTTCGTCAGCCTATTCCTTTAGTTTAGGAACAGCGACTGGGGCCCAGGACCCCTAAATGGTTTGAAAAGTTTTTAGATCTTGGCATGATGTCAAGTTTCTGACTAATGAAACACTTCAAAGAACTTCCAGGTTATGTTTATCCTAAAAGTCTTTTATTCATGTTATAGAATGTCGGCACGGCCTGAACGAGGGATGCCAAGATCTAAATTCTCCTCCCCCGAGCACATATTTTGCCAGCATGTTCCCTCCCTCAATTTGCTGTCATAAATCACGTTCTCCTATCAGTTTGAGGGCCAAAGGTTCTCTTCCATTTGCAGAGCGGGATTTTTATCTAATATAATTACCCACATACATTTTTTCTTCTCCCCTCCCCGCGTCATCTGAGTTAACTCTAAAAATACCACACAGCTCTGCATATTTTGTCAGAGCAAGAACATCCAATGTTAGCAGCATTGACATCCTTCTATATTGCAGTAGGGACAAATGAAGTCTCTGTGTTTGTGTGTGTGTGTGTGTGTTTTACATTTGTAGGTAGTTACAATGTGTGTTACTATGCATGATTTTGTCTGTGTATGTGTGCATGAGAGATAGATTAAATGGTTTCAAATGGATGTGATAACATGCATGGGTGTTAATTGCATCCTTCACACCATTTCCCTCCTGGTGAGTTATAGCCTCTTCTAGTGTCATCCAGTTATTATTGAGGTGATATAAAGCCTCTCTTCTTTACTCTTATACCAGCACAATAGCAGTTGGATGAGTCACTCTAGTCTAGATGATGCTGTAAATCACCAGGGAGGAAATAGCCTCTGTCAAGTTAGGAGGAATTTCAGCAAGACCTTCCCTTATCAAGCTGAGTTAAAATATGTTGTTGAAATACATTTACTATCTTATTTGCATGATTTCTGCTGATGGCAAATCTAATGTTCATATGTCAGAAAGTCTCTTATTTGAAGAGACTCTCTGTACATAAGAGAGCACAGAGATTACCGGGATCAAATGTACCCAACAACTTCTGGAACAGGTCCTACTGACAGCAATAGAAAGAGACAGCATCTTTTTTTCTTTAGTCAGAGACATTCTTGTTCATAAAAGGATATTGTGCACTATTTATAAAAGGTATTTGCTTTGGCATGTGACCAGGGGTTGAAAGTAGCCAGGGGTTCAATATGGATAATAACAGGCTTTGAGGTTGGTGAAGAAACCAACAGATACTGATTTCCTACACCAGGGGTCCCCAGCCTCTGGTCTGCAGACTGGCACTGGTCAGCCCACCAGGAACCGGTCTCTGCAAGTGAGTGAAGCCCCATCTGCGCACACACAGGATGCAGGCAGCTCATGAAAACCACGCCCCCGGTCCACAGAAACCTGCTCTCCACAGAACCAGTCCCAGGCTCCCAAAAGTTTGGGGGCTGCTGTTGTACACCACTCATGTACCACTAAGCTGATTAGTGATAAAATACTTTCAACCTTGGTGTGAAATCCTGAAATTACAAAAAGAAAGTGTAATAAATAAATAAATAAATAAATAAATAAATAAATAAATAAATAAATAAACAAGCCATCCTCCTTAAGGAGAGGAGAAAGGTTGGTCCATAGTACTAAATTGCATCAGCTTCAGATCTACCTGAGAAGTGGTACTATTCATGCTTTTATTCTACAATAGCACAATAAGGATAGAATTAGTGGCATATCATGTAATCTCTTAAATGACTTTCATTGGTAGAGGAATTGGTGGAAAGAGACCAAGGAGATACCAGTCCAAAAAACAAAGAAATGTATCTTGCACTGACTAACCCACCTCAAACACATTTGAGGACATTGGATACTTCATGTGGCAGTGAAATGATCAACCCTGGAAGTATCTCACCTGTGAAAATGTTTAATAATTGTTGAATAAATGAAATCTGTTTTAGAATGGATTTCCTGGGTCTAATATTCATAAAAAGAACATTGGGGATAACTGAAAAGATCTGCAAGGTAGCTGTGCTTCTCAGGTAAGTAAATTGCTGCTGGGAAAATACAATGGAGCAGCACCATTCTCAGACAAGACAAATAAGACTGAGAAATTGAGTTATTTATTGGAGATATTACACAACAGTTAAAATTCTCCACGGTAACCTGTACTACCCTCATGAAAAAGAAAGTCCTCAAATATTTTGGCCATCTTGAACTTTATGAATAGTTCAAATTATTTATAGCCTCAATAGCCCTGCTCAGATGAGGAAGAGGAGGAGACATCACAAGAAGTGGAACCAACCTCATGGTTTGCACCCTAGACCCAGCAGTCACAGACCCAGTCCACAAGCCGCCTCATCCAACCTTCAAGTTCACCCATATTTGTGGAGAGGGCAATTAAAAAGTAAAGAGGAGTAGAAATACTGGGTTACACTGAGAGCCTGCTGGACCTGGCAGGGCTACTCAGGAGTAGGCTGCTAAAGGAAGCCAGTTCTGAACAGGGCCAGCTGAGTTTGTGTGTGTGTGTGTGTGTGTGTGTGTGTGTGTGTGAGAGAGAGAGAGAGAGAGAGAGAGAGAGAGAGAGAGAGAGAGAGAGAGAGAGAGAGAGAGAGAGAGAGAGAGAGAGAGAGAGAGACTTCTGATATTTAAGGAGCACCCTGAGCTTATCAAGATAACTGAAACATCACCATCCTATGAAGGCCTCATAGGATTCCTGCCTTGAAAATTTGTAACTGTTAGACTCCTTTTTTTTGTAAATATTTTTATTAGTTTTTTTATAATTATAAACAAAAAATGAAATTAAATACAACTCAACTTAATGCAATCATTTTCGACTTTCTCTCACACAAAACAAAACATACATACTTTTAAAAACTTACATAAAATAGAATAACTATGAATGTTGCTCGGCAGCACCCCCTCCACCACATCCCCCTCTTCCTTCCTCCCTATCTCCTACTTCCCTCCCCCTCCCTCTCTCCCTCCCTCACTCTCCACCCTCCTCTCCAACAACCTACCTACTTCCCTTCACTCCTTCACTCCTCACTCTCCACCCCTCCAGATGTGGTCCAGAGGTACTGCCCGAGCAACTCCTCTTATATCAGTAAATATATCATCCTTATATATTGGAAGTATTACAGTTGAGTGCATTATAATACATTATTACGCCCCCCCAACCCACCCACCCCCCGACTTCCCAAAGTAAATACAGGGTAAAACAAAAGAAAACCCTCTAAGTTAAACTAAGTTATGATATAAATCCTAATAAAAAATTAACTATATGATAAATACAATTTCTTAGATTGATATTTCCCTTGAATATAATCAATCCATTTTTTCCAGTCCAACATATATTTTTCATTTGAATGATCTTTCAAATATGCAGATACTTTAGCCATTTCCGCCAAATTTATGACTTTCAAAGTCCATTCCTCGATAGATGGTAATTCTGCCTTCTTCCAGTATTGTCCAACCAACAATCTCGCTGCTGTAATCATGCAATCCTTTATAATACCTAATAAAAACAACTGTGGTGAAAATTCAATACGTTTTTTCAAAATATTTTGAAGTATCCACCATATTTTTATCCAAAAAGCCTTGATTTTTCTACAAGTCCACCATACATGAAAATAAGTGGCGTCCATACAATCACATCTCCAGCAATTAGGTTTTAAATTAGGGTACATACATGATAATTTCTTCGGATCCAAATGCCATCTATAAAACATTTTATAAAAGTTTTCTCTTAAATGTTGCGCTTGTGTAAATTTTACATTTTTCACCCAGATCCTCTCCCAAGTTTCCATCATAATTGGTTGTCCGAAATTTTGTCCCCACTTTATCATACAGTCCTTAACTAATTCAGTCTCAGAATCAATTTCTATCAATACATTATACAATCTTTTAATATGCATTGGCCTTTGATCTCTAATTTGTTTAATTAAATTTCATCTATTTGAGATAAACCCATGTTCAAATCTTTTTTCCATCTAGTCTGCAATTGTAAGTATTGAAACCAGGTAAGGATTATTCCTTCCTCTCTTAAAATATTCAAGGACTTCAATAATAAAAGATTCCCTTCTTTAATCAGGAGTTTCTCATAAGACACCACATCTTGTAATTGTGCTCTATTTATATTCTCTACTGCATGTCTGGGAACCGTCCAGACAGGAATCTTATCATTTAATTTATACTGATATTTTTTCCAAACACGCAACAGAGCATTTCTCAATAGGTGCTCTTTGAAACTCCTATCCACCTTTTTATCATAAACTAGATATGTATGCCAACCATATAATAAACCGTACCATTCAATATTCATTATTCTATCATTAGTTAAATTACCCCAATCACTTATTGCTACTAAAACAGCAGCGTGATAATATAACTTAAAATTAGGCATTTTCAAACCACCTCTTTCCCTTATATCCTGAGTAATTTTTAATTTGACCCTCGGTTTCTTGCCATTCCAAATAAATCTATGAATACCCTTCTGCCACTCCTCCAAGTTCGCATCCTTTTTAAGTATAGGTAACATTTGAAAAAGAAATAAAAATTTAGGCAATACATTCATTTTAACTGCTGCTATCCTACCCAACATAGATAATTGTAATTTCTTCCATTTCTCCAACTCTATTTGTGTCTTATTCCACAAAACTTCATAATTATTTTTATACAACTTGCCATTAGAGGCTTCAATGTCAATTCCTAAATATTTAATTTTCTTAACTATCTCACATCCCATTATTTTTTCCAATTCCTGTTTTGAATTAGTATTTAAATTTTTAACTAACATCTTTGTCTTAGATATATTTAAATTAAACCCTGATAACCTACCATAATTTTTAATTATCTCCATCAATCTCTTGGCTGATTGTATTGGTTGAGTCAATGTCACAACCAAATCATCAGCAAAAGCACGTAATCTATAATCTTGTTGTCTAATCTTTATTATTATTTTTATTATTATTATTATTATTTACAATTTTTATACCGCCCCCCTCCCGAAGGACTCGGGGCGGTGTACAGCCCAATTAAAACAACAACACACAAAAATTAAAATTATTAAAAATAAATTAAACAATTTGGCCTAATATTTAAAAACCCAACTAAAAACACAATCCCCTAAAAACAGTTATGGCCATTGTTAGAGCTGGAGCTATCATCCCAGGCCGGCTTGTCGGAATAAGTATGTTTTTAATTCTCGATGGAAGGAACGCAATTCCGTCATCGGAAGAGGGAGTCAAGCTCTTCTCCAAAGCGCCCGGAAGCAGGACAGGAAGCGACGGGGGGGAGCTCGTTCCAAAGCGTTGGAGCTCCCACAGAGAAGGCCCTCCCCCTGGGGGTTGTCAGCCGACATTGTTTGGCCGACGGCACCCCGAGGAGACCCTCTCTGTGGGAGCGTACTGGACGGCGGGAGGTATTTGCTGGCAGAAGGCGGTCCTGTAGATATCCGGGTCCGATGCCATGGAGCGTTTTAAAAATGGTCACTAACACCTTGAAACGCACCCGAAAGGCCACCGGCAACCAGTGCAGCTCACGCAGGAGCGATGTTACATGGGAACGCCATGGTGCCCCAATCACTACCCGTGCGGCCGCATTCTGGGCCAGCTGAAGCCTCCGGGTGCACCTCAAGGGGAGCCCCATGTAGAGAGCATTACAGTAGTCCAGCCTGGAAGTGACGAAGGCATGAGTAACTGTGCATAGCGAGTCCCGGTCTAGGAAGGGACGCAACTGGCGTACCAGGCGAACCTGATAGAACATCCTCCCGGCCACGGCCGTCAAATGGTCCTCTAAAGACAGCCGTGAATCCAGGAGGACTCCCAAATTGCGAACCCTTTCCACGGGGGCCACTGTTTTGCCCCCAATGGACAACGAAGGAGTCAATTGACTAAACCGGGACGACGGTAGCCACAGCCACTCGGTCTTGGAAGGGTTGAGCTTGAGTCCGTTCTTCCCCATCCAAACCCGGACGGCCTCCAGGCACCGGGTCAGCACGGCAAGAGCATCGTTGGGGTGGTTCGGCGTGGAAATGTACAGCTGAGTATCATCAGCATACAGATGGTACTCCACACCAAAACCACGGATGATCTCACCCAGCGGTTTTACATAAATGTTGAACAGTAGGGGCGAGAGGACCGACCCCTGAGGTACCCCACATACGAGGGGTCTCGGGGTCGACCTCTGGCCCCCTGTCAACACAGACTGCATCCAGCCGGAGAGGAAGGAGTAGAACCACCGCAAAACAGTGCCCCCCATACCTAACCCCTCCAACCGTTGCAGCATGATACCATGATCGATGGTATCAAAAGCCGCCGAGAGGTCCAATAGCACCAGAGCAGAGGAACAACCTCTGTCCCGGGCCCGCCAGAGATCATCCACCAACGTGACCAATGCTGTTTCCGTGCTGTTTATACCTTTTAAATCATCTGCTCTTCTTATCCTATTCAATAAAACTTCCAAAGTTAAAACAAACAACAAAGGGGATAATGGACATCCCTGTCTGGTACCTTTCTCTATATTAAATGAATCTATTAAATCACCATTCACAATAATCTGTCCTGTTTGTTTTTGATAAATCGCCAATATAGAGTTAATAAACTGATCCCCCATTTCCATCCGAGCGATCATTTTTTTCAAAAACAACCAATTCAATCTATCAAATGCTTTTTCCGCGTCCAAAAACATAAGAACTGCGGGCACCTGAATATGCTTCTCCAAATATTCTATTATATTAATAAGTTGTCTAACATTAGTTTTCATCTGTCTCCCTTGTAAAAAAACCGGTTTCGTCTGAATGAATTATTTGTTGTAGAACTGTCATTAATCTATTAGCCATCACTTTTGCAAAAATCTTGTAATCCATAATCAACAATGAAATAGGTCTAAAATTTTCTGGCTGAACATTATCTCTTCCCTCTTTGGGAATTAAAGAAGCATAGGCTGTTTTCCATGAAGGTGGAACCTGACCACCCTCTTGTATGTTAACAAATAGCTCTCTAAGAGGTTCCACCATTTCCATTTGAAGATGCTTATAATAAATTGCCGTTAACCCATCAGTCCCAGGAGATTTTCCCATTTTCAATTGTTTAATCACTGAAATTATTTCTTCTGATGTAATCAATGCGTTTAATCTATCTCTTTGTTCATTGCTGATTACCAATACATTTTCATTTTGCAAAAAAGTATCTATCTCATTCTCTTGTATCTTCTCTTCAGCATATAACTTGGAATAAAATTCTAAAAAAGCTTTCTTAATAATTTCTTGTTGAAACACTTCCTTCCCTTTATATTCTATTTTTTTCAATTATGCGGGATTTTTGTTTTTTCCTTAATGTATAAGCCAACCATCTGCCAGGCTTATTAGAATTAAAAAATGTATTATGTTTTGCATATTGTATATTCCTAGCAACTTGGTCTGCCATCAACAAGTCAAATTGTTTCCGTAAAACCTTAATCCCCTCTTTAATATTTTTATCATCTGGTCTCTTTATTAATAATTGCTCTTTCTTTCTTATTTCTTCTTCTAACTCCTTCCTTTTTTCCTCTTGTTTACGTCTATACCTTTTATTCATATCAATTAAAATCCCACGCATATACGCTTTACTAGCATCCCATACCATTTCTATTGTTGTGTCCTTATGCAAATTTAGCATAAAAATTCCTTCATAACATTTTTACATTCATTCACATTTGTATCATATTTAAACAAGTTTTCATTAAGTCTCCAAGATCTTTTGGGTCTCTGTCCTTCCGTTAATTCCATCCAAACTGGATTATGATCTGTTAAAACTTTAGGTAGGATTTTCACCTTCTTTAAACTAAAAAGAAAATCACTTGAAGTTAATATAAAATCAATTCTAGAAAATGACTGATGTCTATCAGAAAAGAAAGTAAATTGTTGCTCTTTACCATTTCTTTCTCTCCATATATCTATCAAGTCAAAATCATCCTTTATATAAAAAAAAGATTTAGGCAGCTTAGAACGTGTTTGAGGAATTGGTAATATCTTCTTTTTATCTAAACCAATATCTATAACACCATTCCAATCTTCCATTAAAATACAAGACCTATAATCAAATTGTATTAACTTTTTATGTATTAACTTGTAAAATTTTCCTTGTTGTTGATTTGGTGCATATATACCCATCAAAAGTACTTTTTTTCCATCTTTTAAAATTTCAATTGCTAAATATCGACCTTGTATATCTGATTCTATTAGTTTAGTTCTTATATGATTTTTAACATAGATAACAATTCCATTCTTCTTCTCAGCAGCCGCTGCAACAAAATGTCTGCCTAATTTATTATTTATCAAATATTTCTGATCACTAGTTCTAATATGTGTTTCTTGTAAGCAGGTTATGGAGGTTTTTTAAGTAGGGGTTTTAAATGTTTTTAAGGGGTTCCATGGAGGGGGGTGGTAAGATTAGTAATGGAGTAGGCCTGGTCGAGCTCCCATGGCTTCCACACTTGTAGATACTACTGCTTGAGTTGCACGTTCTTGTTGTTGTTCCTTTTCTTGTTGTTCCTTGCATTTAGTAGTTGCTCATGTTTGCCTTTGATCTTTAGACATCTCTACTTCCAAAGGCTGAAAAATATCAATGCTCCGCGCGGGCAGCTCCGTTAGAGCTCCTTTATCAACTCCTGTTGCTGTAAGAGGTTGTAACTCTGCAGACTGTACTTGTTGTTAACTCCTTGTCTCTTTCTTTTGGTGGATCTGCACTTTTTGGTGTTGGAGATGGGGGTTTAGCAGCCTTCATCACATTCTCAAAAAAAATCTTTTGCTTTCCAAACAGAATTCAAATGGTATCTGTTACCCTGATAAAATAATGATAGTCCAGCTGGAGCCTCCCACCTAAATTGTAAACCACGTTTTTTAAGTTCAGCCACCAAAAATGCATACTCTTTTCTTGCTCTTAACATCTTCGGAGGAATATCCTTCAAAATCACAACCTCCTGACCAGCAACAATTAGTTTCTTATTGTAAGATATTGTAAGCACATGATTTCTGAATCTCCTTGTAACAAAATAAATCACAATGTCTCTAGGTAAATTTTTTTGTCTTGCAATCCATGAATTAACTCTGTAGACCCTGTCAATCTGCCAGGAGACATTTTGTACTCCCTCTTCTAAAAATTGTGCCAAAGCTTCTCCAAAAATTCTTCTCAAATCCTCCTGATTCTCATTTGCTTCCTCCTTCAGTCCTCTAATTCTAACAGCCCACATCATTTGATTATATTGTACCATAACAGCTTGGTCTTGTATATCACTTTTAATTTCATCGAACTTTTCCTCAATTTGTTGCTCCACCCCTTCCACCTTCTCTTCCACTCTCAAGGTATAGTCCCAAACCCCCTTGAAAGCTTCCACAATATCTTCTCTTATCACTATATTATGAGTCTCAATTATTTCTTTAATTTTCTCCAATTCATCAGTTACTCCTTTAATTTGTTCCTCAGCATGAGTTACAATCTTTTTCTCCAATTTCTCCATGCTTCTCTCTATATTATCAGTCATTGTTGATAATGCAGCCTGCAGATCTTGCATAGTCAACATTTCTGGAGGGGATTGAGTAAGCAGGGGGGCTTGAGGCTGTATAGATGTTGAAGAAGCTGGAGGAGCAGAAAAGCTACTTGCTTGTAATTTAGAGGGCTGAGCCGGAGAAGATACTGCCACCTTCGCAGATGCTATTTTAGTTTCTCTGGCAGCCATTCTGTAATCAGTCCACTTTTTATAAAAACTCTCAAGAGGTTACTTTAAATAAAAAGTTTTTTACACATATATTGCCAAAATTTTCTCCTCTTCTTTTTCCTTCTTATCTTCTTTCAAATCCTAAATTTAGTTGAAATTTATAGGATTTCAAACTTTAAATCTGAGCGATCGCTCTGGCTTTGCTCTAAAAAAAATCACTTTCACTTTCCAGTCACTTTCACTTTACAGTGAAAGCGATCACCATCTTGAATGCATTATGTTGATTGTAAAACTAGTTGTGATCAGAAGTAGAATGTAGAAAGTTACTTGCAATATAGATCTCCTGCATTCACTCTGCCTGCATGTAGGTCTCTCTTGGATATTTATCTTCAGCACGGGTGGTCGCGGCGTCTTTTTCTGTCTGCTGACAGAAGTGTCCCGGGCTGGAGCGTCTTCGAGCGCCTGGGGAGCTCTCACTCTTTCCCCCTGAAAACTTTTTCAGGGGGTTTTTAGAGGAGCTCAACCCACGCCCGATGCTCTTCACCCCTTCTTCTCCCGAAGGGGGGATTTTTCACCGCAAAAAACAGCTGATGTTCGCTGTTTTGCGGCTTGACAGATCCCGGGATAACGGAGCCTCCAAAGGAGGCTATAGCGACGCCAACGGAGCCACCGGAAGTCCGCTGTTAGACTCCTAAACATCTGACTTGGTTTGTCTTTTGTTTTGCTCTCTTGTAAACTTTTTTCTTTATGCATGAATGATAATCAGATTAATCAACCTGATGGATTTATTGCTGCTAAATGTTGGATACTGCAGCTGGTTGTGAGACCCAAAGAATTAGCACTTTTCCAACTAGATGCCCTTTTTGGGTATTACCCTACAGTGAATTAAGTATTTTGATATACCATACAAGGAACACCTTCATTGCATCTAAAATAGTGATCTGGAAACAGGAATGGTTAATGTTAGGTAATATTGACTGGACACACCTAACTGCAGTGGCTTTATGTGCAGTGGTACAAAGGGCTGATAGATTTCTAGTCAGTAGCACCCAAATTGTTGGGAATGGAATTAAAACACTAACAAAATTGGATTGGTAAGAAAAGAGTTTATTCTGCAGAAAATAGAAAAAGCAGTTTGTGAAGTGCGGTGGATCTCTGAGAGAAGCTTCAACAGGAAGTTCTAAACCAGAGACCACACGCAAACATTCAAGTTCATGACATTATGTACACTTCTATTGCGATGTCCCCGTCTCCTCCCCTTCGGTCCCATTTGAAAGGACTTCGGAGGGCACAATCTTGTCCAAGATGCCTAGCCAGAATACATCATCCCTCCCCCCCCAGTTACATTGTTTCGAACTTCCCCCTGCCACCCTTTTGTCTTGTTAAGTGTATCTTATAGCCAAGCCTCCTGGAATCTAGTGCCTACATGCAGGGCTTGGCTAATCCTTTAATTGTTAATCAATTGTAACCGTTTTATTTTTAAACTTCTTTGTTTCTCACAAATCCACCCTTTCTATTTTTTATACTAATTTAAAAATAAAATTTTTCTCAAATGGTTTTAAACTTTCCCGGATCTCCTCAGCATTCTCGAAATCAATTATTACAGTATGTTCAGTTCAGGGTTATTTGTACTTTGGCTTTTGCATATATTTCCGAACCCTGCTACTCCCATTATAATCCATATTTTAATTACTCCTGTAACCAGAGCCATGTTGAGGTCTAACGTTATCCCAATTCTGTCCACCCCTGGAAAAGTACTTCTTCCCTTTCACTTTTAACACCACCGTCTATAACGGGCTGAGATTGGTACTTGGGACACCAGTCTTCAATGATCACTATATCACACTCTTCTCCGCAGTCTCTGTGTATCGGTGCACAGTCTGGGCAATGGGTACAAGAACAACAATTATACCAACATTTACAGTCACAAAATCAACACATTTAAAACTCTCCCCTCCTAATAATATCTCTATATTTTGCTTTTTCTTATTATTAACTTCAGAGGATCAGGTTGGGGCCCACTTCTCCACTCGGAGCTTCTACTGGTCCTTTTACACGGGTGTAGTGGGTCCAGCCTTTCTCTGCCGTTCGTACTGCTGTTTTGGATTTCAGCAGCATCTGGAAAGGGCCTTCCCACTTCAGAACCAGCTTCTCCTCCTTCCAACTCCGGATCAGCACCCAATCTCCGATCTGGAATTTGTGAACTGGAAACTCCAAGGGAGGTGTTTGTGCCAGCTATCCTTGTTTCCTGAAAAAAATCAAAATATCTGGACAGTTTATGTACATATTGCTTCAGTACTCTATCTCAAATTTGGAGTGAATCTATACAAATTTGTCCTGGGGTAAAAGCAACTCCAAATAATAATTCATAGGGTGACAGTCCTATGTCTTTTCATGGCTGAGTTCTAATTCTCAGCAGTGCCAGTGGCAGACACTTAGAGCATGTGGGTCTCTAAAATTAGTTTGGTTAATGATTCCTTTATCTTTGCATTAGCCCTTTCAATTTTTCCACTGCTGGCTGCGTGCCAAGGGGTGTAAAATTTCCAATTTATCCCCAAGGCTTCCATAACATTGAAATTGCTCCCTTGATCACTATCAATTTGAGTGACCATCCCGTACCTAGGAATAATTTGATCTAGCAATACCCTGGATACCACCTTGGTAGTGGCATTACTACACGGGTAAGCCTCTACCCATCCGGTTAGATGATCGATTATAACAAAAAAAAACCTTTATTTTGCCTATTCTAGGTAACTCTGTAAAATCTACCTAAATGCATTGGAATGGTCTTAGGGCAGGTGGCCTCCCTCCTAGTTGCTGTTTTCTCATAGCTTGCCTGTTAGTTTTCTTGCATATGAGATATTTTTCAGTGATTTGTTTGGCCAAAGTATAAATTCCAATGCACCCATAATGTTTCAGGAGCTCATCCACCAATGCCTGAACCCCCCAGTGGCTTCCTTCATGTAACTTCTCCAATACTCCTCATGCTATGGGTTTACTGATTACCTGCCTCCCATACGGGAGAAACCATTTACCCATCTCTCCTTTTTGCCCACCTATCTGCATTATTTCTTTTTCCTCTGTTTCTGAAAACACAGAGATCTCTTCTAGTGTTTCTACAATGGGTATTAAGACATTTATGCTTTCTTCATTTGCTGCCCTCTTGGCTTCCTCATCCACAATCCTATTTCCCACACTTTCAAAAGAATTGCCCCTCTGATGTGCACTCACATGGGTTATGGCAATTCTTTTTGGTAACTGAAGAGACTCCATTATCTGTTTGATCAACCCTTCATGAATCAATTCTGTTCCTTTGCTGTTAATCATTCCCCTTTCCACCCAAATTTTTCCAAAGGCATGGACCACCCCAAAGGTGTACTTTGAATCCATATAAACAGTTCCAGCCTTGTTTTCTAACAATTTTAGGGCCTGATTTAATGCATAATTTGCAAGTTTGGGCTGACCAGTTCTTTGGCAGGCTGCCAGATTCTACCAACTCTTTGCTGTGTCCATTTATGATTGCATACCCGTTTTTCTTCAATCCAATCTCTACTCGGGAGGAGCCATCTATAAATAATGCCACTCCATCTTCTAGTGGGTATTCTTCCAGATCCGGTCTGATTTTAGTTTGCAAAACAATTACCTCTGTACAATAATGTTCCAAACCCTCTTGATCTATTTGTCTAGAGATGGCCAGAAACTGGGCAGGATTCAAATTGTGATCAGTGGTTAGTACCAGATCACTCCTTTGCATTAATATTGTTTTATATTTTAAAATTCTAAAATCTGTGAGCCACATTCCTGCTTTTTGTTGCAATATTGTCCTGACTTGGTGGGGAATACTTATGATAAGCGCTCCTCCCAGCCCGTGCCATTCCTACTTCCCTGTGTCCTTCCCCTGAATCCCTGATTCCGACTTCCCCAAATGTCAATTTTAGACAAAAATGCCACTGGCTGCCTCTTTCCCCCCACTTCTGGGTAAACCCCCCCTCTCCTAGCCATTCCTTTATCTGTATTAACAAACAAATTGGTTAGTAAAGAGCAAACAAAGGAGCACTTACCGAAAACTCTGCTTGAGTTTGTTTGCATACTAATCTTTATTCAAAACAACATAGCTCATTTATAATCCCCAAAATTTTCTCAACTCCTTTGTTTTAAACAAGGGTTAAATTACAATCCCTTCAATTCTCTTAGGTATTATTTTCTATGAGTGTGTCCTGCACACAGACATAAAAACATAAAAAAATAAAACAACAAAAAGCAACTCCAGACAAAAAAATAAATGAACAAGCTTAATAAGATATTCTGAGTTACTGAAATAGTTTTGTATCAAACTCTAGTATCAACTCTTTGCTTTTAATATAAATTTAGTCAAATTCTAATTTATTCAGATTCCATTCAGATGGAAACAAATTTCCATTAAGTAGGTTAAAACATTTACAAATCTAAGCAAAACAATTCAGAGTCATTTCTTTTGGTTGATGGATATATCCTTTGTTCAACAATTATTGCCTCCTCTTCTGAATAAAAATTACAAGTTGAAACTGCAAGAATGGATATTAAATTTCACATCCACCCCTCCTTCCTCAAACCAGAATTCTAAGCAGAAAAAAATAGTTAAAAAGATCAGACCCCCCTTCCTTTCTGTGCCTCTCGCTCTTAAAGCAACACAGCCAGAAAAAAGAGGGGGGTTGTGCCTGCAGACAGAGTTTTAAAAGGCATTAATACTGTAGTTAAAGAAACAGGCAGACAAAATGAGGAAATCACAGATGAGGACCAAAAGAAAGGCTGGATTCTGGTAAGAGAACATACATGAAAAGTTTCACTTCTGAACATTTGCAACAGGGAGAGAGCAGAACTATTAAAAAAAAGATTAGAAACACAAGTTATGATAGGCAAGAAAAGGGTATAGGGTTTCCTGCCTGAGCAGGGGTTGGACTAGATGACCTCCAAGGTCCCTTCCAACTTTATTATTCATGCTAATTTTGGACTGTTCTTAAGAGGAGAGAGAGAGAGAGAGAGAGAGAGAGAGAGAGAGAGAGAGAGAGAGAGAGAGAGAGGAAAAGAAAAACAAACAAACAAATACATCTTTCTTCACTCTGTTTGTTGGCCAGACAAACATAGTGAGGGTATTTCCTTTTGGTAGCTTCTTTTCTCTTGGGATTAGAAACAATTAACAGTCACATTTACCTCACACACAAAGACTTTGACACACATATACATACCAAGACAAGGAAAAGAGAACAGAAAAGGAAACAGAACTTTTAGTTCTACACATCCTGGTCATTTCCACCACAAATCTCAGCTAACTCGAATTAGGGAAGGCACAAATCTTAAACATACCACGTGGTTGCACAGAAAGATAGAGAGAGAAAGAAAGAGAATCACTACTTCTTATTTTTCTTTTAAGTATCTTTATTTAGCCAAATTGGTTTTCCAGCAAAGCCCTGAGCAAAGTCCATTTTCCTAACTTTGCTTTGCATTGCTTACAGGGCCTAACCAGCTGGTTGCTCAAATCCAGTTCTTTCATTCACTCATTCCATTCCATTTGCACACAGCCTCTCCCTTTTCCCTAACAAAAGGTCCTGCGCTCTGGCCAAACCCCCATGCTTTCCAGGGTCTGCCACTCAAACAGATCCTTTCTGCGGCTAGGAAAGGCCAGAGAGAGCAAAATACAACTGTGATTGGGAAAAGGGTCTTCTCACTCACACACAGAGACATACACACATTTATCTCATTCCCCTGGGCTTTAAAGTCCAAATTTAGAGGTACTCACCTTCACCTTCTTTCCAAAGCAGCCCTTGAGCTCAAACTCAAAACTCCCTTTACTACCCTGGCTCCACATGGGCAGGGGCTGGGAAACCCATCCACAGACACAAGGGGTCTGCTGCCGGCAAGATGGGGCTTATGTTTCCTTTTCCTGTTTGGGGCTACTCAATTTTCTCATCCTCCCACCATACAAAGCAGCACAAATTTACAATATCTTCTTTTGTTAAATTTAACTTAGTGATCAGTTTGTTATATGGTGGTTTCCCCCAGTTTTCTAACAGTTTTCCTAATGGACTGTGAGGATCTATTTTTAGTTTTGGTTGGTTTACTGCACAATTCTCTCGTCCTTACCAATCTAATGAGACCACGGTTCGCTTCACCAAGCCTCTTTCTCCTTTTACTCAGGAGTTCCCTCACTCTGCCTTGCCAGTCCAAACCCTCGGGACATCCACAGCTTGTGTATGTCTTGCCAGTCTTCCAGGACCCTCGGGGCATCTCACACACACCTCTCATAGATCTCAGACTCAAACTGTCCTACCCAACCCTCCCTGACCACCTAGGTTTTATTTCTTGGTTTACCCCAAGTTTTACTCACCTAGGTTAATGCATGAAGTTGCCCAGTCCTTGTCCTGGTAATTCACTGGTCCCCTCTCCTCAGTTCTTACCAATCACTATTTGGTCCATGGGCCTGGCTCCATTCTGCTTCCTCAACCTGCGACTGCAACCTTGGACCATTGAAATCAATGGGGCATGCAGTCCTCAGTTGACCTCACCTCCCGAAGATGCAGGAACAGATGCCCGAGGCCCCACATTGGGCAGCCAATTTGTTGGGAATGGAATTAAAACACTAACAAAATTGGATTGGTAAGAAAAGAGTTTATTCTGCAGAAAATAGAAAAAGAAGTTTGCAAAGTGCGGTGGATCTCTGAGAGAAGCTTCAACAGGAAGTTCTAAACCAGAGACCACACGCAAACATTCAAGTTCATGACATTATGTACACTTCTATTGCGATGTCCCCGTCTCCTCCCCTTCGGTCCCATTTGAAAGGACTTCAGAGGGCACAATCTTGTCCGAGACGCCTAGCCAGAATACATCATCCCTCCCCCCCCCCGTTACATTGTTTTGAACTTCCCCCTGCCACCCTTTTGTCTTGTTAAGTGTATCTTATAGCCAAGCCTCCTGGAATCTAGTGCCTACATGCAGGGCTTGGCTAATCCTCTTATTGTTAATCAATTGTAACCATTTTATTTTTAAACTTCTTTGTTTCTCACAAAATGAAATACATTAGAAATTAGAATCAGTCCAAACCCTGAAACAGGAGAACATTTTCTTTAGAAAATGTCATGCAATTAAATTTTTCAAAGGGAAATAACAGAAATAATTACAAAAGAAGCCCAGACCCATAAACTAGCCATCACAGATGCACCCAGGAAGGATGGAGAATGCCTCAAGGAACCGATCATTATTCTTTTTAAGGGATAAGCCAAGCCAAATTTTAAAAAGACCAAAGAAGAGTTTTTTCTCTCTCTCTTCTCTCACTCTCCTTCCCCCTCCCTGAGCAATTCTGGGCAGACAGCCAAGAACCATTTAGTCAAAACACCCTGAGGGCAGGAAACCACAAACGCGCACCTTATATAAGCAATCAAACCCATCGATCCCACCAGATAGGAATAATGTAAACCTAACAAAATTAACACAAAACACATATAGAAACCCATTCACATGAATAAAACCATCTCCTAAGGACAGGATTAACCACCCCCAGTCTAAACAAACGCAAACTAAGGAAAATTAGGGAAACAAATACGTTTACAAAATCCAAATCATAATTTCAATAACTCCAGGGGTATAAAAGCTGGACCACTCACCTTGGAAAATCATTAGCTAGTCCAGAAACCACCTCTGTGTCACTACTCCGTCCGGGTTGTGCAATAAAATCTACTTTCTGGCAGCTTGCTTCATTTAGGATCAATTCTTCTGTCTGAGCTGAAGATCTGCTTCCCAGCTGGAAAAGCAGACCAGAGAAAATTCTTCTCACAGGGCAAAAGATGTGGCTGATGACATATGTCCTAAAATATTCTGGGAAGCCAGTCCTATAGTCTCTTTGACTACCATCTGGTTGAAAGTCTATGGAGATTCTCAGTCATCAATCATCCAGGTCATGGTTGTCCCAAAGGTGTTTTTTCAGGAGGCAACTGGACTTTCTTATTTTTCTTTGAAGGTGTTTCACTTCTCATCCAAGAAGCTTCTTCAGCTCTGACTGGATGGTGGAGAATGGAAGGATTTCCACTATGTATTCAAAATGGACAGTGGTTAATATATATATAAAGAGATTATGAAAAAAGTAGAACTGCAGTATAGCAGTCAAAATGCCAAGGTGTAATCAATCAGAGCGGTCTGTCTGGAAAACTTTCTGTTAGGTGGTGTATAAGATCCAATGCAAGGACTGTTCCTGCAACTACGTTGGGGAGACATCTAAGAGGCTAAAGACCAGGGTGCATGAACACGCGCTGGCTGTTAAAAGACACAAACAACATTTGCAGGTATGGACCCATATGACCAATTTTGGTCACACATTTGATCTTGCCAATGCACAGATTTTGTCTGGAGATACCACCAAGGGAGGCCGCCTACTTAAAGAGGCTTGGCTTTCCGACGAGAACTCTATAAACCGCCATGTAGAACTCTGCTCAGCACACCAAATGCTGAGAACGTGGGAAAAACAATGCCAGGATTCCCAACGAAAGCAATTCATCCACCCTTTACAGGACCAGAGGGGTATAGTGATAGAAAGAACAGGAGACACCCTCCCCCCGTTGGGAGTCTGTACACGAGCAAGAGGAGCAAGAGAGCTAATTAAGGGTGGAGTAGAATCCAATACACATCTTGCAGAGAGTTTGGTGATGCAGGCGCGAGGATCACGAACGATGGAAGATCGGAGTGAATGGCGGGAAGGAGGCTTTCAACATGCCTTGGGGCATCCCCTGAGAGGGGCAACGCCCTCCAACAGAAGAGTGGAGACAGGAACGGGCGCGCTAGAGCCTTCCTGGACAAACATTCAGACCCATTTGACGGACCATCTTGGAAACACTCACACACACGCAGGAGCAATGGGGCAAAAAAGCAAGAGGGTTTTATTGGATACACATCCTGGTAACAGCCGGCCAGGGATGGAACGGTTATGCCTTGGAGTAGAGATGAGGAGAGGGAATGAGTGAAAGTGTGTAGCACAAGGGGGTGGTTGGAGACACACAAGTGAATCAACGGTTGGGGAAAAGGAGGGGGGAGCAGCGTCCCTAAAATTCATTTTTTTATTTTTTTTTATTTTTTTTATTTTTATTAATTTTTTTATAATTTTAACAGAAAAAAAATCTAGTCATATCAAATCATAATATAAAAGTAAACAATCATCCATACACAAAATATAAATACATTTCAATACATCTAGTACTAATAACTCAACTGAAAATAATCATTCCAAACAATTAACATCACTGCTCGGCACCCCCACCACCACATCCCACCAACCCTTTCCTTCCCCCTCACTTACCAACTGGCTACCTACCTTCTCCCTCCTTCTCTTCTTTCTACTTCCTTCTCTATCTCCATCCTCCTCTTCCCCCTTCTTATCAACTTACACTTACATCAACCTTCACTCCTCCTTCCTTTTTCCCCATCAGATGTGGAGCCCAGAGGACACCCGAGCAACCCCTTAATAACAGTAACAGTAATTATTTATTCCTCCTCCAACCCCAATTGCAGTTGAGAAAACATCATATATAAGATTATCAAGCCTCCCTAACCCCCCCCCCCCGACTTCCCAGAGTGAATACAAGGTATAACAAAAGAAAACCCCACTACATCAAACAAAATAATTATATAATCTTAACAAGAATTTTAGACTATATAAAAAAAGAAAAAATAATAATAATTATATTCTTATTCAATTCAATTTACCATAATATATCTTAATATATATCTTCATTTAAACATCCTCTCCTAAACCTTACTTATAATATTTATCTTTAATTCAATCCATAATCTTAAATTAACCTTAATTCCTTTAAACAATCAGCTCATCTTGTTAAGAATAGTATTTATCATTTACATCTAAACCACCAATCTAAGTCAAATCTAATACATTTAATTTGTAATAATATATCTTAATATATCTTAATATATCATTTAAACATCCTATCTTACAACTTACTTATAATCTTAATCTTTTTCCATTAAACATCCTTTCTTACATCTTACTTGTAAAATTAGTCTTAAATTCACCCCATGATCTTAGATTAACCTTAATACCTTACATTTATTAAATTTCATCTCTTCAATCGACTTCTGGGCTTTCTCATCTGACAATCAATTTATTCCATTTCTAATTTACATTCCTAAAATTTTAACAAATCACATAATGCTTATCTGTCCCTTCAATCAATCAATTCAATATCAAACCTAGATCCTTTCAAAACAAATACATTCTTCATCAGTTTAGTTATGTCTTCCATTAATCATCTTCTCTTACATCTTACTCATAATCTTAGTCCTTAATTCAGTCCATAATATTAAATTACCCATAAACCCTTGCATACAATTTTAAATTTCATTTCAGTCGAACTCTAGGTTTTTTTTTTCCGGTGGCTCCGCCGGCGTCGCTGGAGTCTCTAACGTGAGGCTCCGGTCTCTGAGTTAGTATAGCCGTCAACAACAGCGCTCAACAGCTGTTTGTTGCGGCGAAAAAACTCCTCTTCGGGCAAAGAAGGGGAGTAGAGCTTCAAGAGCCGGGTTGAGCCCTTCCAAGACCCCTGGAACAAGTTTTCAGGGGCAGAGAAGGTGTGCTCCCCAGGCACTTGAAACGCTCCTGCTCAGAGACGCTTCTGTCGGCTGACAGAATTAGACGCCGCGACCGCCTCTGCTTTGAAGAGAGAACAATAAGGATTTTTTAAACAGACGGAGTGAATACAAGAGTCCTTTGAGTATTGCAAGTATTTTGTTATTTTGTTTATGCCTTTTTACTTATAACTTTCTTGAATCAACATAATTCTTTCAAAATGGCGATTGCTTTAAGCTTTCACTTACTCAGTGAAAGTGAAGAAATCGAAAGTATTGAATCTGCTGGAAAGTGAAACTGAATTTTCTCTTCTCTTTCTGAAGTGATGTTTGAGAGACTATTTAGACTTGATGTATTTACTAAATTATAACGCAAATTGGATTTTAAAAGAAATTGAGAAGGGAGGAATTGGCAATTTTAAAAATCTTTTTTTCTACTTTTTCCTTTTTTTCTTTTTTTCTTCTTTCTACTATGACTATGAGATATAAGGCAGCAATGGCAAAGGTTTTTTTAGAATTTCAAGAGCTTATACAGTCTCCTTCGGAAATGCTTACAATGAAAGACTTACAGAATGCTTTAACTGTTGCATTATTTCCAGTAATGGCTACATTATCTTCAATAAATGATAAGCTGGATAAACTGGAGAACAAGCTGGATAAAAAGATGCCAGAACAGAAAAAAGATTTTAAAGCTATGTCAGAAGTTTGTAACTTAGAGCTGAGAGAAGATATTATTGAAGTCAATAAAGGAGTATTTTTTTCAAATGAAACTGATCTTCAATTGGCTGCTGAACATTATATAATACAATTTAATCAAGAAGTAAAACAAGAACAATCAATTAGATCCCTTTTTTCAAATGGAATTGATTTACAATTGATTGCTGAACATCTTATAATACAATCTAAATCAAAAGGAGAGCAAGAAAAAGAAGAATACAGTACTGAGTATAAAGAGAATAAAGGATGGATTTTGTTTGATAAACAGTTTATTTATGGACTGGAGGAAGAAGACTTGTTTCAAGAAAGGAAGGGTTGGTTATTCCTTTTTGATAAGCAGCAAGAAGAGGATTTATTTGACAAAAAAGAGACATTGATTCAGTTCAAGATGCGAATTACTTATGGAGGTGAAGAAGTAAAGAAGAGAGATTTATTATTAACGAGGGAGGCCTCGTTACGGAGGTCTACTTGGCTGAAAAAAAAAACCTAAAATTCATTGAGACTATGGCAGATAGCCATGAGCAGGTGAGGGAAACGATCAAAAAAAGGGGGATGAGGGAACAATGAATCTGGGTAATTGGATGCATACGAAGAAAGCAATGGGCAAAAAGAAGGAGAAAGGGGGAGCAGCAGCCCTAGAAGTTAGTGGTGCAATAACAGAAAGCGTGGGGTGCACAAGGGAGGGGATTGGAGAAAAGAAAGTGGATAAGGGAACTGCAGCTTTAAAAACCATCAAGGGAACAGTGATTACGTGCCTTCCAAGAATGAAACAATCAGAGATATCAGATGGACCGATGACTAGGTCCAGGAGCTGTGCGCAAAATTGGCCAGCGTTATAAAAAGGGAACTCCCATTGACTTGTTTGTATGCTCTGATGATGTCAGCAGTGTTAGCCAACGAAAGCTCAGCATTTTATTAAACAAATCCTAGTTTGATATTATCCTGGTGTTCGTATTTATTTGTTTTTACTACATATATATATATGCAGGTCTTGGTGTATTTGGGTCTTTTCCCGTGTAAGATTGAGCGTATCTTGGTGACGTTTCGACGAGGTCCCACTCGTCATCTTCAGGCTGGGGTCTTCAGCTTCATGCTTGTGCAAGCAAAGTGTGATCGGAGCTGCCGTCTCTCTATAAATATTGGTGGGGGATGTGTAGTGCTGGCTTAGTTGCTGTATGTGGAATGGTTGGCTGTGTTGGAGTTATTGTTTCTGGATTGTTTGGCTGTTTCGTAACATTCTGAGTAGTTGAGGTGCTGGCTGTGTGCCCATAAGTCTTTTGTGTTGTAACAACCTGGGTAATGGGTTGTGTGATGACATCCTGAGATCTAGTGTAGTGATATCCTGAGTTCTGTGTTGCACCATCCTGGGTGGTTGGCTGTGTTGTAACATCCTGAGCTTTAGCGTTGTAGCCTCCTGAGTTCTGTGATGTGATGTCCAGGACAGAAGGCTGTGAAGTAACATACCAGGCTTTGGTTTGGCTCCGAATTTGTGGTCTAGCTCTGTGTTCATGGCGTGTGTCCGTTTGCTTTGTGTAGGGCTCGCAGGGAGGTGCAGCAGCTGGTGATGTCATCGTGGTTTGGCTTCTGGATGGTAGTTGCATTTCGTCTGAGGGATGGGTTTGGGGTTGGGTTTGGGTCTGGTGAGGGTGAATGGTGGTGGCGTACTGTGTTGTTCTGGGTCCAGTGTCAGTTTTCGTGGCTAGGACTCGTTTGTTGATTAGGGCTAGTTTCCAGATGTCTGGTAGGCGGGAGGTATTGTCATGTTTATTCATGTTGTGGGGGTGTTTTTCTATTTCTATGGCTTCCATAATTATTCTCTTGTTGTGGTGTTCAGTTTTGGAGATTAGTTTGGTTCCTTCAAAATCAATTTCATGTCCTGTAGCTTTAAGGTGCTGGAAGAGGGAGGAAGTTTTTTCTTCTTTTCTGACTGCGTTCTTGTGTTCTGTGATGCGTGCATTTATTCTCCTATTAGTTTGTCCAATGTATGTGGCTGGGCAGATTTTGCATGGTATTTCATAGACTCCTTGGTTTTCTATCTGGATTGTGTCTTTGGGGTTTCTTAAGATGTTGGCTATTTTTTGGTTGGTGCCGAAGGCTGTCTTGATATTGTGTTTGTGGAGAATTTTGCTGATTTTATCAGTGGTGCCTTTGATGTAGGGGAGGAGGGCAATGTCGTTGTACTGTTCTATGTCTCGGTTGTTGGGAGGTGTTTCCCTTTGGATTGGGCTGGTAATAGTATTTCTTTGGAATCCGTTGGAGATTAATACATTTGTGAGAGTGTGTAATTCAGTTTTCAGGTGGTCTTTGTCGGCTAGGCGTTTGGTTCTGGATATGAGGGTCTTTCTTGGCTATGGAGTTGATCTGTGCAGGGTGGTGATGGGATTGTACGTTTAAGTAGCTATTGGTGTGTGTTTTTTTCCGGTAGATGGTGTGTCCTAGGGAGCCATTGGGTTTTTTGTAAATTAGGACGTCCAGAAAGGGGAGTTGGTTGTTAGCTTCTATTTCCATCGTGACTTGTATTTTGGGGTGTAGGCTGTTGAGATGTGTGAGGAAGTGGTCCAGTTTTTCTTTCCCGTGTGGCCAAATTACAAAAGTGTCATCTACATATCTGAGCCAGAGTTTGGGTTTGTGTTCAGATTTGTCTAAGGCGTTGGTTTCAAAGTGTTCCATGTATAGGTTTGCGATGACGGGTGAGAGGGGTGATCCCATAGGTGCTCCTTCTATCTGTTTGCATCTTTGTTCATTGTGGATGAAGTATGTGTTGGTTAGGCAGTGGTTGGTCAGAACTAGGATGTGCTTAGGGGGGGTTGTATTTGTTTTGGATAGCTGTCAAGGCTTCTTTGATAGGCACTTGGGTGAAAAGGGATGTGACATCAAAGCTCACAAGTAGGTCGCTGGGTTGTAGGTTTTGTTTCTTTCTTGTTTCTATGAAGTGGGGTGAGTTTTCTACATGTGAGGAGATGGATTCTGTGTAGGGCTGAAGTTGTTTGGCAGAAATTTGGCAAGATTCTGTAGAGGTGAGCCTACGGAGCTGACTATGGGCCTGAGTGGTGTTCCTTCTTTGTGAATCTTGGGGAGGCCATAGAGCTTGGGGCATCTGGATGATTTCTCTCTGGGGATGACTCTTTGCATGATCTCTCCACTGATGGGAGAGGCTTTTATTTTGGATTTGGTGGTTTTTTCCAGGTAGGTGGTGGGGTCTGTGTTTAGAGGTTTGTAAGCGGGATATTGGAGTAGGTTGGATAGTTTGGCTTGGTAGTCTGATGTATTCATCACTACCGTGGCATTGCCTTTGTCTGCTGGGAGAATTATTATGTTGTTGTCTTTCCTCAGGTTGGTGAGTGCTTTTTGTTCTTCTTTATGTAAGTTGCTTCTAGGTGGATTGCTGGAGAGGAGGACATTGGTGACTTCAAGTCTGATTTTGTTGGCTTCATCTGGGTTGATTTTGGTTAGGGTAGCTTCAACTCCGCATATGATGTTTTCAGTGGGGATGCGTTTGCGGGCGACTGCAAAGTTGAACTTTGGAAAGGACATTGGTTTCTGCTGTGGTGAGGGTCCTGTCTGATATGTTGTGTACTGTTTGTTTCATGAGTTGCTGTGGAGGGGGGTTGGGCTTTTGGCGTTTTTCTAGTCTCTGGAGTTTGTTGGTGTGTGTGTCTGTCTTGTGGAAGGTTTCTGTTTCGGCTCTCCAGAGGGCTAGTTGTTTTGATTTGTCCTAGAGTGCTGGGTGGTTTTTGTTACTGAGTTTGAGGTGAAGAGTGAGTAGGTCCCTATTGGTTTGGTCTAGTAGGAATCTTTTCTTGTGGAGTTCATTTCTGATTAGGGCTAATTCAGTTCTTTTCAGGATCCTTTCAGTGGCTGAGGTTTTGGAATGGAATTTTAGTTGGAAGCAAGTGGGGATCACGTTTTTCTCTCAGCAGTTGCATAGGAATGTGAGGTCACATAAGATGATGGCTCTTTGGACTTCGAGTTTTTCGTAGGTCCTGGTGAGCAGGAAGGTTTCCTCCCCATAGAGGTAACATATTTGTTTTTGTAGATTTCCACAGGTATAGGTATGCAGGTCTTGGTGTATTCGGGTCTTTTCCCATGTAAGATTGAGAGTATCTTGGTGACGTTTCAATGAGGTCCCACTCGTCATCTTCAGGCTGGGGTCTTCAGCTTCATGCTTGTGCAAGCAAAGTGTGATCGGAGCTGCCGTCTCTCTATAAATATTGGTGGGGTGTGTGGAGTGCTGGTTTAGTTGCTGTAGGTGGATTGGTTGGCTGTGTTGGAGCTATTGTTTGTGGATTGTCTGGCTGTTTCGTAACATCCTGGGTAGATGAGGTGCTGGCTGTGTGCCCATTAGTCTTTTGTGTTGTAACGACCTGGGTAATGGGTTGTGTGATGACATCCTGAGATCTACTGTAGTGATATCCTGAGTTCTATGTTGCACCATCCTGGATGGTTGGCTGTGATGTAACATCCTGAGCTTTAGCGTTGTAGCCTCCTGAGTTCTGTGATGTGATGTCCAGGGCAAAAGCTGTGAAGTAACATACCGGGCTTTGGTTTGGCTCTGAGTTTGCAGTCTAGCTCTGTGTTCATGGCGTGTGTCCGTTTGCTTTGTGTGGGGGTCACAGGGAGGTGCAGCAGCTGGTGATGTCATCGTGGTTTGGCTTCTGGATGGTAGTTGCATTTCGTCTGAGGGATGGGTTTGGGGTTGGGTTTGGGTCTGGTGAGGGTGAATGGTGGTGGCGTACTATGTTGTTCTGGGTCCGGAGTCAGTTTTTGTGGCTAGAACTCGTTTGTTGACACACACCACACCGCTGCTTAAACACACAATCCCATCACCACCCTGCACAGATCAACTCCGTAGCCAAGACCCTCATCTCCAGAACCAAACTCCTAGCCGACAAAGACCTCCTGAAAACTGAATTACACACTCTCACAAATGTATTACCTACCCTAACCAAAATCAACCCAGATGAGGCCAACAAAATCAGACTTGAAGTCACCAACGTCCTCCTCTCCAGCAATCCACCTAGTGCCTATCAAAGAAGCCTTGACAGCTATCCAAAACAAATACAACCCCGCTAAGCACATCCTAGATCTGACCAACCACTGCCTAACCAACACATACTTCATCCACAATGGACAAAGATGCAAACAGATAGGAGTACCTATGGGATCACCCCTCTCACCCATCATCGCAAACCTATACATGGAACACTTTGAAACCAACGCATTAGACAAATCTGAACACAAACCCAAACTCTGGCTCAGATATGTAGATGACACTTTTGTAATTAATTTTATTGTATTCTTATTGTAAGCCACCCTGGGTCCCAGGAGAAGGGCGGCATAGAAGTTCAAATAATAAATAAATAAAATAAATAAATTTGGCCACACGGGAAAGAAAACCTGGACAACTTCCTCACACATCTCAACAGCCTACACCCCAAAATACAAGTCACGATGGAAATAGAAGCTAACAACCAACTCCCCTTTCTGGACGTCCTAATCTACAAAAAACCCAATGGCTCCCTAGGACACACCATCTACCGGAAAAAAGCACACACCAACCGCTAGTTAGACGCACAATCCCACCACCACTCTGCACAGATCAACTCCGTAGCCACATCTCCAGAACCAAACGCCTAGCCGACAAAGACCACCTGAAAACTGAATTACACACTCTCACAAATGTATTAATCTCCAACGGATTCCAAAGAAATACTATTACCAACCCAATCCAAAGGGAAACACCCCCCAAGAACCGAGACATAGAACAGTACAACGACATCGCCCTCCTCCCCTACATCAAAGGCACCACAGATAAAATCAGCAAAATTCTCCACAAACACAATATCAAGACAGCCTTCGGCACCAACCAAAAAATAGCCAACATCTTAAGAAACCCCAAAGACACAATCCAGCTAGAAAACCAAGGAGTCTATGAAATACCATGCAAAATCTGCCCAGCCACATACATTGGACAAACTAATAGGAGAATAAATGCACGCATCGCAGAACACAAGAACACAGTCAGAAGAGAAGAAAAAACTTCCTCCCTCTTCCAGCACCTTAAAGCTACAGGACATGAAATTGATTTTGAAGGAACCAAACTAATCTCCAAAACTGAACACCACAACAAAAGAATAATTATGGAAGCCATCGAAATAGAAAAACACCCCCACATGAATAAACATGACAAGACCTCTCACCTGCCAGACATCTGGAAACTAGCCCTAATCACAGAAACTATTTGAAATATTGGAAGAGTATGGGGATCTGGCAGGTTTGAAAATAAACAGAAACAAAACAAAGATTATAACAAAAAATATGACTAATATACAAATAGGAAATCTCAAGGCAAAATTAGGTATACAAGTAGTTTCCAAATTAAAATATCTAGGGATAGTTATTTCAGCACGGTGCTCATCAATTAAAGAAGACAATTATGGCAAACTGATTAAGAATATAAAAGTAGATTTAGACCATTGGAAAAATTTGCATCTTTCATTACTTGGGAGAATTGCTGCCATGAAAATGATCATCTTACCTAAAATGATATTCCTGTTTCAGAACATCCCAATCCAATTAGACAAGAAATTTTTTAAGGAGTTAAATAAAATAACCTTAGAATTTGTGTGGTCCGGTAAGAAGGCAAGAATAAAATTAAAGGCTTTACAGGATGCCAAAGAAAGGGGAGGTTTAGGTTTTCCAGATTGGGAGCTATACTACCAAGCAGCAGCCCTAACTTGGATTAGAGACTGGATAACCTTAGAAAATAAAAGATGTCTATATTTAGAGGGTTATGATCTCCAGCAGGGCTGGCATGCTCATATATGGATGGGGCAAAGTAGAAATCATCAATATTTTTTAAGACATAAGGTTTGGCAAGAATTAATAAAAAGCTGGAATTTAGTTAAATTTCGATATTACACAAAGATTCTGGCTTGGCTATCGCCATTGGAGGCAGTCACTTATCCCAATTTGTATAGGAAAGATAAGGCTATTATATACAAAGACATTTTGACAGAAGAAGGTTATTTAAAACAAAAACAAGAGCTAAAACAACAAGGAATAGACTTGGAGTGGTGGTCTTATCTCCAGATACAAGCTAAATATATGAAGGATAAGCAAGAATGGGGTATTAATAGACAAGATACGGGGTTAGACAAGATATTGCTAGGCCCAGATAAAAAACAAATAAAGAATATTTATAAACATCTGTTGGAACATAACTATATGAGGAGCAGGTTAAAGAAACAATGGTGAAGTGGGCAATAGATTTAGGATATAATATAAATATGGATCAATGGCAGCAACTATGGGAGCGAAACAATAAAATTACTTTAGCGACATCATATAAAGAAAATTTGTATAAAATGATTTACAGATGGCACCTTCCTCCGGCCAGACTAGCTAAAATGTATAAAGGATACTCTGCTACATGTTGGAAATGTAAAAAAGAAAAGGGCACCTTTTTTCATATATGGTGGACATGTAGAGAAGCACAGATGTATTGGCGTATGGTCTGGGAATGGGTAATAGAAATGACTAGCCAAAACATTCTATACAAACCTGAGGCATTATTACTAGGAATATTAGAGAAAAATGTTAATAAAGAGGACACATATCTAATCATTCATGTGGTTACGGCGGCAAGGATTTTATTTGCTCAAAAATGGAAAATAATGGAAATACCGAGCGAGGAAGATCTAATAAAGAAAATTATGTTTTGCGCAGAATTAGATAGGTTAACTAAAAGATTAAAAAACCAGGAAGATACAGAATTTTATTTGATATGGAACAAATTTTATAGATGGAGGGAAAAAAAGATAGAGGTCACAAATGATGAGACAAAATAAAAAATAGAGATTAGAAATGTATAGTTTATATATAGATAAGTTATATGTAAATATGTTTGTTTATTTGCTGTTTGTTTGTTTATTCGCACTTATATGCCACCCCTCTCCGGAGACCCGGGGCGGCTCACAACAAAAACACAACAACAATTTAAAATCAACCACATTCATACCCCACACAAACACAGTCAATTCACAAGCACTGATGGCGGGACACTCTTAGGGCCGAGGGGCAGAGCTCAGTTCATATGCCCCAAGCCTGTCGGCATAGATGTGTCTTTTTTTTTAAAGAATGTTTTTATTAATTTTTACAAATTTTTTACAAAAAGAAAAAAAATAATAACTCAACTGAAAACAATCATTTAAAGCATTTACCAAACAATCAAAGTTAGTGCTCGGTACCCCCACCACCACATCCTCCTAAACCTGCACTATCCCCCTCATCTTTCCATCTAACTACCTACTTTCTCCTTTCTCTACTTACCCATCCCCTCCACCAACCTCTATCCCCTATCTTCTCCCTCTTACCCTCTTCCTACTTGCCTCACCTTCACACCTTCTTCCTCTTTCCATCCAATGTGGTGCCCAGAGGCCACCCGAGCAACCCCTTAATAGCTATAAATAAATACATACTCTCATATAAACCCCAATTACAGTTGAGAAAACATAATATAACAATTATTAGCACCCTCCCACCTCCCCCCCGGCTTCCCAAAGTGTATACAGGGTAAAAACGCAAGAAACCCCACTAAACTACTTATTATATAACTGTTTAACTATATACCAAATGTAATTCCTTCAATTGATATTTCTTTTGTATATAATCTATCCATTTTTTCCAGTCCATCATAAATTCTTCACTTGAGTGATTCTTCAGGTATGCAGATATCTTAGCCATTTCTGCCAAATTAACCACTTTTAATGTCCATTCTTCAATAGATGGTAACTCAGATGTCTTCCAGTATTGTCCCACCAATAATCTTGCTACAGTAATCAAGTTCAAAATCAACTTAGTCTCTATGGTGGTACAGTCTTTTGTAATGCCTAACAAAAATAACTGTGGTGAAAATTCAATACGCTTTTTCAGTATATTTTGAAGAATCCACCATATTTTTATCCAAAAAGCCTTAATTTTTTTACAAGTCCACCAGATATGAAAATAGGTAGCGTCCATCGATTCACATCTCCAACACTTAGGTTGCATATCTGGACACATAAGTGATAATTTTTTTGGGTCTAAATGCCATCTATAAAACATTTTATAAAAATTTTCTCTTAAATGCTGTGCTTGTGTAAATTTTACACAAGTAAAGTTGGGTTTTTCGTTAAAGGATGAAAAATTAATCAAACAAGTTAGAGATCAAAGAATTATGCATATTAAAAGATTATATTATGTACTACTTGAAATTGACTCTGGAACTGAATTGGTTAAAGATTGCATGATCAAGTGGGAACGTAATTTTGGACATCCAATTATGATGGAAACATGGAAAAGGATATGGGTGAAAAAGGCATAGATGTGTCTTCAGCCCTTTCTGGAAAGCTAGGAGGGAGGAAGCAGTACGAACCTCCGAGGGAAGCTGGTTCCAGAGGGCAGGGGCAGCAACGGAGAAGGCCCTTGCCCTAGGTTCCGCCAGATGGCATTGTTTAGCAGACGGGACTCGTAGGAGCCCAACTCTATGCGCCCTAACCGGTCTCTGGGATTCATGAGGCAGGAGACGGTCCTGCAAGTATCTTGGTCCATTGCCATAAAGGGCTTTATAGGTCATAACTAACACTTTGAATTGTGTTCGGAGACCAATTGGTAGCCAGTGCAGCTCACGAAGAGCTGGAGTAATATGAGCATGTATTGGGAGACCCAAGAAAGCTCGCGCGGCCGCATTCTGGACTACCTGCACTCTCCGGACATTCTTCAAAGGTTGCCCCATGTAGAGAGCATTACAGTAGTCGAATCTCGAGGTGACAACGGCATGGGTGACTGTGAGGAGTGACTCTCAATCCAAATAGGGCCGCAACTGGCGCACCAGGCAAACCTGGGCGATTTGCTTCCCTCGCCACAGCCGAAAAATGATGTTCCAAACTTAGCTGTGGATCGAGGAGAACACCCAAGTTGCGAACCCTCTCCGAGGGGGACAAAACTTCTCCCCCTGGGTAATCGACGGACAGTTGGAATTGTCCTTAGGAGGCAGAGCCCATAGCCACTCCGTCTTGTCGGGATTGAGTCTGAGCCTGTTGGCACCCATCCAGACCTCAACAGCCTCCAGGCACCAGTTCATCACTTCCACTGCTTCACTGTAATGACACGGGGTAGAGATATAAAGCTGAGTATCATCAGCATATTGATGATAACTCACCCCGTGTCGACAGATGATCTCACCCAACGGCTTCATGTAGATGTTAAAAAGCAGAGGTGAGAGAACGGACCCCTGAGGAACTCCACATGGAAGAGACCTCGGAGCCGATCTCTGACCTCCTGCAAACACCGACTGCGACCGGCCAGAGAGGTAGGAGGTGAACCACCGTAGAACAGTGCCCCGCACTCCAAGCCCATCAAACCGGCGCAGAAGGATACCATGGTCGATGGTATCAAAAGCCGCTGAGAGGTCAAGAAGCACCAGGATAGTGGAATAACCTCTATCCCGGGCCCGCCAGAGATCATCGGTCAGCACGACCAAAGCAGTTTCTGTGCTGTAACCGGACCTGAATCCAGACTGCCAAGGGCCCAGATAATCAGTTTCATTCAAGGACCACTGGAGTTGGAGTGCCACCACCTTCTCAACAACCTTCCCCAAAAAGGGAAGGTTGGAGACTGGACGATAATTATTTAAAACTGCCGGGTCCAGGGAAGGCTTCTTGAGGAGGGGACACACGAGTGCCTCCTTTAAGGGAGCCGGAAAGGACCCCTCCCTCAATGAAGCGATAACAACCGCCTTGACCCAGCTCCGTGTCACCTCCCTACTAGCCGAAACCAGCCAGGAGGGACACGGATCCAGTAAACAGGTGGCAGAACTCACAGCTCCAATTGTCTTGCCCACATCCTCAGGAGTTACCAGGTCAAACCCATCCCATACAACAGGACTAAGACGGGCCTCTGTCATCTTGACTGACTCATTGTCAGCCGACACTGCATTCCAATTGGAGTCCAAGTCAGTCCGGATCTGAGCGACCTTGTCTGCGAAAAAGGTGTTAAATTCTTCGGCATTGCCCTGTAAAGGTTCCTCCCTCCTCCCCATATCCAGGAGAGAGCGAGTCACCCTAAACAGGGCAGCCGGACAAGATTCCGCAGACGCTCTCAATGCGGAAAGATACTGAGATCTTGCCGTAGTGATCGCTTCCAAATAGGTCTTGATATAAGCTCTCAATTTGGTTTGATCAGATTCGGATCTGCTTTTCCTCCATTGCTTCTCTAAACGTCTCTTCTGGTGCTTCATCCCCCTGAATTCCTCGGTAAACCAAGGAGATCTCTTGGGTCTGCTGCCACAGAGAGGTCGCAACGGCGAAATCCAGTCTAGAGCCCCCGTAGTGGCCATATTCCAGGCCGTCACTAGGGACTCCGCCGAACTGTGTACGAGCGAATCCGGCAATTCCCCAAGCGCCCTTTGAAAGCCAATAGGGTCCATCAGGCGTCTGGGGCGGAACCATTTAATTTGTTCCAGCTCCCTGTGAGGGAGGATTGGTGTCGTAAACTCAAGCCGCAGCAGAAAATGATCTGTCCATGACATGGGCAGCACTTCTAAGCCCCTTAGCTTCAGATCATAACTCAACTGTTCCGAGAGAAAAACCAAATCAGGTGTGTGCCCCTTCTCATGGGTTGGGCCCTCAATTACTTGTGTCAGGTCCATGGTTGCCATGGAGGCCATGAACTCCCGCGCCAAACCCGAGGACTCACCGAGTGACGGCACGTTGAAGTCCCCCAGAACAATAAGTCTGGGAAACTCAACCACCAACCCGGCTATCTCCTCGAGTAGCGTGGGCAGGGCTGTAGAAACGCAGCTGGGAGGCAGGTACGTAAGCAACAAGCCCATCTGTACACCTAGGTCCAACCTCATAAGGAGGGACTCACAACAATGTATAATATGGACTGAGATATATGTCAAAGACGATTTACCATGTTCAGTGTTTTTAATCCTTTCTTTCTGTATTCAATAAAAAACTTTATAAAAAAAAAGAAACTAGCCCTAATCAACAAACAAGTCCTAGCCACGAAAACTGACACCGGACCCAGAACAACATAGTACGCCACGACCATTCACCCTCACCAGACCCAAACCCAAGCCCAAACCCATCCCTCAGACGAAATACAACCACCATTCAGAAGCCAAACCACAACGACATCACCAGCTGCTGCACCTCCCTGTGACCCCCACACAAAGCAAACGGACACACGCCATGAACACAGAGCTAGACCGCAAACTCGGAGCCAAACCAAAGCCCGGTATGTTACTTTGTAGTAGAATAATGAGACAGGAGCCAGCTCTTCTGGAGAAGGAAAGGTTTATTGCGCAGGTTCAGCAAGCAAAGGGGTCTGAACCCCGAAGGGTGGTCTTCACAACATATTTATAGCCAATAATACGTATACATTTCCTGATCACACAATATTCCTTACATGGTTACATTCTATACTTCCCTATCCATACATGTGAACAGTTACCAGACAGCGGTCATTGATCATATGCTTGTAGACAAAACAGGATGTACCCACCATAAATCCTGATACAGCAAAGCTATAAATACTGATCCAGCAAAGCTAAATTAGACTTATCTCGTGAGACAGGAAACCTCCTTCCAAGCCAAGCTCAGCCACTTTAACCATATTTCCTTTTCAGTTATAAATTGTTAGTTTAACTTGTTAGTTTGTTATTTTCCCACTTTATTCCCCCCTTTTGAGACTTATCTCAATTAGTGACGATGAGTCTCAATTAGTGAAAACATACTCACTGATCTCTGGATCAGCAGTATTCAATGTATTATACTCCCACAAGGCCAAAACCTGGGCAGTTGCTTTCCGTTCGGCCAATATAGACATCCGTTTTGGTAAGGTGATATTAGTCATTAATGAAAATACACATTGCATACAGCAGCATCCAGTAATAAGCAAGGCTATAAAAATAATAATATATCGCATGATATTACCAATAAAACCCATCGGTAGCCATGACCACAAATTGTTCCACCAACTACCCAGAGAGTCAATTTGCAAGTCTGATGCCAAATTATTAAGAACCTTAACTTGTCGTTTTATAACTTGGGATTGATCTGTTAAATTAAAACAACACATTCCTTCAAAAGATTCACACCCTAAATGTTGATGAAGCAAAAGGTAGTCAATAGCTGCCCGATTCTGCAAAATGGCTTTACGAAGCTCCATCAACTCTTGATTAATAGCAGATAATGCCACAGAAGTGGCATTTATGGTCTTTGCCAAGTTACAGGCAACAGAATTCAAGTTAATATGTGCTCTTACAGCCAGTGCAGGAACACCTACTAATGACACCCCCAATGCAGTATATTCAGCTTCATTCAAAAGAGTACGTGAGGGATCACATTCTTCATCTAAAACCTCTGGTCTTTTATGCCGTGTAACATTTGATACAGTAAAAAGTGATTTATCTGGCAAAAAGGTAGTTAATCTGCTTAGACAACAATAAGATTCACTCAGATTAGCAGGAATATAATTAAAAGTGTCTTTGCCACATGTGAAAAACCATCCCTGGGGTAACCATATGTTTGCAAAGCTGAAGGACACAGATTGGAAAGATGTGCAATTCAACTTGTCATGACTTACTTTTAGGCAATGAGGTTGAGGTTGTGCTGTAGAGTGTTCACATCCATCAATATGAGCACATTGCAACCCTTCCGGGACTGCCACAATGGGCGTATGCAAAGCAAGAGCATCATAGGGTAGATGCTTAGCAATATGCCCCCAGTTATACAAAGTTTCATATCCTATATTATCCTTTATCACATAACTACGTAAATCAGTATAATTCTTTGCTACTGCAGCTGGAACACATACAGGTATTAAACATGTAGATAACAAATTTTCCATGTCATATGCTTCAGAAAGGCAAAAATTTGAGGTGTTGGCTACCTTGGCCAATTGCACCCACAGATTATATTGCATCCTTGACTCTAATGGATGGGAAATTTTTATTCTTTTCTGTTGGGGTCGTTTCCTTCGTGGTTTTTGAAGAGTAATTCCAAATTCCACTGGATTCACATCTATCACACAAGTTCCCTTCCATCCCGGTCTTAACTGTGAGATTAGGGTAACTCGTTCCCAACCCCAAAATAAGGGCGGTCCACAATCCAATGTCACCAGGGGTAAAGGCTTGTTGTGAGGTGCTTTTATACATATGCCTTTTCTCAGGACATATCCAGCATATTGACAGGCATCAGGATTCGTGGGCTTTCTAATAAGACAAGCTTCTTTAACTACCCTATCAAAAGAATATGGATGCAAACAAGGATGGGGAAGAATACCATTCCAACATTCTGGAGTGAAACCAAGAGGGGGATTACCATCACAGTCACGATTTCCTATAGCATAGGACTGAATAATAGTAGGAACCTCTTCTGGTCTGCTCCATTGTCCTGCATTAAAAACACAAACATTATTACATGTCACTATAATACTACATAAAGATAATAGTAATACTCTCATCCTTTCTCCTCCCGTGCGTAGAAAGCCAGCTTCCGGAGTGGCTTAGCAAGGGTCCTCACTACTGTACGTAGAGGGACCTATTACCGGTAAGGTCCCAGTAGAGTAGCCGTTGATGTCCACAAATCACCTTTTAATATTACAACATCTGTTATACAAACAATAAAATGACCATTAAATGCGTTTAAAAGTAAGTTTGGTGGGACTCCCTGGATTCCTGGACACTGTCCATAAGGGGTCAGCTGCTGCTTTTACCCTAGTCCAGTGAATCCAAGACTTTGATTCTGCAATTTTTACAGCTAGAGGAGAGGCCATTATTACTTCATAGGGTCCTTTCCAACGTCCTTCTAGCTGTTCCTTCTTCCAATATTTAACCCACACTTTATCTCCTGGTTTGAATGGATGACACCTTGTCACCAATTTAGGTGGCATTTGTTCAATGACATAATTCCTTAATTTTTCCACTTGCTTGTTAAGCTCCTGCACCATTTCTAGAGCCCATACTCCCCCCTTATGACCCAAATCAGGCCATCCGGCCAGGTTTCTTCTCAACAGAGTGGGGGGTCTACCAAACATTAATTAATACGGAGAAAGTTTACACTGCCAACGAGGCACACATCTTACAGCATACAATGCTAAGGGCAAAGCATCCGGCCATTTCAAATGGCTTTCAGTACAGATCTTAGTAATTTTCTCTTGTAAAGTGTGATTCATCCTTTCCACATTAGCACCTGACTGAGGATGGAAAGCACTATGGAACCTCCATTTAGATCCTACCGCTTTAGCAACTGCCTGATTGATTTGGTGAACAAACTCTGGACCATTATCAGATGAAATAAATGAAGGGCTCCCAAACCGGGGAATTAATTCTTTCAATAGCAATCTGGCGACCTCCCTAGCCTGTTTGGTTCTTGTAGGAAAGGCCTCAGGCCACCCTGTATATCTATCCACAAAGACCAATAAAGCTTTATACAATCCACATCTTGGCATGTCTGTAAAGTCAACCATAACAGAATCCATAGGAAAATAGGAAACTGGTATTGTTCCTGGAGGTAAAGCAGGCCCCTGCCGAGGGTTAATTTTAGCACAGATAGTACATTGCGAAACAACCCGGGCCACAATGCCTGCCAAACCATTTATAAAATACTCTCTTCCTATGGCTTCTGCTAAGCCTGTCTTCCCCATGTGGGTAGTATCATGAGATGCCTGAATCAGAGTCCACGCAGAATATTGTGGGACAAAAACACGCTTATCGGGTAAGATGTACCACCCATCCTGCAGAGTTGCCTTGAGATCTACCACTGCCTTTGCGCATTCTTGCTGGGAATAAGAGGGCTTGACCTCGGGAGGCAAGACCCCCATATCCATAGTAACATGTATAGCTAAGTCTGGAGTTGGCCCTTCCTTTCTGGCAGCATGTCTTGCTTCCCAATCTGCTCTTCGATTACCTTGTGCCACTTTGTCAATTCCTTTCTGATGTCCTTTACAATGCATGACTGAGACTCGTGCTGGTTTTTGAACAGCATCAATCAGACGCTGTATCAGATGTCCATGTTGTACATATTTCCCTGAGGAATCCCTAAACCCTCTTTCTTTATATACAGCACCATGTGCATGTAGAGTTAGGAAAGCATATCTACTATCTGTCCAAACATTCAAGGATTCCCCTTCGGCTCTTTCTAGGGCCCTAATGAGTGCCCACAATTCAGCCACCTGAGCACTATATCCTGGTCCAAGAGGACCACTCTCAACTACTTTGTCATCATCCACTATAGCATATCCTGCAACTCTTTGTCCCTCATTCATATAACTAGATCCATCTGTATACCAATTGAGATTAGCCTTAGGGAGAGGAATGTTGGATAGGTCCGGAAGACTAGAATATACACTTTCTAACACTTGTAAACAATCATGTTCTGCTTTAACATCTATTGGCAGTAAAGTAGCTGGATTCAATTGATTGGAAACCACCAATCTCACTTGTGGGTTTTCTATCATCATTGCTTGATATTTAAAAAGTCTTTGGCTACTAATCCACAAATGCCCTTTATTATCCAAGATAGATTGCACCGCATGAGGGGTATGAACATTTATAGGACATGAGAAGGTCAATTTATTACAGTCCTGTAAAAGGACTGCTATAGCAGCAAGAACCTTCAAACAGTGCGGCCATCCCTGTGCCACTCCATCCAATTGCTTAGACAAATATGCCACAGGTCTTTGCCACTGTCCCAGTTGTTGAGTCAATACCCCTAAAGCGGTGTTTCTCTTGGTGTCCACATACAGATTAAAAGGTTTTTCCAAGTTGGGTAATGCCAGGGCAGGAACAGAGACAAGAGCCTGCTTAACTTCCCTAAATGTGTTCCTCTGTTCCCCTGTCCAGATGAAAGGCTCACTATCACTCCCCTTAGTAGCAGAATACAGAGGGGCTGCTAACAATGCATAATTTGGTATCCATATTCGACAAAAGCCAGCCAATCCTAAAAATCCCCTCAACTTCCTTCTGTTTAATGGCTCTGCGATCTCCAACACCGCTTGTTTTCTTTCCCATCCTAAAGCCCTATGACCTCGCTCTATGTCATATCCCAGATATCTCACCTTCTGTTGTACCAACTGTGCTTTCTTTCTAAAAACCCTATATCCACAATCTAAAAGCAAATGCAAGAGAGCTTCTGTATTTTCCCAGCATGTTTCTTCTGTCCTTCCTGTTATTAAAACATCATCTACATATTGCAAGATAGTATCCCCCTCCTGTCGTGGCACAAAATACTGCAAATCTTTTCCCAAGGCACTCCCAAAAAGAGTGGGTGAATTCTTAAAACCCTGGGGTAGCCTTGTCCAAGTATATTGTGACTTTTGCCCTGTCCTGGGGTTTCACCATTCAAAAGCAAATAGTGGTTGACTGATCTTATGCACAGGAATTGTAAAAAATGCATCCTTCAAATCCACAACTGAAAAGCACTCTGCCGTAGGTGGAATCAAACTCAATAATGTGTATGGATTGGGCACTACTGGATGAATAGTCACTGTCACTGAATTAATAATTCTCAGATCCTGAACTGGCCGATATGTCCCATCTTGCTTCTTTATAGGCAATATGGGAGTATTCCAAGGGGACTGAATAGGCACTAAAATTCCTGCTTTCAAATACTTCTGAATACTCTCATAAATAGCTGCTATAGCCTCATTAGAGCAGGATCTCTGGCGAATGTGCACGGGAGTTGCTAAAGGTTTTACTTCAACGATTACAGGAGGATGATGGGCTGCAAACCCGGGAGGATTATCCTCTGCCCACAATCCTGGCACTTTAAATTCTCTCCACTTTTCCTCCAAAGACTCATCCATATTAGATCTAGAAACCATAAGTCTCCACATGGCTTCCGGTTGATGTTTTATCTGAATCTTTTGCTGACCCTCATCAAAAGAAATAGTTGCACCCAATTTATTAAGCAAATCTCTACCTAGCAAGGGTATTGGACATTCAGGAATGTACAGAAACTCATGTTGGATTTCTGATCCCTTAAACACACATGTTACAGGCTTAAGGAACTGACGTCCTAAAACTTGCCCTGACACTCCTTGAACGTGTATTCGATGAGGTCCCGGTTGAGCAATCTGACTGTTCACAACTGATCTCCCTGCTCCTGTATCCACCAAAAATGTTGTTTGTTGGCCCCCTATATTCATGGTTACTAATGGCTCAGGGGGGGGCCACCTCCAAGCCTGGTCCCCGTCAATCTGTCCATCCAGTACCAGCCAATCCAATCCCTTCTGTCTCTCTTCCCATACCTCCTCTGTCCACACTTCCTCTGTCCATACCTCCTCTGTTTCCCCCTCTATTTCCTCCAAATCCTCGTCCCCTAAAGGGAAATCTAGACACCCCTCCTCTTCCTAGTCCACCTCGTCCAAATCCTCCTCGACCTCTCCAACCTCTGCCTCTCATCACCCCTTTCAGACATTCTCTTTGCCAATGACCTTCCTCTCCACAATTAGCACACTGGTTTGGTCCCAGTAGTGTGCCTCCCTGTAACGCCACAGCCAACAATTCTGTTTTCTTCTGCATCCTTGCATCTTTCTCCTTCTTCTCAACTTTATCTCTATTCACATACACTTTCCTTGCCACTTCTAACAATTCCGAGGTATTTTTCCCCACAGCTCCCTCCAGCCTCTGCAACTTTTTCCTAATATCATCATAACTTTGTGTGATGAACCTCTCATTCAACATCCTCACATTATTCACATCCCTCGGATCTATTTGAGTATAGATTTCATATGCTGCAATCAACCTTTGCAAAAAACTCTCTGGGCTTTCATCCGCTTCCTGTATCACTAAACAAGGCTTAGACATATTTACCGGAGGCTTCCCAGCCTTACGAAGAGCTTCCACCACCAGGTTTTGATACTCCTTTAACTTAGTCAAATTAGCAGGAACCCTAACATCCCATCCAGGATCTCTGTCTGGTGCTCTAGCCTCCAACTCAGGCTGTATATCCTGTACTGCTGGAAACCTGTCTTTTACACATTTCATAACAGCAGCCTTCCACTTCTCCTTTTCTTCTGGGGTTAATAAAGTATTCAACAACTGCTGCACATCCTGCCATGTGGGGTTATGAGTCTGCATAATGGTTTGAACTAAATCAGCCATTTCTGCAGGCTTAATAGAAAGAGGACCAAAATGCTGTTTCCAATTCAACAAGTCAGTTGTGGTAAATGGAACATATTGGAACATTGACTGAGTCTGTATTACTCCTTGCTGATCCATCATTGCCTGGTCTACCTGCCTTAAAGGTGCTATAAGATCTCGCTTAGCTGCCTCTGCCCTTGCTGCTGCAGATCTCGTCACTACTCCAGTAGCCCCAACTACCTCCGCATCTATTCCTTCATTTCCCTCACTTTCTTCTGCTGAAAGAGCTTCCTCCGTCTCTCCCTCTTCCTTGAAAGCTCCTGGCCCCCCTCTCTGTCTTGGCCTCACCTCCGGCTGCCTATCCCTAAATTGCATACCCCCAGGCACAGCAGCTGCTGCTGGTGGTATCGGAGGCAGGGGGGTGAACACGGCACATAGGGAGGAGGTCTAAAAACTACTTCCTCTACTGCCACTTTAATCTCTTTCTTTATTTCAGATAGTGCAGTCTCTGAAACCTTCCGATCCTTAGGTCTTTTAGATGTAACTTTTAGCTTTTTATCCTTTTGTCTCATTACACATAAACAAACCATTTCAAACTGACACTGCAACAAATCATCAGTGTTCTCAGCTACCGCATCCCCCCACTGATCTATATATTGAAACTGATTGGGATAGCTCTCCTCATTTGCTGCTATCAGAGAAGTAAGATCATCAATAATTTGCATTTTAAAAGTTCCTTCAGGGGGCCATCCAACATCCATATAGGGCCATTGAAATTCACACAGAAATCTTAATCTGTCCTTCGTTACCCTGGGATAGGGCACTCTATATTGGGTATGATTAAAATACTCATCAAATCCTTTCATCATGCATTCCAGCGGTGTGCTGGGAATGCTGCTACGCCCCCCCATCCTGACAACACTGCCACTGACCTACGGCACCGGCTGTTCCAACGGTCACCAATAGGGAATGCAGTGGCTTAACCACCCACACAACCTAACACGGACTTCTTTAGGAATGACGTCCTGAGTCCAGGGGGGTGATCAGTCCCCCTCTTCTATCTTCAAACGAGATAGGTACTTTCCACTTTTACCATATATTTATTTATTTATTTATTTATTTATTTATTTATTTATTTTTACAGTTTTTATACCGCCCCCCTCCCGAAGGACTCAGGGCAGTGTACAGCCCAATTAAAAAACATCAACATACAAAAAGTAAAATTATTAAAAATAGATTAAATAATTTGGCCCAATCATTTAAAAACCCAATACATAATCTTAAAAACTCAATCCCCTAAAAACAATTATGACCTTGTTGGAACCGGAGCTACTATCCCAGGCCGGCTTGTCGAAATAGATACGTTTTTAATTCTCGACAGAAGGAACGCAATTCCGTCATCGTACGGAGTTCGGGGGGAGCTCGTTCCAAAGCGTTGGAGCTCCCACAGAGAAGGCCCTCCCCCTGGGGGTCGCCAGCCAACATTGTCTGGCTGACGGACCCCTGAGGAGACCTACTCTCTGGGAGCGTACCGGACGCCTGTGGAGTCTTGTCCCAGCCAGGAGATGGTTCAGACCTCCGTTCCTTCCCCCAAGGGTTCTTGGACTGGCTCTCTGCACCGTCGGCTCTGCTGACAAGCCACAGCTGTCTCCCGGAGGAATACACCCCTGTGGCGCCTGGAGAATGTTCAGTAGAGGCTTCCCAGCAGTGCCGAGGGGGTCAAGCCGTCCTCAGCGAAACATCGCCTCACTCCAATGTCCCATCTGTGGTGCCAGAAACTGTAGTAGAATAATGAGACAGGAGCCAGCTCTTCTGGAGAAGGAAAGGTTTATTGCGCAGGTTCAGCAAGCAAAGGGGTCTGAACCCCGAAGGGTGGTCTTCACAACATATTTATAGCCAATAATACGTATACATTTCCTGATCACACAATATTCCTTACATGGTTACATTCTATACTTCCCTATCCGTACATGTGAACAGTTACCAGACAGCGGTCATTGATCATATGCTTGTAGACAAAACAGGACGTACCCACCATAAATCCTGATACAGCAAAGCTATAAATCCTGATACAGCAAAGCTAAATTAGACTTATCTTGTGAGACAGGAAACCTCCTTCCAAGCCAAGCTCAGCCACTTTAACCATATTTCCTTTTCAGTTATAAATTGTTAGTTTAACTTGTTAGTTTGTTATTTTCCCACTTTAACTTCACAGCCTTCTGTCCTGGACATCACATCACAGAACTCAGGAGGCTACAACGCTAAAGCTCAGGATGTTACATCACAGCCAACCACCCAGGATAGTGCAACATAGAACTCAGAATATCACTACACTAGATCTCAGGATGTTATCACACAACCCATTACCCAGGTTGTTACAACACAAAAGACTAATGGGCACACAGCCAGCACCTCAACTACTCAGGATGTTACGAAACAGCCAAACAATACAGAAACAATAACTCCAACACAGCCAACCAATCCACCTACAGCAACTAAGCCAGCACTCCACACAAACCCCACCAATATTTATAGAGAGACGGGAGCTCTGATCACACTTTTCTTGCACAAGCATGAAGCCGAAGACCCCAGCCTGAAGATGACGAGTGGGACCTCGTCGAAACGTCGCCAAGATACTCTCAATCTTACACAGGAAAAGACCCGAATATACCAAGACCTGCATACCTACACACACACACACACACACACACACACATATGGGTTTACAGGGTGCTATCTAAAAAAGAAACACTATATACACATCTTCCCTCCCTGATTACTGACAAAGCGGGAGAGAGCCTGTGGCTTAGAGGTTTAAGCATCTGCCTAGTGTGCAGACTGCCCAGGTTCGAATCCCGGAAAGGGTGAGTTCTGACTGAAGAGAGTTAAATAACTCGAAATAGCTATCTCAGAAATCCCTTATTTCTTTGTTAACAATTTTAAAAACATATATATATTTGTGCTTGCAGATGGCTCTGGGTTGAGCTGAAACAAGCAAAGGAAAGAATGATTTCTTCCTCCCATATTTGGGTTTACAGGGTGCAATCTAAAAAATAACCACTTGACACACACACACACACACACACACACACACACACACACACACACACACACACACACACACACACACACACACACACACACACACACACACATATATATATATATATATATATATATATATATATATATATATATATATATATATATATATATATATATATATATATATATATATGTCAAGTGTTTATTTTTTTTAGCTTAGCATGCAGACTGCCCAGGTTCGAATCCTGGAAGGGTGAGTTCTGACTGAAGAGAGTTAAGAAACTATGGGTCTGGAGAGCCGAAACACAGACCACCCTCAAGACACCCTACAAAACCTAGCCAAATTTCTCGCAAAACAACTACAGCCCTATGCAGAATCCATCACCTCACACGGAAAAAACTCATTCCAGTTCATAGAGATCATAAAGAAACAAAACTTACAGCCCAGCGACCTCCTCATTAGCTTCGATGTCATATCCCTCTTCACCCAAGTGCCAATCAAAGAAGCCTTAATAGCTATCCAAAACAAATATAACTCCCCCCAAACACATCCTAGATCTGACCAGCCACTGTCTATCCAACACATACTTCATCTATAACGGACAAAAATACAAACAAATAGAAGGAGCACCCATGGGATCACCCCTCTCACCTGTCATTACAAACCTCTACATGGAACACTTTGAAACCCAAGCTCTAGAAAAATCTGACCACAAACCCAAACTCTGGCTCAGATACGTAGATGACACCTTCGTAATCTGGCCACATGGGAAAGAAAAACTGGACAACTTCCTCACACACCTCAACAGCCTACACCCCAAAATACAGTTCACCATGGAAACAGAAACTAATAACCAACTTCCCTCCTGGATGTCTTAGTCTACAAGAAATCCAATGGCTCCCTAGGACACACCATCTACCAGAAGAAAACACATACAAACCGCTATCTGTACGCACTCTCACACCACCACCCAGCACAGATCAACTCCGTAGCCAAGACACTCATCTCCAGAACCAAATGCCTAGCTGACGAACAACACCTAAAAACCGAACTACACACTCTCACACTCACTCTCACGGAGCTTGGGGAATTACCAGATTCGCTCGTACACGGTTCGGCAGAGTCCCTTGTGGCGGCCTGGAATATAGCTGCTGCGGGGGCTTTGGATCGGATCGCGCCTATGCGGCCTCTCCATGGTTTCGGACCCAGGAAGTCTCCTTGGTTTACTGAGGAGCTCAGGGGGATGAAACGTCTTAGGAGACGTCTAGAGAAGCGTTGGAGAAGATCGAAGGCTGAATCTGATCGAACCAGGTTGAGATCACACATTAGATCCTACCTGAGAGCGATTAAAGCGGCAAAATCCCGGTATTTTTCCGATTTAATCGCGTCTGCGGAATCGCGCCCGGCTGCCCTGTTTAGGGTGACTCGGTCTCTCCTTGGTACGGGGAGGTCCGGGGGACCCTTGCAGGGAAGTGCCGAGGATTTTAACAACTTTTTCGCAGACAAAGTCGCTCAGATCCGGGCGGACCTCGACTCCAACATTGTAGCAGTGGCGACTGATAATGATTCAGTCGAGGTGACTGGGGCTCGTCTTAGTCAGTTTATTTGGGATGAGTTTGAAGCTGTTACACCTGATGAAGTGGACAAGGCCATTGGAGCTGTTAGTAATGCCACCTGCTTGTTGGACCCGTGTCCCTCCTGGCTGGTCTCGGCCAGCAGGGAGGTATCACGGAGCTGGATCCAGGAGATAGTCATCGCTTCTTTGAGGGATGGGTCCTTTCCGGCTCCTTTAAAGGAGGCACTTGTGCGCCCACTCCTCAAGAAGCCTTCCCTGGATTCAGCCATTCTTTCGAACTATCGTCCTGTCTCCAACCTTCCCTATGTGGGGAAGGTTGTTGAGAAGGTGGTGGTGCTTCAACTCCAACGGGCCTTGGAGGAAACCGATTATCTGGGTCCCTTGCAGTCGGGATTCAGACCCGGTTACTCTACGGAAACTGCTTTGGTCGCGCTGATGGATGATCTCTGGCGGGCCCGGGATAGGGGTTTATCTTCTATCCTGGTGCTTCTTGACCTCTCAGCGGCTTTCGATACCATTGACCATGGTATCCTTCTGCGCCGACTGGAGGGGTTGGGGGTGGGAGGCACTGTTCTCCAGTGGTTCTCCTCCTACCTTTCTGGTCGGTCGCAGTCGGTGTTGGTAGGGGATCAAAGATCGACCTCTAGGCTCCTCCCTTGTGGGGTGCCGCAGGGGTCGGTTCTTTCGCCCCTGCTGTTTAATATTTACATGAGGCCGCTGGGTGAGATCATCCATAGACACGGGGTGAGTTACCATCAGTACGCTGATGATACTCAGTTGTACGTTTCCACCCCGTGCCAAGTCAGCGAAGCAGCAGAAGTGATGTGCCGGTGTTTGGAGGCTGTGAGGGCCTGGATGGGTGAGAACAGACTAAAGCTTAATCCCGACAAGACGGAGTGGCTGTGGGTTCTCCCTCCCAAGGACAAGACCAACTGTCCGTCCATTACTCTGGGGGGGGAAAACTTTGAACCCCTTGGAGAAGGTTCGTAACTTGGGTGTTCTCCTCGATCCACAGCTGCACTTAGACCAACATTTGGCGGCTGTGACGAGGGGAGCATTTGCCCAGGTTCGCCTGGTGCACCAGTTGCGACCTTATCTGGACAGGGAGGCCTTGCTCACAGTCGCTCATGCCCTTATCACCTCGAGGATCGACTACTGCAATGCTCTCTACATGGGGCTACCCTTGAAGAGTGTTCGGAGACTTCAATTAGTCCAGAATGCAGCCGCGCGAGCAATCGTGGGCTTACCTCGGTATGCCCACATTTCACCAACGCTCCGCGAGCTGCACTGGCTACCTATTAGTCTCCGCTCGCAATTCAAAGTGTTGGTTATTACCTATAAAGCCCTACATGGCCTAGGACCAGGTTACTTGCAGGACCGTCTTTTGCCTCATACCTCATCACGACCGGTCAGAGAGCACAGAGGTGGTCTTCTCCGGGTCCCGTCGACCAGTCAATGTAGGCTGGCGGGCCCCAGGAGAAGGGCCTTCTCTGTTGCGGCCCCTACCCTCTGGAATCAGCTCCCTCCGGGGATTTGGACCGCTCCCACTCTTCTGGCCTTCCGAAAAGAATTAAAAACTTATTTGTGTCAGCAGATCTGGGAATGATTGGTGTTGAATGTTGGATGAATGTTTTTTTTTTATTAAAAAATTTGGGGTATTGTTTTAACTTTATGATCATCTTAATTTAATTTATATTAGACTTATTAAATGCGATTGTTATTTATCTATGTTGTAAGCCGCTCTGGGTCCCCTGGAGAAGAGCGGCTTATAAGTCTAATAAATAAATAAATAAATAAATAAATAAATAAATACTAATGTACTAACATCCAACGGATTCCAAAGAAATAAGATTTCCAACTTAATCCAAAAAGAAACTCCCACTAAAATCCAAGACAGAGAACAAGAAAACGGCAAAGCCCTCCTCCCATACATAAAAGGCACCACAGATAGGATCAGCAAGATCCTCCACAAACATAACATCAAAACAGCATTCTGCACAAACAGAAAAATATCCACCATCCTAAGAAACCCTAAAGACAAAATTGAGTTAGAAAATCAAGGAGTATATGAAATCCCATGTACTGCCTGCCCCACCACATACATCGGACAAACCAACAGAAGAATAAGTGCACGCATTGAAGAACACAAAAACTCAGTCAAAAAAAGAGGAACCAACTTCTTCCCTGGTCCAACACCTTAAAGCCACATGACATGAAATTGATTTCAAAAAGACCAGAACTATCGCCAAAACTGAAATTTAAATTCTAACATTTCCCCCCTTGTGCAGAACTAAGTAATTGGATTCTGCACATTGATAAAAGATTTCTACTAGTTGTGATAGCCATACCTTTGATCAATCTGGATCATCATAAGGGTGGCTTGCCTTTGATTCAAGGTGGTCTATCATTTTGGGAAGCACCCCTTTATATGGGTTAGGCATGAAGGGACACATTGGGCAACACAGCATGAGATTACGGCTATTATTATGAGGCTTAGTGCCCCCCGCAAATATTTTTAACCCTGAGAGGTCTGGCAGCCAGGATGTAAGCCATGAGAAGTCAGGGAGTTTGTGATGGTACCTTATATTTTGCACCATGGTTTTTAAATCATGGATATTTCCTTCAATCAGTTGGGAGTTTTCAGACAGGTTGAAGCAGCACATTCCTTTAAACTCCCCACATCCGTAATTGTGTCGCAGAAGTAGATAGTCAATTGCTGCTTTGTTTTCTAATGTGGCTCCTTGAACCTGACTGGGTTCATGATTCAAGGCATCCAAAATTTGTGAGGTAGTATTTATACTTTTGGCAAATATGCAAGCCAGGCTATTAATATTGCGGGCATTGTGGGAAGCTAATCCTGGGACACCTATGAGAGAGACAGCTAAAGAGAGGAATTCGGCTTTGTTTAGTAGAGCAGTATGAAGTCACAGTCTGGAGTTAGGAGCTGAAGGTCCCCCCCCCCCGTGGTCAGGGGGAGTGGAAAGGAACCTGGGAGGGTCCTTTCCATTTGGGCTGCAATTGGGAGCTTCATGTAAAGGACCTTATCCACACCCAGTCTCCAGGTTCAAAGGGATGCATAGTTTCTTCAAGTGGTAGGGTTTATGTCAGGGCACTCTGCTTCCACAGCTGTTGAAGGTACCTGTATAGGGAGAAAAGATAGGAAGACAAAACAACATCCCCCCTTTCTAAGCTCAGGGATTGTGGGTTCAGTCCTTTCATTGCATCTAGGGGTCTTCCAAACAATAATGCAAATGGTGAGATTCCTATGTCTTTTCTAGGTCTCGTTCTAAGGTGGAAGAGGATGATGGGCAGAACTTGGGGTGAGGATAGGCATGTCTCTTGACATCAGGAACCTGTATGGCAACACATTATCAACAAACAAACCACATATTCAGATATGGTAGGGAGGCAAGAAAATTGAGATAACAGTGGGGAAGGATGCACAGAACAAACAAGCACTCATTCTGAACCAACATCTCTGTTGCTATTTAAAAGCTTGTTTATTAAATTTATACAGTATACTGCCCATCTCACTATCCCAAAACAACCAGTATTATGTATTTTGTAAACCAAGGACTTCTTTCACTAAATCTAAATACTACTTTCACTAACTAAAGATGGAAAGACACAGAAATATTGGTCAAACTCTAGGCATGGCTAAACTGATAGCACAACAGATATTAATGGATGAATATAATTTGATTTTACATATATGGGGAAGGGGAATAAATAAAAATGAATTGCATTATGAATTATGGTATTTCTGTTTGTCCTAACCTGTTCTAAAAACAGCTTTCTGTAAATACAGAAGATGTAATTTTATAAGAATGCTAATAAAATTTATATCTGTCACTTTTCCATTTAAAAATACATACACCAAACTTCTGATACCTGCATTTAAATACACAGTTCTCCCTCACATGCCCCCCACACCTACATAAGTTACTGTTTTTGCTTTATGACTCAAACATTTCTGTCAACATCCCTATCATGCCACCATTACTGTCCCTCAGTGAAGCAATGAGAGCCACCCACATAGGGTTCCAGGCCTGTTTCTCATTGCTCTGTGAAATGGGTATTAATTTGGAAGCCTTAGGATAATAATGGTGGGCAGCGTGATACTAGTGATAACACAAAACATTGTTTCCAACTTCCTTTCCAGGACACCACTCACCAAGCTGAAATGAGCTGGACAGGGTTGCCACAGAGGTGAGAACATTTTTTCTTCATCTGAAGTTACAACAAGTGATGACAGCAGCTGTGTCTCTGGAGGGGCTAGAATGTATATACCCATTTTACGTAGAAAGACTTTCTGAACCAATGATGAAAGCACAGAATTTGAGGTTAATGTAGAGGAGTGCAGAGATGGCCTTAAAATAATGTATTTAACAATCCTTATGTAAATTTTGAGTTAACCCTAAAAGGGAGGAGTGAGTGAGAAAGAAACTCAAGATTGCCTCACCTTGATTCTCTTTGGGGAATCTCTGTCAAATTTTCAAAATGCTGCTATTGTATCCTGCAACAATAAAATAGAGTTCCAGTAGTTGTTTTGGAGTCTGTTTCCTGACCTGGTGTCCTTCAGAAGGCTAACAGTTAAGCCGAACCTTGGGTTTCATTTGGATACTGTTGGCCTCTATGTATGTGCAAGCAGGCCTGAATTACCCAGGGTAAGATATCTAAGCTCTAGTAAGGGCCCATTTGGTGTACTTTGAATTCTCCCTACAGATAAAGTAGTATTGGTTAGCTCCTAGGTACATTTGAAGACATTGGTTGTGTGAAAGGAAAAAATATCTTAATAATTCTTTCTGTATACATCAAACATATTTCTTTGATAGTCAATTAAAATAAAGACTGGTGTCTGCTGAGAAATACTTAGCAAAAGAAAGAACCATGACCTTTGCCGTAGATGGTGAAAGATTGTGGTCAGCACACAATTCCTTATACAAGCAGAACAAGGAACAAGAAAGTATGAGAATTAAGGAACTGAACTTTCTTCATGGGTACAATGACACATGTAGAACGGTAGTGAGGAAAGTAGTGGTTAGAGCAAGGACAAGGAAGAACAGGAAACTGGCTTGGTAACCAGGACAACAGAAGAAGAATAAGGAACTAATGCAGTGGTCAGTTCCAGGAATAGGGAGCTGACCCGGAGGTCAGTTCCGAGAAAAGGGAAATAGCAAAAGGAAGCGTTCCAGAAAGTCCTATGTTGATTGTTTTAACACGAAAAGGGAAATGGGATGGACATTGGATGGTTCCAGAATGTTAGGGGTGGGCATAGTGCTAAGGTATAAAGCCTGTCTCAAAGATCTGGGTGTTGCTGCTCAGAATCACTTCGAACTATGAGATGGGCAACAAATAAATTTGATCATAATATTAATAATCAGACTGGAAAATAAGATCAGTGACCTGAGATCAGATGCAAGCAAGCTAGAACAGACACAAGAAAAGAAGCTGAAGAACAAGAAGACCTAATCAAGAAATACCACTTAGAAACAAGGAAGATCAAGGAAGCACTGGAAATAATAAAGCAGCAAATAACAGCTATAGCCAATAAGATTAGCAGATATGAAGCTCGAATTGCAAACTATTGATAGCTACCCTCCTGTGGTCATCAACTATAACCCAGACGGGAGAGATAGACTCGTAGACAGGGGCTTGTCCAAAACAGAAAGCTGGATTAAATGAGTCACCATTTACTGCTGAAGGAGGGAGGCCCGCAGAGGCTCCTTGCCCAGCACCAAGAACTATGTGAGTGAGTGGCCTCAGGAAGGCAGCAGAAGCTGAATTTCCTCTGATTTTATCAGAGGCTTGGCCAATAAAGGCAGCTAAGAGGGCCGCAGAATGGGGAGAGCCAGTGGAGTGGAGACTTCCTATGTCTGGTCACAGCCATTCCATGAAGCAATTGAGAGAGAAGTTCAGGGGATTGGAGGTTCAAGGAGCTGTCCCACCAAAGTGGTTGGTTGTGGGTCCAGCTCATAAGCTTGTTACTCTAACACCAACCACCCAACAGCCAGTGGCTTCAGGCTGGTCAGGTACGTCAGAGGCTGCACAAAAGAGGATGGCCTGGGACTGCATTCCAGCAACTGCTAGCCTGGCGAGTCTTGGGACACCACCTGGCCATCAGGAAGCTGAAAGGAGAGGAGCTCAGGCAGCACCACCGCGTGATGACCTACCACCCGGATATGTACTGGTGCAGGAGGATCAACAGCCTCCTCCTTTTAAAGTCATGTTTGACAGCCGACCAGAGAAGTTGGCTTACTTTCTGACCCAGGTGTGGAATTATTTAGAAAGATATGGAGGCAGACACCCCGATGATGGATTGCATGTGAATGCTATTTCTGTGAACCTGGAAGGGGATGCAGCAGAGTAGTTGGTGTCCTTATATGATGAGGCAGCCCCAGAGTTCCATGATGTGGATGCCTTCATGTAAGAGCTACGGAATTGGTTTAAAGATCCCACTGAGGCAAGGAAGGCAGATACAAGAGTCAGGACAATCAAGCAAGAGAAGCAACCAGTTGCTGAATACATTAGAGAATTTCGTAGCCTGGTGGCTTGTGTAAGAGGGTGGCCTGAACATATGTTGGTCTACCAATTCTGAGATGGATTAAGCAGGGAGCTGTATTACAAATGCCTACCCAGAGAAGTGCCCAATCTCCTCAGGGATTGGTACCAGTTGGCTACCAACGTGGTATTAGACTTGATAGATTACTGACATCATACCAGTCAAGACAACTGACTTTGTCATGCAGCTGAGAGGTGCCCGGCTGGCCGAGGAAGTAAGGGAAATGTTCCAGAGACCAGAAGGTAGAGACAACTCCCCCCCCTTAGTAGGGGAACGTGTATGAGGGAAGTGTATGAGAGAGATGGAGGAAAGGCTTTCTGGGAGAAATGTGTGAGAGAGGCAGAGGAAAGGCCTTCTAGGAGAAGTATGTGTGAGAGAGACAGAGGAAAGGCCTTCTGGGAGAAGTGTGTGTGAGAGAGCGAGGGGCTTTTGCGAGCAAAGGGTGAAAGAAAAAAGGAAAAAAGTGAGGGGGAGAAGGAAAAAAGAAAAGGCACTGACTTTCAACTTTCTCTGTTGCAATAGAAGGAAGCATTAACGTTGAACCTCAAATTTTTACTTTTCCATAATATTATAAACTAGCCATTTCTATAACAACAAATGAATCTAACAGATAAACCCAAAATCCCCCCCTTTTTTTTAGTCATCAAGTTTTTGACACCTTGCACTGGTGTTACTCGAATATTGTCATGTCCTAAAAGTGGTACAATCTCTGAAAAGGTTGAAAAGCCTTGCTATAGAGGGAACAAAAATACAAGTTAGGTTTCTGAGGGTGTTTGTCATAAAACCTCCGTACTAATCTGTCTGCTTTTACATCTGTACATTTCACCCAGGTAGCTTCCGACAAGGGGTAACCTTTCCACTGAACTAAATATTGTAACTTTCCCTTATACAATCTAGAATCAAGAACACATTTTATCTCATAATGAGTTTCTCCCTCTACTAAAATAGGACCTGGCACCTTTTTTGGGATCAGCCGTAAAGATGATTCTGTGACCAGTTTTTACAAACTGCAATGGAAAATGGGGTGAACTTTCCCTAATAGCCGTGGAAGTTTCAACTGAACTGTGACAGGATTTATAATTCTGATTATAGGGAAAGGACTGAGAAACTTAGGTCCCAATTTTTTGCTAGGTAATTTCAACCTTAGATATTTAGTGGAGAGGTAAACCTTCTCCCCCACATGGAACGGCCTCTGGGGGGACCGCTTCTTATTGGCTTGTTCCTTGTACATCTTAGTGGCTTGGGCTAAAGCTTTTTTTTACATTCACCCAAACATTTTGCAGAGATGTCACCCACTGATCTAAAGTCTGTGAAGTGGGAAGCTCATGGGGATATTCGGGCATAGGAACAAACTCCTGACCAGTGGCTATCTTGAACGGAGTGAGCCCAGTGCTACTGTAAACTGTATTGTTGTATGCCACTTCGGCGAAAGGCAGGAGGTCCACCCAATTAGTCTGTTGGTAGTTAACATAGCATCTGAAGTATTGTTCCACCATTGCGTTTGCACATTCAGCCGATCCATTCATACTTGGATAAAAAGCAGATGAAAGCCCCTGGGTAGATCCAATCAGTTTTACAATCTCCCTCCAGAATTTTGTGGTAAATTAACCCCCCCTATCTGATATAATCCTTTTCGGTGCTCCATGGAGTCAATAGATATGTCTTAAAAATAACCTGGCTAGCTTTGGGGCAGATGGGAGTCCCGAACAAGTGATGAAATGAGCTTTCTTCAAAAAAAGATTGACAGTCCAAATTACTGTGCTCCTCCTGCTTTCGGGTAATTTCATAATAAAATCCATGGCTGTCTCCTCCCAGGGCTGGGAAGGATCATCCACTTGTTGTAATAGACCAGGAGGTTTTCCAGAGCACCTTTTCATAGCCGCACAGGTAGCACAGCTTTGTACATAACTTTCAATGTAATTTTTAATGCCTGGCCACCAAAACTGCTGCCGCACCAAATGCAAAATTTTTAGAAAACCAAAATGACCGGCTTGTTTTGCATGACTATGCTGAAGGGCTTGAATTCTGAGGGATACCAGAAGGTATAGTTTTGAACCCTTCCAGGCTAGTCCATCTCAATAAGTCAGTAGTGATCTATTGTCTCTGAACCAGGGGTCTGTTTTGAGTTCCTCTTTGAGTCTTTGCATTAATTGACTATCGGGCTCATCGGATTTCCTCTGCGTTTGACCTCTCATGGTTACTTGAGAGGCTGATTGTGGTAGAGGAATGATGGAATTAATAACTTCCTCCTGGTGGCTTTTATATTGGGGCATTCTAGACAAAGCATCTGCTAGGAAGTTTTCCCCCCAGGGAGGTATTTGAGAGTGAAATTAAAACGGTTCAAATACTGAGCCCACCAAACTTGCTTAGGGGACCACTTTCTAGGGATTCTTAGTGCCTCTAAGTTTTTATGATTGGTCCATACCTCCAAAGGCACTTTACTCCCTTCCAGGAAATGGCGCCAAGTTAGCAAAGCCCATCTCACCGGTCAGTGGGTGGGAGGGATCTTGTCACCAATCTCAGAGTTCTTCTACCATTCTCCCACCAAATATTTGGTCGCCATTTATCAAGCCACACCAAGCCTAAAATCACAATCTCTGTCATTTTGGGGATCACCACAAAGTGGATGATTTCCCAGTGCTGTCCCATTTCCAAACGCACCAGCTTTGTTAGGTGCATCGCAGGGGAACCTCCAATAAGGGACCCATCTACCTGTTCAAACTTCATGACTAGGGGAAACAGTTTGGCGTGAATTCCCAGTTTAAGTACTGTGGGGAGGTTGATTAGGCATCTGGTGCAACCTGAGTCTATTAGAACATCTAAATCTGTTTGGGCCCCTGTCTTTGGCACTATATTTTTTGTGGGAATAGCAAAAGGTGGGATGGGTCTACTTACCATTGGATCATCTATCGTAAGGCGCCAGTAGGGGCAGGTGCTCAGGTGGAGCTCTTGCTTCTCCCTGGGACAGAGAGGAGATTTTGCCAGCTTGCTCCTGTTGAGCCCAATTAGACTTCTCTCTTCCTGCTCGTGGTAGTTTCCTCGACTTGGCAGTCAGAGTGGGTGCACTCTTGATTTGGGGAGGGCAGGAACCAAACACTCTGTGGCATGGTGACCTTGCTGACCACACCTGAAGCACTTGATGGGAGCTCTGGCGGGTGCTTGGGGAACACTGACTGCAGGGGCAGGCTGGGGGTGTTGACCAAATAAGCATTTCTCTGGTCCCCACTTTGGCTTTGACTCTGCGATCACCAGCTTATTTAGTCGATCCAGATAGATATTTAGTGTCACCGCCATGCTATACCACTCTCAGAGTTGGTTCCCGGACTTACGGATCCATTAGCCCCCATATAAAGCCTCAGAAGACAACTGGAAAGACTATGGGGGGGGAGGACAGAAACTCATTGTGTGATTTTCTTTCTTGCTTCATTTACATTGTAATTAGCCAGTTAAATGGATTCATGGAGGGATGGCATTTGGGAGTGGTTGGCACAGCAAGTCCTGAACACCTTGTCAATCTGTCAAGGATGTTTGTATTACCTGCCTTGTAGAAATAGCTGCACATGCACACACACCATTCAGAACCACACTGAGGCTATCCCCTTCACCTACCTCCACATAAAGCTCCGCAGGCTGGTTCTTGCTCTGTGGCACAAAGGCCTATACTTGCATACCTTCCTGCCAATTCCATGGGAGGGAGACATGCACCCCTCAAGCAATTAACAATCAATATGCCCACACTGAAGAGGTAGCAGAAAAGAGACCTCCAAAACCCCAAGCCATGGTTGTGACTCACAAATGATGCTGCCCAGTAAGGCACTGGTGGTCTCATTAGTGGGAGTCCTAGGGCTCACTGTGTGCAATTTCAGAAATATTAATAGTCTGGCTTGCACACTGGCTAACCTCAATTTGATATCACAAGCCCTGGATGCACTAAACTAAGAGCTAAAGCAGGTTCAGGAAGCAACGCTTAAAAATGGGCAGTCAGTAATTATTTACTAAGGCAAAACCTTGGTATTATGAATGCAACCTACAAGGATGCCTCCAAGAGAATTGTAGCATAGTGATGTTGGGAACCGAGAAGAAGGTTGATGCCACAGTGAAACCTGGGATGGTCCCTCCCCAGGATGTATTGGCAACAGCTCAGGTGGATTCCAGGATGCAATCGGTAGTGACAAGGTCGAAAGTGAGGGCTGAGAAGACGGAGCAACACCAGTTCCTGCAGTGGTAAAAGTTCCAGCCCGTGCCACCCCGCAGGTCGTGGGGGTGCTGCCAGGCTACATGCTGGTCCACAATGACCGTGAGCTGCCACCTTTGAAAGCCATGTTTGACAGGTGGTGGGAGAAACTCACCTATTTCCTAAACCAGGTGTGGAACTCTCTGGAGCAGTATAGAGCAGCATTCCTGGATGAAGGGGCTTGTGTGAATACCATCACCACAAATCTGGAAGGAGAGGCCACTGAGTGGATGGTGGCACTCCATGACAAGGGGGCTCTGGAACTGGGAAATATTGCCGCCTTCATGGAGGGGCTTCGAGCCAGGTTCAAGGACCCCACATAAGCCTGCCGGACAGAATCTGGAATCCGTTCCATAAGGCAAGGGAACTGATCTGTGGCCACGTACATTCATGAGTTTGATAGCCTGGCCAGGAGGCTGAGAGGGTGGTCAGAACCCCTACTGGTCTACCACTTTCAAGATGGGCTAAACAGGGATCTATACCAGAACTGCCTACCCTGGGGAATCCCTGATGACCTCCAAGCATGTTATCAGCTGGCTACCACGACGGAACTGAACCTGATGGAGTATCAGCAGCATGCAGTGCATGAGACCCATCCCCGCTGAAGCCAAGAGAAGCACCCAAAGTGTAGAGTGGGAGGGGCCCCTCCTTTGACAGCTAGAGAGGGTCCAGGCTGCCCCACAGGTGCTTGCTTCAGATGTGAGAAGAAAGCCCATAGGGCAGCCAACTGCCTAGCCCCCCAACCAGTGCCAGTGCCGAGGACCTCGAGCCAACCCAAGCTGAACAAAACTCTGAAGAAGGCGAAGTAGAAAATGCGGGCAGCGGAACAGGTCATGGAGGTCTCCCCCACTGGCAAGCCTGGACTGGTCTTCTATGAAAGTGACAACGAGGGGAAAGACGATGTGATGGTAAGTGGAGCCATCGTCCAATTGACTGCCCAGATGGAAGTTGTAGTGCCTCAGTCGGGGGCAAGGGGGGTCTTTACCACCTTGTTAGACTCAGGGTACACTTGCTGTTTGGTCAGCCTGCAGACGGTGGAATTGTTGGGACTAAAACTTAAGAAACTGAAGCAGCCCATGAAATTTGAGCAAGTAGATGGCTCACTCACAAGGTGTGTGTGTGTGCCTGCAACCTGCCTGATGGAGCCAGTGAGCCTAAGAGCAGGGAGCCATGAAGAGACTATTCGGTTTATCGTAGCCCCAAATATGGCAGAGACCATGATACTGGGGTTGTCATAGCTGAAGAAATGGAATCTGTCAATTGACTGGGGGAATAACAAGTAGAGCCTGAGGAGTAAAGCGGAGAAAGTGCAGGGGATGGAAAGACCGCCAAGAGTTAAGTGAACGCAATTGGCTGAGAAAGTGAAAGCTGAGCCAGTTAAGACACTAGCAGAGAGCAAACCAACAGAGCCAAGTATCCCAAAAGAGTCCCAAGATCTGGTGGAAGTATTTAGTGAGTGGAAATCGGACGCGCTCCCCCCTCACGGCCTCACAGACTGTGCAATTGAATTGCTGCCAAAGGCAAAGCTTCCCAAACCAAGAAAGATGGAGGAGCTCCAAGACTTTGTGAATAAAAATTTGGCTAGGCCCTATTTCCTTCTCCGCTCACAACTTGACAACAATCGGGAGGGGGTGGTTGAATTGCACGGGGTGGGAATGGAATGCCAAGAATCCATCTGCAGATTGTGAGACCCTGCTCCTCCCTTCAAGGCCACGCTGTGCAGGTGTTTGAACGGTCCAGGCAGCTCCCAAAACAAAAGGAGCCTATGTGATTTAACAACGCAATGGACTGAAGGGGATGGCCAAAGGAATCCAAGTTTAATTAAGTAGACATTTGAGTGGGAAATTCAGAGCTGGTTTTGCTTCTTTTGTACCAATGTAGTGTATTCAATAAAAGTGTTACTTTTAGGAAGAACAATGTCCCAGGAGTTCCTTTCTTGGATTCACTAGCTGGACATCTGACATTAAACCAGCTCTCAATTTCTTACTGCAGTCTACCTGGACCACTCCAGGAGAGCTGCGATTTTGGGATGTCGGCAGCTGACAAAAAGATGGTTGGTGAAGTGAAGCTGGGGGAAGCCCCCCTCTGAGGGGCACCAACGGCAGCTCAAGCGGGACCTGGGGACCAACCGAGTGGCATGCACCCCAAGCAGAGAGCTGAGAAACTGGACCAGTCACCCGTGCACGGAGGAGAGGTGGTGTTGGGAGTCCCTTACTCTGGGCCAAAGGGGCAGTGGGCATGCAATGTGGAGAAGGCAGTGGAGGAACCACCACCACCCCCAGCATCACAGTTGTCCGGGGGAGCAAATGGAAAGCCAGGAGAGCAGCTGAGTGGGAAGAGCTGGCAGAGTGGAGGTTCCCAATCACAACCCACAGCCCCTCGCTGGAACAGCTCAGAGAGAAGTTCAGCAGGCTGGAGGTTCGAGGCCCCACCTTGCCAAGGTCGCTGATGACAGAAGCCAGGATGGGGGTTGCAAACCAGCTGACTGTCCCATCCTCCCCTCTGCAGCAGCCAATGGTGTTGAGCCTGACCGGGGCAATGGGACCCACACAGCAAGGGGCAATGGGAGCACTCCCTCCAATGGAGCCAGGGCAAGCCTCCCCACCTCCTGTGGTGACAGGAGCCCCTGCATAGGTAGCCCCACAGGTGGTGGGGCTGCCACTGGGCTATGTGCTGATGCAGCAAGACCAGAAGCCTCCCCCCTTCAGGGCAAAGTCTGACGGCCAGCCCAAGAAGTTAGCCTATTTCCTGACTCAGGTGTGGAATTACTTGGAGCGGTACAGGATGGCACACCCTGACAATATTTCCCACGTGGTCTCAGTCACCTCGAACCTGGAGGGGGACTCCACAGAATGGCTGGTGTCTCTATATCAAGGGTCTCAAACTCAATTACTCTGAGGGCTGCATCAGCATTATGGTTGCCCTCAAAGGGCCAGATGGGCATGGCTGGGTAGGCATGGCTGAGTGGTCACTGCTGGGTCACCGCAACTAGATGGGCATGGCTGAATAGGCGTGGCCAGCTCAACTGGCCGACTCAACACCGCTCACTCAGTGCAGCTGACTCAACATGGCCAGGTGGGCATGGCTGGGTAGGAGAGGCCAGGTAGGTGCAGCCACTCAGCATGGAACAAGTTGCAATGGCTAACTTCGACATGGGGACAACTCGGTGCCCCACAAGCTCCTTGCCTCCCCAAACTGCCTGCAGCCAAGCGCATGTGCACATGTGTACACATACACCACATTCCAAGTTTGGGGACTTTTATCCATCTCAGATGTGGATAAAAGACTCCAAGCTTGGAATGGTATGTGTGTGTGTGCACGTAGCACGAAAGTTCTTGCTTGAATTACAAAGATCTCTGGAGAGAAGGAGAGAAGGAGGGGTGGTGGGGAGCTGCGTGTGGGAAGGCTGCCCCAACAAGCCAGCATCCTTCTCGAAAGCTTTCCCAAATAGGAAACAAGGAACCACAGTCTTCATCTTTTCTTAACAACTCTCCTACATCCAAGAAGCCCAGAAGTAGAGTGCAAAATTCCTGAAATATCCATCTAAAATTTAGCTTTCGCAGGCAATGCTGGTTAGACGGCAGAAGAAGGGGTGCAAGCTATGGGGTCCACATTCAAAAAAAGCAACCTTCACTTTCGGAAGCCTCAGATGGTGGCATGCAGAGGCTGCAGGGGAGAGACATCTGGAGGGCAAGGTGCAGCCTCCGTATTGGTCACTTCTACCTCTCCATGCCCCGCCAGGTGGGAGGAAAAGAACCAAAAAGGACTCCACAGCCCAGCCCAGCCCCACTTCTCCAAGGGGGCACCTGGCCAGGCTTACCTCTTTCTCAAGGCTGCTGCTGCTGTGCTGTCTCTCCTTGGCCAGGTTGCTCATGGTGGGCGTAGGAGGGTGGCACGGGGTGAGGCTTGCGGGTGCTGCTCCAAGGTGGCTGCTTTGCCCAGCAGGCTTCAACAGCAGCTTCCCATCTGTGCTCGCAAACTTCTTGGGCTGGAGGAGAGCGGAAGGGCAGTGGGGCTCCTGCTGGACAGGGCTGCTGCCAGTGCTGCTGCTGCAGGGACGAGGCGAGGCAGGTGGTGGAGCATGGGTAGCCTGGCTGCGGGGCCCCGAGGTGCATGAGTGTGATGCAGGTGGTGTGGGGCCAAGCACAGCTTATTGGACATCCTGGGCTCACATCTAGCTGGCCCTAGCTGCTGGCCAATGAGCGGCTGAGAGGCCAATGAGCTTCAGCTGCTGCCTGGCACTGCCTGCCTCCTGTGTGTGCACCCAGGGGGAGTGTCCAGCTGGGGTGGGGTGGGCCGGGGCTTAGGTGGTGGGGGCTGGGCCCTTGCCATCTCCAGGGCAGCCCCATGGGCCAGATCTAAACACATCACAGGCCGGATCTGGCCTGCGGGCCTTGAGTTTCACATGTCTGCTCTATATGATGAAGGGCCCCTCAAGCTGATGAATGTGGAGGCCCTCATGCAGGAGCTGCAGTACCAATTTGAGGACCCCACAGAGGCCCACCGGGCGCAGGCCAGGATTTGCTTAATTCGGCAAGGGAAGTGGCCATTTGCAGAGTACATTTGAGAGTTTCGCAGCCTGGTGGCCCGATTGAGAGAATGGCCTGAGCCCCTGCTGGTCTACCAGTTTCGGGATGGGGTGAACCAGGAGCTGTACCACAACTGCCTTCCCCGGGGGGCGCCTAACAACCCCAGGGTGTGGTACCAGCTAGCCACTAACGTGGAGCTAGACCTGATGGAGTACCGAGAGCACGTTGCTCATGAGATCCAGCCTCGTTGGGTGGCTGAAAGACACCCCACAGCCCAAGGGAGAAGGGAGGTAAACCCCCGTGTCCCAGGGAGAAACCTCACCAAATCCCAGGAGCCTGCTTCCAATGTGAGGAGGGCCACTGAGAGGCTGACTGCCGGGCTCCACATCCAGCATCTGCATCCCAGACCCCAACCCATCTGAAGGGGAAAAAACCACTGGTGAAGCCAAAATAGAAGACACGGGTTGCGAAGAGGTCGTGGAGGTCTCTCCCCAGTCCAGCAAAGGGGAGGGAACTCCAACCTCCAATAAACCTGGCTTGGTATTTTAAGAGAGTGACAGCAAGGGGGAAGACGACCCGATGGTAAGTGGCACCATCACCCTGATGACTGCCCAGGTAGAGATCCTGGTGCCCTACTCAGGAGTAAAAGACACTCTCACGGCCCTGTTAGACGCAGGTTGCACCCAGTGCCTGATCAGCTTGCTGATGGTGGAAAAATTGGAGTTGAGACTCAGGAAACTAAGGTGGCCCGTAGGATTTGAACAGCTAGACAGTTCCCTTCCTAGGGGGGAGGGTGCCAGCAACCTGCTTGACAGAACAAGTGTGTCAACTGTCCAACTAGTGAACCCCAAAAAAAAAATCTTCAAGGCGATTGTGTGCCATAAAAGATAAGCTTTATTGAATACACATATCAGAACTGAAGAAGAAAAACCAGCTCTGGTTTTCCCACGTGAAAAATTGCCTAGTTAAACAATAGCTTCCCTTGTCACCACCCACCGGGTGTTCACATTGTCCAATCATAGAACTTCATTTTTTATGGGAACAGTCCATGTCTCCGTCAAGCACCTGTGGTAGTGACCTTGGCGTTCTTGCAGGCTCTCACGGTTCGTGAACAGCTTCTTGAAATCCCGTTTCTTCCCTGAGCTTCTACCCCTCCCCCATTTTCTATGGCCAGTTGATTAGTGGTAGAAGCTAGTAGACATCATAGCGGTTCAATCTTTTTTTTAAAAGAAATTTTATTGGTTTTTTAATTTTTACAGAAAAAAAAGCTCAAGACACACCGTGGTGTTAGGGCAAACAAACCTCCAAAACCAAAACATTTATACATATTTCAATCAATACATCTAGTATTCCCTCTCTTATTCCCTTAGATAACATAACTTATTAAAAGTAGTTCAGTCTAGCTTAAATTTAATCAACCTATACCTGTTTTTAAAACTTTTAAAGATTTATACTACCATAGTCAAATCAGTTTTAAATGTAAGCCTTATCAATTTGGGTATCCCTTCCAAATATATTCTAGTTCCTTAATTTTTTCATAAATTTCATTTAATTCTTCCACTAATGTCCCTTACTTAAAATAAAGTATTAGTCTATCCTATACATATCTAGTCTATCAATTAATCAATTTCTTTTTACTAATAAGAGAAAATCAAACCTTAAGTCCTTTCGATCAATTAAACAAAATTCAATTAATTATCATAACTAATAACATCCATCTTATCAAACAAACAAATCATCTTATTTGATTAACTCAAATTTACATAATAAATTTCTTGCAAGTAAACCTATTGTCCTAAAGAAAAAAAAGAACAAACATATTCTTAATCCACTTAATGTATATTTCATTAATCACCCCTTTTTCTCTTACTTCTAACTCACAATCTTAATCCTAAAATCAATCCATGATTCTGAATTACCTTTAATCCATTACCTAAAAATATCTCTTTAAGTTGAAATGATAATCTATCATAACTAATAACATCCATAATATCAAACAATCATCTTATTAGATTAACTCAAAGTTACATAAAAAATTTCTTGCGAATAACCCTATTATCCTAAAGAAAAAAGGAAAGAAAAACAAAAACATAATCTTAATCTATTTAATATATATTTCATTAATCGCCCCTTTTTCTCTTACTTTTAACTCACCATCTTAATCTTAAAATCAATCCATAATTCTAAATTACCTTTAATCCATTACCAAAAATATCTCCTTTTTAAGTTGAAATAGTAATCTATTCTAAAACTGTCTAATCCATCAATCAATCTCTTTAAACTGACCACATAGCATCAAACTTTAGATTATTTCAATTCATTAATCATCAAACAAATAAATCATCAGTAATTTTTATATAGATAAGTCTTATATATCTTCCATTAATCGCACATCTGACTCGTAATCTTAGTCCTTAAATCAGTCCATAATTCTAGATTGCCTTTAGTCCATTACATAACACTTTAATTTTCAGTCTTTTTTTTTAGTCTTATTCTAGGTTTTTTCAAATGCCAAGTGGGTTCCCATAGCAAGGCTTCTCTTCCAGCTGATAAGTCTTTTTTATTGCTTGCAGTAGTATTTGGATCAGTAAGAGCCATCTTGATCTTTGCATTGGCCCTCTGATTTTCTTAACCATGAGAACTTGTTGCTTTAAGATTTGAAGTCCCAGTCTTTGCTTTTTCTGGTTCTCAGCCTCATCAGTAAATTGTTTATAGGGCAAAATCAAGTTCTCTTTATTTTCAGTTAAGTCCTCTCCTTGTGTAATCTGTTTTGTAGAAGAATCAGGTATAGTCTGAAAGTCAATCTTGGAGTTTGAAGAAGAAATTCTGGTTCTTAATTCTGTAGTAAGTTCTTTCATTGTAACACATATTTCCACTTTGGTCTCATAGATCTTTTCCAAAATAAGTTTGCAGTTTAAATGTGAGTGTAGCTCCATTTTGTAAAAGTTATTCAACTTCATCAAATTAACTTTCTCATAAAGAACTCATCTCTTCTCCAATTGCCATATTAGCTTTTAACCAGTAGATGTCCTCAGTAAGCTAAATAATCTTTTTTCCAATATCATTCATTTCATTTCATTTTTTTTCTTTTTTCCTCCCTCATCCCTTTTCTTCTGTTTTTTTCAGGGAAAAATAGAGGAAGAAATATTTTTTAAAAAACCACTCCAACATAGGCTGATAATAAAGTTCTTAAAAAAAAAGTTTTTGTTCCAGTACCCCAAAATAAACTTATATAAAGAAAATGTAATTTTTGAAGCTTCGTTCTATTCTTTTTGTTCGCCTTTCTTCCCAGGCACATAAAAGCTGCCTTTTCAAGCCAGGGAAATAGTTCCAACAGGGCTCTTACAGGCAAAAAAAAAAAAATAGAAAGCAAAAGAGAGGGGAAAAAAAGAAAGATCTCACCCAGATTCACCATGGTGGGTTCAAAGCTTAGCTGTTCTGTGACTTGCGGTTTCTTGCGGCTAGGTGATCGGCCATTTTACTGGCCGATCTTCTTCTCCGTCGGCCCTCAGAGTCTGGCCCAGACAGCTGGAGGAGCCACCGCTCCTCTGTGGCCGAGCAAAGCCTCCTCGACAGAAGTCGCACCCTCCAGGGCAACTTTAGACCCGAATAAGGGTCTACCAACGGAGGGAGGCTAGCCGACAAGGAGACGAGTCTCCTTGTATGACTAGAGGCGCCGCGACCCGGAACCGGAAGTCATAGCGGTTCAATCTTGACATGCCGCCCCCTGAAAGAAGTGTAAATATGGGAAACATTAAGCACAATTAAACAAAAATTATTCTTTAGGACATTGAGGGTATTTAGCGTGAAATCTTATTAACCTGTCATGAGCTGTTACCCATTCAGCATCAGCTAAGGCAGGCATGTCAAACTCATGAGATCACATGACGTTGCGCGACGTATCGTGACTTTTTCCCCATTTCCAGCAATTGGGTGGGCGCGGTTTCAGCGTGACACATCCGGCCCATGGGCCGGCAGTTTGACATGCCTGAGCTAAGGAGTAAACCTTCCACTGTAATAAGTACTGAACTTCCCCCTAAAAACCCTTGAATCCAGTATTTTCTTAATGTCATAATGCTTCTCACCCTCCACCAAAACTGGGGGAGGGGGCTTCTCTCCAACTGGTCTCGAGCTGGATCCTTTGAATGCTTTTAACAGGCTGCAATAGAACACTGGGTGGACCTGCCTTAATTCTTTTGGCAACTGTAGCTCAACTGTTACTGGGTTAACGACTCGCACAATTGGGAAAGGTCCTATATAGTTAGGACTCAGTTTCTTATAAGGTTGCCTCAGCTTGAGGTACTTGGTAAATAAGTATACCTGATCCCCAATCCTTAATTTTGTCTGGGGAGCTCTCTTCCAGTCAGCCTGCCTCTTATGTGATTCCCTAGCCTTGTCCAATGCCCTCTGTACATTTCCCCAGGTAGCTTTTAGGGTTTCCATCCATTCAGCTAAAGATAATGAGGAGGGAGGTTCCCTCAGTAGTTCTAGCATTGGTACAAAATCTACTCCTGTAGTTACTTTGAATGGGGTGAACCCAGTGTTACTATATACTGAGTTATTGTATGCCATTTCTGCAAAAGGTAGGAGTTCCGCCCAATTGGTCTGCTGATAGTTCACACAGAAACACAAATATTGCTTTATTATTGAGTTGGTTCTCTCAGCCACCCCATTAGTACTTGGATAGAACCCAGAACTAAGTCCCTGTGAGGAGCCTATTAGTTTTATAAACTCCTGGCAAAACATTGCAATGAACTGCATCCTCCTGGTCAGAGATGATACATCTTGGGTCTCCATGCAGCCAATATTTATTTATTTATTTATTTATTTATTTATTTATTTATTTATTTATTTATTTATTTTGTTTGGACGTATATGCCGCTCCTCTCCGACGATTCGGAGCGGCTTACAACATATATATAAAACAACAATTACAATCTAAGCCCAAGCAAAAAAATTTAAAAATAACACCACACACATATTCATCAGTCACACAACAATCCACAATCATCCCCAGGCCTGCCGGCAAAGATAGGTCTTAAGATTCTTTCGGAAGGCCTGGAGAGTGGGAGAAATGCAGACTTCAGGAGGCAGTTGGTTCCAGAGGGCGGGCGCCACAACAGAGAAAGCCCTCCCCCTAGGGCCCGCCAGACGACATTGTTTCACTGAGGGGACCCGGAGGAGGCCGACCCTGTGCGCTCTCACCGGTCGTAGGGAAGTATGTGGCAGAAGACGGTCCCGTAAGTATCCTGGTCCCATGCCATAAAGGGCTTTATAGGTAATAACCAACACTTTGAATTGCGCTCGGAGACCGATAGGCAACCAATGCAGCATGCGGAGAGTTGGCGAAATGTGGGCATGACGTGGAAGGCCCACAATTGCTCGCGCAGCTGCATTTTGCACTAATTCTAGTCTCCGAACACTCTTCAAGGGTAGCCCCATGTAGAGAGTGTTGCAGTAGTCGATCCTCGAGGTGACAAGGGCATGTGTGACTGTGAGGAGAGACTCCCGATCCAAATAAGGGCGCAACTGGTGCACCAGGCGAACCTGGGCAAATGCCCCCCTCGCCACAGCCGATAAATGATGTTCCAATGTCAGCTGTGGATCGAGGAAGACTCCCAAGTTGCGGACCTTCTCCGAGGGGTTAATAGATTCACCCCCCAGAGTGATGGAAGGACACATTGAAGTGTCCTTGGGAGGCATCACCCACAGCCACTCTGTCTTGTCGGGGTTGAGCCTTAATCTGTTAACGCCCATCCAGACCCTCACAGCCTCCAGACACCGGCACATCACCTCAACCGCTTCACTGATTTGGCCAGGAGTGGAGATGTACAGCTGAGTATCATCAGCGTACTGATGGTATCTCACTCCGTGCCGGTGGATGATCTCACCCAGTGGCTTCATGTAAATGTTAAAAAGTAGGGGGGAGAGAACCGACCCCTGAGGCACCCCACACGGGAGTAACATAGAGGTGGACCTCTGACCCCCCACAAACACCGACTGTGACCGACCAGAGAGATAGGAGGAGAACCACTGCAACACGGTGCCCCCCACTCCCAATCCCTCCAGCCAGAGCAGAAGGATACCATGGTCGATGGTATCAAACACCGCTGAGAGGTCAAGAAGCACCAGGATAGAGGACTGGCCTCTATCCCGGGCCTGCCAGAGATCATCCATCAGAGCGACCAAAGCAGTTTCAGTGGAGTAGCCGGGCCTGAACCCAGACTGCAGAGTCCCCAGATAATCGGCTTCCTCCAGAGACCACTGGAGCTGGAGTGCCACCACCTTCTCAACAACCTTCCCGACAAAGGGGAGGTTGGAGACCGGACGATAGTTGGTCAAAATTGCTGGATCCAGGGAAGGCTTCTTGAAGAGGGGGCACACAAGTGCCTCCTTTAAGGGAGCTGGAAAGGACCCCTCCCTCAGAGAAGCGTTGACAATCTCCTGGATCCAGGTACGTGTCACCACCCTACTGGCAGAAACCAGCCAGGAGGGACACGGGTCCAACAAACAGGTGGCGGAACTCACAGCTCCAATGGCCCTGTCCACTTCATCAGGCATAACAGCCTCAAACTCGCCCCAGATGATCGGACAGGAACATGACCCTGTCCCCTCGACTGAATCATTATCAGTCGACTCTGCTTCACAATAAATAAGTCTAGGTTGGCCCGGATCTGAGCTACTTTGTCTGCGAAACAGTTGTTAAAATCCTCGGCACTACCTTGCAAGGGAGGTCCTGGACCCCTCGGGTTAAGGAGGGACCGGGTCACCCTAAACAGGGCGGCCGGGCGAGATTCCGCAGACGCGATCAAAGCAGAAAGATACAAAGATCTTGCCGCTTTAATCGCCTTCAAATAGGCTCTAATAAATGAGCTCAATCTGGTTTGATCAGATCTGGACTTACTTTGTCTCCATCGCTTCTCTAGATGTCTCTTATGGCGCTTCATCCCCCTGAGCTCCTCGGTGAACCAAGGAGACCTCCTGGGGCCAGCACCACGGAGAGGTCGCAAAGGCGCAATCCAGTCAATTGCCCCCTTTGCAGCCGTATTCCATGCCGCTACCAGGGACTCCGCCGAATTGTGAATGAACGAGCTCAGTAATATACATGCTGTATGAAAAATTTGGCCAAACCTCAGTCTGATGGCATTTTGGGGCATGACACGAAGTGTGCTTGCTTTGAAAACAGGTCAATCACAGTCCAAATTACTGTATTCCCTTAACTCTCAGGCAGTTCCACAATGAAATCCATGGTGATTTCTTCCCACAGGCTGCTAGGGTTATCCACTGGCTACAACAGTCCAGGAGACTTCCCTGGCAATCTTTCATGGATGCACATATTGGGCATGAACATAGAATCATAGAATCATAGAATCGTAGAGTTGGAGGGGACCTCCCGGGTCATCGAGTCCAACCCCCTGCTCGAGGCAGGATTCCCTAAACCATCCCAGATAGATGGCCGTCCAGTCTCTGCTTGAAGACCTCCATCGAAGGGGAGCTCACCACCTCCTGTGGAAACCTGCTCCACTGGTTGATCACCCTTACTGTTAAGAAATTTTTTTCTAACATCTAATCTGAATCTTTTCCCCTGCAGTTTCAGCCCATTGTTTCTAGTCCTTCCTTGGGCAAGTGAGAACAGGGCTGATCCCTCTGCACTGTGACAGCCCTTCAGGTATTTGTAGACAGCTATCATGTCTCCTCTCAGTCTTCTTTTCTGTAGACTAAACATTCCTAATTCCTTTAACCGTTCCTCATAGGACATGGTTTGTAGACCGTTCACCATCTTGGTAGCTCTCCTTTGAACCTGCTCCAGTTTGTCAGTGTCTTCCTTGAACTGGGGTGACCAGAACTGGACACAGTACTCCAGGTGAGGTCGGACCAAGGCAGAGTAGAGGGGAATAATAACTTCACATGATCTGGACTCTATGCTTCTCTTGATACACCCCAGGATCGTGTTTGCCTTTTTTGCAGCTGCTTCACACTGTTGCCTCATGTTCAATCGATGATCCACTAGGACACCGAGGTCCTTTTCACATGTACTGCTGCTCAGCTGGATTCCTCCCATACTATATGTGCTTTTTTCATTTTTCTTACCCAGATGTAGTACCTTGCATTTTTCCTTGTTAAATACCATTTTATTAGTTGCAGCCCATTGTTCGAGTTTCTCTAAATCGTTTTGAATCCTTTCTCTCTCTGCTCTGGTGTTTGCAATCCCTCCTAGCTTTGTGTCATCTGCAAATTTGATCAGTTTCCCCTCAATTCCCTTATCCAAATCATTTATAAAAATATTAAACATAACTGGGCCCAGAACAGAGCCTTGTGGCACTCCGCTTGAGACTTTCTTCCAGTTGGATGTGCAGCCATTTATAGCCACTCTTTGAGTACAATTACTAAGCCAGTTATGAACCCACCTAACAGTCACCCTGTCAATCGCATATTTGATCATTTTTTCAATGAGGATGGTGTGAGATACTTTGTCGAAAGCTTTGCTGAAATCCAGAAATACTATGTCTACTGTATTTCCCTGATCAACCCATTCCGTGATTTTGTCATAGAATGAAATTAGATTAGTTTGACACGACTTGTTTGTTACAAACCCATGTTGACTGCTGTTAATTATTGAATTCCCATCCAAATGCTGACATATATGTTGCTTAATAATTTGTTCAAGAATCTTTCCTGGTATTGAAGTCAGGCTAACAGGCCTGTAGTTCCCTGGGTCTGCCTTCTTCCCTTTTTTGAAGATAGGGACAACATTTGCCCTTCTCCAATCATCTGGGACTTCTCCTGATGGGGACCAAACTTTCTGAGACAACCCAAGAAAGGGATCTTGGGGTTTTGGTGGACAGCACGATGAAGATGTCAACCCAATGCGCAGCAGCAGTAAAAAAAAAAAGCAAATTCCATGCTTGGCATGATTAGGAAGGGAATCGAAAATAAGTCAGCAAGTGTTGTATTGCCTCTGTACAAATTGATGGTGAGACCACACTTGGAGTACTGTGTACAGTTCTGGTCACCGCACCTCAAGAAGGATATAATGGAACTGGAAAAGGTGCAAAAAAGGGCAACAAGAATGATCAAGGAAATGGAGCGCCTCCCTTATGAAACCAGATTGCAACGCCTTGGTCTCTTCAGCCTTGAAAGACAGCGTTTAAGGGGTGACTTGATCGAAGTGTATAAAATCATGCATGGGATAGAAAAGGTGGATAGAGAAAAATTCTTTTCTCTATCACACAATACCAGGACAAGGGGGCACTCCCTAAAGCTCATAGCTAAGAAAGTGAGGACAAATAAAGGGAAATATTTCTTCACCCAGAGGGTCGTTGATTTATGGAATTCACTTCCAGAAGGGGTCGTGACAGCTGTCAGCCTTGACAGCTTCAAGGCAGGGTTAGACAGATTCATGGATGCCAAGTGTATCGGTGGTTATTAAAACGGATGTCCATGTGCCGCCTCTATGTTGGTTGGGGCAGGCAGGATTCCCTTGAGTACCATTTGTTGGGGGTCAACGGAAAGGGAGGGTTTTGCCTTCTCTTTCTGCTCAAGATCCCCATGTACAATTGGTGGGCCACTGTGTGACACAGAATGCTGGACTCGATGGGCTTTGGCCTGATTCAGCATGGCTCTTCTTATGTTCTTATGTTCTTATGTTCCTGTTCTCCATGACTTTTCAAAGATTACAGCAAGTGGTTCAGCAATTACTTCTGCTAATTCCTTCAGTACCCGAGGATGTAATGAACATCCTTGTTCATCTTAGGCCACCAGAATTGCCTTCTGGCTGGGTGGAGGATTTTCACGAACCCGAAATTATTATTATTTTTTATTATTATTATTTATTAAACTTATATGCCGCCCTTCTCCCAAGACTCAGGGCGGCTCACAACAACAATACAAGTATAAAAAACATAATATAAAATCAATTAAAATTACTAATTTACAGGATAAAAACTAAGTAATTTATTTCACTCACACAACACACAATCACAGTCAAAGGCCCAGGGGCAGAGTGCAGCTCACACGCCCCAAACCTGTCTGCATAAATGTGTCTTCAATAGTTTTCGGAAAGCTAGGAGGGAGGAAGCACTACAGACCTCTGAGGGAAGCTGGTTCCAGAGGGCTGGGGCAGCAACGGAGAAGGCCCTAGCGCTAGGCCCCGCCAGATGACATTGTCTAACAGACGGGACCCGTAGGAGGCCAACCCTATGTGCCCTAACCGGTCGCTGGGGTTCATGAGGCAGAAGACGGTCCCGCAAGTATCCTGGCCCATTGCCATAAAGGGCTTTATAGGTCATAACCAACACTTTGAATTGTGTTCGGAGACCAATTGGTAGCCAGTGCAGCTCACGGAGGGCTGGAGTGATATGAGCATGTCTTGGGAGACCCAAGACGGCTCGTGCGGCCGCATTCTGGACTACTTGCAGTCTCCGGACATTCTTCAAAGGTTGCCCCATGTAGAGAGCATTACAGTAGTCGAATCTCGAGGTGACAAGGGCATGGGTGACTGTGAGGAGTGACTCCCGGTCCAAGTAGGGCCGAAACTGACACACCAGGTGAACCTGGGCGAATGCCCCCCTCGCCACAGCCGAAAGATGGTGTTCTAAACTTAGCTGTGGATCGAGGAGGACACCCAAGTTGCGAACCTTCTCCGAGGGGGACAAAACTTCTCCCCCCAGGGTGATGGATGGACCGTTGGAATTGTCCTTGGGAGGCAGAACCCATAGCCACTCCGTCTTGTCAGGATTGAGTCTGAGCCTGTTGGCACCCATCCAGACCTCAACAGCCTCCAGGCACCGGTTCATCACTTCCACTGCTTCGCTGTAATGACGCGGGGTAGAGATATAAAGCTGAGTATCATCAGCATATTGATGATAACTCACCCCGTGTCGACGGATGATCTCACCCAATGGCTTCATGTAGATGTTAAAAAGCAGAGGTGAGAGAACAGACCCCTGAGGGACTCCACACAGAAGAGGCCTCGGAGCCGATCTCTGACCTCCTGCAAACACCGACTGCGACCGGCCAGAGAGGTAGGAGGTGAACCACCGTAGAACAGTGCCCCGCACTCCAAGCCCCTCCAACCGGCGCAGAAGGATACCATGGTCGATGGTATCGAATGCCGCTGAGAGGTCAAGAAGCACCAGGATAGTGGAGTAGCCTCTATCCCGGGCCCGCCAGAGATCATCGATCAGCGCGACCAAAGCAGTTTCCATGCTGTAACCGGACCTGAACCCAGACTGCTGAGGGCCCAGATAATCAGTTTCATTCAAGGACTATTGGCGTTGGAGTGCCACCACCTTCTCAACAACCTTCCCTAAAAAGGGAAGGTTGGAGACTGGACGATAATTATTTAAAACTGCCAGGTGCAGGGAAGGCTTCTTGAGGAGGGGGTGCACAAGTGCCTCCTTTAAGGGAGCCGGAAAGGACCCCTCCCTCAGTGAAGCGTTAGCAACAGCCTGGACCCAGCTCCGTGTCACCGCCCTGCTAGCCGAGACCAGCCAGGAGGGGCACGGGTCCAGTAAACAAGTGGCAGAACTCACAGCTCCAATGGCCTTGTCCACGTCATCAGGAGTTACCAGGTCAAACTCCTCCCATTCAACAGGACTAAGATGGGCCTCTGTCATCTCGACTGACTCATTGTCAGCCGACACTGTATTCTAATTGGAGTCCAAGTCAGCCCAGATCTGAGCGACCTTGTCTGCGAAAAAGATGTTAAATTCTTCGGCATTGCCCTACAACGTTTCCTCCCTCCTCCCCGTATCAAGGAGAGAGCGAGTCACCCTAAACAGGGCAGCCGGATGAGATTCCGCAGATGCGATCAATACGGAAAGATACTGAAATCTTGCTGTAGTGATCGCTTCCAAATAGGTCTTAATATAAGCTCTCAATTTGGTTCGATCAGATTCGGATCTGCTTTCCCTCCATTGCTTCTCTAAACGTCTCTTCTGGCGCTTCATCCCCCTGAGTTCCTCGGTGAACCAAGGAGATCTACTGGGTCTGCTACCACAGAGAGGTCGCAATGGCGCAATCCGGTCTAGAGCCCCCGTAGTGGCCGTATTCCGTGCCGTCACTAGGGACTCCGCCAAACTGTGTACGAGTGAATCCGGCAATTCCCCAAGCGCCCTTTGAAAGCCAATAGGGTCCATCAGGCGTCTGGGGTGGAACCATTTAATCGGTTCCGGCTCCCTGCGAGAGAGGATTGGCGTCGTAAACTCAAGCCGCAGCAGAAAATGATCTGTCCATGACATGGGCAACACTTCTAAGCCCCTTAATTTCAGTTCATACCTCAACTGTTCCGAGAGAAAAACCAGGTCAGGTGTGTGTCCCCCCTCATTGGTTGGGCCCTCGATTACTTGTGTCAGGTCCATGGTTGCCATGGAGGCCATGAACTCCCGCGCCAACACAGAGGACTCACCGAGTGAGGGCACATTGAAGCCCCCCAAGACAATAAGTCTGGGGAACTTAACCGCCAACCCGGCTACCTCATCGAGTAGCGTGGGCAGGGCTGTAGAAACGCAGCTGGGAGGCAGGTACGTAAGCAACAGACCCACCTGTACACCTAGGTCCAACCTCATAAGGAGGGACTCACAACCTGATATCTCAGTAGCAGCAAGTCTGCGCAGCCCGAGTGTCTCCTTAGCTATAATCGCCACTCCTCCCCCCCTTCCCTGTGGTCGCAGCTGATGCCATACCTGAAACCCAGCTGGGCACATCTCAGAGAGGGGAGCTCCTCCCTCTGGGGTCAGCCAGGTCTCAGTCACACATGCCAGGTCGGCCTCCTCCTCTAGAATCAAGTCCCGGATGAGGAGAGCTTTATTTACCACCGACCTGGCATTGAGCAGCAGCAGCCTGAGTCCAGGGTCCGGATTTCGCTCATTACCAGTACCCCGGGAGAGGTTCAAGGGGCCGGAACAAGAGATCGCTTTCAGGCAGCGAGGCCTTGTTCCCCGAGAGCGGCCTACCCCAGGCCTCCCGTCATATCTGCCTCTTCCCCATAAGACCGGTATAGACTGGCCCTCTGATCCCTCAGAGCAAGGCTCCTCCACTTCACTAGCTTCCGCAAATGCAGGCAGGTCGGCCCTTCCATTTATCATAAATCTACAATCTCTCCAATCCATACAACCACCCATCCATTCAACCCGATTCACTCCACAATCAATCAATCCCCCCCACATCATTCATAACATCCAGAAAAAATAAAATTTAAACACATTGAATTATTTAAAATTTAAACAGATAAAAAATTAAAAAGCAATTAAAAAGCATAGCAGTAAAAAACAGGCGTGCCGGATGTTAATCCTGCCGCAATAATTATGGCTATGCCTGTATTAGTCCCTCCTAAGGTAAAACCTGTGGTAGGTTTTGAGCTAAAAACTCCGGAACCAAAACCCACAGGAGTAGTTGTACTAACAGTAGTTGTGGAACCCAACATCCCAAAGTTAAGGCCTTCAAATAAGTTCAACATAATGACGGCAGCGACGGAAAGGCCTCACCCGCAGGTCTTACAGTTTAGCAGGAGGCACCCAGCCGATGGAGCAGGCCCGTTAGCCACGATAACTGGGGCTTCTGACGGGCGTCTTTCTTCCCTTTCCTTCTTCCTTTCTCCGTTTGTTCTTGGTCCGGACAGGGGGGGGGATCTCTCAGGCGGCGGTGAGGGTCCTGCGTTCTTCCAGTCACTCCCCACTCTCTCAGACGGCAAACCTCACAAGTCTGCGACAGCCAACCTTACAAGCCTGCAACGGCCGAAGTTTCACCGCTGCTCCTCCCGCATTCCAGTAATCCGGGGTTGGTGTCGGCGAAGGCTTCCTCCAAACTTCCCTCAGCTCTGGTCGCCGGGAGGGGGGGGAGGAGGAGAGGAGTGCCGTTAGTGTCGAAGCTGGCTTATTCCAAATTTCTGACAGCTTGCTTCGTTCCCCAAACTGGCAGCGTGGATACATCCCGACCAACAGCTGAGCGGCTCCTGCTCTTAGCCGCCGAACAGCTGTGTATACAGTTGTGTATACACAGCCAGTCACACAAAGGGGGTACCAAATCCAGGCAGCACCTGATCAGAGGAGAACTCCAGTCCTCTTTTCATGTTTCCCCAGGAAGATTTTGATTTCCTCTGAGTTCCTCCTGCCCCCCCTCAGCTCTTCACACAACCCCACACACAAACACACAGAGGAACTTTGTTTGTTTCCACAACCCACAACAGCTGAAGAAGTGCTGGAGTTTTGCTTCCCCTCCCCGCCTCCGGCCTGGAGCGCTGGGCTCCCCCGAAGCAGAACCGAGGAACTGGCCCTGATCCATCAAGCAACAAGCCTGCGGGCTTCACATCATGACATCATTGCAGGATCTGGACTCTCAGGTTGGGTGGAACATACAGCTTGTCCCCCTTCCAGGCCAGGCCTTCTCTTACTGTCAACTCCTCTCTATGTTTCCGGAACCATTCATCCTCCCCCAGAACCTCCTTCAATTTCTGGGTGATTCCACTATCGGCTGGTTGAGGGAGGGCTGGCAATCTTAGCTTTGTGGAGCCTTGCACTGCCAGCTTCCCAGAGGGGATGATCGAGTTACTTATCTCTTCCCAGGAGCTCTTATACTGGGACAGACGAGGGAGTGCATCTGCTAGGAAGTTTTTTTCCCCTGGCCAGTACCAAAGGGTAAACTTGAATCGATTGAAGTATTGAACCTATTGGACCTGTTTGGGGGATAGTTTCCTTGGGGTCTTTAGGGCCTCTAAGTTCTTGGGGGGATGTCTTAAAGTGGAGCCGCGATAAGGTTTCAACAAGCGGCAATGGAAGACTGGGAGAATTCTCCCTAAAAGTCTAGGGAGTTTTAGTTCTACTGTGACCGGATTGATGATCCTTACTATGGGGAAAGGCCCCAAGAATTTTGGTCCCAATTTCTTGCTGGGCAATTTGATGCGTAAATATTTAGTTGACAGATAAACCTTTTCCCCAACTTGGAATGTTCTTTGGGGAGCCCTCTTTTTATCAGCCTGCTTTTTATAGGTTTCAAAAGTCTTTTTCAAAGCAGTCTTTGTGTTTCTCCAAACTTCTTCCCACCCCCTCACCCACTGGTCAAGTGTCTGGGAAGCGGAGGGCACCTGAGGGTATTCAGGTATTGGGCTGAACTCTTTTCTTGTGGCTACTCTGAAAGGTGTGTAGCTAGTGCTGCTGTGCACAGAATTATTGTACGCCACCTCCACGAAAGGGAGCAGGTAAGTCCAGTTTGTCTGTTGGTAGGAAACATAGCATCTAAGATATTGCTCCACCATTTTGTTAGCAGATTCTGCAGCCCCATTCGTGGCAGGATGAAAAGCAGATGATAAGCCTTGAGATGATCCAATTAATTTAAGAAAACTCCTCCAAACCTTTGCTGTGAACTGCACCCCCCTGTCCAAAATTATTCGCTTAGGGGCGCCATGCAGCCGGTAGATATGTTTCAGGAACAGTTTGGTCAGCAGTTGGGCAGATGGGAGTCCTTTGCAGGCAATGAAATGAGCCTGTTTCGAGAACAGGTCTATCACAGTCCAGGTGACAGTATTTCCTCTACTTTCAGGTAGGCCTACTATAAATTCCATAGCTATTTCTTCCCATGGTTGAGAAGGGTCTGCCACGGGTTGCAGTAACCCAGGGGTTTTCCCTGGGATTCTTTTCATCGTGGCACATACAGTACAACTTTTTACATAGTTTTCCACATAGATATCCAAAGTGTCCAGCCTGTTTTACATCATGGCTGTGTTTGAGAGCATTAAGACGGAGGGCTTCCCCCCTTTGTAGGCCAAGCATCCCTGCATGTTAGGGAGGTTTGATTATCTTTGAACCATTGATCAGTGAGGAGCTCTCGTTCTATTTTCTTTACCCCAGGGTCATCAGGATTGGGGACACTGCGAGGCGTAAGTTGAGCGGCAGTTTGTGGATTGGGGATAATTGCCTCATTAACCTCCTCCCGTTCGCTTTTGTATTGGGGTAACCAGGATAGTGCACCAGCTAGGAGTTTTTTCCTCCTGGTATGTACTTTAGAGTGAAGTTGAAGCGGTTAAAGTACTGTGCCCACCACACTTGCTTTGGGGACAATTTGCGGGGAGTTTTCAATGCTTCTAGATTTTTGTGATCTGTTCATACTTTAAATGGCACCTTGCTCCTGTCGGACCCTAAGAGGCCCCAGCTGTCCGGACGGGTAGAGGCGGTTGCTACGTACCCATTTTGCAGTCCGCTCTGCTGCTCATCGTGCCTTGCTGCTGCAGGTTCCAAGCGGCGTCGGGGCTGAACGCCGACATCCTTCCAGGCATGATGATGTCATCACAAGGCGACTTGCAGGCCTCCTAGTTAATGGAGCCTGGTGATGCCAGCAGAGGGCGGCCAAGCTCATCAGCTGTTGTCGGAGCTCATTGGCAGCTGACCGTCGGGTCCCGAAATCCCAGGGGAACAGCAATCAAGCCTATTCGGGTCCGACAACATGCAAGTGGTGGGGCCGTTGAATGTTTCCCGGACTGGCTTTGTGTTACCAGGGATGTATGGCGTGCAGGAAGGCACAGAAGAGCAGGGATCACGGACTTCATTAAACATGTACTTGTGACGCCACCATGACTGGCTTGATGGGTGGGGCTGGGCCGGTCATGGGTGGGGTCTGGTGACAGTGGGGTGTGTCTAGAGTATAAGAGCTGCTGGAAGTAGACTATTCTTAGTGCTAACTTTTTCTCCATTTGGCGAATAAAGCAAATGGTTGTTTGTTGTTCCTGGTTTTTGTTTTTTTCCCGGAGCTCAAGCAGGATGGCATAACAGTAAGTTAGCACTCACCCTATGTTTGTTACCTCCAGCGTTTGGCACTGGTAGTGGAACAGAATGGCAGAGGGGACGCAAGGAGCTACCCCAGCGGAAGAATCCCTGGAAGCAACAGGGCAAGCAGAGGTCCCAGTAGCGGTGGAGGGAGGGGAGGCCCAGCAGGTGGTGCGGCCAAAGGACAAGGAACAGAAGCCTGTGGGTCCAGGTACTGAGGTCCAACAACCGGTATCCACAGCTTCATCGGCGGAATGGTGGCTGAGTCCTGCCTTGCACCACCCTGAAACAGGTATACAGCATGCGGTGGGGGGAGTGCCTCCATTGAGTGCCTGGAGAGAAAGAAGAGTGACAGGGGACGAGGATGAAGAATGGAGCTATTCCACTGCTCCAGGACAATATACATTGGATGTTTTACGAGACCAGTTTGCTGAAACCGGCTACCTTGCACCGCCACCCCCACAGTCCCGTGTCATGTTGGGGTTGGGGCCGCCGTCTGAGTCCTCCAGGTTTCATCTGGCTAGCCCAAAGCTCAGACTGATGCCAAGCAGCCATCCTTCCATGGCAGGTCATTCTGCAGGACGAAGCCAGGTAGAGTAGCCCTGGCACTGACAGGAGGTTAGGCAGAGCAGAGTTTTGGCTGAAACCCCTTCCAGACAACCAGGTGATCCAGGGCCAGGGGCAACGAGGCCAGATGGTCGACGTATGGTGATCCCGGTTGGGTCTCAGTATGGAGTGCAGGCACCAGCACCTTGGCCTCAGGCAGTTGTGTGGAATCCACCACCCATTACAGTGACCTTTGATGGTGATCCAGACCCTTTGGCTATATTTATGAGCCATATCCTGAGCCATTTGGACTGCTTTACCACACTGTATCCCTCTAATCGGGCAATGGTGGTGGTGGTGGTGACAGCAAGTCCGCAGGGGGAGGCGGTGGCTTGGGCTGCTGACCTCTATAGCAACCATGCTAGGGAGTTGGCCAACATTGGATTGTTTCTGGATGCCCTGAGAACAAGGTTTGAGGATCCCTCCCGGGTGCAAAGGGCGGAGGCGGAATTGATGGGATTACGGCAACGGGGTAGACCAGCTAGGGAATACGTATGGGAGTTCCAACGGGCAGCTGGGAGGCTTCGTTCGTGGCTGGAGCGTCTTCTTATCCATCAATTCTGGACTGGTCTGGACAAAGAACTGCGTCGAGCGTGTGTGGTGAGGGGAATTCCAGGCACACTCACCGAATGGTTCCGGGTAGTGATGGAGCTGGATGCCGGTCTGCGGGAGTTCCAGCACCACCAGACGAACCACCAAACCCCCGGTGGAGTGGGGAGCGGCCAAGGGATGTCAGTGGACCCACCCCTATGCCTGGTCCACGCCCCCGGTCGATCTTTCGATGTTTTAGGTGTAAACGGCCAGGCCACTGGGTAGCCGAATGTCTGCTCCCAGCAGCGGCCAGTGTACCAACTGCTACTGGTAAACCAGGGACAATGCTGAAGACAGCAATAGAGAGGTCTAGGGCTGCCCACCAAACAGACGGTGGCCCTTCCCAACCATCCCCAGGTGACCGGACACCGATTCTGCAGGAGTATGATGATGACGATCCAACTGATGATCCCATGGTGAGTCAACCCATAGTGCCTTTTGCCATACTAATTACGTTGACGAGCCCACTTACAGGACGGTCTCATGAATACCAGGCCCTGATCAATACGAGTTGTACCCGTTGCTTAGTCAGTAGGGAGGTTGTGGAGAAGGTGGGTATTAGAGTATCCCGGTTGGCATCTCCAATCCGTTTTGAACAGGCAGATGGGTCCCTGTTGGGTGGGGCTCCTGCTACTTTAGTTACGGAACCAGTGAGGATGGATATGGGCAACCACTGGGAAACCCTACGGCTTATAGTAGTCCCATCTATGACCGAGGCAGTTATCTTAGGTTTGGCCTGGCTGGATAAGTGGACACCAACTATGTGGTGGGCTGAGGGATGTCGTCATTTGCGACTTGGAGTAGGTCCACAACTGCCCCAAACAAGGGAGCAGGAGGTGGAGAAGGACAGAGAGGGAGTCAAGGCAGCGCAGGAGGGCGGTGACCTTGGTTTTCCAGCAGCATATAATGATCTGGTGACTGTTTTCAATGAACGGGAGTGTGACAGCCTGCCGCCCCATCGCCCAACTGATTGTGCGATTGAGATACGCCCAGGGGCTACATTGCCGAAGCCTAGGATGTACCCCATGATGCCGTTAGAGTTACAAGAATTGAGGCGGTATATTGACAAGAACCTAGCGTGGGGTTTCATACAACCAGCTCGTTCCCAGATAGCAGCACCAGTACTGTTCCAGGGGAAGAAGGATGGGGGCCTACGACTTTGTGTTGACTTCTGTGGAATTAACGCAGTGTGCGTAGAGCATATGTACCCCCTGCCGCTTATGAAGGACTTCCTAGCCCATTTGGGTAAAGGGAGGACCTTTATGAAATTGGACCTCCGTGAGGCTTATTACAGGGTTAGAATTAAGCGAGGGGATGAGTGGAAGACAGCTTTCAATTGTCCATTGGGCAGTTATCAATTCAGAGTGATGCCATTTGGTTTACAGGGAGCCCCCGCGGTTTTCATGCAGCTCATTAATGGGGTTTTACATGAGCATTTGTACCGCGGGGTGCTCGTATATCTGGATATTCTTATATACTCCCAGAACATGGAGGAACATATCAATTTGGTATGGGATGTATTAGCTAGGTTGCTGCAGGCCCGACTATTTGTTAAGCTGTCCAAATGCGAATTCCACCAAACCCGCATTGATTACCTGGGGTACCGGATTTCCGCAGCAGGGGTAGAGATGGACCCAAGCAAAGTGAAAAGCGTGTTGGAATGGCAGGCACCAAAAGCCAGCCGTCAATTGCAAAGTTTCTTGGGCTTTGCTAACTTTTATAGATATTTCATTCCTTCTTTTGCATCCGTGGCTTTACCCTTAACACACCTGTTACGGACCCGGGACTCTGAAACAAAGCCCAGGCCTGGACAGTCCCTAGCTTGGACAGTTGAGTGTCAGCAAGCATTCGAATCGTTGAAGGCCTTCTTTGCTCAGGAGCCTGTGTTGTTGCATCCTGATCCAGAACGTCCGTTCATTGTACAGGCCGACGCCAGTGATGTCGCTGTGGGGGCGGTGTTACTTCAACCTAACAAGCAAGGGAAATTACAACCGTGTGCTCTATTATCTGGTGGTATGGAAGGGATATCCATTATCCGAGGCATCTTGGGTAAGGGAGCAAGACGTATTCGCTCCTGAACTGATTAGGGAGTACCATAGAAAATATCCCCAAAAACAAAGCAACATGTCTGCCAACCTGTTCATATAGCTACTAACCTTGATGTGATTCCTTTCAGGGGGAACCTTGGTAGGGGGAGCCGAATGTCAGACCCTAAGAGGCCCCAGCTGTCCGGACGGGTAGAGGCAGTTGCTACGTACCCATTTTGCAGTCCGCTCTGCTGCTCATCGTGCCTTGCTGCTGCAGGTTCCAAGTGGCGTCGGGGCTGAACGCTGACATCCTTCTGGGCATGATGATGTCATCACAAGGCGACTTGCAGGCCTCCTGGTTAATGGGGCCTGGTGACGGCAGCAGAGGGCAGCCAAGCTCATCAGCTGTTGTCGGAGCTCGTTGGCAGCTGACCGTCGGGTCCCGAAATCCCAGGGGAACAGCAATCAAGCCTATTCGGGTCCGACAACATGCAAGTGGTGGGGCCGTTGAATGTTTCCCGGACTGGCTTTGTGTTACCAGGGATGTATGGCGTGCAGGAAGGCACAGAAGAGCAGGGATCATGGACTTCATTAAACATGTACTTGTGACACCACGACAGTGGCTTGATGGGTGGGGCTGGGCCAGTTGTGGGTGGGGTCTGGTGACGATGGGGTGTGTCTAGAGTATAAGAGCCACTGGAAGAAGACTATTCTCAGTGCTAACTTTTTCTCCATTTGGCAAATAAAGCAAATGGTTGTTTGTCGTTCCTGGTTTTTTGTTTTTTCCCGGAGCTCAAGCAGGACGGCATAACAGCTCCCTTCTAGATCAGTGGTTCTCAACCTTTTCCGGGGCTCGACCCTGGCCCGCACCACGCATGTGCAGCGCGACAGGGCGCATCGCGCATGCGCGGTGCGATGGGGCGCATCACGCATGTGTGGCGCAATGGGCGCATTGCGCATGTGCGGCGCGACGGGGCGCATCGCGCATGCGCGGCGCGATGGCCCGCAACGCAAAGAAGAAAAAAATGGCCGACCAAAAAAAAATGGCCGACCAAAATTAAAAAAAATGGCGGGCCCGCATCGCGCATGCGCAGTGTTGCGATAAATGTTCATTTCTCCTTTAAGAAATCCTTTCTCTGGCTTGATGGGCTTCCCTTTTCCCCCCCTTACAGGCTGTCAGCTGATAGCTGAACTAGGGGGTGGAGAAAGGGAATGAGTTTCGTTTCCTGAGAAAAACGTCAGGCTTTCAAATGTATTGTTTAACTATCTGTGTACTGTAATTGGCTGTAAATCAGTGGGGTGACAATTTAGTGGGAAGAAACCTTTGATGTGTAATAAAAAGGAGATGCCTGGCTTCTGTCTGGGCCTTCACTATGAGACAAGCTCCAGTCTCTGTCATGATTCATGGGGGCCGGGTGACACCACGGACACACTTTCGCCACAAGTGGTGACCCCGACGTGATAACCCTGAGAGGTTATAATCCCTGGACCCTCAAGACTTACCGCCCGGACGTGGCCAAGCACGCTTCATCAGTTGATCGCTGGACGAGGACTGATCCCTCGTAAGTAATGGGGGGGGGATCTCTCAAAGGTGCAGAAAATACATTTAAAGGAGCTCAGAGAGATAACCAGGAAGAATTATGTTTATTTTACGGCGAAGAAGCTGACAGAAGGAGATTTAAGATCTCTCCTTGAATTTATTTGGAAACACATTCCTTTCTATCCTGAATCAGGCTGCCTTAAAGTTGAAACCTGGAGGACAGTGGGGGAGTTTTTACATACAAATCCTAGGGCCCCCGCCTCCATTTTAACATCTTGAGAGCAGCATTTGACGCTTTGAAGACACAGGAACAACCATTATTAAAACATTACTGAATCCATCGTATTATAATGAAGTTCAACTTCTTCCCCCTGCTGTTGAAACTCCAGTAACAATTAAAAATCACAGCAGGGTTTCTCCTAGCAATGTTGAGTCGTGTGATCCTCCAGCTCTGACCAAAACCAGTAATCTTATTCAGGAGACATTACAGAATGCTTATGAGGCAGGAGAGTTAAATGCTGATGAAATGGCAAATTTATACCCTGTAACTGTGGGTATGGATGCAAAAATTGATAATGAATTGGCTGCCCAAGAGATTTTGATGAAATTGGCTGTTGAAAATGCTAATGCAGACTGCAAAAGAGTTCTGCAACCCTTAATTGGCACTGGTCAAAAGACACTTGCAGATTTGATTCAAGCATGTAGAGTGGTAGGCAGTCACGTCTATCAAATGGAAAATTTGGCCGTGGCAATTAACAGCTCTGATGAGCCTTCAGAAATTTTTTTTTACTCCAGCTATGATTTTGGCTGAAATTACACATCATGGCCGCACGATGGCGCCAGATCATTGGAATTGAATTTGCAGTTATTTTTATCCCATTTTCCTTACACATACATGATTTTTGGCCATAAAAATTTACCTTTTTCTTATATCTCTCCTAGTTTGGATGAGACTTTGTTGACACTATTTTTGACATTGCAAAATTTTATTGACACAAGATATTGTCCTTATTTTATTGCACATATCCGGAGTCATCAAAATTTTCCAGGAATTCTCAGTGAAGGGAATTCCCAGGCGGATATGGCAACCCAAGTTATGACTATGCAACAACCCACTCCCTGGGATAGTCATAGCTATTTTCATCAAAACGCCAAGGCTTTGGTTAAACAATTTGGCATAACCCCTGGGGAGGCAACAGCTATCATTCAACAGTGCCCCAACTGTTCACAACAAGGACTGTCTATTCCAATGGGTGTGAATCCCCGTGGACTTGAGGCATGTCAAATTTGGCAGATGGATGTTACCCAATATGCACCTTTTAGTCCATGGAAATATATACATGTGACTATTGATACATATTCTGGGTTCATCTTTGCTACTCCACAGTGTGGAGAGGCAACTAAACATGTCATCAATCATTGTATTCGAACTTTTAGCACTCTGGGTACTCCTAAAGAATTAAAAACTGATAATGGACCTGCATATTGTAGTCACACCTTTGCTCAGTTCTGCAATCGGTGGGACATTATTCATAAATTCGGCATTCCTTATAATTCACAGGGGCAAGCAGTAGTGGAACGGGCCAATTCCACTCTTAAGCACATGCTTGACAAATTAAGAACAAAAGATGGGGAAAATACCCCCGGACTACCTGGAGTGCAAAATCAGTTTAATTTAGCTTTATATACTCTCAATATTCTGATCCTTACTGGCACACCACCTAATACAGCTGCCAGCAGGCATTTTTCTCCCCTTCCAGCCGCAGCAACCACGGTTCGACCGCTAATTTGGTATCGTAAGCTACCAGACCCCCAGTGGAAAGGACCAGCTGAACTTATTACCTGGGGTCGTGGATATGCTGCGGTGCAACATGAAGGCAATACGATATGGGTTCCTGGCCGCAATATTCGCCCTTACAGTGTACAGCCAAAAGATTGCAAAGACTCTGGTGAGCCCAAAGTGGACGGACAATGAATTTTGGAAGGACATAAAAAAGTTAGTGCCTTAACAAACCATACTGACTGCTGGATGTGTATGCTGTCACCATCGGATGCCAGTCAAGGACTTTCTTTAGTTGGACTTCATTGGAACAACATTGGAGCCAGCGAAAGTTTTTGTAAATATTAATGCGGCAGGAAATTATACGCTGCCACTTAGGTTTTATTATGTAGATTTTGCATTAGTGTGTTTTAATTTTTCTAAGGGAATTATCCTTTTAAGTATATATCCCTCTTGTAATATCACCTTTAATATGCCTGATAATTATGTTGAAAGTAATAACAAAGTGTATGTAAAATGTGATGATGGAGAGTACAATGCAAGTGTATTGGGTTTGTAGCTATTTGAATGGCGCACGGAATTGGACTGCAGCCAATGACAGTGACGGCCGTTGAAATGCTTAATGAAGAACAAGGACAAATCCCTCCACCAATATCCGGAGATCATAAGCATTGGGGATATTTGGGATGCATTCTGGTTTTGGTTACCAAATTTTCAATGGTTAAGAAATTTGATAAGTAGTATTATTTTGTATTGTTATATTACTCCATTGTGGATGCTTTTATATACAATGTTTGCCTGGTATTTTTGCTATGATGTAATCTTTTATACCAAAGAACAAATTGTCTCAACAAGTGAACATTAGTCAACAAGGATTTGAGCGGATGCCAATGGATAAACAGCCACCTCAGTTGGATGAAATCGAATACATGGACTGAAAGCCCTTGCTTCTAAACAAAAACAAAAAAGGATGAGATGTTGCGATAAATGTTCATTTCTCCTTTAAGAAATCCTTTCTCTGTCTTGATGGGCTTCCCTTCCCCCGCCTTACAGGCTGTCAGCTGATAGCTGAACTAGGGGGGTGGAGAAAGAAGGGAATGTGTTTCGTTTCCTGAGAAAAATGTCAGGCTTTCAAATGTATTGTTTAACTATCTGTGTACTGTAATTGGCTGTAAATCAGTGGGGTGACAATTTAGTGGGAAGAAACCTTTGATGTGTAATAAAAAGGAGATGCCTGGCTTCTGTCTGGGCCTTCACTACGAGACAAGCTCCAGTCTCTGTCATGATTCATGGGGGCCGGGTGACACCACGGACACACTTTCACCACAGCGCGGTGCGACGGCCCGCATTGCAAAGGGGAAAAAATGGCCGACCCCCCCAAAAAATGGCTGACCCAAAAAAAATGGCCAACCCCCCCCAAAAAATGGCGGGCCCGCATCGCGCATGTGCGGTGCGACGGCCCACATCGCAAAGGGAAAAAAATGGCCAACCAAAAAAAAAACAATGGCCGACCAAAAAAATAAATAAATGGCAGACTGCGGTGTTTGGCGACCCCCGTGAAATGGTCGTTCGACCCCAAATGGGGTCGCGACCCACAGGTTGAGAACCACTGTTCTAGATCGTGTCGCCAGTTTAATAACGCCCACCTAATCACGAAGGCCTCTTTCTCCTAGATTGCCCATCTCCGCTCGCTCTCAGTAAATTTCTTAGAGGTGTAGGTGCAGGGTTGCAGGATCCCACTTTTGTTCTTTTGCAGTAACACAGCTCCAACTGCCACATCGCTGGTGTCGGCTTGAATCACAAAGGGCTCCCTTTAGGACCGGTTCAGCAGCAAATAGTCTCTTTAAGTTCTCAAAAGCTGTTTGACAGCCCATCATCCATGCTAGTGGTTGGCCCAGTCGTGGCTCCCCTCCTCCTTTGTCTGTTTTGAGTAGTTCTATAAGGGGTAGGGCAATTTCGGCAAAAGAGGGGATGAATTGACAATAAAAGTTGGCAAAACCCAGAAAGTTCTGGAGCTGTTTGCGAGTCTTTGGCGGCTGCCATTCAATTATAGCGTTCACCTTGGCTGGATCCATTTCAATACCCTCGTTGGAAATTCTGTAGCCAAGATAGTCTAATAGGGTTTGGTGAAATTCACATTTTGACAATTTGGCATAAAGCTTGGCATTCAATAGTTTCTTTAACACTTCTCTCACCAGCTTTATGTGATCAGTCATATTCGTGCTGTAAATCAGGATATCATCAAGATACACCAAACCCCCCTTGTACAAGTGATCATGTAGGACTTCATTAATCAACTGCATAAATACGGCTGGGGCCCCCTGTAGTCCAAATGGCATGACTTTGAACTAATAGCTCCCCATAGGACAGTTGAAGGCAGTTTTCCACTTGTCTCCCTCTTTTATTCTCACCCGGTAATATGCCTCTCTCAGGTCTAATTTAGTGAAGACACTCTCCTTAGCCAGATGGGTTAATAAGTCCTTTAGGAGGGGGAGGGGGTATTTATTTTCCACACTCACAGCATTGAGACCCTTACAGTCTACACAGAGATGAAGAAACCCATCTTTTTTCTCTTTGAACAACACAGGGGCTCCCACCGTAGATTTGGCCCGTTCAATGAACCCCCTCGCTAGGTTTTTGTTCACGTATCACTGCATCTCCTCCATTTCGAAGGGGGACATAGCATACATTCTCGTGCATGGGAGTTTGGCTCCTGGCACCAGTTTGATAGAGGAGTCATTGGGTCTGTGAGGGGGCAGGGCATCACATTCTTTTTCACTAAATACCTCCACCAGGTCCCGGTATTCATTGGGGATGAGTGGTTCACCTAGCGGCGGTGAGACAGCCCTGTGCGCTCATTCATTGGGTGGCCTAAGGTGTCCCACAACATTGGTTGAATCAGTGGGAGGTTTAGGCCCTATAGGTAGTCTCACAGTTCTCATTCCTTTCTCCCACCAGATAAACAGCTTCCATTTGTCCAACCAGGCTAGGCCTAGGATCACAGTCTCAGTCATTTTTGGAGCCACTAGGAAGTGAATAAACTCCCAGTGTGCACCTATTTCTAGGTGTAAGGGCTCAGTTAATTGTGTGACAAGAGTCCCTCCCATCAGGGAGCCATCGGCTTGCTCAAACCTTACAGGTTTGGAAAGCTGTTTTGCCCGTATGCCCATTTTCATGGCAAACGGCAGACTAATAATGCAGTGGGTGCATCCAGAATCAATTAGCATGTTTAAGTCCATTTGTGCCCCAGACTTAGGGATTATAAGTTTGGCAGCCAGTGAAAAAGGCGGGATTTGTCGAGTCACCATCGGGTCGTTCTCTCCTTCATTGTCGCTGTCAAAGGAGGGTAGAGCAGGGGCAGGTCCACCCAGAGTCTCAGCGTTCTTCTGCGTGGGAGGTGTAATCTGGGCAACAGGTTCCTGTGTGACCTGGTTGGATTTCTCTCTCGTCAGCCGCTGGGCAGGTTTCCTTCTCACCGCTGGTTCCGGTCTGCTCTGTAGTCCGGGGTAGGGGACTAGACAGTTTGCCGCTCGATGTCCCTCCTGTCCATACCGGAAACACTTAATTTAAAAAAAAAACTTTATTGGTTTTTTCATTTTACAAACACGTACTTAAGAATCAACGTGGTGACAGGGCAATCAATTGTCCACAAACAAGATCATATTCATAAAATTTAGATTAAATCATTTTAAAAAATCATTAAAACCCCCTTTCTTTTCCCTCTAATAACGTATTATATTCAAATTAATATATTTCAATAGAACTAAGTCAGTCATAACAATCCTCAATAACCTTTCATCTACGTAGATCCACAAATCCAAATCCTGTGTTAAGCTTAACTATTTCAATTGCTATATTCCATATTTCTAATCTAAATACATAATTAACACTTCAGGTGTCTCCCCATTGCCCTTTTCCTTAACATATTCAATAAACATTTATTAGTATCATTTCTTCTTTTATTTTGTTCTTCTTCCATTACAAAATAGCTATCATTCCTGATAAAAAATATTAATTCAAAACAAAAAAGAAAGAGAAAGAAAAAAAGAACAAAAAACAAAATACAAAAACAAAACCAAGAAAAAAGAAAAATACCTTTCTATTTCTATTATACTTTATAATCTATCAATCAATCCCTCAGTATCTGTATCAAATTCCTTTAACCTCCTCCCCAAATTACTATATCCAAAACATATTGATACATAAACAAACATCTTATTATTAAATTCAAACCTTTAATGAATTTTTATTCAATCTAACATCTTATTTAACTGTCTTAAGCCATAAATCAGTCCATATCTAATTAGCCCTTTAAACCCATTACATAAAGCCTTAAATCACACTCTTAAATCTTATTCTAGCTTTCCTTTTATGCCAGACAGGTTTCCATAACAACACCTCTATATCAATGAACAAGTCACTTTTTATGCCTTGTGGTATCCTTTGGATCAAATAAAAACGTCCCCTTTTCTGTTTTAGAGACCTAGCTTCTTTATAAGTAATCCCTTGTTGTTTTAAAGAGTCAAGTCTCCACGTTTGAAACTTATGAATAGCAGGCTCAGTTACGTCCAACTTTGTAGGTAATAGTTGCTTATCCAAGCTACCATAGTTCTCAGTTCGTTGAGCTTGTCTGTCCATTTCTGTTGGTATTAGAGTTGTAAGTGGTTTAGTTACAGTCCTTTTTAGTTCCTCGGAGATCTCATCAGCATGGATATAAAGTAAAGTGGAATCTTCTTTACCTTTAGTTAATCCCACTTCTGTTGTTTTTTGGTCTATAGAATACTCAGCTAAAGTCTGGGGGTCAGTTTGTAAATTCAAAGCAGAATTTCTGTTTTTTATTTCCATAGTAAATTCTTTTATTTGCAAACATATTTCATCAGTAGCTTCATAAAGTTTTTTCAGTATAAGCTTATAGTCAAGTTGAACATAGGATTGCTCCATTTCAAAAGTAATTAGAAACAGTCTGTGTCATTTAGTAGAGGCTGTGTTCAAGGAACATTTAATCAGTATCCACCCCCACCAGTACAGCTGTTAAATTCCTTTGTATTTTCCTTTTATGATAATCTGAAGGTCAAAGTCAGTCTCACCATCAGAAAAGAGAGCCAGTTGCAATTTTAACTTTTTCCACAAGGTGTCCTCAGTAAAATGTAAAATCTTCTCCCAGAGACCAAAAATCTCAGAAACAAGATCAGGAAAGACAGAAGAAAGGAGAATTCAAATCCAATAGTAGATTCAATATTAAAAAAAAATTCCAAGACCCCAAAGTGAATTAAAAAAATAAAGAAAAATCACTTTAAATTAATTCAGTCCATTCAAGCTTCTTTTTCCCACACTCACAAACACTGCTTTCTTAGAGCAGGGAAATAATTTCAAAAGTGCTTTTTACAGGCACAAAAGAAAAAGGAGAACCAAGAGAGGGGGAAAAAAAGTCTCACCCAGCTCAGCCACGGTGGTTCCTGTGCTTAGATGTTCTTCTGACTTCTGGTTACAGCGGCAAGGTGAACGGCCATTTTATTGGCTGGTCTTTCCACCATCGGCCCAAAGGCGCAATCTCGGGCCATGGAAGAAGCTGCCACTCTCCCACGGATGACAAGGACCTCCTCAGCGGTAGCCGCCCCTCCAAGGTGGCTTTTCGACCCGATTAAGGGTCTACCGGCAGCGGAAACTCAGCTGGCAAGGAGAGCCGTCTCCTCGCACAGCTGCGAGTGCCACA